>JAIFGZ020000383.1:0-600000 GCA_019925245.2 Oryza australiensis
CCCTCCCGTGCGTCGCCGCGTGTCACCGCCCCGCGCCGCGCCGAGCCGGACCCCCTCCTTCCACCCCGTGCCCGCATCGAGCCCCCTTTGCCACGCCTATAAAAGGCGCGGTGCCCGCCGATTTCGCCGCACCGCCGCCGTTTTTCCGCCGTTCCCGAGCACCGCCGCCGAGGGCCGTCGCCGTTTAGCCGTCGCCGTCGTGCGCAAGTCCATTCCCGTGCCCCTTGCTCCTCCCGAGCCGCCGTCGCGGTAAGCCCCCTTTGCGCCGCCCTTGTTCCTCACCGCCGCCCTCTGTTTTGAAGTCCCCGCCGAACACCTTGCCGGCATTGAATAGTGCTTATTTGGGAAAAAGAAAAAAAAAAAAAAAGAAAAAGAAAAATAGGGAAAAATTTTGGAAAATTTGGAAAATATTTTGGGATGACTTGAGTAAAATTTTGGGCAAAAATAAATTATTTTCTCGCATATTTTCAAATTCGGTGCAAAGTTTGAAAAATCGGAATCGGACGTTTTCCGGAATTTCATTTCGCATCGTTTTTCAATCCGGATTCCGTTTAATTCTTTCCCGCCATCGAAATAGGTTTCGCTTTTGTGCTCAAACCCTCAAATTTCGAGCACGAATTTTCTTCGCTGATATTTTCAAACGTAACTTCCAAATTTAATTGCGATCGCCGACTTTGCGAAAACCCTAGGTCATCGGCTCGATTCCAAAACCCGGATTTTCCTCGCAACCCTTGTTCTAACTCGAGTAGAATTTTTGGCAAAACTTTTGGAGTTGTTTTCATGGCTTTTGTGGTTATTTTCGATCTCTCGGTGTTTTGTTGAATTCTAACTGAATTCAATTGATCTTTCGCACGTACGGGTAGCGCCTGAAGAAACCGGCATCGACACCGCTGAAGATCCCACCCTCAAGTGTGCGAGCAAGGCAAGTCTTCACACCCTTTGAACATATCGATCCCAATTGCGAAATGATGTTATTTTAAACTCTAAACATGCATGCTTTACAGAATTACCTACACTTGCTATGCCATACCTTGCTATTGATTACCTTTAGAATTACTCCTTGTAACTCGCGATGTGAAACAAACAACCGAAGAATAACTTCGGTAAACCGCTTAGCCATGCTATACTTAGATTTATGCATACTCATGACTTTATGAAAAAGCTTTGTGCTTGGGCAACTACCTTAGGGAAGGTAGTTGAGATATGGCATATGGAGACATGAGCGCCACATGGCCACGAGAATGATAAACTATGTTTCGATGAAAATTGAAGGAACTATACAAATGTTTTAGACTGGGGCGGCCGGATGATTTGGGTGGATTCCGGAAAAGGCAAGTGCCGACCCTGGTCAATTAAGGACCGAGCCATGAGATAGCCGGAAACGAGCCAAGACAACCGTACTTCTCGAATGGGTATAGACCTAGCTGATTAGATAGCCGAGCGGAGGCGGTATCCTTGCATAGATGGTTCTCTATGAGGTGGTTATGGGATGAGAATGAGGCTGCGGCCTTTGTTATGAATGGTGGGATTAAACCGATGTTAATTAAACTTAAAGATTTGGAAAGACTTCCCTTACCCGGGTGCGCGTAACTCCTCTCACCGCTAGAAAAGGACGGCTAGAGTGCATGAGGGCTTAAGTTCATGGAGCGGGTACGCAAAGCAAGGTTATCGAAAGGCTTTGCCGTGACCGTCTCATGTGTTGAGGCGTAGGCTCATTTGTTGGGCCGTCGCGGAGTACGGGTAAAGTGTACATCCACTTTGCAAGTGTGAGTGAATCAATCTATTCGAATAGCCGTGCTCGCGGATATTGAGCATCGTGACAAGACTTTCGCTTGTCTAGATTTTTAAACTTAAAACGCTTGGGATGGGTATGCATGATGGTTTCATTCGGTGGATCAACTTCTCGAGAATGCGAGAAGGGGTGGACTCCCGGAAAATCATGACGAACCGGAGGCGGGAAGCCATCCTTGGAATCACGATGGATGGTAGACAGAACCGTCGCCGGGTTAATGAATTATGAAATTAAAACTTGATTTGGCTAGCCGATAGGCTTGTGAAAAGAATTGTGAAAAGCGGCTTTACGCAAAAATAACTCTAGCCATGTTCTTTGAATAACCCTATCATATGCATCAATTCTCGTGTTGGCTGCCGAGTACGGTTGGTACTCACCCTTGCTATACGCACAAACCTCCAGCTGAAGGAAATGAAGAGCCGAAGACCCCTACGCGTACTACCGGAGGGCGAAGGAACCGACGGCGCATACTAGACCTTAGCCCCGGTCGTTGCACGTGGCAATTGACGAGCCGCCTCTTTCCGCCGCCTTATCTAAATTCTGTTTTTATGTTGTATTCGGACCATAAGGTCCTGTGGATGAACAATGCCTTCGGGCCTATTAATGTAATAATGGTATTGTAAGACTATTCGTGCATGTGCACTTGATTATCCAGTACTGTATTCGTGGGTACCAACTACTCGATCCAGGGAAATGGTACTATGAACACGAAAGATTCCCGTCTCAAAAACAGGGGTCCACAACTGGCCATCAGTGAAATAAGTCGGCCCTCGCTACAGTTGATCGACAATCTTCGAGTCGACCATAGTGGCAATCATGTTGTTGAGGGTGTTGACCAGGATGCCACTCTGATTAACGAGAGCATGGTGCACAGCCGAGTCGATTCGGTCTTGCAAAGTGTATAGTTCCGAATCGTCTTGCTCTTGCTTTGGCTCCTCCATCTTGTGTTTTCCTTTTGTATCGCCTGAGGGGGATGCCTTGAAGTCATCCGTGCTGAATTTGTACTTCTGATGGACGGCCCCAGACCTGGTCTGGGCAAAAGATTGTAGATAGTTGGCCTGCAGTTCCTCCACCATCTTCTTGTAGTCGGCCAATTGCTCAGCCGACAATTGTTCCATCTTGACAGGAACCATATTTTCCTCGCTGATCTCGGGGCTCTTGATGTTAACCATCACGTCGACTTCGTTACTGCGTTCTAGCCGAGTTGATGGTCCCACCGTGCGTGCCAAGAAGCGTGTTGATGAGAAATCTTTCCCACGCGCGGCTCGAGAGATCTGCTTAACTCCGGTGCAGTCCGTCCTTGGCTACCTTTGATGAACTAGGCGTGCCGATTGATTTGATCTCGCTAACCAACAAGAAATAAACAGATACATGCACTGAGGTTAAGGTTAGATCCTACTGGATCGACTAAGGGAACCAACTTACATATAATTGCTATCCCAAAGCATATTTAAACTAAGTGATTGGGACAGATCGGCTATACCGAGACAGTAAAAACCACTTAGACGGAATATACATTAAGATAATAAATATGTGCATTTATAACCTAGCCGATGCTGTAGATCTAACGTGAATCGGCTAGTACTCCGATACATCTTATGAAAAGATATTAATCTAACCTAAATGCACTAAACCTAGATCAATCGGCTGTCGGCTGATGCCAACAAATTGATACCAGCTTAAGGCATTTAACCAGATTGAAATCTTAATATAAGAGGCAGCTTTAATATATCTAATAGTAAATAATGCTGAAAGATAATTAGAACAGATAAGGCCGGCTGAAACCCCGGCACTGTCTCTAATGGTGAACATCTAGCCGAATAGATCTTAACAATTCTAAGAGCGACTTAATAGGTCATAGTGATGCAACATTAAGTACAAAAAGAAGTACTAGATCTATATGAATTGATGTAAACCCTTCGAGATGGTGGACACAGCATATAAATTGGTTCAACATCTAGATCTAGCTCTATCAGCTATTGTCTCCCGAGAGAAACGAGCCGATGGCAAGATAGATCTAAACATTGCTCCAGATTATATGTCGTATATGATAAATTGCGCAGTCTATAACATTTCATCTAGAGTATCATGACGATGTAAGCTCTAGATTCAATGATAGAAACTACTAATGACAAGTGTTTACCTTATTCAGAGGTCGAGATCGATGCAGCCCGAAGCGGGATCAAGAACTCGTCTAAAAGAAAATAAAGAGGCGATGCGCCAAATTGATTGTGTTATGATTGTCTTTTACAAAAAGCCCTCGGGTCTTATTTATACCCAGGCACAACAATTCCGTGTAAAACACGGTTTCTATCTTATCTACTATTTAAAATACGTAATATCTCGGGATACAACCCTAATGTCGTATCACAAAAGGAATATCTAAACAAATCCCTATTTTACAGATACAATTACCGTTACAGGACTCTATCCATAGATGTCAATATCTTAACGAACATTTGGAGACCGAATCCAATACTTTATCTTCAAGTTTCCTTTCGGGACCGGCCCCAGCTCCATCTTCGCGCAGGATCGGCATCGGCTTTCCTAGTCCGACTTGGACTCAGCCGACTAGCTCTGCAGCCGATTCGGACTTAGCCGACGCGGCCTCTGTTCCTCCGTCGGTCACGCATATTCTCCGATTCCGCCTCAATCTCTACTTCAAACCTGGGGATTTGGTTACCAAATTTGGTCGTTAACACAAGCCTACTCATGTGTTCTGTGTTAGGGTGGTGTAAACTTAGGGTTCCGGTACAAGCGTGTGAGAATTCTAGGATTTCTAGAGTGCGATCCGAACTGAGCCCCCTTGCCTACGCATGCTGCCCTCCCTTTTAAAGTCAGGGGGGCGGTCACGGGGTCTTAGGGTGCTCACGTAAGCTTGGTCGTAAAACAAAAAGCAGGTACAAGCTTAAAGTTGAAAAGTAAAACAGAATTGCCTCGGGATCCTTGGCTACGAGCATCTGGTGTGTAGTCTGGCCAGGTGACATCATCCTCTGCTAGGGTGAAAACGGTTCGGATAGTATCTGGTTTCCGTCCAAAAATTTGGATTCAGAAAGTGTCGACCGAATAATTTTTGGATAATGTCGGATATGGAAACGGAAACAGATAATTATTTTTAAAAACAAAAATGAATAAGGTAGAGGAATTATCCGTCGGATTTCAGAATTGGCCAGATAATATCCGCAAAAATTACCGGATATCCGGACATGGGCCAAGGCCCAGTAACCAGAAGCTCACTACCACAAGCCCGCAAAAACTGACTGTATGGTTTTTAGGGTTAAGGTTTTCAATTTTTTTCCTTTTTTAAGAAAAAGGTCCGCTGTCCTAATTTTTTTACAAATATTGATATATTTTGAGAAAATATTAATCTATCTTTATTGTTTTGTAAAGTTTAGTTTGAGAAGTTTTTATATTCCGATCAATTTTCGTTACCGTATTGGTTCCGATTCATATTCGTTCCGTATTTGTTTCCGATAGTATTCGATTCCATTTCCGTATCTGAGGTTTTTGATTCCGAATCCAATTTCAAAAAAATATGAAAACAAATATGGTATAGCTATTTTCTGATCATTTCTGATCCATTTTCACCCCTATCCTCTGCCAACTCCGTCCCCTTCATGTCTTGTCTGCGAGGTTACCAAGGCAACCACCTTCTCGAGGACGGCCCACTCCTTTTATCATCGGGGCCGTGTAAGGCGGTCAAGTAGAGAAGAAGCCATGCATTGAGGTCGAGCAAGGGAGCTGGGGTCAGGTCGAAAGGTAGAGGTCGGGCTAGTCGTCCTCGCCCAAGGACCGGCTCCTGACCCTAGCTCAAAGATTCCCGACCCATCCTAATTGATCTCCTTTCCTTGTCATGGGCTACCCCGGGGTGGTATCCTCCACAACAACCCCCGAGCCTAGAGGTGAATGGGACATTCGACCCTAGACTGATTTCTACCCAGCTGGGATCCTGGATTGGTCTGCAGAGCTTCTTGAGTGTGCTTTGGCAGGTGCACCTGCTTGGTGCAGCCCTCAAGCCTGGGATTGAATGGTACATTCGGGCTCCGGGTCAAGCCTTATGCATCATCCCTCGACAATTGTCGAATCACGTGATCGACTTAGCGCGACCCAATGAGCCGAAAGGCGTGTAGTCTAGTGGCTGGTAATGATCAGCGGAGTCGACAGAACCATGGCTCGGAGGGCGATGGTAGTTGGCGAGATCGGAGAAGCCACGGCCCAGAGGTCGATGGTGATTGGCGACGTCGGAGAAGCTGTAGCCCAGAGGATGATGGCGGTCGGCGAGGTCGGAGAAAGCCATAGCCCGAAGGCTGATGGTGATTGGCGAGAGTGGACAAAGCCATAGCCCGGAGGCTGACGGCGGTCGGCGCGAGCGGAGAAAGCCATAGCTCAAAGGCTACGGGCGGTCGGTGAGGGCGGAAGCCATAGCCCGGAGGCTGATGACGGTCGGCGAGAATAGAGAAAGCCATAGTCCGGAGGCTGATGGCGGTCGGCAAGAACAGAGAAAGCTGTAGCCTGGAGGCTGATGGCGGTCAGTGAGGTCGGAGAAGCCATAGCCCGAAGGATGACATCGATCAGCGAGAACAGAGAAAGCCATAGCCTGGAGGCTGATGGCGGTCGGCGAGGTCGGAGAAGCCATAGCCCAGAGGATGATGGCGGTCGGCAACAAGGGAGAAAGCTATACCCCGGAGGCTAATGACGGTCTGCGAGAACGGAGAAAGCCATAGCCCAGAGGCCGATGACGGTCGGTGGGGGGAGAAAGCCATAACCCGGTGGCTACTGGCGGTTGGCGAGAATGGAGAAAGCCATAGCCTGGAGGCTTATGGCGATCGGCGAGAATGGAGAAAGCCATAGCCCAGAAGCTGGTGACGGTCGGCGAGAGCGGAGAAAACCTTTGCCTGGAGGCCGCCGGTGGTCGGTGAGGGCGGAGAAGCCATAGCTCCGAGGCTGATGGTGGCCGACAATAGCGAAGAAAGCCATAGCCCGAAGATTGCTGGCGGTCGGCGGGGGCGAAGAAAGCCATATCCTAGAGGCCGATGATGGTCGGCGAGGTTGGTAAAGCAAAAACTGCAGGAGATAGCTCGTTTGGCGATCGTCAGCCCTTGGGCGTTCACGCCGTGCGCGTGGGCACTGACACGCTAGGCAGAGCGCCAGCCCCATCTTGTCAGGTATCCTGTCCGTCGCCAACGGCTTACAGAATCAACGGCCCGGATCTGCAATTTTTGCGATGTGGCGGACTGGAGGCGGATTCGCCGGGGCACGTATCACACATCGCCCATGTCGTTAGCTTCTCCGCAGATACAATGGCTCAGATCTACCGCCGGGGCGACGTGGCTGATAGGGAGGCAAAGCGGTCGGGGCATCTCGAGCACGTCGTGCACGCCGTTAACGGTGCTGCACGTCTGCCAAGAACACCACTAGTGAGCCCACTACTTTTCCCTTTAAGTTTCCGCCTCCTTGCCTTCTTCGTCTTCCTCAATATTCTCGCGTATGTTTCCAAGTCCTTTGTGCTCTCGCTCTTGCGTCCATCCCTGGCGCCACGCCGCTTGGGCTTGCTAGGCCACCACTTGCACTGCCGCTACGTAGTCTACTACTGCAAGGGCCGTCATCTCTTTTGGCTTACGCCCATTGCGCCCAAGAAGTCATCGAGGTTGGGGAAGGCGGCGAGATCCTCGTCCGCGGGCGGTGATGAGACCGAGCGGGGTTCGGCCTTCATGCCCTCACGCGCGGGGAGTGAGAAGATGGAAGACTTGCAGCAGGCTGACGTCCTCCCGCCGTGAGAGCTTGCGCAATGGTGCCCGGCCAGGGGGAGCAGTTCCCGACCCCTAATTCTGATGAGTTAGTAGTCTTCGCTGCTTTTCTTCTTTGCGGTTTCGAAGTTCCGGCCCATCCCTTTGTACGGGGTCTACTCCATTATTACGATATCTCCCTTTGCAACCTCAATCCCAACTCCATCCTCAATATCTCCATCTTCATCCATATGTTCGAGGCCTATCTTGGGATAGACCCGCATTTCAACCTCTTTCGCCGTTACTTCTGTCTCCGGCGGACGGTCGATGGAGTGGTCGATGGGGCTGGGATCCAATTTCGTGAGAAGATGGCCAGGCGCTACATCCCCGTCGACCTGACGTCCTCAAACAAGGGATGGCACGCCGAGTGGTTCTACATCGGGAACCATGAGCCGGCAATCTCCCTCGAGATCTACCAGGAGCCGATCCCTGCGAGCACCTATTCGGCCACCTATCCTGCCTCCGAGTAGGACCAAGTCGATGAACTCATCGCCAAGGTGGATCGCCTAAAGCAGCAGGGTCTGACCGGCGTGAGAGTGGCACTCAACTTTGCCCTCCGAAGCCTTCAGCCCTGCAAGGAGAGGGTGAAGCCAGCGTTCGAGTACTCGGGCGGCCGGGACCCGACCCGAGAGGCCATAGTCCCTATCGAGTGTGTGCGGCAATGGTTGACTAGCTTCTTCTCAAGCTCGGCAGACTTCGGCACATGGGGCCCGCTCGGCTACAGCCTCACCAATCCACGACCAGAGGTAAGCCCGACATGACTTGTTCTTCTTTTTTTCTTTTTGTGTTCGATACATCACCTACCAGGTGCCATTACTAACAGGAAATGGTCGTGTATGTGCCACTGTTGTCGGTTCCCGAGACCTATATGGCAAAAAGCAAACTCCCCGACCACCGAGGTGCCAGGGAGAAGAAGCCCAAAGTCCTCCTGTCGAAGCCGGAGGTGAAGACGACACAATCGGGGAGTCTGAAGATCCTTGGAGTAAAGTGCAAGCTCGTGATCTCCTCAGACGAGGAGGGCTCGGGGGAGGTGGACGCCCAACCTGCCTCGTCGTCGACGGTCTCGATGATCAAGGAGGCCGGCAAGGGGGAGACGTCGGAAGTCTCAAAGGCGTCCCCTTCAGCAACCCCTAAGGGGGGAAGGTGCCTTGTCATAGGCTTTTGGGCCTCCAAGAGGTAAGTATCGTGCTTGGTCATGTCGGGTTGTTTTTGTCCTTTAGGCACTGACAAATTCCTTTGAACAGGCAAGCCTTGGACATCGACCCTCGCGTCGAGGAGCCAAAGGGGGTGACCGAGCTGGCCACCTCGGTCGAGGCGAGAGGCACCAACCCACCCTCAGCCAACGCGGAGATGGTGGATGCACCGTCGGGGGCCGAGGGGGTTGAGGGGGAGACGACGGCGGTGGCGGAGACCGAGGCGGAGGTGGAGGCGGTCCCGGAGGCGACTGGTTCCACCGGCCAAAAGCACCCCTCCCTTTCATAGTCGCAGCCGCTACGGTTGTCGGCCCGACCTCGGCTGGTGAGGAAGCCCCCGAGCCCGAACCGACTGGGAAGGTGGCCGAGAACCAGCCCGCCCCAGATAGGGAGGTGGTGGTCATCAAGGGCGTCGAGGATTGGCCCGCCCCAGACAGCGGGGTGGTGGTCGAGGAGCCCTCCGACTCCAAGGCTGAGGGGGTGGGCGAGTTCGACCGAGCACTCCATCATGTCCGCAACCTCTACATGGTAAGTGCAAACTTCTTTTCCCTCTCCCTCTTGACCTTATTTCTGACGCTTTGTGTTTGCAGGTACTCGTCCACCAGTCACAGTCCACCGAGGCGGTCTAGGTGCTGGAGGAGAGGAGCTGGGTCACCGAAGTGAAGGTGGCCGAGCTTGAGGAGCTGTGGGGGCTCGCTTCTCATCGTAAGTCTTTTGCCCCATTCACTAAAGTTGCCTCTGAAGTCGCTAGCTCATTTTTCTTACTCCGAGAGGTTCGGGGCGTGCATCAAGGACGCCACCCTTATGGCCGAGAAGCTTCGGGCACAACTGGACGACGCCAAGGAGATTCTTAAGTCCAAGGATGCCACGTGTAAGGGGGCCGAGGACAAGCTGGCGGCCTCGGAGGTGGCGAGGGCCGAGGCCCAGGACAAGGTTGCGGCCTCAAAGGTAACGCGGGTCGACGCGGAGGAAAAGCTGGCGACAGCGAGGACCATCGCCGAGAGTAAGTGTCACTATCGGGGTGACAGTTGTATTACTGAACTTGTCTTCCGAGAGGACCAATCTCCTTGTGCAGGTCGCCTCTCCATCTTCCGCGTACAAATCGGCGACCTCAAGGCTCGCATGGAGTCGGCCGAGGCCTGGTTGGCACAGTACTGGGAAAGAGTTTGGGCACTCCTCGTCGAGGTCAACGCCAAGCAGCCACCGCCCGAGGAGACCGAGGACACACTAATGGTGTGGTTGCTCAGTGGGTCGGCACGCCTCCGCGCCTACGTACGAGATGCGGCCGAGCTGGTGGCATCGTACGTCCTCGGCATCATGCGGAAATTATACCCGCCCGTCGAGGTCAATGCGATCGACAAGGGGAGGCCTCGGGCATGGCAAAGGAGGATGTGGGCGGCATCTACGCCGAGGTACAGTCAACGGCCGAGAAGATGGTCGACGACATGTCCTTGTATATAGGGTGTCTAGTCCCTAGTGTAAACATGTAGAGTCAGTTGGAGTCTGTAAAAACTTTTCCATTCTCTTTCAAATGTAATGAAGTTTCAATTTTGCCATGTTTGGAGAACAAGTTTTAAGTCTGCAATGAAGTTTTGACTTCAAGCCTTCTATTCGCATTGTGTCTGACTTTCACGTGTCGGGTCTCGACCTTAGCCGGCCTCGGTAGGGAGCATGCCTTGTCTTGATCAAAGGGGTTTAAGGTCAAGCCCTAGCGTCTCAGCCGTTTACATTGCGAATAGGTGCGGAGACATTAAGGGAGAGGTGCCCAAGGCCCCGAGTAGCTTTACACCGTATCTGACTGTCTTGCGTCGGGCCCCGACCCTAGCCCTCTATGGTAGGGAGCATGCCCTGTCTTAGTCCGGGGGCATAAGGCCTTGCCATTTCATGTTGTTAGATACGTAGCACGTAGGTACTCGGGGACGCTGCCGAGCCCCCGAGTAGCTCGGGCGTACTCAATAGGCTTCTTTCTGGAGAACTCCAACCATTGAGTCAGGACCGCGTAGCTCAGGGTAGACCGTGAGCATAGCGAAGAAGTTATTGAGCGTGCGCAGGCTTGCTCGGGGTCGGGAGGAGAATGAGTTGGAGAAAAATGACGGAGGAGAAACATTGTGGAGAACAAGCTGCTTTATTGAGAGAGTTACGTATGAGATACACAGCTGTTCAAGCGTAGAATCGGTGCAAGTGTTCGATGTTCCATGAGTTTGGCACTTCCTGCCCATCCTCTCGAATCAGCCGGTAGGAGCCCGGGCGCGTGATGGCGGAGATGATGAAGGGACCTTCCGAACGGGCCGACAGCTTGTGCATACCTGCCGAGGACTGCACTCGGTGGAGCACAAGGTCACCGACCTTGAAAGATCTCCCTTACATGTTCTTGCCGTGGTAGCAGTGAAGTTCTTGCTGGTAGCGGTTTGACTGGATCACCGCGGCCAGCCGAGCTTCCTCAAAGCTGTCGATGTCCTCGGCGCACGTCTGCTCAACCATTTTTTCATCGTAGTGACGGATCCTCGGGTACTCGTGGAGCATGTCGACCGGTAGCACTGCTTCCGACCTGTAGACCAAGATGAACGGGGTCTGTCCTGTGGCTCTACTCGGCTGGTTGCGAAGCCCCCAGAGGACGACGGGGAGCTCATGAAGCCTCCGACCTTTGTACTTCTAGAGGGGGTCGAAGATTTGGGCCATCAGTCCTTGCAAGATCATGCCGTTAGCACGCTCGCATTGCCCATTGGCTCGAGGTTGTGCCACCAAGGCATACTTCACTTGGATGCATCTGTCTTCATAGAACTCCCATAAGTCATTCCCGATGAACTGAGTACCGAGGTCGGTGATGATCTTCCTTGGGATGCCGACGCGATTGGAGATGCCCTCAATGAGATTGGCTACTTTGTTGGCGATGCAGGTCTTCAAAGGCATCACCTCGATCCACTTTGTGAATTTGTTGATGGTGACGAAGAGGCAATCGAAGCATCACTGAGCTTTCAGGAACGGGCCGACCATGTCGAGTCTCCAACATGCGAAAGGCCATGTCGGAGGGATTGTCTAGAGAGCTTGAGCGGGGAGATGCTGCTGCTTGGCGAAGAACTAGCCGGGGCAACGCCGAACTAGCTCCTTAGCATCCTCATTGGCGATCGACCAATAAAATCTTGACCGAAAGGCCTTCCCGACCAGCGTCCGAGTACCCGCGTGGTTGCTGTAGATGCCTAGGGGTAGGCATTCGGTTCAAACGAGACTTCGGTTTGGTTTTTTTCCTACGCAAAGTTCGGTTTGGTATGATGTAACAACCGATCGTTTCTCATAAATACTAGAAACCGCAAAATTTGGGTTCAGTTTTTTTGTTCAGTTTTTGGTTTTTTCCAAAAAAACTGAACAAGCAGAGAGCGGACGGAGGCGACATGGCGCGCCAGGGTGGAGGCGGCGCGGCGCATCGGTGCGGAGGAACGTGGCGGCGGGCCAGGGCAGAGGAGCACGGTGGTGGGCCGGGGCGGAGGCGACACGCCCGCCGTGGCGGTGGCTAGGGTTTCGGCTGCCACGGGCCTACAGCTAGGGTTTTGGCTACCGGGCTAGGGTTTTGGTTTTTTTGTTGGTTCGGTTCTCCGACGTTAAAAACCAAAGCCGAACTGAATTATTTAGTTTATGCAACATCACGAACCGAAACTAAAACCAAAAACCATAGATTTTGGTTCGACTCAGTGTGATTTGTTTTTTTGGTTTTCGGTTTAAAAGTGCCCACCCCTATAGATGCCTGAATGGATTTCGTCGAGGATCTAGACACCACGGTCCCTGAGGACACATAGCAGGATTACTTGGGGAGAGGTCGTACGCTTGTACAGCTCAGAGTTGACCACCACGTACTACTTGTACCATTGGACGACGTGCTCGACCGTGACCTAGTCGGTCAGTAGCGCCTTAGTGGCGATGTAGTTGATGAGTTCCTGGTGCCAGTCATCCGAGGTGGTGGAGATGGTGAGCTCCGAATTGCCTGGTGATGGAGGGGTCGGCGCGGGCGGCTCGCCCTCTTTCATCGATGGCTTGGGCACTTCTTGGACAAAACCCCTTAGGGGACGGTTGCCTGAGAGGATCCCTGCTTGGACAGCTGGTCGGCGGCTGCGTTGGCGTCCCGGAGAACATGGTGGAACTCGATGCTGCGGAACTTGCATTATAGCTTTCGCACCTCGGCGCAGTATGCGTCTATCTTCTCGCTCGTGCAAGACCAGTCCTTGTTGACCTGGCTGATCACTAGCTTCGAGTCGCCATACACCATGAGGCACTTGGCGTCGATGGATATAGAGATCCGAAGGACGTGGAAGAGGGCTTTGTACTCATCGGCGTTGTTCGACGCCTTAAAAAGCAACTGGAGGACGTACTTAAGATGCTCACCCTACAGGGAGATCAGAAGCACGTCGACTCCGGCTCCGTCGATTCTGAGCGACCCGTCGAAGTACATGGTCCAGGTCGGGTGGGTCTCGGCGGTGGGCGGGAGTTGGATTTCTGTCCACTCGGTCATGAAGTCGGTGAGGGCCTGGAATTTGATGGCGTTGCGTGCTTTGTAGTCGATGGAGAACTCGCCCATTTCTACTGCCCACTTAATCACTCGACCAGTGGCCTCCCGGTTTCGGACGATGTCCTCGAGGGGGTACTCGGTCACCACCACCACCTTGTGAGCTTGGAAATAATGCCTTAGCTTTCGGGTGGTGATGAGGACGGTTGTCACGCTCGAAAATTCATCCAAAATTTTCTGACTATTTTATGTATTATATCCCTATCTAAGAATCAACCAGGGTACATAAAATGACAAATTAATACACAAATCCAAACAAAAAACAAAGCATAAAATAAAAATACTTACATCAAAGACACTTAGTCCTCACACCCAAAAAGAAAGAGCGGCGGAAAAGAAAGACGATCCTATCGAAGCTTCAACGCCACTCCATAGGCAAACTCGATTGGGGTCTAAGCCTTAATCCTCTAACACCATCTTTAACTCAGAAGCACTACACTTCTGAAAGGGGGAAAATCACAAGGCTAAGTACAACCATCGTACTCTACAAGCTACACCAAGGAATGCAGACGTGCAAGGGGAAAGACAAAGAGTTGCGTGTGACTATTTTGCATAAATGTAGTTATAAACCTTTGTAGTTTAAAATTAGTAAAATAGTTGAGTAATTAAGGCAATATTAAATTTTCACTGAACAACGCTGTCCCACGTTGAATAGGCCCAACCATTCCACCTGAACTAACTGGTTCCATCAAGTCCAAGCTATTTAATAGTGTGAGACTAATCACGGTGAATATGGTTGATCACCCATAAACACTGGCACGGCTATTCAAATAATTTTACTCTTATCAAAGGTGCATAACTTTACCCGCAAGACATGATTCCACACATGTTATCATGCCCCGAAGTACCACCATGATACTACAAAGAAGGAAATCATGACAAGACCTTTCGCATAACTTTCCCTAATCAATCATACCACACCAAGGTTTTGTCCCCACCCCTCGAAAGGCCGTAGGCAGCCCCCCTCCCGCGTGTCGCGGTGAATTCGGCAGCCGAGCAACCCTTTTAACCGGGGCCGACCCAACTCCATCACGCCCACCCTCACTAGGGTACGTCGGCCAGAGAAAAACTATACTACGAGTCAAGCAGCTGCCCGTTCTTGCTTGTGGTAACCACTGTTTGTCTTCTAGGGTTTTTCATGAACCGGTCCTTAATTGCCATGAGCACCATAACAAAATCATCAAACCATGTGCTTACAACCCACCATTAAGTCATACTTTAGTTGAGATAATTATGACCAATAAAACATGGCCAGGTGTTTCGAGCTTATAGTTCATCAGAGACTAGAATAGATAATGTAATTATCCCATTTAGTGAGCTAGTGGTAATTAAGCATGGCTAAGCATATAATTCTAGCTAAAATCAACAACAGTGACTAAAGCTAGTCCAATTATCACCCAGGGTTGACAAAGGAATAGATAACAAATAAATGTGGCACAAACAATTAGATAGGTAATCCTATCATTCCATGTAATTAGCAAAACATGCAAGTTTATTTGCAAACAGTAAAACATTTATAAAAACAGGATCAATATGCTTCAAGAAAAATGTGACTTGTCTTGCTTCTTCAAACAAACTTCTGGACTCTT
This sequence comes from Oryza australiensis, assembly GCA_019925245.2. Lineage (NCBI taxonomy): Eukaryota > Viridiplantae > Streptophyta > Magnoliopsida > Poales > Poaceae > Oryza > Oryza australiensis. The sequence continues at coordinate 14,916 of JAIFGZ020000383.1, forward strand.
TTCCTCGCGAGCGTGAACTCCGGAAACGACGGTATCTACATGCTAGCACACGAAACGAGGAAAAAAACCTAATAAAAACCAAATAACAAGTACATGAAAAGAGAACAAACATGTAGATCTTAATTTTAGATGAATTTTCTAATTTGAATGGCTCAATTTGGAGTTCGTATGAATTAGATATGAATTTTTAGAAGTTTTGGACCATTTAAATAAATTTTGAAAATTAAAATAATTTATTGTGCAATTTTTAATTATTTTTCAAAGGAAAAAGGCTCGCAATGATGTCGGCATGACAAGGGCGACGTCACCGCAAGCTTCGGGTGCGGGCGACGTCGGCAAACCAAGGATGACAATAGCAAGGTTGACGTCATCAAACCAAGGGCTGACGTCAGCCGCGACGGCGGCGCACGGGGATCCATGGTGAACCCGGTCCACGGGTCCCCCACGTGGACAGCCCGGATCACCCAGAAGAGGATCGGGCAGCCACGGGAACTGACGGCCCCGATCGGCCGAGAGGCAGATCGGACGGCTTGGGAGGCGAGGCTGGGCCGGCAGGGACGGGCGGGATAGCAGGCTCGGGGTCGGGCGGCGGGGTAGGGTGAGGAAGAGGTCGCGGGGTCAGGCGACGCAGAGAGCGGCGGCAAGACGCGATGTGGGCGAGAGAAAGAGAGGAGGGGAGGTGGCTCAACGGACGCACGAAGGCGAGAAAAGGCGGCACGACGCACGACACACGACGGAGAACATCCGGCGCACGGGACCAACACGGCGACGGGCTCCGACCGCAATTGGAGGCCGTGGAGTTGGGGCCGGGGATCAGCTTGGCACGGCAAAGCCGAAAGAGGGGGCGGCATGGCTCGGAGAGCGTCGCGGCGGGCGGGAAAGACGGTCGGAGGCGAACGGGTTGGCGACGGCTCGGGAAACACAGCGGGAAGGTGGTTCGGCGCTGATCCGAGCATGACGAGTGGTGGCCAAGGTGCGGTGTGCTGCAGGGAAGGCGGTGGAGAGTTCGGTGTGCGACGACAAGGCTTGGAACAACAACGGCGTAGCACCGAAGGAAAGTGGCGGATGACAGAGTGACGACGAAACGGCGTGGGGCGATTTAGGTCACGAAACGGCGGCGCGGCGCCATGGGAACGAAGACGGTTTTCGCACGGGATAAGGAAGAGAAAGAGTGGTGACTCACCGACGCTGAGGAAGATGATGGTGGCGCACAGCGACGGGTTTCGGCGATGGCGATTTAGGGCGATTTTTGGCTCAGCGAAAAGGGGGAAACCGTGGAGGAGCTCGGGAGGATGCTATTTGTAGGCGGAGGAGGAAGAGTTTTGTTCGGATACGATGGGAAAATAAAGGGTTACGCGGAAGCTACGCTAGCCGAAAACAAAAATTTCTACCGCGCAAACCAGGAACACTTGCAAGTAAGGGCCGATAGATCGTTACCGATTGGAGTAGAGTGCAGCGGAATAGCCAATCAGGGCAATCCGATCTGGAACAGTGTAGCCGATTCCCGGAGACAACAGCCGATCAACAGCGCGCAACGTAGCAGCGCCTCTACCGGTATCCACACGTCCGGGGACAGAACGCCCTACACCCGTGTGCTAGCACGCGATGCAAGGCTAGGGTTTGGCTCGAAAGTGGGGAGGGTTTCCGTGGAGATTGATCTCGGCCACTTCGTTGCACGCGATGCAATTGATATATCGCAGCTCTCCACCCCTCCCTCCTTTATATAGAGTTGGCCGACGGGATTAGTAGCCGCTCGGGACTCTATTTTGAATTGGATCTCATCCGTATCTCATATAGAGTTTGGCCGCTCACACGTCGTAAGCCCATAGGACTCTATCCGATCGGATCCCTATCCGATCGAGCCGTATCCGAGTCCAACTCGAATGCCTGTTCTTATCCCCTTAAGCGTGCGACCCGTAGGTTCAGGTATACTCGGTTTCGGCTATAGTCTAACTTAGCCGATCGTCGGCTCGAGTCCAACTCAGCCGACTGTCACACACGGCGCCTAGCAGCACATATTGACACCATAGTATACAAGAATATAATATCGGCTCGAACCTGTAATGTGTACACAAATCCCTTTGCCTCACGATACCGTTAAGCTATAGGCAAGATGTGTGCCATCCCTTCAATAGCTTAACCATTCACTCGAACCGTATTGGATTATCCGTCCGTTGATTGACTCCTCAATCAACTTAGCATGGCCATGCATTTCCATAATCCATTACCTCGAGGGGCCCAGAGATATCTCTCCAAAGGAGGGGCAAATTCCATCTTGATCACTCACATCCCACTCCATGTTTCATAGCAAACCCGAAAACTACCTTTATAACTACCCGCACGGAATAGCGTTTGGTAGTCCCAAAGTAGGCTACTACACATGTTGGAATCCATGGTGATCTCAGGTCTAAGGACTTTGTACCAACACTACCCGAGACCAACTAATGGCACATTAATTCCTCGTAGTGTCTCATGGTGGGTCTATCCAACAATGTGTTCTCCAACACATGTGTCCATGTTTATTGATTTGGTATCACCATACCCATGATCTATGAGACATGATCATCAATCAATAAACATGCCGATCTTAGAATCATATTTGTTCCAACAATATGACATATGATCGGGATCGTTTAGAAATAGATTCATACATATCGAGTCTCATAAATAAGTCACGTACTTATTGATCAATACAAGATGTCTATTTCATGGAACCGAATAACACTTTATTCATTTATACATAAACATTGACGTGATATCCAACATCTCCATGTTGCCTCTAGGGCATATCACTAACAATCTCCCACTTGCACTAGAGTCAATCATGTAAGTATCTAATACCCATTGCTCTTGTGTGCGCCTCATGCTTCGGTGAGGGAGAGGTTTTGTCGCGGATCGGCTATGTTGAGATCCGTGTGCACTTTGCATATCTTGACATCACCTCGTCCACAATCTCGCGGATGAGATGATATCGCCGAAGTATGTGTTTGGACTTCGATGTGACCTCGGCTCCTTGGCTTGCGCAATGGCTCCACTATTGTCACAATAGAGAGACATTGGACCGTCGTACTAGTCATCACACCAAGCTCGAAACGAATTTCTTGATCCAAACAGCCTCCTTTGCGGCTTCCGAAGCGCAATGTACTCGGCCTCTGTTGTAGAATCGCAACGGTATCCCGCTTGGAACTCTTCCAGTGATCGCGCTCCGTTCGAGGCGAACACGAACCCGCATTGCGATCTATAATCATCCTTGTCCTGTTTGGAAGCTAGCATCGGTGTAACCACTTACAACGAGCTCTTCTTCACCTCCATAGACTAGGAACATATCCTTAGTTCTTCTCAAGTACTTAAGGATATTCTTTACGGCAATCCAGTGACCTTCACCTGGATCTCGACGGTATCTCGCTCGTAGCACTCAAAGCGTACGAGACATCCGGGCGTGTACAAAGCATGACATACATGATGGATCCAATTGCCGAAGCATATGGAACCATACCCATCTTATTCCGCTCATCATGTGTCCGAGGACACCGATTCTTGCTAAGATTAATGCCATGTGACATGGGCAAGAAACCTTTCTTGGAATCATGCATGTTGAACCTTTTCAACACCTTGTCAATGTATGTACTTTGGCTTAATCCGATTAGCCTCTTGGATCTATCTCTATAGATCCGAATGCCTAATATGTATGCTGCCTCCCCTAAGTCTTTCATGGAAAAACTATTTTTCAATGAAGACTTGACGGATTCTAGCATAGGGATATCATTTCCAATCAGTAATATGTCATCCACATATAAGATTAGAAATACAATTGCACTCCCACCGACCTTTTTGTAAACACAGGCCTCTTCTTCGTTTTTGATGAAACCAAACCCTTTGATTACTTCATCAAAACGAATATTCCAACTCCGAGATGCTTGCTTCAATCCATAAATGGATTTCGTAGCTTGCATATCTTTCCAGCGATTCGGATCGACAAAACCCGAGGTTGTATCATGTATACATCCTCGCTTAGGTTTCCATTTAGGAAAGCCGTTTTGACATCCATCGCCATATCTCATAGTCGAAATATGCAGCAATCGCTAGGATAATCCGAATAGATTTAAGCATAGCGACGGGCGAGAAGGTTTCATCAACTCCTTGAATCTGTTTAAAACCTTTCGGCACCAATCGCGCCTTATAGATGTGAACATTTCCATCCATATCGGCCTTTTCTTAAAAACCCATTTGCACTCAATGGTTTTGACACCATCAGTGGATCAACCAAGTTCCAAACTTGATTGTCGTACATGGATTCTATTTCGGATTTCATGGCTCCAAGCCACTTGTTGGAATCGGGTCCCACCATCGCTTCCTCATAGGTCTTAGGTTCATCGTTGTCCAACAACAATATATCACGTTGTTCCGCACTTTGTGTACATCGGTGCACGACGTGATCTTTCGACCTCCGTGGGCTGGTGTATCTACAACCGGTGGCGCAACACTTTGCTCCTCCTGTTGTGGTTCCGTGGTCGCTGAAACATTTTCTCGGTGTTTCTTGAACTTCTTCAAGATGCACCCTGCTCCCACTAACCCTTCTTGAAAGAAACTCTTTCTCCAAGAAGACACCGTGTCGGGCGACAAACACTTTGCCTTGTTCCCGATTATAAAAGTAATATCCCTTGGTTTCCTTAGGATATCCCACAAAGAAGCACTTGTCGATTTGGGTGTGAGCTTGTCGACCGTAAACGTTTTACATAAGCCTCACATCCCCAAATTTTGAGAAAAGACAAACTAGGGGTTGCCCTGTCCATATCTCATATGGTGTCTTTTCAACCGACTTAGATGGAACTCTATTTAGTGTGAGCGCAGTGTTTCAAGAGCATATCCCCGAAGGATAACGGAAGATCACTTTGGCTCATCATCGACCGCACCATGTCCAACAAGGTGCGATTTCTCCGTTCGGACACTCCGTTCCATTGCGGAGTTCTGGCGGAGTCAAGCTGTGGAACAATTCCACAATCTTTCGAGATGATTACCAAACTCTTGGCTCAAGTATTCCCTCCACGATCCGATCGTAGAAACTTGATTGTTTTCCCTAAATGATTCTGTACTTCATTCTGGAATTCTTTGAACTTTTCAAAGGATTCGGACTTATGCCTCATTAAGTAGATATAACCATATCTACTAAAGTCATCGGTAAAGGTAATGAAGTATTGATAACCTCCTCGGCCGTTGAGCTCATTGGTCCACATACATCGGTATGTACGAGTGCCAATAAGTCACTTGCTCTCTCACTATGTCCCGTGAAAGGTGCCTTTGTCATCTTACCAAGTAAACAAGACTCACATGTCTCAAATGATTCAAAATCAAAAGAGTGAAGCAATCCATCCTTATGGAGCTTCTCCATGCGTTTCTTATTTATATGGCCTAAGCGACAATGCCGATAAATGTTGGGTTTATATCATTAGAGAGTTGCCTTTCGTATTAATGTTATAGATGGGAGACGCTTCAAGATTCAAAACGTATAATCCATTCACCAATGGAGCATGAAAATAGAACATATCTCGAGATATATTGAACAACCATTGTTCATTGATCTAAAATCATATCCTTCCGCTTGCAAACATGAAGCGGAAATAACGTTTTGACATAGTGTTGGAACACAATAACAATTATTTAATTCCAAAACTAATCCGAAGGTAGATGAAGTGGTATCGTGCCGAAAAGCAAGCGTAGCAACGCTTGCTCCATTGCCGACGCGCGGGTTCACCTCGCCCCTTCTCAATCCTCTACTTCTTCTCATTCCCCGCAACGATTTGCAAATATGAGCTACGATCCGGTATCAAATACCCAAGAGTCGTAGGTGAAGTAGCAAGATTAATGTCTATAACATTAATACCGGCGTAAGTCGTACTTTGCTTTTTTGAGATCCTCCATGTACTTCTTGCAGTTCCTTTTCCAGTGGCCTGTCTCCTTGCAATAGAAGCAAACGGCATCGATGCCGCCGACCCTTCTTGCCCTTCTTTGCATTAGAGGCACTCGCGATCTCATCGGGAGTTAACTTCCTCTTGGTGCAAAGTTTCTTGACAGTGGTTTGCGCTTAGCCTTCGCATCATCATCACATGATGACCGTTTTTCTGGATACTCTCCTCACTGTCTTTAGCATCCCATGCAATTCAGCCAAGGTCCTATCCATATTGTTCATGTGATAATTTAATATGAATGGCTCGAAACTCGGAGGGAGCGACCGGAGAATCACATCGTAGCCAACTCTTGGCTAAGGGGAAAACCCAGTTTTCTAGACTCTCAATGTAGCCAATCATCTTTATCACATGCGGACCGACGGGATTCCCCTCAACAAGCCGCACGCAAACAAGGACTTTGAGGTGTTGAACCTCTCGGCCCGTGCTTGGTTCTCAAACATGCCACGCGAGTCCCCGAATAATAGTATGAGCATCGCTGCTCTCATATTGCTTCGAAGCTCGGGGACATTGTAGCAAGCATGAGACAGCTTATATCTAGGGCATCATTAGTCTGCTTCTCGTAAGCCCTCCGTGTAGTAGCAGTGGCATTATTAGGCAAATCCTCGGGATAGGGTACTTCAAGAACGTACTCCTTACGCTCTTACTTGAGAACAATTCTCAAGTTGCGATACCAATCCATAAAGTTTGTTCCATTTAATTTTTCCTTTTCGAGAATAGATCGCAAATTAAAGGTACTGGGTGTAGTATTAACCGCCATTTATTCTACAACGAAAAAGCAAAGTTTAGCACAATGTTTATGCTATGTCTTTTGTTAAACAATTTAACATAAGACTCCCATTACGTATTTTCCACCTTCCCTCTAGGTTACGTATTGGGTCAAGATCCACATGTTAATTAATTTTCTAGTGAGCTTTGGCATCACCGCTAGAAAATTAGTAACATCGGTAAGCAACACCTTGCTAATCACATCTCTATGTGACTCTTGTTGTTGGTGTGGCATCTCCATGCCCCGGCCCCAACCTATGCCCCAAGGCCCAAAACTGTTTTGATAGCCTTGTTAAGTAAACCAAATGCTCCTGTATATGTCCGACATATACCCCTCGTGTTATGATAGAGAATGGCACTCTGCTTTGTGGACCCACCATTGACGAGCATAACGGTGACGGGTGCAACATTTGGAAGGGCATCATTACTACTTAATTTTGCGAGGGATGCTATCCTATCAAACAAACATATCACATATGAAAGCAAGTAGAATAGCATATAATGAAATAGTATGGCCCCCTTCACATGGTGATCTCCATCTCCATGTCGGCGCCGAGGATCTCCATCTTCGGCACCATATTCCAAGTGTCGAATGCTTGATATCTTCAAACTAAGCTACTACTATAGAAGCTCTAATTGAAGATTACATCGACTCGCAGTCGTGAAAGAATATTACAAGCATTGCACGTATGAAAGAATATTACGGGGATTGCACATATGAAAGAATATTACATGCATCACATGCATCTCATACATCTCATACATACAATAGGGCCATACCATCTCAAAGCATTCTCTCGCAAAAACAAGTTAGGCGTAGAAACGTTTTCTACTTATCGCAGAGCTATGGCATCGAGACGACCTATAAGGGGAGTACGCACACGGCGGTCGCGGGCTTCGGGCAGCGCCGGAACACCACACGAAATTCATAGATCCAATCTATGAATTCGCTTACTGAAACCATATCGGCATAATCACATTATGCCGTCCCGATACACTATCAAGGGAGATGGTTTGCGCAGCGCGAGGCAGCAAACAAGATCGGACTACGAGATAGCTTCGTCATAATCACATTATACCGTTCCGATACACTATCAAGGAACGCTATCTCGAAGCCGACTCAAACCGAGTTCTATGGATATTGCTTCGACGTAATCACATTACGCCGTTCCGATACACTATCAAGGAACGCAATTACCAAGAACTCTCCTCAACAATTCCCGTAAAACCGATTGATCTAATCAACCCGTGCGCAAAACTTGTTCCAGATCCAATCTAAAACCCGAACTAAGCAAGATTAGCTCTGATACCACTAAAGGGTTACGCGGAAGCTACGCTAGCCGAAAACAAAAATTTCTACCGCGCAAACCAGGAACACTTGCAAGTAAGGGCCGATAGATCGTTACCGATTGGAGTAGAGTGCAGCGGAATAGCCAATCGTGGCAATCCGATCCGGAACAAGTGTAGCCGATTCCCGGAGACAACGCCGATCAACGGCGCGCAACGTAGCAGCGCCTCTACCGGTATCCACACGTCCGGGGACGTAACGCCCTACACCCGTGTGCTAGCACGCGATGCAAGGCTAGGGTTTGGCTCGAAAGTGGGGAGGGTTTCCGTGGAGATTGATCTCGGCCACTTCTGTTGCACGCGATGCAATTGATATATCGCAGCTCTCCACCCCTCCCTCCTTTATATAGAGTTGGCCGCGGGATTAGTAGCCGCTCGGGACTCTATTTTGAATTGGATCTCATCCGTATCTCATATAGAGTTTGGCCGCTCACACGTCGTAAGCCCATAGGACTCTATCCGATCGGATCCCTATCCGATCGAGCCGTATCCGAGTCCAACTCGAATGCCCGTTCTTATCCCCTTAAGCGTGCGACCGCAGGTTCAGGTATACTCGGTTTCGGCTATAGTCTAACTTAGCCGATCGTCGGCTCGAGTCCAACTCAGCCGACTGTCAACGACGGCGCCTAGCAGCACATATTGACACCATAGTATACAAGAATATAATATCGGCTCGAACCTGTAATGTGTACACAAATCCCTTTGCCTCACGATACCGTTAAGCTATAGGCAAGATGTGTGCCATCCCTTCAATAGCTTAACCATTCACTCGAACCGTATTGGATTATCCGTCCGTTGATTGACTCCTCAATCAACTTAGCATGGCCATGCATTTCCATAATCCATTACCTCGAGGGGCCCAGAGATATCTCTCCAAAGGAGGGGCAAATTCCATCTTGATCACTCACATCCCACTCCATGTTTCATAGCAAACCCGAAAACTACCTTTATAACTACCCGATTACGGAATAGCGTTTGGTAGTCCCAAAGTAGGCTACTACACATGTTGGAATCCATGGTGATCTCGAGGTCTAAGGACTTTGTACCAACACTACCCGAGACCAACTAATGGCACATTAATTCCTGTAGTGTCTCATGGTGGGTCTATCCAACAATGTGTTCTCCAACACATGTGTCCATGTTTATTGATTTGGTATCACCATACCCATGATCTATGAGACATGATCATCAATCAATAAACATGCCGATCTTAGAATCATATTTGTTCCAACAATATGACATATGATCGGATCGTTTAGAAATAGATTCATACATATCGAGTCTCATAAATAAGTCACGTACTTATTGATCAATACAAGATGTCTATTTCATGGAACTGAATAACACTTTATTCATTTATACATAAACATTGACGTGATATCCAACATCTCCATGTTGCCTCTAGGGCATATCACTAATGAAAAGACGGATAAGCTAGGGTTTATCCCGAGTTCGTCGGGTACGAACAGGGCCAAAACCGTGGAATTTGGTACGGGAAAATTGGGGATTTCTTGGGGAAAAGAAGAGGAGATCAAGGGAATCCATTTCCGCAATCAATTTTGGATGAGGATCAATGGGGAGACCGGATTTGGTGGAGGAGGCGTGTGGACCCCCGTTTTTGGAACGGGAATCTTTCGTGTTGTTAGTACCATTTCCCTGGATCGAGTTGTTGGTACCCATGAAATACAGTACTGAATAATCAGGTGCACATGCACGAATAGTCTTACAACGAAATTATTACAACGATAGGCCCGAAGGCAATGTTCACCACACAGGACCTCATGGTCCGGATACAACACAAAAGCAGAAATTAGATACGGTAGCGGAATAGAGGCAGCGGCATGTCAGTTGCCACAGGCAACGACCGGGGCTAAGACCTAGTAAGCGCCATCAATTTCTTCACCCTTCTGGTAGTAAGCGTAAGGATCCTCCGATTCTTCATTCCCACCATCTGAAGGTTTGTGCATATAGCAAGGGTGAGTACCAACCGTACTCAGCAAGCCAACACGGAAGTGATGCATATGATAGGGTTATTCAAGAAATGGCTGGAGCTCTTTTGCATAAAGCCAATTTTCACAAATCTTTTCATAAGCCTAACAACTAGCCAAGTCAAGTTTTAGTTCCATAGTTCATTAATTCGGCGACGGTTCTGTCTACCATCCATCGTGATTCCAAGGATGGCTTCCCGCCTCCGATTCGTCATGATTTTCTGGGGAATCCACCCCTTCTCGCATCTCGAGAAGTTGATCCACCAGCGAATGAAATCATCATGCAAAACCCATCCCAGCAGTTTTAAGTTTAAAGTCTAGCCAAGCGAAAGTTTTGTCACGATGCTCGATATCCGCGAGCACGGCTATTCGAATAGATTGATTCATTCACACTGCAGTGGATGTACACTTTACCCATACCCCGCGACAGCCCAACGAATGAGCCTACGTCCCAACACATGAGACGGTCACAGAAAGCCTTTCGATACCCTCACTTTGGCAGTACCCGCTCCATGAACTTAAGCCATCATGCACTCTAGCCATCATTTTCTAGCAGTGAGAGGAGTTCTGGCGCACCCGGGGTAAGGGAAAACTTTCTCAATCTTTAAGTTCAATTAATATCGATTTAATTCCACCATCCACAACATGGGCCGTAGCCTCATCCTCATCACACAAACCACATCATGAAGAACCATCTATGCAAGGATACTGCCTCCGCTCGGCTATCTAGTCGGCTAGGTCTATACCCATTCGAGAAGTATGGTTGTACTGGCTCGTTTCCCGGCTATCTCATGGCTCGGTCCTTAATTGACCAGGGTCGGCACTTGCCTTTTCCGGAATCCACCCAAATCATCCGGCCGCCCCAGTCTAAAACATTTGTATAGTACTTTCAATTTTCATCAAACTTAGTTCATCAATCTCATGGCCATGTGGCGCTCATGTCTCCACAGGCCGCATCTCAACTACCTTCCCTAAGGTAGTTGCCCAAGCACAAAGCTTCTTTGTAAAATCATGAGTATGCAAAGACCTAGTATAAGCAAGGCTAAGCATTTTTACCGAAGTTAGCCTCCGGTCATATCACATCGAAGGTTACAAAGAATAATTCTAAGGGTAATCAATATCAAAGCAGGGTATACCAAGCATAGGTACTCATTTGTGTATAGCATGCAATTTTGTGATTGAAATCAATATCATTTCACAAAGTAGGATCAATATGTTCAAAGAGTGTGATGACTTGCCTTGCTCGCACGCTTGTGGAGTGGTGTCTTCAACGGGGTCGATGCCGGTCTCTTCAGGTGCTACCCGTACGTGCGAAAAATCAATCGACTCCTGATTAGAATCCCATATAACACCAAAAGGTCGAAAAGATCCAAAAAAGCCTCAGAAACGATTCCAAGCGCTAAGCCCAAATTCCTACTTAAGTTTGTACTAAGATCGCCCCGGAAAACTCCAAGTTTTGACATCGGATTGACGACTTAGGGTTTTCGCAAAACGACCATCGTGATTTGTTCGAGAAAATGGATTTGAAAAATATCCGCGGAGGGATTGGTGCTTGAGGTTTTGAAGGTCCGAGCACAAAAGAGAAACATATTTAAATGGCGAGAAAGATCTAAACGAAATTCGGATTCAAAAACGACGCAAAACGAAATTTCGGAAAAGTCCGGTTTTGATTTTCAAATTTTTGCACCGAGAAAACATGCCGAGAGAATAATTTAATTTTGCCCAAAATTTTACTCAAATCTTTCCAAAATATTTTTCCCATTTTCCTAAAATTTTTTCAAATTTTTTTCCTATTTTATTTTATTTTTTTCTTTTTTTTTTCGGCGCCACTTGTTCATTGCACGCTAGGTGCTCAACGGTGGCGTGCCAAACAGAGGCGGCGGCGGCGCTAGTGCGCAAGGAAAACAGGGGGCGGTGGGGCTTACCGGCGACGGCGGCCCTCGGGAGGTGCGGTGGGGCACGGGGACCTCGGCGCACGGCGGCGACGCGCTTTTGGGCTCGGGAAGGGAGAAGGGGGGCGGCGGCGGTGCGGACAAGGGCGGGGTCGCCGGCCCTTTTATAGGCGTGGCCGGGAGAGAAGATGGAGGAGGGGCCGGCGCAGCTCGGATGCCACGCGGCGCGCTAGGGCTCGGCCGGCCGGGCGCGTGCGACGTGGCGGGAAGGGCGGCGCGCGGGCGTGGGGCCGCGTACGGCGTCGTGCGCGCAGCGCGAGCGTAGGCGGGGTCCGGTGCGGGTCGGCGACGTGCGGCGACGATGGCGCGAGGCGCGGGCAGGGCCGTACGGGCGCGGGTGTGCGTGCGCGCGCGTTCGCGCGGCTCGTGGCGCGCGCGGGGTAGGGGCCGGGCGCGGCGAGCGTGGCGCGGCGCGTGTCCGCGCGCGGGCGGGCGTGGTACAGCGCGGTACGGCGTCGAACACTTGGCGCAACGTGAACAGTGCGATTTTGTAATTTTCCCGATTTTTGATTTTTAATTCCTATTTCAATTTTCCTCCCCTCTAAAAATTCCAAAGTAAATTCCTATATTCCAAAAATAATTTTTAATACTATATTCTCAACTTTTTCTCCACTTTTATTTCCCCACAATATTTTTCATATTTATTTATTTAAATCCCTTTTTCCTAATTTTCATACTTCACCCTAATACGGAATTTCACATTTTTCTTTCCGACAAACTCCAAATCATCCCCAAACACCGAAAGGGAATTGATCACAACTAGATTTATGCAACTGAGCTGGCAAATAAGAAGCAACAAACCCAAGGAAGAAGCAACAAGCGAAGGTTTTTGAAAGTTCCGATTTTTATGTTTCCGATTTCAGTTTCTTCGATTTTCAGGATGTTACAAACCTACCCCCTAACAATAAATCTCGTCCCCGAGATTTCTTACCGGTTGCTGAGTAGGTGTGGGTATTCCGTCTTCAGGAAATCCTCGCTCTCCCAGGTAGCCTCCTCTTCAGCGTGGTTGCTCCATTGTACTTTGTACATGCGCCATGACTTGGTCCGTGTCTTCTTTTCTGCCTCGTCCAGTATCTTGATTGGATGCTCTGGGTAGGTAAGATCACTGTTGATATGGATGGTTTCCAAAGGAGCTTGCTCTTCTGGCACCCGCAGGCATTTCTTCAACTGCGACACGTGGAATACTGGGTGGACATCGGAGATGTTCTCGGGCAGCTCCAGCTGGTAGGCCACTTCACCTCTTCTAGCGTTTATCAAGAATGGGCCCATGTATCTTGGTGCGAGTTTCCCTTTGACCTTGAACCTCTGAGTTCCCCGTAGTGGTGAGACCTTTAGATACACATAGTCACCTTCTTTAAATTCTAATTCTCTTCGACAGGTATCCGCGTAGCTCTTTTGTCATGATTGGGCAGCTTGTAATCGGTCCCGGATCAGACAAACCTTTTCCTCGGCCTCTTTGATTATGTCAGGCCTGAATACGGCTCGTTCACCGGTTTCTGACCACATCAATGGGGTTCGGCATCGACGACCAAATAGGGCTTCGTTTGGTGACATCTTCAGATTGGCTTGGTAGCTATTGTTGTAGGAGAACTCGGCGTACGGTAAACATTTCTCCCAATCCTTGGTGAAATCCAACGCACAGGCTCTCAGCATATCTTCTAGCACTTGATTTGTCCTTTCAGTCTGCCCGTCGATCTGTGGGTGGTAAGCGGTACTGAAGGCAAGGTGACTTCCGAGTGCCTCATGAACTTTGCTCCAGAAGTGACACGTGAATTGGGTACCACGATCCGATATAATCCTTTTTGGTACACCATGGAGACATACAATCCTACTCATGTATAGTTCTGCTAGCTTGGCACTGTTGTAGTTAGTCTTTACGGGGATAAATCTGGCGGTCTTGGTGAGCCGATCTACTATTACCCAAATGGAATCGTAACCAGTCGCAGTTTTGGGTAGTCCAACGATGAAATCCATGTCTATCTCGTCCCATTTCCATTCGGGAATCTTGAGCGGCTGCAGTAAGCCTGCCGGTCGTTGATGCTCAGCTTTCACCCTTTGGCATACATCGCACACGGCTATGTATTCGGCTACATCTCTCTTCATATTGGGCCACCAGTATTCTCCCTTCAAATCCTGGTACATTTTCGTGCTTCCTGGATGTAACGAATATGCCGATTCGTGTGCTTCTTTTAAGATCAACCCTCTCAAACCACCTTGTTCAGGCACGCAGATTCTTTTCTTGTACCACAGGGTTCCCTTGTCGTCTACCAAAAATTCCTTAGCGCGTCCAGCGCCATGCGTTCTTTGATTTCCTGGTTTCCTCATTTCCCTTTTGGGCCTCTTCTATTTGAGTCCTCAGAAGGGGTTGGATTTCCAGTGAGTTTACTTCTCCGTGAGGAATCAGGTGCAGATTAAGTTGAGCCATTTCTTCTTGGAGCTTACTGGCCATACCTTCCAATCCCATATGGTTGCATTGGGCTTTGCGGCTTAACGCATCGGCCACTACATTTGCCTTGCCGGGATGGTAATGGATTCCTAGATCATAATCTTTGATCAATTCCAACCATCGTCTCTATCGTAGGTTGAGATCAGACTGAGTAAAGAAGTATTTCAAGCTCTTGTGATCAGTATATACATCACAGTGGTTCCTGATCAGGTAGTGTCTCCAGATCTTCAATGCGTGAACAACCGCGGCTAATTCTAGGTCGTGTGTGGGATAGTTCTCCTCGTGGGGTCGTAACTGTCGCGAGGCATATGCTACGACCTTTCCATCCTGCATTAACACACCTCCTAGTCCTTGCCGAGACGCATCACAGTACATCACGAAATCCTTCCGGTTGTCAGGTAAAGTTAAGATTGGGGCGGTGGTTAACTTTTCTTTTAGTTGGTCAAAGGCTTCTTGACACTTCTCGTTCCATTCAAACTTCTTTTCCTTCTTCAGAAGTTGAGTCATAGGTCGGGCTACGGTAGAAAACCCTTCGATGAACCTTCGGTAATACCCGGCCAAGCCCAAGAAACTCCGAACTTCCGTTACTGACTTGGGTGCCTTCCATTCCGTGACAGCTTCGACCTTGGCGGGGTCTACCGCTACTCCTCCGGCTGAGACCACGTGGCCAAGAAAAGCGACTTCCTTGAGCCAGAACTCGCATTTGCTAAATTTTGCATACAGCTGGTGCTCTCGTAGTTTTTCCAGTACCAATCGTAGATGCTCCACATGCTCCTCATCATTCTTGGAGTAGATAAGTATATCGTCGATAAATACCACTATGAATTTATCCAGGTATTCCATGAATACCTTGTTCATCAGATTCATAAAATATGCCGGAGCATTGGTCAATCCAAAGGACATTACTGTGAACTCGTATAAGCCGTAACGTGTAGAGAACGCCGTTTTGGGAATATCTCCGGCTCTAATCTTCAACTGATGATATCCCGACCGAAGATCAATCTTTGAGAACACTTGCGCACCCTTAAGTTGATCGAATAGGTCATCATTCGAGGTAGTGGGTACTTGTTTTTGATAGTCACTTCATTCAACGATCGGTAGTCCACACACATCCTCATACTCCCATCCTTCTTCTTGACAAAGAGTACTGGAGCTCCCCAGGGAGAAGAACTGGGGCGTACAAATCCTTTCTCTTGTAGTTCTCGGATTTGCTTCTTGAGTTCTTCTAACTCGTTGGCCGGCATTCGGTAAGGTCTCTTGGATATGGGGGCAGTACCAGGCATTATGTCGATGATAAACTCTATGTCGCGATCCGGGGGCATTCCGGGCAATTCCTCGGGGAATACGTCTGGGTATTCTTGTACTACTGGCATCCCGCTTAGAGGTAGCATGGTGAATACTCCCGCAGCTTGCTCACATAGTTCGGGTTTTGGTCCATAGTTATGCTCATTGGTGATCCCCATGGGGTGGATACCGTGACTTCCCTTCGACTGCAGTCTATGATTCCATTATTCTTGGTCAACCAATCCATCCCGAGTATGATATCAATGGTTTGGGGTGATAGCACCATAAGGTTTGAAAGAAACACCACGTCCCTAATTCGTATGGGCACATTGATGCAAGCATGGGGTACGGTTATGTTTCCCCCAGGTGAGTGTACCAACATAGGTCTCTTAAGTTCTACTTGGTGTAGGTGGTGTTGTTTGCTTACTTGGGAAGATATGAATGAATGCGAGGCTCCAGAATCAAATAAGACTTTAACTGGGGTAGAGTTGATAGAGAACATACCCATCAGCACGTTGTGATCCTCCTGCGCTTCTTCAGCACGCACATGATTCACCTGGCCACGTCGAAACCCGGTGGCAGCCTCATTGGGTTGCGGGGTCCTGAACAGACCGTGTCCCGCAGCAGGGGTGGGGGTTCCTCGGACGGCCGTTGCATTGGCGCCGGTGCGCACGGGAGTGTTGCGTGGTTTGGGGCAGCTGTTGGAGTAGTGCCCGAATTCTCCACAATTGAAGCAGTTCACATTCCTTCTTCCTGGAGCGGCTAGGGTTGGCGTCGGTATACGGAACTGAGGTGTAGCTGACCTGTTGACATGGTCGGGTGCGGGAGAACGACCGGTTGCCGAAACGTTTGGCTTCCATCCAGACAGGGTGGCTCCCTTGGGACGTTGAGGCGCTCCCTGAAATGGGCGGGCCATAGCAAGCCTCCTTTTGCGGTTATTTTCTACCATCTTTTGGTCATGTTCAAGCCGTACGACCTTGTTGATGAGGCTTTGGAAGCTGGTGTGGTCTTGTCCGATCATCGGTCCTCTCAGCTCATCGTTTAGTCCCTCGATAAAATTATCCATCTTCTCTTCTTCGTCTGCCAGGTCACTTGTGGTGTAACGGGCAAGCTGGGTAAACTTGTTCAGGTACTCTTGTACTGAGGTGTTTCCTTGGCGCAGCCTGCGGAACTCATTTTTCTTCATCCTCATAACTGCAGCTGGTACAAAATTTTCACGAAACGCAGCCGTGAATTCTTCCCATGTCGGTTCTCCGGCATCTTCAGCTCGCGCCTCCTTGTAGGTGTCCCACCAGTCACTTGCGGGACCCTCTAGCTGGCTAGTGGCGAAGATAACTCTATCTGCTTCTCGAACTCGGACGAGAGTTAGCTTTTTCTCTATCACCCTCAACCAATCTTCAGCATCCATGGGTTCTTCGGCCGTGGAAAAGGTTGGTGGCTTAGCTCGCATGAACTCTCCTAAACTTGATCCTCCTCGACTCCCCTGGTTGTTGGCAATTGCTTGGAGCAGCTGGGTTTGTAAAGCCATAACCTCCACCAGAGTGGAGGGGTTAGGCTCCGGTGGGTTCTCGTTGGTTGCTGCGGCTCTGCGGCATGCGCCATCTGAAGAAGATAGATGAATTGAGAGACCGGACCTGTTAAGGTCATGGTTCCTAGGTGATTTCTCTTCAAGTTGTTTTTAAATGATCTTCAACCAAACAAGCATGGTAAAATAAGCTCATTAATAGGATACCACAAAGCGATACTTAGGTCCATAATATTACATCAAAGGGTTACAATGGACTGTACATGCAAAGTCCCACAAGCCATGATACAACAACTACATCGTTCTTCTGCCTTAACTATTAAGGGGGAAAGGGTGTGATCCTTGCGGCCGAACCGTCCAAAGCGAGATCAAGCTGGGGTGGTCCTCCCGCCTAATCATCCAACCATCCGTAGGAGCCAGGTGCAGGAAGGGGGTAATCCTCTGCTGAAGCAAATCGGAGTCCCCATGGCTCAGAGGTGGTGGCCTCGGAGTCATGCCGAATCTTCCTGCTCGGTAGCCGTGTACTCTTGCGAGCGGTCTTGCGGGTGAGGGGACCTCCGGTGTGAGTCAGGCGACGAGTGGGAGCTTCCTCCTCCATTGGATCGGTGTCGCTGGACTCCCATTTGATCTCCATAGGTTCCGTCTCCATAGGTTCCACCCCTTCTCGCATCTCGAGAAGTTGATCCACTAGCGAATGAAATCATCATGCAAAACCCATCCCAGCAGTTTTAAGTTTAAAGTCTAGCCAAGCGAAAGTCTTGTCACGATGCTCGATATCCGCGAGCACGGCTATTCGAATAGATTGATTCATTCACACTGCAGTGGATGTACACTTTACCCGTACCCCGCGACAGCCCAACAAATGAGCCTACATCCCAACACATGAGACGGTCACGGCAAAGCCTTTCGATACCCTCACTTTGGCAGTACCCGCTCCATGAACTTAAGCCCTCATGCACTCTAGCCTTACATTTTCCATGATATGATCAGCTCCCTAGTAGAGATTTATATTGATGATGTCATTGTCAAGTCCAGGGAAGCAGAAAATCACATAGCCGATCTTAGACAGGTTTTTGAACGAACAAGGAAGTATGGCTTCAAGATGAATCCATTGAAGTGCGCGTTTGGCGTTTCGGTCAGGCAATTTTTAGGGTTTCTTGTTCATGAGAGAGGGATCGAGGTTACACCAATGAGCATTAATGCCATCAAGACGATACAGCCTCCGAAGGACAAGAAGCAACTGCAATCTCTGATTGGCAAAATCAACTTCATCAGGCGATTCATAGCCAATCTTTCAGAAAAGATGGAGTCATTCACACCATTGCTTCGGCTGAAGGCCGATCAAGCATTTACTTGGGGGGCAGAGCAGCAGAAAGTATTGGACAGCATCAAGAATTACTTAAGCTTACCTCTAGTTCTGATTTCTCCACAAAAAGGGATACCATTCAAGCTATATCTATCAGCCGATGATAAGTCAATCGGCACAGTCTTGATCCAAGAGGTCGAAGGAAAGAAAAAGGCTATCTTTTATCTCAGCCGACGGCTATTGGATGCGGAAACAAGGTATTCACCAGTGAAGAAATTGTGGCTTTGCCTGTATTTTTCATGTACCAAGTTAAGACATTATTTGTTATCCAACGAGTGCACTATAACATGCAAAGCCGATGTAGTCAAGTATATGCTATCGGCTCCAGTGTTAAAAGGACGAGTTAGAAAATGAATTTTTGCCTTAACAGAGTTTGATTTAAGATACCAGGCACCCAGGGCAGTTAAAGGACAAGCTATAGCCGATTTTACAGTGGAACACAGAAATGATTCAATCAGCTCAATGGAAATTATGCCTTGGACTTTGACTTTTGATGGCTCAGTTTGCACGAGTGGATGCGGTATCGGCCTGGTAATTATATCACCAAGGGGGGCAAGTTTTGAATTCGCATTCTCAATCAACCCTCATGCCACAAACAACCAAGCCGAATACGAAGCAGTGCTCAAATGATTGCATCTTCTCAAGGAAGTCAAAACCAACGCCGTCAAAATCATGGGGGATTCACTGTTGGTCATCAGCCAGTTGTCGGGAGAATATGAGTGCAAAAATGATGCGCTGATGGTCTACTATCAACGATGCCGAGAATTGATGGACAACTTTCAGCTAGTTATATTGAAGCATATCCCTAGGGAGCAGAATGCAGAAGCCAATGATTTAGCTCAAGGGGCATCGGGTTACAAGCCGATGACAAAAGATATTGAGATAGAGATTGCCACCATAACAGCCGATGACTGGAGGTTTGAAGTCTACAGTTATTTACAGAACCCTTCCCAGTCGGCTTCAAGAAAATTGTGCTACAAAGCTTTAAGATATGTCTTGCTCAATGGAGATTTATACTATCGAACGATTGATGGCGTGCTACTCAAGTGTCTCAGTGCCGATGAAGCCAAGGTGGCTATCGGAGAAGTGCATGAAGGGATCTGTGGCACGCACCAATCGGCTCATAAGATGAAGTGGCTACTGTGGAGAGCAGGGTATTTTTGGCCGACGATGCTGGAGTATTGTTTCAAGTACTACAAGGGCTGCCAAGATTGTCAGAAATTTGGAGCTATACAAAGGGCACCAGCATCGGCTATGAACCCAATAATAAAGCCTTGGCCATTTAGAGGTTGGGGAATCGATATGATCGGCCAGATCAATCCACCCTCAAGTAAAGGATATAAATTCATATTGGTGGCAACCGATTATTTCACAAAATGGGTGGAAGCAATTCCTTTGAAGAAAGTCGATTCAAAGGACACAATCAAGTTTGTTAAAGAGCATATCATCTACCAATTTGGTGTCCTGCAAACAATAACAATGGATCAGGGATCTATTTTCGTATCGGACGAATTTGTTCAGTTTGCCGACAGCTTGGGAATTAAATTACTCAATTCGTCACCGTACTATGCTCAGGCCAACGGACAAGCAGAAGCTTCAAACAAGAGTTTAATCAAGCTGATAAAGAGAAAGATCTCTGAATATCCCAAGCAATGACACAGCCGATTAGCTGAGTCACTATGGGCCTATTGAATGGCTTGCCATGGATATATCCAAGTCCCTCCATATCAATTGGTCTACGGGCATGAAGCAGTCCTGCCGTGGCAAAAAATCATTGGCTCTAGAAGGATTCAGTTACAAGATCAACTTACAACCGACGATTACTATAACCTCATGGTAGATGAATAAGAAGATTTGGTGTTGCCACGGATGAGAGCCTTGGAAAAGGTAACAAAGGATAAGGATCGAGTAGCCCGTTATTATAACAAGAAAGTGGTGCCCAAATCTTTTGCAGAGGGAGAGCTCGTTTGGAAGTTAATACTGCCGATCGGATCAAGAGATAATAAATTCGGCAAGTGGTCACCTAATTGGGAAGGGCCTTTCAAGATCCACAAATGCGTCTCTAAAGGGGTCTACATGCTAGAAGGATTAGATGGAGAGGTATTTGGAAGGGCTCTAAATGGCAAATATTTAAAGAAATATTACCCAAGTATATGGATCAACTCATGATTCGGCTACGATAGTGCCGATTCGTGTTAGCCGATGCGTTTTTTCCCTAATTTTTATACATCGGCTCAGCCTAGCCGACAGCAGGAGAATATTTGATTTAATAATTTTGTTAACGCTGGGAACACCATCAACAAAATTAGGGGGCATATATGACACAACACGATAGCAAGAAGGCAGAGGAGGCAGAGCGACTTTTTTTAAAAAAAAATTGAAGCCTTCAAGCAAGTTTGGAGTAATCGGCAGTATACATACGAATAACATTGAAGAAGTAATCGGCAAGTGTATGTATGAACAAGTTGCAACCAGCCGATTACGGAGGAAGTTTGAGCCGATTACAAAATGCATAGGAAGTTTAAGTACAAAGATGCCTAGTCAACTATTACAAGTGGCTCAGCGCGAGAGGTAGTCAGTGATGGCCGATATTGCCCTACGACGGATCTTGTCTATTTGTTCAATGGCCTTCGCATCGGCCGCGTCGTTCCCCAGGATTGGCTTCATCGCCCTGGCCATGTCCGACAGATTTGATACGGCCGTTTTAATCTTCGCTCACTGGTCCTCGATCTCCTTCGGCAGGCCGGCCACACGTTGTTCCTTGGCCACGATATCAGCTTCAATGTTGGTGAGTTTGGCTATCAGCTCCTCCCGACGCTTGCGAAGCCGATCAAGTTCGGCAATCGGCTCGATCTTCAAAGCATCAAACTTAGCCTTCTCGGCAGTAATTTCTTGTTGACTGGCCTTGATGGTGGCCTCCAATGCTCGGTTTTCACGGTGATCGGCTATTTTCTATCTAGCTCGTTCGAGTTTGTGCCGATGTGCCTCCAAAAATGTGGCTGGGGCAATGATGTTAGCTAGCTGGTCCGGTAGCCGATCTTGGATGTCCTCAAACCGACGGCGGATCGAGCTGCAATCGATGATCAGGAAGTCGTGGGAGCACTCTAGCTGTTTGGCTATGTTCGACATGGTTGCCCGTAGCTCCTCATCTGACACCACAATGGCCTTGTCGGTACCCTCATCAGGATCAAGAAATTCAGAGAGGTCGAAGTCCAGAAGATCGGCTAAAGACTACAAGTTAGGAGATGGTTAGGAGAGCCGATAAAATTGATGAGCCGATTTATAAAGTTATAACAGGACTAACTCGGATGGCTGGGACTGAGGTAGCCACATATTTGGCATTACCATCACCTGAGGCCATCGGCATGTGCTCACTTGATACAACGGGGGCAGGTGTTGGGGCGCGGGGAGGCTGAAAAGGTTGCAAGTTGGAAATCGGCTATGCTGGTAAGAAGGAAATGAAAGGTAGTAGATCTTACCGTAGGAAGAGGAGCCGTTTTCTTCTTGGTGGCCAGTTTCTTTTCCTACAGACACAGAAAGCCGATAAATTATAATGGAAAAGATGACGAAACTAAACGATGAAAAATGCTTACCGGCTGCGAGCGAGGGGTGCGTTTCGAAGGGCTTGGAGTTTGTGTGGTGGTCTGTTCAGCCGATGGAGTCCGAGCATACTTGTCCGAAGAGCTCGTTCGGCTGTGGCAGCGTTGACGGCTTGCTCCATTTCCTCATCCCTAATTTCTTCTTCAAGGGCCGCGTCACATCCGGATCAACTGGGGGCAAGTCGTCGGCTGGAATTGTTTTCGATTTCTTTGAACCCCGTTTTATTTTCTCTGCAGCCAGAGTGGCAGCAGCCGATGGAGTCGCCCTTTTTGGCTGATGTAATGGTGCACGGGTTTGGCTGTGAAGTAGTGTGGCCACCTTCGGCGCATGAAAGCCGATGATGGACGGGGCTAACCCGCAACAGCTGGATAGCACGCCGGGGCATAAAGGATTGCTACCCCCGTGTTGCTTGTGCATGGTGGGGAAGTATCGGTTGTCTGCAAAGGAACAAGGCGTGATTAGTCAATAATACAAGAAGTGGCCGAAGAAAGCCAAGAGGAAGAAAGACACTTACCGATGGGGTTATCTCTGGGTCGATGATGGTCAGGTACATCGAAACCGATTGATGGAACAAATGAAGCTTCCATTCATTCCACCATCGGCTGAAGATGGTTGTCCTTGTCACCGCCAGGTCAATGTTGTCAATACTACCCAAAGGGGGACCAAGGATGCTGAGGAGCCAATTCATCATAATGTCTCCTTCAATTTTGCCCCTGGATTGGATTTTATCTGAGTAGTAGAGGCCGATCGGCAGCTGACCCATGCCAAGTTGTCTTGCGGCTACCATCGGATGATAGAATTCGTAAGATTTTTGAATATTGCACCCTTGGTGGATGCCGACGGGGAGGATACAAGGTGTGATGGCCGATGTATAGATCTCCCTCGGCTTTTCATACCCTTCGGAGTTAAGCTCATCCAGCCGGAGATCATCTGGGAGTTTGAATCGGTCAAAGTCTTCATAAGCAAACCATATCCTCGAGCTTCTTGGGAAGCCGTTGTATAGGTTGTCGAACCAGTTTTTGAAATGATTGGCTGTTAGCTTTGATCCGGGATAGGTTGCTGCTGCTTCCCCGTACGATAGGCATCGGTGGGTGGTCACTTCCTCATCATCTTCGAACCGTGGCTCGATTAAAGGAAAATCGGCTTCCAATGGAGTCGGCCTCTCTGCAACCCGATAGGTGTGAAGGTTTAGCCACAACTACAGCAGCCAACAGGGCCCTCCTGTGTTGATGGCTTGCTTGGAAGCCAGCCGAGCCGATGCATTACTTAACATTTGGTATAGATAGCCGAGCAAGTATTTTCCCAAAGGGACTTGATTTTTGCTCACCAAGGCTTCGGCTATATGCTGCCAGTTGCTAGTCGGCCCACAGCTTGATCCACAGAAAATAAATTTTTCTAGCCACATCAAAAGGTCAGGAGTGGAAAATCTGAAGGGAATCCGATTTGTTTCGGCATTAATAAACTCGCTAGGGTCTACGTTGCCGATCGGCCCTAACAAGAACTGATTAGGGCAAACAAGGTCTGGAATGGCAATTTGGTGGGTGAGGTGCTGCGATTTAAAGGATGGAAAAACAAGATTACAATAGATAAAAGCCAAGTTGCAAGGAGTAAAAGGCGATAGCCGATGAAACTTACCTCCGGGTATTCCGCTTGGGCCGCGTCGGAACGAGTGCTTGAGGACGCCATTGATGAGTGGGATCGTTGCTGCGGAAGGGTTTGTTGGTGAGGTCGCGCTTCGGGTTTTGACAAGGTCGCCGAGGAGACGAAGAGTTTTTGGCTAGGGGTTGAGAGATAAAAGTAACGGTGTGGCTTGTTTCGGCACAAGGCAGGTGCTATTTAAAGAAATTTATTGACAATCGAAACGGAATAGGATGGGAGTCAAGCGGGAATTTGAAAAAGCGGCAAATCCGCGATGTTATCTTATCATGGACTTGAGGGGCATGTGTTAACGACCAAATTTGGTAACCAAATCCCTAAGTGCAAGGTTGAAATTAGAGCGGAGTCGGATCGGGAAAGTGATCTGCGGAGAAACGAGACCACGTCGGCCACGATTAAATCGGCTAGGACGCGAGTCGGCGAGGCCGAATCGGATAGGACGATCGATAGCCGATTCCGATTCAGAGAAGAAGATGGAACCGCTTCCGATAAAGAAGCTTGGAGATAAAAGGAAGATTCGGTTCCCAATGTTTGTTAAGATATTGCCATCTATGGATAGAGTCCTGTAACGACAATTGTATCTGTAAAATAGGGTTTTTGTTTAAATATTTCCTTTTGTAATGCGACATGGGACTGTATCCGAGATATTGTCGTATTTTGAATAGTGGATTAGATAGAAACCGTGTCTTACACGGATAGTGTTATGCTTGGGTATAAGTAGGACCCGAGACTTCCTGTAAAATCAATCATATCAATACAACTTCGACGCATCGCCTCCTATTTTCTTTTAGACGAGTTCTTGATCCAGCTTCAGGCTGCATCGATTTGACCCCCGAATAAGGTAAATTCTCGTTGTTAGTGGTTTATTACATCAAATCTAGTGCTTACATCATCATGATGCTCTAGGTTTGATGTTGTAGACCGCGCAAGTTATCGTATACGGCATATAATCTAGAACAATGTCAAGATCTATCTCATTGTCGGCTCGTTTCTCCCGGGAGGCAGCAACCGATAGAGCTAGATCTAGATGTTAAACTAGGTTGTATGTTGTATCCACCGTCTCGAGGGGTTTACATCGGTTGATTTAGATCTGATACTTCTTTTTGTACTTAATGCTGCATCACTATGATCTATTAAGTCGCTTTTAGAATTATTAAAGCTCTATTCGGCTAGATGTTTATCATTAGAGACAGTGCCAGGGTTTCAGCCGGCCTTATCTGTTTTAATTATCTTTTAGCATTAGTTACTATTAGATATATTAAAACTGCCTCTTATATTAAGATCTCGATCTGGTTAAATGCTTTAAGCTGGTATCAATCTGTTGGCATTAGCCGACAGTCGATTGATCTAGGTTTAGAGTATTTAGGTTAGATCGGTATCTTTTCATAAGATGTATTGGAGTATTAGCCGATTCACGTTAGACCTACAGCATCGGCTAGGTTATAAACGCATATATCTATTATCCTGATGTATAATTAGATTAAGTAATTTGTACTGTCTCGGCACAGCCGATCTATCCTAGTCACCTAGTTTAAATATGCTTCGGGATAGCAATTATATGTAAGTTGGCTCCCTAAGCCGATCCGGTAGGATCTGGCTTTAACCTTAATGCAAATATCTGTTTATTTCTTATTGGTTAGCAGATCAAACCAATTGGCATGCCTAGTTCATGACAGATAGTAAAGGACGGACCTGCACTGGAGCTAAGCAGATCTCCCAGGCCAGCGCGTGAGAGAAATTTCTCATCAACAGCCGGGATGGGGCCTCGGCGTCGGTGTCGCCCTCGGGAGCGTCGTGCTCCTGGTCGAAGTCGTCTCGGCGCCGAAGCTCTTGGTGCCTGTGGTTGGCAGCGCGGCGCACGATGGTGTTCCATGCATCAAGCCGCTGCAAGATAATCTCTCGCGCGTCGCCGGTGTAGGAGCGACCCTGCTGCTTCTAGGGCGAGGCTGTCTTCGGGCGCCCACCCGAGGCAACAGGAGTAGACCTAGCCATCGCCGTTCAACCCTGTGTGTCGCGCGGAGAGATGGAGTGGCCAGCGCTCTGCTGCGGTTAGGACCTTAGTCGACGAGCACCCTAGGAGGGATTCTCGAATGGGCCCGGGGCATTGAGCTGAGCCGTAGCCGCCTGGGTCATGACCATGGCCTTCCGAATCTCCGGGGAGTCAAGAAGGGCCATGAGCGCTCGGTCGATGGCGACCAATTTAGCCGTCCAAAATACCTTGTGCCCCTCAAACTCCATGGTGAAGGCGAGCTCCAGGTTACACGGCGGAACGCGAGCGTGCTGAGCCTGCTCGCGTCGAGTGACTCGGCTATTATTGCGGCCACGGTGGGCGTTGCGGTGAGCGTCGGATTCCTGAGAGCCCATGGACTCGTCGTCGGAGACCACATCCGCCATCATCACAAAGTTCACCGGCCAATGGTTGCTGGGGACGAACTCTGATCGACACAGCCTCTTGTCGAGTGTCGTGAGGCGAGGGGAAGCGCGTCGGGCAGGCCTCGTGAGGTTCACCGGCCTAGAGGGGATGGAGTTGCGTTCGGCGGTGGACACGGTTGGCAAAGACGCCTTTGACGCTAGGGGAGCCGGGCGTGTGGCGCGGCGTCCCCAGGTGCGCTCAACCTACGTCCAGGCGGCATCTGCTCTCAGGAATGTCGTGCGGGTGGTCGGGGGCTTGGACCGCCAGGCCTTCGTGGCAAGGCGAGCCACCTGAGTCAAGGCTAGGCGCGAAGTCGAGCGCCTCATGACCACCATCACGTGCTGTGCTCGCAGTCATGCGCTCCAGCACACTAGAGGCCTCCCGGGAGAGGGTGAGGCGAATGAAGTCGTCGACGCGGAAGACCAGGCTCCCAAAGATAAAAGTAGCCCCCGAGGGGACGGTGAAGTCGGTGGAGAAAGAAACATCCATCAAGACCACGAAAAATGACAAAACGCACACCTACCTGGTGCGCCAACTATCGATGGGAGGTCGATCAGTCCTCCAAGGAGGCTGCCCAAGAAGGTAAAAGAGTGGTCGGGACGTCTACCAATAGGTCTGATGGTTAACTTCGGAACAAAATGAGCCAAGATCTTTAGACAAGTTCGGCCCTCCCGAAGGATAACAAGCCTACTCCTCCTGTCTTCTGTCTTAGGGTGGTGTAAACTTAGGGTTTCGGTACAAGCGTGTGAGAGTTCTAGGGTTTGTAGAGTGTGATTCGAACTGAGCCCCCTCGCCCGCACGTGCTGCCCTCCCTTTTATAGTCCAAGGGGGCGATCATCAGGGTCTTAGGGTGCTCATGTAAGCTTGGTTGTAAAGCAAAAAGCAGGTACAGGCTTAAAGCTGAAAAGCAAAACAGAGTCGCCTCAGGATCCCTGGCTGCGAGCATCTTGTGCACAATCTTGCCAGATGATGTCATCCTCTGCTGACATTGTCCCTCTCTTGTCTTGTCTGCGAGGCTTACCAAGGAAGCCTCCTTCCCGAGGACAACCCACTCCTTTTCTGGTCGGGGCCGTGCGAGGCGGTCGAGCAGAGGAGAAGCCATGCATAGAGGTCGAGCAAGGGAGCTAGGGTCATGTCGAAAGACAGAAGTTGGGCTAGTTGTCCTCGCCCGAGGACCGGCTCCAACTCCGGCTCGAAGATTCCCGACCTGTCCTATCCGATCTCCTTTCCTTGTCGTGGGCTACCCAGGGTGGTATCCCTCACAAATTCCCATAAACAATTATTTATAATTTTCTCATCATCTTATTTTGTTTAGAAAACATGATGTAACATAAAAGTGATGTTTTTTCTTAATTGTTTGCCGATATAAGTTGTCAATGTTTATTAATAGATGGGTTAGGTGGGACATGAGGATCTGCGTAACTTAAGTTGAATATGATTGGATGGCTAAATATAATTGGACAATATTATTTGTGGAATTTGATCTATCATCAATACATGCTTGAATAAGATACGTAGTTGAAGGTGGAGGTAGATTATATATATATAACTATATATAAAGTAAGTAGTGTTTCTACCCAAAATTTTGTTCATCTCGATTATTTTGTAGAAAACCCCTTAAATTTTTCTAAAATTAACCCACAGCCCCCCACTCGCTTCCGCTTGCACGATGCCATGCGACGCGGACCGCTTCGTCTCGCTCTCTGCTGCCGCCCGCGCGCTCGAGGCCCACGCCGCCCTGTGTTTTGTCTTAATTATTTTTTTCCGACTAAGTTTAGGCAGTGGCATTAGAGGGTCGGCTTAAATCTCTCCTTTGAAACGGCTTCTCTGTCAAGTACAAGTGTGTACACTGCTCTCTCTCTCACACATAATTATAGTTATATTAAGAACGTAGAGAGAGAAAAATATTATTCTTGATCATTTAGCTTACTACATACATGGTATAGAAAAATATTATAAGCCGTTTCATTCTAGCTTATGGAATTTATGGTATAAAAATCAAAACGATTTATAATATAAAAAGAAGTTAGTAATAATGATATTAAAAATAAAAACATAAACAGTACTGATGAACACATGATCTTTTTCTCGAAACACAAAAACTGATACAAGTGCTCATATACATGCTCGTCGACTTATCGCAATGAATACCATACAGTCTATACTGATAATTATAAATGTCTCAAAGTAGGAGGGAAACCGAATAGTATTCTCAAGTGCTTTCTTCATAATTGACCTTTCAGAAAAAAAACAAGGAAAGTGAGGAACTCCCAGCATAATAGATTTTACAATACTAAATCGTAGATGTTACTTAAGATTTAAAAAATACTTCTTAAAGTACTATGATGGTTTTTCTCGTCCACCTGGCTACTTTGTAGAAAACCTATTGAATGTTTATAAAATTAACCCGCAGTTCGCCTGGTTATTTTGTAGAAAACCCCTTGAGTATTTATAAAATTAACCCGCAGTCCGCCTGGCTATTTTACAGAAAACCCCTTGAGTGTTTATAAAATTAATCTGCCTGGCTATTTTACAGAAAACCCCTTGAGTGTTTATAAAATTAATCCGTAGTCCCAATGCTGAAATAGGCCTCATGAAGACATAAAGAAAAATATTAATTAGAATTACATGAGACTTCAACTATAAAATAATTATGATAAAATAAAATGACGCTCATTGCAAAGCAAGTAGTGTTTCTACCCAAAATTTTCGTCCGCCCGGCTATTTTGTACAAAACCTCTTGAGTGTTTATAAAATTAACCCACGGTCCGCCTAGCTATTTTGTGGAAAAACTCTTAAGTGTTTATAAAATTAACTGCAGTCTCAATCTTGGAATAGGCCTCACATGAAGATATAAAGAAAAATATAAATTAAAATTACATGAGACTTTAACTTTAAAATAATTATGATAAAATAAATGACGCTCGTTGCAATGCACGGGTTCACCTGGCTATTTTACGAAAACCCTTTGAGTATTTATAAAATTAATCCGTAATCTTAATCTTTGAAATAGGCCTCGGTAAAGCCATAAAAAATAATATAAATTAGAATTACATGAGACTTCAAATAAAATGACGCTCGTTGCAATGCACGGATCCACTGGCTATTTTGTAGAAAACCCGAGGGTTTATAAAATTAACCCAGGTCCCAATCTTGAAATAGGCCTAAGGTGAAGACATAAAAATATAAATTAGAATTACATGAGACTTTAACATTAAAATAATTATGATAAAATAAAATAATGTTCGTTGCAACGCACGAACGCATATATATAATTTCAAACAAATATTAAAATAACAACATAATTTTAAATTATGATATAACTGGACCAAACGTGATATTCTGAGTAGTTCTGATGTCCACAAAGAGAAAACATGGTAAATCTTATTTTGTATTATGTTAATAATATATTTAAACTGCCCTATTTCTAAAAACTTGAAAACTGGACGTGAAAGTTTAAATATATTATTAACGTAATACAATAAGATTTATCCTGTTTTTTCCTTTGTGGACATCATAAGTACTATATTAATCAGAATATCACGTTTGGTCCGGTTATATCATAGTTTAAAATTATGTTGTTATTTTAATATTTTCTTGAAATAATGTGTGTGCGTAATCTTAACTATTAGAAAATGGGTAACTTTTCGATAGTCACCTCTCGTTTTCGTCGGTCCGTTCACGAGTCCTTCCGCTCGACAGGAGACACCGTACCGGAAACATCGCTGGTGGCTTTCTTAATCCGGATATAGGCCTGATAAACACGATCGAGTGGCCCAACTCTTCCTATGACCCAGCTCTGCCTTGCGTGTCCGCCTCGATTTGGCTGGCGACACAACGGGAACGGCGGAGCAGTAGCCAAGTAGCGACGAGCACAGAACGCACGTACGTGCGGCACCAATAAACGTGGACTTAGCCTTTTTTTAGGTCTTTATTTACTTGTTCTTTTCTTTTTTTTCTACGGTTCTGGTCCTGAGCTGAATATCTAAAGATATTTTCCCTGTTGCTACTAAGTACTAACTGATTTATTAGGCATGACATTGTGCGTTCGACGATATTATTACGATCTAGATAGTATAACGGACAATGCTGTAATAGAACTTCGAGAACTCTATAGCTATAAGTGCTAATTATAAAACAGCGGTCATAACAGTTATTAAAGGTAAGCTATAACTGATCACTGAAAATATACCCAGTTTTTGAAATCCTTTGTTCTGATCATGACTATGTAGTTGGCTTAGATATGTGGTGTTGTGGAAACCGGATTACGAACAATTAATTAGAATTATACATAATTTTGATTAGTAACTAGCGTAATACCCGAGGGTTGGTTACAAATTTAATATTTAATTATGTACAAAATAATTTTATTTATTTTCAAATTGGCAACTAATCACACCCTGGAGAGATTCAACATATTTCTATTTTTATTAGCGTGGCTAGTATAAAATAATTATTTCATCAGCTTGAGTTTGATCGAGCTCGAAACCAAACCTGTTTGAAAGCTTGAAGGCGAAATAGGCTTAGCTCGATCTTGGGTCGAGCTCAAGACTAGACAAACTCACTTAAGCTCGATTGACAACCCTGAATGTCTTATTCTATTCTGCTAGTACATGATTTCTGTCTTGTCTTTTATTTTACTGTTACTTTGCTTATTTTGTTTATATATAGATATTTTTCGGTTTTTTAGAAGTTGGTAGGTTTTTATTCATCATTGTACAATTAAAGTTTTCTTCATTTGTTACATATTTTGCTTATATAGAAAGAGAGAGAGAAAGAAAACTAAAGAAATGATGACCCCATACCTATGTACTTCGCCTTACGAATGACATGGGCGACAGGGAATCATGTCGCAAGTAGGAGTAAAAATGGTATGGATAATATCCGGATTCCATCCAAAAAATTAGATACGGATAGTGTCAGTCGGATAATTTTTGAATAATTTTGGATTCAAAAATAAAAACATATAATTTTTCTCGGATACGAATACGAATACGGTAGAGGCATTAACCGGCGGATAGCGGATACGGTCGGATAATATCCGGATACCTCATCGGATAATATCCGGACCCTAGGTGTGGATAGGGGTGAAAATGGTACGGATAATATCCGAACTCTAAGTGTGGAGCATTTGGCTTAGCCGGTCCATGACCATAACTTCATAAGCCCAACAAAAAAACACTAGTTAAATTATGGAATGTCATGTTCAATATATTATAACTTATGAACTGAGTTTGTGATATGTAAAATTGTGGACGATGTTAATGAACTATTTATGATAAACTACTTAAATTATGGTATACACTCATGTGAATGAATTATTTTTTATTATGGATGTCTAAAATTATTATGCTTAATTTATAATGATTTGATATGAAAGATGATATGGTCGTGAAATTAGTAAAACAATGTTGATATGAATATTTAAAATTTATTATATGTGTTGCTTAGCTGAAAAATTATAATATTGATTAGTTTGAGAGGGTTTAATATTCCGATCAATATACGTTACCGTATTTATTTCGATTCGTATCCATTCCGTATTTGTTTCCGATAGTATTTGTTTCCTTATTGTATTCGAGGTTTCCGATTCCGAATCCGATTCAAAAAAATATGAAAATAAATACGGTATAGCTAATTTTCGACCATATTCGATCCATTTCCATCCCTAGTCACGAGGGTCGGATAGTGAGCTGGGAGTTTATTAAATATTACTTTTGTATTTATGATTTGTTGTGCTTAATAGAATTTGCTTATAGTTTATTAATGGCGTATTGGGGTTACTGACTAGAATGGTTTTGTGTTCTTTTGAGCAAACGGATTAACGTTTTGTTAATTAATTATTAGCTAAAAAATTAAAAATAAATTAATATAATTTTTACAATAATATTAAGTAAAAAATATTTAATAGTTTAAAAATGTATACGTGAAAAAAAATGAAGTTGAAAATCTTGAGTGAAGGACCCACCCCAAGGTCAGGTGACATATCAAAGCATTTTTAAGAGACTTCTTAGATAACTCTATATACTTCTTCTTAGGAATTTTGTTAAAAAACTGTGTTCCAACGGATTCCTTAAACCTATTCCTATCCTAAAGAGTTCCTCATATCCTCTTCTCCGCTCTCTACATTGGGCAAGCAGCCAGCCTCCCCATCGTGCCTTGCCATCCCGTTTTTTCTATCGGGTGCCTCCTTCCTCTTTCTCTGTCCTGCACCCACGCCGTCCGTGCTGCCTCATCGCTGCTCGCGTCGCCTTCGTCCCTTCCGCCGGCCGTCCCTCCCTTCGGCCGCGCCGCCCTCGCGGGTTTCTCGACCATGGACAAGATCTTGGCTTTCTTGATCCTGATATCGCCAGCGGAGATTGTGGTGGTGGGTAGCAGCAGCAGAAGACGACGGCGACAGAGAAGGCGCCGAAGCAGGAGGGGGAGAAGCAAAGCTCGCAGCTGACGGAGAGGAAGCCGGAAGGGAAGACGTGGTTCGCGCCGGAGTTCGATGGGATCAACTGCTTCATGTCCTTAGTTTATTGGTGCCGCCTGTGCCTGCTGCTCCCCCTCCCGCTGGTTGACCCCATGGTTGCGCCCACGGCCGCGCTGCTCCCACGGCCCTCGTCGCCACGGACCTCACGGACGGCGGGCGCCCCACGTTGCCTTGCAAGCGCCACCCGCCCCTCCCGTCGGCCGACCTCATGGCCACGCCCACGGTCGCGCCGCCCCGCTCCTCCTGTGACAGAGAGAAGAAAAAGATAGAAATATGAAGAAAAAAAAGGGTAATAAGAGACTGATACGTCGTTCTTCCCTGTCATAAATACAAAAGGAGAGCATAGATGGAGAGGCTGTTGGAGAAAACAACGAGTTTGACTTGCTAAAATAGATAAGGAGCTAGTTATATGGTTATTTGAAAAGCCCTAATTTAAAGAGCCTGTTGGAGATGCATAGTCGCATCCGAGGATGACCTTAAAACATAATGAATATTTTTAATGAATATTTTTAAGACTCGAATAGAGCTGTGGAAATGTCATTGACCAAATTGCCCTTCTTAAGATAGTTTTGCGGCCTGGTAAATGGTAAATTTCCCGTGTCTAGTCAAAGCCCCTGGTCAACACACAATTCCGGTCAGTCAACTCCCTGGCCTACCTACGGAGTATTTACTGGTGTACTGGAGTAATAATACACACACCCGCCGCGACCACAACCTCTCCTCGAGCGAGACCACCATGGCGACGTCGGTGGCGACAGCCATGAGAAGCCGATGAAATCTCACTCTCTGCTACAACCTCACCATCGCAGTTGCGCTGCTCCTCGCGTTCCTCCACTCGCCTTCGCTCGCGGAAGCGCAACCACTACCGTGGCAGATGTGCAACACCGCCGGCGGCAACTACACGGAGGGGAGCACCTACCAGGCCAACGTGCGCGCCCTCGCCAGCGCCGTCCCCAGCAACGCCTCCTCGTCGCGTGCCCTGTTCGCTAAGGACGCCGCCGGCACGGTTCCAGACAAGGTGTACGCCATCGCGCTCTGCCGCAGCAACACCAACGCCTCCTCCTGCACCGCCTGCATTGCCAGCGCCTTCCAGGACGCGCAGCAGCTGTGCGCGCTCAACAAGCGTGCCACCATGTTCGACGACCCCTGCATCCTCCGCTACTCTGAATAGGGCATCCTCGCCAACGTCACCAACAACCAGGGGAATTTCATCGCCTGCAACTACAACGTTAGCGGGGAAGGCGGCGGCGTTTGACGCCGCATCCGGCCGGCTCGTCAACGCCACGGCCGACTACGTGGCGGCGGACCCGGTCAGGCGGTTCGGCACGGGAGAGATTGGGTTCGACAACGCGATGTATCCAAGGATCTTCTAGCTGGCGCAGTGCATGCCGGACATATCGGAGGCCGACTGTCGGAGCTGCCTCGGGCGCATAATCAGGTGATGACTCCCCTATAAAAAATAGAATTATATTCTAGTCTATCATGATATTTTATGTTGATCCTATCATGTAGTATGATATATAGATATATATGAGATAGAGACTTAAAGAATTTATCTTTAGAACGTACAAGACAAGTTAAGATAAATTTATCTTTAAAATTATATCTCTAGGACTCTCTCTTATTGAATTCTATCTCTACGATTTTATCTTATCACTATAATTTAATTTGAATCTTATCTCTAACCATACATATTTATACTTCTAACATTCCCCATCAGTCGTAATGGGAGTAAAGCGAACGATTATGATTGAATTTGAAATATTATGTTTCTTCATCTTCTTCAACTCACCATTATCTATTGCATCTCTGATGGACGATCCTCCATATGGTGTCTGTGCTCTCTTCGGTGTCGTCCCTTGACTCTCCTCTATTCCCTACCGTACTCATAGCGGGAGTGTCATTGACGATACTGATGACACGGACGCTTTGACTAGAGTTACTGTAGATGATTTTTGTTTTTGACGTTTGTCGATGTAGCCGATCATGTAGTAATCGTGGTTGTGGTAGTCATGGTAGTTGATGGAGCCGCAAATAGCCAAAGGCGAAAAAACAGTAATTGTTAGTATCTTGCACCTTATAGGTGTCAGGGGATGCTATTGGACGTCTTGCGAATGTCAGAGGACGTCGTTGGCGATGATACCACCACTTTGGTTGGTCCTTCTATGCCGTATAATAGGTCACCATAATAGTGATGCCAGATTGATGCAGTTGTTGTCATCGTAGTTGACGTGGTCGATGCTGTCGTCGGTGACGTGGTCGTTGCCATTGTAGAGGACGCGGTCGATGTTGTCAATGAAACATCTTGCAATTTAATCTGTCAGAGGATGCACTAGGACCATGTCATCGTCAGTGACACGGTCGTTGCTGTCGTAGAGGATGTGGTCGATTTTGTCGATGAAACATATTGCAAATTAATCTGTCAGAGGATGCACTGGTGTCCATCCATATGGATGAAGCGGCGGTGCATATTACCATGTTGATGAAGACCACTGGTGATATAGTGTCGATGAAGATGAGGATGTTGATGATGTAGAGGAGTTGATATGGGGATGTGATTTTTTTCTATCTATTTCCTTGCGCATGACCAGTCTGTGGATGGATGGTGATGACATCATGTTGATGTCACGATGATGCACTTGTGACATCGTAGCTGGAATTTACATGCCGCTAATCTGATCGTGTAACTCATAGCTGGCGCATGATTTTTTTTCTATCTTTTGCTTGATGGAGATTGCATCGATGAGGGAAGCCTCGAGAAGGTGTGTCCGCCAGAGCACCTGGTCCATGGGGCTAACAATGCCGAGCTTGATGCCGCGGTTCTCGATCCTAAGGATGCTGGCGACGTTGGACATGAAGATGACGAGCAGCGTGCACGCCAGTTTCGTCGCTGCTCCCGAGACGGCGTGTTGATAATAGGGTTTTATATGGCTAAATCTAATGCTAATTATTGCTAAAATCTAAATTGTAGAAATTTATGGTACGTAACGGAGGCGACGCCTTAAAGAGATTATAGGATTGATGTCATCTCCTCGGGGCGACACGAGCGAAAGCTAAGAATGGATCAAGCAACGTTGGTCTAAGGCTCTAATACCATATAAAAAATATATTCTATTGTATTATGATATATTACGTTGACCCTCTCATGAAGTATATATAGAGGTACATATGAGATACAGATTTAAAGTACAAGACAAGTTAAGAGATGGATTTATCTTTATGATTATATCTCTAGGACTATCTTACCTCTAAAATTCTATCTCTAAGAGTTTATTTCATCTTTATAATTTAATTTGACTCTTATCTCTAATCATACCAAGTATTTCGCCGAGAAACTCGACGGTAGAGTCTTCGGCGTGCGGTGCAACATCCGGTTTGAGGCGTACTCGTTCTTCTCGGGACGGCCGCTGCTGCAGTTGTCGGGGCCGTCGCCAGCTAACATTACACCACCATCACCACCGGGGACCATGGAAGGTCAGTTGCTGAAACAAAAACCACATGATCGCTCATTGAGCGTCGCTTTCTGCGTTTGCAATTTTGCTTCCATTTTCTTTTGGCATCAATTTTTGGTGCCTACAGATTCAGTGGCATCGCTTGCAGTTCACGTATTTTTCTTTAAAGAAGAGAAATAGTATTAAACAAAATCAATCTTAGTAGTAAGACATAAACCATTCAATAATCCCTATTATAAGGCGTAAACTTTTTTTTCGAAAATAATCTAAGACGGGAACTTGAATGGTCTGACAGAACAGTTATTTGCACTTTGCAGTAGTCCATGACCATAACACCATCCATGTGAACGCTCCATGGAGAAAAGTATGCTATATTTATGTTTTGTTGACGCCAGCACAGATCATCTTCTCTGTGACGGCTCATGATTAAGTCATATCAAATGGACTTAAAAAAGAGGCCGTCAAAGATATACTCGCACAGACATATTAGATGTGTATAAATCTATAGCCCGTCACGAATGTTATCTATTGGTGACGGGCTCAATTAAAGGCCTGACAAAGATAATCAATGTTATCTTTGTCGAGCCCTAATAGAAGCTTGTTACCAATGTTTATCATCGATGATGGGCTAGACCTTATGACCCGATTGAGATAATAATTAGGTCCGTCACCGATGAGTGCCGCCGATGACGGGCTTGTACTTAGGCCTGACAAAGACAACTGCAATTTTTGTCAAAACTGCTAGTTCGTTGACCGTTACTGATAGTTATTGCACTCTATAAATGTTAGAGATATGCCCTAGAGTAAACATGAAGATATTAGATATCATGGTCAAAGTTTATGTATAAATGAATGAAGTGTTATTCAGTTCCATGAAATAGACATCTTGTATTGATCAATAAGAATGTGACTTATTTATGAGACTCTATACGTATGAATCTATTTCTAAATGATCCCTGATCATATATCATATTATTGGAACTAATATGATTCTAAGATCGGCATGTTTATTGATTGATGATCATGTCTCATAGATCATGGTATGGAGATACCAAATCAATAAATATAGACACATGTTAGAGAACATGCTGTTGGATAGACCCACCATGAGACACTACAGGAATTATTGTGCCATTAGTTGGTCTCAGGTAGTGTTGGTATAAAATCCTTAGACCTGAGATTATCATGGATTCCAACATATGTAGTAGCCTACTCTGGGACTACCAAACGCTATTTCATAACTGGGTAGTTATAAAAGTAGTCTTCGGGTTTGCTATGAAACATGAAGTGCGATGTGAGTGATCAAAATGGAATTTGCCTCTCCTTTGGAGAGATATCTTTGGGTCCCTCGAGGAAATGGATTATGAAAGTGCATGGCCATGCCGAGTTGATTGAGGAGTCAATCAACAGACAGATAATCAAATACGGTTCGAGTGAATGGTTAAGCTATTGAAGGGATGACACACACATCTTGCCTATAGCTTAATTGGTATCGTGAGGCAAAGGGATTTGTATACACATTACAGGTTCAGAGCCGATATTATATTCTTGTATACTATGGTGTCAATATGTGTGGCTAGGCGCCGCTGTTGACAAGTCGGTGGAGTTTCACTCGAGCCGAAACCGAGTATACCTGAACCTACAGGGTCGCACGCTTAAGGGGATGGAACAGACATTTGAGTTTGACTCGAATATGGCTCAATTCGGATAAGATTTGATTTAATATAGAGTCTTATGGGTTTACGAAGTCTGGCCGGCCAACTCTATGAGATTTGGATGGGATCCGATTCAAAATAGAGTCCCAATCGGCCACTAGACCCAGTCGGCCAACTCTATATATAAGGGGAAGGGGTGGAGAGCTGCGGCATGTCAATTGGAACCGAATCAATCTGATCACACGCGGCTTCAGAAGTTGGCGAGATCAATCTCCACGGTAACCCTCTCCACTCCCGAGCCAAACCCTAGCCTTGCATCTTGTGGTAGCACACGGGTGTTAGGTGTTCTGTCCCCGGACGTGTGGATACCGGTAGAGGCACTGCTACATTGCGGTGCTGTTCGTTGGCTATGAATCGGCTGCATTCGACAAATCGGCTGCGGCGCATCGGAGCGAGGCGGCTACGGCAGGTCGGCAGCGCGAGCGTGGTTCGGCGAATTGGCAAATCGGCTGCGACAGATCGGCTCCGGCATCAGCGAATTGGCTACGTCGGATCGGCTGCGGTCAGGCGAAACGGCTGTGGTCAAAATCGGCTGTGGTCAGCAAATCGGCTGTGATCGGCCAGTACAGTTTCGGATCGGATAGCTCCTGGTTGGCTATATCCGCTGCACTCTACTCCAATCGGTAACGATATATTGACCCTTACTTGCAAGTGTTCCTGGTTTGCGTGGTAGAAAATTTTTGTTATTAGCTATCGTAGCTTCCGCATAACCCTTCAATAAATACCCCAACCACCTAGTAGAGTGGTTATCCCACCTAGTTCGTTGGTCTGGCAAAGGTTGTGCGGTACCTACATATCATTAATCGTTTCAAGAGAATATTTGTCAACCCCAAGGAAGCAAAGTTAGTACATTGGCATGCCACAAAGAGAAGGAATGATGGTATGCTGACAACCCGCATATTCTATTCAGTGGAGGAATATTGATCGAAGATATCCAGAATTCACAGCCGACTCTAGAAACATGAGAGTATGTTTGTGTATAGATGGCATGAATCCTTTCGGAGACTGCACCCAAGGATCTATCCGGAGATGAGGTCCACAACATGGTCAAGGACCTAAATACTGAGTTTGGGATGAAAATAAAACAAACTAAGGCAACGAACAAGGGTATGTGGAAGAAAAAATCCATATTTTGGCAACTTCCTTACTGAAAAGATATTGAGGTCCGTTATTGCATTGATCTGATACACGTAGAAAAGAATATGTGTGAGAGTTTGATAGGACTCCTGCTGAATATTCTCGAAAAGACAAAGACAGGTTGAATGAGCGGCTTGATCTACAGGAGATGAATATTCGCAGTGAACTCCTGCATGTAACAGATGCGGAGATAGGCAGAGTGTACCTCCCTCCTGCTTGCCCACATTGTCGAAGGATGAGAAGATCGCAATGTTGTCATGTCTCAGAGATATCAAAGTTCCATCAGGCTATTCAACAAGGATAAGTAAGTACGTCAAATTGGACGACCTAAAACTGGTTGGAATGAAGTCTCATGATTGTCACGTGCTCATCACATAGATCTTGCCAATTGCTATCAGAGGCAATCTACCACTCAAAGTCCGCCACACGATCCAACGTCTGTGTGCCTTCTTCAATGCAATCGATCAGAAGGTTATAGATCTTGAAGACCTAGATGGATTGCAGACTGATATTGTCAATACCCTCAGTCACATGAGATGTTTCTTCCTCTGTCTTTCTTTGATATCATGACTCATCTCCCTGTTCATCTCGTGAAGCAAACAAAACTATGTGGCCCAACATTTCTAAGAGAAATGTATCCGTTCGAGAGATACATGGGAGTTCTAAAGTCTTACGTGAGAAACAGAGCAAAACCAGATAGGAGTATCATTGAAGGTTACACGACCAAGGAGGTTATTGAGTATTGCGTTGATTATATGGCTGAGGCCGATCCTATCGGAGTACCAGCGTCTCGTCACGAAGGAAGGTTGTTAGGCGTTGGCACAATAGGCAGGAAAAAGTTGTGCCTGATCGAGCCTCCTATTCGCAATCTTATTTCACTGTGCTCCAACATATGACAGAAGTTGCCCCATACTTTGAGGAGCATTTAGCGAAAATCTGATAGGAGAACTTGGGGCGATCGGACATGTGGATTAACAGAGAACATAACTTTCGGTTCAACGAATGGTTCAAGAAGCATATTACAATGTCGATGGATGATTCAAATGAGACAGTACAATTGTTGGCAATGGGACCGTATTGGGAGATAGACATATGGCAAGGATACATATTAACAAATACACGTTTTACACCATATGTCGAAACTTGGTTTCGGCAATATAATTTCTGGGGTCGCAGTCAAGATCGCCAAGCACAATGGGTTAGAAGAAGAAGAAGATTTAGACAGGTTCAGGCCCTCTCGTGAGGTAATACCCTACTCCTGTTTCGGTGGATTCGATCCGCCGAGTATCTTTATTGATCTCGTGATCTAAAGCTGAAAGCTTATCTAACATAGGATTCTCTGATATCCCTCAAGGGACGCCCCTTACCCCCCTTATATAGTCTTGGGAGGAGGGCTTACAAATCGGAAACCCTATCTTACTCTAAGTTGGTTTCCTCAATCTTACCAAACCGTGACTATAGGCCGATTGCCTTATCTCTATCGACAATCGTAACACCCAAGTCACGTTCGGTTTACAGATATGGCAGGCACAATCTACCCCTACCTCCAGCCGGATAAGCTTGCCATGTAGATACCACATTGCCATAATCTCCACAGTAGCCCCCGAGTCCTTTTCAGTCGACGAGACAGCTCAGCTTCAAACCAAAACAGCACACAGCTAAAAACCTCTTTGACCGAGTGCTTTTGGCGCCGAGTGATTCCATCATCTCTGCCTGAATCTTCCCGAGTGGCTCCAAAGACTGTGAAGGGCTGGAAAATATCTAAAAAATTCTCAAAAATAAATATCTAGGTGCATCTCCTGATGCACCTAATTAGGTGTAGCCCCCGACTATATGGTTAGTCAAAATTAGACTAATCGTATAGTCAAGAACTATAAAAAATCATTCTCATGTAGATGCTTAGCTCAAGCTAAAGCAACTTTATTACTCGGCAAGCTTATGCTTATCCGAGTGAATTTTCCCGAGTCATCTCAGAAAAAAAAACTCAATCAACCCTCGTGGGTGGAAAGCACT
Source organism: Oryza australiensis (assembly GCA_019925245.2). Taxonomy (NCBI): domain Eukaryota; kingdom Viridiplantae; phylum Streptophyta; class Magnoliopsida; order Poales; family Poaceae; genus Oryza; species Oryza australiensis. The sequence continues at coordinate 56,016 of JAIFGZ020000383.1, forward strand.
CGGTAAGCTCATGCTTATCCGAGTGGATCTGCCCGAGTTATCCCGAAACAAATATTTCAATCGTCCCTCATGGGAAAATGAGTTTTTTCAATCATATAAAAAATATGATCAAGTTATTAAGCAGCTTCTGCCATAATACCGGTCTTAATCTATAAAGATCTTCACCAAGGTGGAAAAATAGATAGCATTGATAAATTTACTTAATCAAATGCCAAAAAACCAAACAGCCCTTGTCATCAAGGCAGCTATAAAAACTTAGCTGTTGGTCACCTTCCAAGTTGCATCGTGCTAGCTTCTCATGAAGTCAAGCAAACCGCGGTATGAAAGGATTTCCAAAGGTACAGGGCATTCGGACACGCGCATATTGCCAGGGCAAATCTGCTTAAGCTCATCCGCTTAAGTCCCTAAGGACACGTGTCGGGCCACACCTTAACTGGGCCGCAGATTCTCTCATGGGCTCGGCCCAATCACGAGAAAACCTAGCGCAACCCTCAAATCTTTCTATAAAGGCTCGAGGTCGTCCCCGCCTCTTCATCTTCCAAAAGATTCCTCTTTTCACAGCACTGTTCACCAGTTTCCTGCGAAGAACCCTAGACTCACGCGCTCCCAAATCCATCCATCCAGGAGCTCGCTCTTTGCAACAACCAGCTTCCGCAGCCAAATCTCCCAAGTTCCCTTGTCAAAATCCCCACTTTTTCCGACCAGATCCACTTCCCATCCACACCACACTCATGGCGGAGGAAAAGAGGATTCCGTTTGACCAATGGGCCACATCGGATGTGAGGGAATCTACCCTCAAGGAGATGTGAAGCATGACATGCTTCCCCCAAAGGAGATCATGGGCTGGCGCCCGGCGGCGGGTGAGGACTTCCCAACCCCGAACACTGGTGAGCTCGTCGTTTTTACCTCTTTCTTCTATTGCGGGTTTAGCCTTCCCACCTCCGAGTTCTTTCGGGGGCTTTTAGATTACTATGGCCTCCAGCTCTACCATCTGAACCCCAACTCTATGCTTCACATCGCCCTCTTCATTCATGTATGTGAAACATTCCCACTTCCAACTCTTCCGCCGCATGTTTTACCTCAAACCTCATCCGAATAAAGACCACCCATGCGTCGTTGGCGGGGCAGGTTTCCAACTTCGCGGATCTCTCCGCAAGGAGTACTTCTCTCTTCCCTTAAAATCTTCCAATAAGGAATGGCACGCGGGCTGGTTCTATATCAACAACCTTGAACCCAGCCTGCCAGCTTTCGTCGGTCTTCCCCCTGTCCCCAGGACAACTTGGAGCACCGTTCCAGTGGCCCAAGATTGGGACGAGGCCAATAAATTGCTCGCGAAGATCCTGGAGATGAAGCAAAAGGGTCTTCGCGGCGAGCAGATCACTCGGCACTTCATTCGGTGTCGACTGGCTCCAATCAAGGAGAGGTCAAAGCCGGCCTTCGAATACGAAGGCGGGAAGGACCCCAATCGGGAAGATCCAGATCCACTCAGCTACGAGATTCTGAAGATTCGGATGTACAAGATCTTCTCGACTGGAATTGCAGTTGAGCGTGTCCTCATTCTGCCGGTCCTTCCATTCAGCATCCACCGGCCTCCCCCTCCGGTAAGCCGACTGGTTGCTTCATAATGTCTTTCAATCTTGATATCTTGTCTCTTAGTGTTGTGCGAACTTATCTTGCAGGAAAATGCTTCTGTTACCTCCAAGCCGTACAAGGTGTCCCACGATGACGCGCCGCGTCGCCCCGCCAAGAAGCCGGCTGGCGGGATCAAGATCCAAAGCGATCCAGTTGGGAAGCGGGCGGCCCCGAGTGAGGACACAAACAAGCGGGCGAGCAAAAGGAGGCTCATCATCGAGGATTCGGACGATGACGTCCCGGCTCCTCCAGTCGAGACCCCTCCTCCAAGGCGATCGCCGAGGATGGCGCCGAAGATCCGCCGGTCGTCCAGGTATGCTTTACAACTGAAGTCCGAACTTTTTCATTGAAAGCTTTCTTTATCTTTACCCCAGCTGTATTCATTATCGCAGGAGGCCCCAGGACATAGATCCTGCCGGGGAAGGTGAGGGGCCGACCCCTGCCGCAGCTCCCGAGGTGCCAAAGCCTGCAGAGCCAAAGCCCCGGAGCCCGCATCCAAGCGAGAACGCTCCGGGCAAAAACCTTCGCCTACGGAGAAGGATGCCCCAAGGAAGGAGCCCCGACCGCCGCGGGACGTCCCGTGGAAGCCGCCAACGGCCGGAAACCTCGAGCCGCAGCTCGGCACCCGGCGAAGATCACTCGGCGAAGAGCCAGAGGAAGGAGGCCAGCCGGGCTGTTCCACCTAAGCGCGCAGCCACTGAAGCTGGTGAGTCTTGTATCAAATTCTTCTTTTTGCTCTTTTAGTTTGAACCCTTCATGTCTTCATTTGTTCTTCTTATCTGGCAGCCACAGTGGAGGAAATCCTCAGGTTGCAGTCTTCTGAAACCTGGGTTCCCCCAATTAAGATTGAGTGGCGGGACTCGGAGGGCCAAAGGCAGGGCATCATCCTGGACAGGCAAGCTGAGAGAGAAGAAAGGGATGCCCTTGTCGATAGTTTGAACGAAGCGACTCGGCTGCTCAACGTAAGCCTTAGTCTTTTTCTTTTGTTGTGTTATCATCGTTTTCCAGTCGGTCACTCTTCGGATTTCACGCGCAGAAGGAGTACTGCCGCTCCATGGCGAAGTCCGAGGTGTTGGAGAAGCTGGTTCCTCACCTGAGCTCCTTAGAGGATGTTCAGCGAAAGCTGAAAACCACTCAGGAGGAAGCCGCGTCAAGGGAGGCGGCTTTAAGGAGAGAGATCGCGGAGCTTCGGGAGGCGAACCTCGACCTCCGAGGATCAATCGGGAGTAAGCTCGTCTTTCCCGAGTTTCTTTATGATTCTCATGTTGACCCTGGTTGCTGACGATCTTCTTTTCTTGTAGAAAATTCTTCGGAGGTCCATTCGCTTCAAGTCCAGTTGGAGGCAGTCAGCCTCGACAAAGCCGAAATGGAGGCCGAGTTTGAAGGTAAGCCTCTTTGAAGTAACATTCCTCGCGCTGCCTTATTTTCGAGTGCTTTGCATGATCAGATGCTTTTGGCAGTTTACAAGGTTAAGACCCGAGCTCAATATGACGTCTTGCTCGAGCGGGTCAAGCGAGCCGGGGAGGCCCGGGAAGAGGTCGCCAATGCTGCTGCGCCAATCTTGCTATCTTTGTTCCATCAAGGAGTCGGGGCCAGTTCGCTAGAGCCAGTAGAAATTTTCGACAAGCTGCGGAGGGCTCCTGACCAGTATCTGGCCAATATCACTGAAGCCGCCAACATGGGGGCCGGTCTGGCTCTTGCACAGACCAAGTCCCTTTACCCCCGAGTGGATATCCACTTGGTCGGGGAGGGCTTCGCTGACGGGACTACAGATGAGCAGGCCTTGGATATGCTGAGTGAGGCGCAGGAGTCAGCAAAGAAGATCTCCGTCGATGTAGTAAACAATTTCCGGATTTGATTTATCTTTCGAACATTGTCTTGTAAATGTCATGTGATCGTGATGCTCTGATGTAGAACTTGTGATATATTTAATTTATTTATGTTAATGCCTTGATCCGAGTTTTTGTGTGAAATTTCTTAAGTAGTTTTCGTCTGACTGTCACCAAGCCTAGGCTCGATTAGGTCATCAGAAAACTCTCAGTCCTTAGACACTAAACTCGAATCGAAGAGCATTAAACAATGATAAACCAAATTATGCACAGAAGTTGATGAGGAAAACTTAAGCTTTACTGACGTATGTACAGCCCCCAACTGCTAACTCAAGAAGTCATCTTGCTTGAGGTTGGCAGTCAAGGAAAAACATGAAGCTTTAGTCAAATTAGGCATAAAATCGTCGAAGATGCTCGATGTTCCAGGAGTTCTCCACCATAGATCCGTCTTCACGCTTTAGCCGGTATGACCGGGCCGAGTCACCTCGGCGATTATGTACGGTCCTTCCCATAAGGGGGATAACTTGTGACGGTCTTTGGTGGTCTGGATCTTGCGTAGGACCAGGTCGCCAACGATGAAAGCTCGTGCTCGAACGTTGCGACTGTGGTATCTTCTGAGTCCTTGAAGGTATTTGGCCGACTGGATGAGGGCTACCTCACGGGCCTCTTCCAATCGGGTGAGGTCATCCACTCGGTCGGGGTCATAGCGTTCATCGTTGAAGCTGCGGACTCGGAGAGATTCGTACTTCATCTCGTTTGGCAACATGGCTTCTGCGCCGTAGACCAAAAAGAAGGGAGTTTGGCCGGTAGCCCGACTGGGTGTGGTCCACAGCGACCACAAGACCGAGGGGAGCTCTTGGACCCACTTGCCCGCGTAAGGGTTTAGGCGATCGAAAACGCGGGCCTTGATGCCTTGGAGGACCATGCCGTTGGCTCGTTCGACTTGTCCATTGCTTTTGGGATGGGCTACTGATGCGTAGCAAATCTTGATTCCGAAGTCCTCACAGAATTCCTTGAAAATGCCTCCCGTGAATTGAGTCCCGTTGTCAGTTATGATTCTGTTCGGGACTCCGAAGCGGTGCACGATGTTGAGGAAGAAGTCCCGTGCCTTGTCAGCGGTAATTGTGGCGAGTGGCTTGGCTTCAATCCACTTGGAGAACTTGTCGATTGCGACGAAAAGGTGTGTGAATCCTCCTGGAGCTTTCTTGAAGGGGCCGACCATGTCCAAGCCCCATACCACGAACGGCCAGGATAGTGGGATTGTTTGTAGCTCCTGGGCCGGGACATGGCTCTGTCGGGCAAAAAATTGGCAGCCTTCGCAGGTTCGTACGACTTTGTCCGCGTCGGAGACCGCGGTAAGCCAAAAGAAACCTTGCCTGTAAGCTTTGCCAACCAGAGTGCGTGCTGCCGCGTGGCTTCCGCATATGCCCGAGTGGATGTCTTGGAGTAGCTGTTTCCCTTCCTCGGGTGTGATGCATCTCATTAGGATTCTAGAGGGGCTTCTCTTGTATAGGTCGGAGTCAACCATGGCATATGCTTGGCAACGACGCCGGACGCGTTCTGCTTCATCCCGGTCTTCCGGCAGCTCTTGCTGGGTTAAGAATTTGATGAGCGGCGTCCTCCAGTCGGCGTCAGCCATGGCGACTTCGTTCGCAGCTTGCTCGCCGGGAGTTGTTTTTGCCGTGATGGTTGGTTCATAGAGATGTTCGACAAAGACGTCTGTTGGGGCAGCGTCGCGCTTGGACCTGAACTGTGCCAACTCATCGGCAGCCTCGTTGTTATGCCTCAGGACGTGTGAGAGTTCGAGCCCGTCAAACCTGTCTTCAAGCTTACGGACCTCTTGCCGGTAGGCCTCCATAGTGTCGTTTAGACAGGACCAGTCATTCATTACTTGATTGACGACCAGCTGGGAGTCGCCTTTCACGATCAGCCGACGTATTTCGAGTGAAACTGCGAGGCGCAGTCCATGTAGAAGAGCTTCGTACTCGGCGACGTTGTGTGAGGCGGAGAAGTGGAGGTGAAGGACGTATCATAGCCTTTCCCCAGTCGGGGAGATCAACACAACTCCTGCTCCCAAGCCGGTGATCCTCTTGGATCCGTCGAAGTGCATGGTCCAGTGTTGGAGGTCTTCCCGAGGTACGTTCTCTTGTTGCTCAGTCCACTCGGCCAGGAAATCCGCCAAGTCTTGTGACTTTATGGACGTCCTCGCCTTAAAAGTCAAGTCTAACGGCATCAGCTCTAAAGCCCACTTGGCGATGCGTCCGGTCGCCTCGCGGTTGTGGATGACGTTGTCGAGTGGGAAAGAAGTGACGATGGTGACCGAGTGACCCTGAAAATAGTGTGCCAATTTCCTCGCGGTTATTAGAACACCATAGAGTAATTTTTGTACCTGAGGGTAGCGAATTTTGGCTCCTGCCAACACTTCGCTAACAAAGTAGATTGGCCTCTGAATCTTCTGAGCTCGTCCTTCTTCTTCGCGTTCGACCACGAGGACTGTACTAACCACTTAGTGAGTGGCTGAAACGTACAACAGCAAAGGTTTCTGGGGCTGGGGCAAGGCCAGGACAGGTGGCGTTGTGAGGAACTCTTTGAAGTCTTCAAAGGCCTTGTTGGCTTCCGCGGTCCACTGGAAGTCGTCTGTCTTCTTTAGCAATCTGAAGAAGGGCATGCCTCGTTCGCCGAGTCAAGAGATGAAGCGGCTTAACGCCGCCATGCAGCCGGTGAGCTTCTGGACGTCCTTCTGGTTACTCGGGGGCTTCATGCTTAGGATGGCGTTGATCTTTTCTGGATTGGCTTCAATGCCGCGATGTGACACCATGAAGCCAAGCAGTTTGCCTGACGGGACGCCGAAAGTGCACTTCTCCGGGTTCAACTTCATTCTGAAGGCCCGGATATTTGTAAAAGTTTCTTCTAGGTCAGTGATCAGGTCTTCTTTTTAGCTTCGCCTTTTCGGCTTCCACATCCTTGACCGCTGCCTCGATCCAAGCTGTCACGTCGGCCTGGGCAGCCCTTTCTATCATTCTCTACATCGCATGCCCTAACTTAGGCCGATGCAGGTCGATGTAGACAGCTTCGAAGATTTTGGTGGACAGATTTTCCGGGAGCTGGTTCTCAATCTCGAAGAACTGTGACCTGGCTGATCCGCACTCCACAACCAAGTGATCGACGTCGATATCCAGCCGATTGTGGATGTCTTGGAGTTGACTTTTAAGTTCGTCAGCTACAGCTTTGCTCGGACTGGTTGCTTCGCCTTCTTCATCACTAAGGAAATCGTTGCTGTCGAAGGATAGCAAATCAGCCAAGGTCTGCAAGAGAGATGACAAATCATGAGTCAGAAAGTAGCCGATTATTCAAGGACTAAAAAGAGGGAAGGAGCAAAGCTTACTCTTGCTGCAGCGGCTGGAGCAACCATTTCTTCGGTGGCTGAACTGATTGGAGCAACGGCCTCCTCATCATGGTCACTGGCCAATCTGGCCCCCCTCAGTATGTTCATTGATCGGCCTAGCGACATCTTCGGCGTCATGGCTACCCGTGGCCGTTTGAGTGTGCTCGCTTGAGACTTGGGGGCCAATCGATGGAGACCGAGGAGGCTGCACAAGAGATAAAATATTAGTTCAGATCGGCCAAGGAGAGCAAGGCAAAGAAAAGGCAATGTTAGAGGTTTACTGGTGAAACAGGACATGGAGTGCGACCAGCTAGCCTTTTGACCTATAGAGGAAAATTTGGTTAAGGACTGAGGTGATCAAGGCTCATGAACCAGATTTGACGAAAGGGGGACTTACTGGCCGTTTCTTGGCAGGAGGGCTTGGAGGAGATGGGTCGTCGGCTGGTGGGCTCACCGAGTTCTGGCTCGAGTCACTTGATTTAGCCGCCTCCTCGATGGCTCGAGACATTTCCTCATCCATGACTTCTTCGTTGAGGGCCTGGTCGACACTTGGGTCGATGGATGGGAGGCTGCCGGCTGGTGCAGTTGGTTTCCTTTTCTTCTGCTTCTTGGCAGGTGCAGCCGATGGCTTCGCAGCAGGGGCAGCCCTCTTCTTTCGCGCCAGCAGCTTGCGTGTTTGCCCGTGTAACAAGGTTCTTAATTTTGGCGCTTCCCAGCCGATCGTCGAAGGAGCTAAGCCATAGCCGTTAGGGAGAACGCCTAGGCGGTACTCGATTGTGGCTCTGGAACTACTTACCTTCAGCGGATCCGTTTCTGTCATCTGCACAGAAGAAAAAAGAAATACTCAAGTATTAGCAATATAGATCAGCCGATAACTTAGAGAAAGGAGAACGTTTGAAGTTTAAAGACTTACCGAGGAGATCTCGTCTAGCAGCAGAGAGGTGATGTAGCAGGAGGATCGTTGATGGAACATGTGTTTCTTGATCACTACCCACCATCTATCATATGCTGTGCTCTTTTTGTAAGATAACCCCAAGGTGTCGATGCTGCCGAGAGGTGGGCCTTCTATTTCCATTAGTTTGTTCATGATCAGCCTCTCGGTCACCACCCCTTGGGTTTCGATGTTGTCAGCATAATAGCAGCCGACGAGCAGTTGCCCAAGTCCGAATTGCCGACCAGCCGATACCGGGTAATAAAATTCATAAGTCTTCGCCATGTTTCGGCCTTGGTGGATCCCTCTGTCGGCAGGATGCACCGCGCAATGCTGTGGTGAAGATCTCTCGGCACTTGGGGTAATCTTCCGAATTGACCTCCTCGAAGTTTAACTCAAGTGGCAGCTCAAAGAGTGTTTTGTCCCTGTAAAAGTACCAGCATCGGTTATCTTTAGCAAAACCATCATATAGGGACATGAACCATTCGGCTAGCAGCTCGGTCGATTGCTTAGATCCAATGTGCGTGGCCGCTGCTTCGCCATAGCTCAGACATCTCCTGGTGATCACCTCGTCCCCTTCATCATCTTCAGTTGGCTCTAGCAAGGGGAAGCGGGCCTCAGTCAGTTGTGGCCGACCAGCTATCTTTTGTGTAAACAACACCAGCCACAGCTGAAGAAACCACCATGGACCGCCGGTGTTGATGTTGGCATTAGAAGCGATCTTGGAGACGGCTTGATTCAAGGTCTGGTACAAGTAGCCGAGCAAGAATTTGCCTAATGGGATCTTCTTTTTGTCCACTAAGGCTTCGGCTATTACTTGCTAGTTTGCTATCGGCCCGCAGCTGGATCCACAGAAAAGGAATTTTTCTAGCCACATCATTAAGAATGCAGCATGCTCCCTGGCACTGATCGGCCCTTCCTGCATGTTGGCAGCCACGAACCATTCCAACCCCCTATGGCCTTAGTCTTGAATTGAAACTGGCCTTTGCCTTCCAGGTTGTTGGGGTTAGCCGATGACAGGACATCTAATCCAGTTATCATTACTACATCGGCTAAGGTGATGGTCATTGGGCCCTGCTGGAAGATGAAAGCATTCCAGGTATTGTTTCAGAAATAGACTGCGGCTGACATCAGTGGTTCATCTTTTGCCATATCGGTTATGGACAGGTCTAAACATTGGGCTATCCCAATTTCTTCCCAGTGGCTGCGCTTGGCCGGCTCCATTCTCTTGTACCATGCCGGCCAAGATTTGTCCATTGATGGCCAAGATTTCAAGATGCCTACCCAGTGGCTAAGATATGGGTTTTACATCCTATATGGCATTCTGTTGGTTTCGGCTATTATGAAGTTTATGGGGTCCTTGTTGCCGATTGGCCCTAGGAAATATCTGTCGTTCTGTAGGAGGTTGGGGATTGCTACTTGATGAGCGAGATGCTACAATCGAAAAATATGGATTTCAGAACCATAAACCCTAGAATTACAAAGGGGAACAAGCAAGAAAGGGAGTTCTAGCCGATTAGGGCATACCTCAGGAAACTCGGCAGGAGACCTGGCTGACGGAGCAGCGGAAGACGCCATTGGGGTGCGCTGGGTCGTCGGAAGAAGAAATCGCCGTCGCGAGCTTGGGAAGCCAGAGAGGTCGTCGGAGAGTTCGAAGATGTTTGCTGGAGTGGTTATCTGTTGACGGCGTGACTTGTTCGGCGGGCGACAGGTGTTATTTAAAGAGTTTTCATAACGGCCGAAACAAAATCGATCTAGGGTTGCGCTTGGAGTTCGGACTGTACAAAATCCACAACTTTTTCATATTGCGGACTTGGGGGGCATGTGTTAACGACCAAATTTGGTAACCAAATCCCTAGGTTTGAAGCAGAGATTGAGGCGGAATAAGAGATTATGCGAGCCTGGAGGAAGAGCAGGGGCTGCGTCGGCTAAGTCCGAATTGGCTACGGAACCAGTCGGCTGAGTCTGAGTCGGACTGGGATAGCCGACGCCGATCCTGTGCGAAGATGGAGCTGGGGCCGGTCCCGAAAGGGAACTTGAAGATAAAGTATTGGATTCGGTCTGCAAATTGTGCGTTAAAGATATTGCCATCTATGGATAAGGTCCTGTAACGGCAATTGCATCTGTAAATTAGGAAGTTATTAGATATTCCTTTTGTGATACGATATTGGGGCTGTATCCTGAGATATTGTCGTACATAGATATTGTTATGCCTAGGTATAAATAAGACCCAAGGGCTTTTTGTAAAGGATATAACACACATAAATACAATCTTGACGCATCGCCAAACCTTTTTCTAGACGAGTTCTTGATGTCGCTTCGGGCTGCATCGATTTCGATCTCCAAGTTAGGTAATTGCTTGTCTTTAGTGGTTTGTATTGTTGAATCTAGTGCTTATATCGTCATGACACTCTAGATTTAATGTTATAGACTGCGCAATTTATCATATACAGCATATAATTTGGAGCAATGCCTAGATCTGTCTTACCATCGGCTCATTTCTTTCAGGAGACAGTAGGTGATAGAGATAGATCTAGATGTTGAACTAGTTTATATGTTGTATCCACCATCTTGAGGGGTTTACATCGGTTTATATAGATCTAATACTTCTTTTTGTACTTAATGCTGCATCATCATGACCTATTAAGTCGCTCTTAGAATTATTAAGATCCAATCAGCTAGATATTTATCATTAGAGACAGTGTCGGGGTTTCAGCTGGCCTTATCCATTTTAATTATCTTGTTTACTATTAGATATATTAAAGCTGCCTCTTATATTAAGATCTCAACCTGGTTAAATGCCTTAAACCGGTATCAATATGTTGGCGTCAGCTGACAGCCGATTGATCTAGGTTTATACTGTCTCGGCATAGCCGATCTATCCCAATCACTTAGTTTAAATGTCCTTTGGGATAGCAATTATATGTAAGTTGGTTCCCTGAGCCGATCTGGTAGGATCTAACTTTAACCTTAATGCATGTATCTGTTTATTTCTTGTTGGTTAACAGATCAAACCAACTGGCATGCCTAGTTCATCATAGGTAGCCAAGGACGGACCTGCACTGGAGTTAAGCAGATCTCCTAGGCCAGTGCGTGGAAAAAATTTCTCATCAACAACAGGACAAACCTCTAAGTCCACATATTACTTGTGGTACAATATGCAATCATTTGGACAAGCATGAATTCTATGAACCTCTAACCCCAAAGGACACAAAATATGTTTTGTTTCAGATATTGTCTTGGGCAATATGTTCTCCTCATGAAGCATGTCTTTCAATATACCCCAAAAAGTTCTATGAAACTCATGTCTGTCCAATCACTACTTGTCTTTAGCTTCATCAGGTCCAGGGTTGCTGACAATTTGGTGTTTTGACTTGCATCCGGTTGTGCCTCTGAATCATTGACCAACCTGATGAAATTCATGGAATCTATCTTGTTTTAAGTTGGCTTCTCAACATCATGCAACATGTCTTGCAGTTGATCATGATCGATATCAACCATTTTACTATTCAACAGAGAAGGAACAAACATGTCATGTTCATGTTCATCTTTCTGATTTTATGCGCCACTACTCACTGCATCTATATTAATATTGATTAATTCTTGCTCTTTATGCTTCGTCCAACATGTGTAACCTTTCATGAATCCTTTACGTATTAGATGAGAGTGTACATCTACTCTACTATCAAATATCTTCTCATTACAGTAATCTGCACATGGACAAGTCATGTAATCGTTGTTCCTTCTTTTCCTCTCCTCCTCCATGATGTTTATAAAATTTGAAACGTCCCTTCTATACTCTTTGCTATGTCGATCAGTTTTGTACATCCATCAACTTCGGTCCATCGCTGCAAAAATGAACAAATAATAGACAATTGTTTGTAACATAAGTTCCAAGTACCTAAATTTGTAGGGATTGTTTGTTATTTTCCATGTACCTAAATAGACTTTTTTTGGATTTTCTGTTCTTCTTAAAAAAAGACAAAATTCGCCCCCCAACACCTCCCACCACAAATGTGAATAGTAGGATAACCATTCCTTGTTGACAGTTTAAGTATTTATAGTGCATAATAAATATCGGTAACAATCAATTAACGAATACTAGTGACGGGCTTCACCATTGTCTTTGCCGGGTTTTACACCGAGCCCATCACCGATGACACTCATCGATGATGGGCTTATATGGTTATCTTTGTCGGGCCTTTGTCTTAGCCCGTCACCGATGGAACTCTTCCGAGACAGGGCTATTTTTCAGTCCGACAAAGATTATCTTTGTCGGGCCGCAATATAAACCCGTCATGAATCACTAGTACAGAAAACCTAATAGGTGTCGGTTTCAGACCCGACACCTATTGGTCGGCACCAATGACCAAAGTCATTGGTGTCGATTCTTCAACCGACACCTATTCGGGCAAATAGGTGGCGGCTCTCTACTAGAACCGACACCTATTCGGCCTAATAGGTGCCGGTTTTCAATAGGAACCGGCACCTATTCGACCTAATAGGTGTCGGTTCCTATGTTTTGGCCGACACCCTATAAGGCCAAATAGGTGCCGGTTCTCAATAAGAACCGGCACTTATTGCCCTGAAAACACAAAAAAATAATATTTCATAACATATAGGATCAATATTAGTTAATTAATATAAGGTCAAGAATACTGACAGCATCCAAGGTCAATTTTACAGATACGCTTCAAATCACATGATACCAACAGTCACAAAGTATGTGAATAGGAAAACAGTCACACAGACAAAGTTCAAAAGCTGTAAAAAAATTTGAACATGATTGCAAATCCATATGTCTCTTGAAGATATTGTGCAACAGATTTCAGTGTGCCCCCTTGATCAACAGGAAAACTGTGGCAAATGAACATTAATTTTCAGGAAAGCAATAATAGTGGTATGCGATTGCTGTCTACTAGTGACTTAAAAGGGCAAATAACATTTGTTTATGAAGAGAGAAAGATCAATACGTTAGTTCCCGAGTTGCCTGAGAGGTTAGACCATATATCCGATATTTCTGGTGCATGTTTCCATGGTGAGTAACTTCTACCTTCACTTCTCTTAAGGCCTTCTTGATCTAGGGTGTTGCATATAATAACATAAATCCGTTATTTAATTGGTTGATAAAATGATAGACAGATAAGCTAGACATATGGACCAAAAACATAAGACAAAACAAAGCCATTGAAAATAAGATAAGCATGTTGATGAGAAATTTCTCTCACGCGCTGGCCTGGGAGATCTGCTTAACTCCAGTGTAGGTCCTTCTTGGCTGTCTATGAAATACAGGGTGTGCCAGTTAGTTTGATCTATTAACCAACAAGAAAAACAAAGATGCATGTGTTAAGGGTTAGGTTAGATCCTACTGGATCGGCTGAGGGAATCAATTAACATATATATCTGCTATCCCAAAGCACATTTAAATTAGGTGATTGGGATAGATCGGCTATGCCGAGACAGTATTAACCACTTAATCTAAATATACAAAAGGATAATAAATATATACTTTAATAGCCTAGCCGATACCATAGGGCTAACTGTGGATCGGCTAATACTCCGATACATCTTATGAAAAGATATTGATCTAAGCAAAATGCGCTAAGCCTAGATCAGTCGGCTGTCGGCTGTGGCTGACAAGCTGATTCTGGCTTAGGGCATTTAACCAGAGTAAGATCTTAATATAAGAGGCGGCTTTAATAAATCTAATAGTAAACATACTAAAAGAATATTAAAACAGATAAGGCCGACTGCAACCCCGGCACTATTTCTAAGCATATACATCTAGCCGAACAGATCATAAGAGCTCTAAAAACAACTTAATAGGTCAAATTGATGCAGCATTAAGTATAAAAAGAACAATCAGATCTATTATAGCCGATGTAAACCCCTCGAAATGGTGGATATCGCATATAACCTAGGCCAACCCCTAGATCTATCTCTATCGGCAACCGGCTCTTGACAGAAATAGGTCGATGTCAAGATAGATCTAGATATTATTCTAGATTATATGCGATATATGATAACTAGCGCAGCGTAAATCATTGAATCTAGAGTATCATAGTGATGGAAGCACTAAATTCGATGAGATACACCACTAATGACAAACATTTACCTTAATCGGGGATCGAAACAATACAGCCCAAAGCAGGATCAAGTGTTCGTCTGAACAAAATAGGAGGCGATGCGCCGAAAGTTGATTGATTGTGTATATATGATATTTTTGTTATAGAGGTCTCGGGTCCTATTTATACCCAAGTACAACACAGTCCGTGCTGAACACGGTTGCTAACTAATCTACTGTACACGGTATGACAATATCCCAGGACGTGGTCCCATGCCGCATTACAATAGGAGATCTAAACAAATTCCTAGTTTACAGATACACTTGCCATTAGAGGACTCTATCCGTAGATGGCAATATCTTTAACGTGTAATCTAGGAACCGGATCTTCTATTTATCTTTAAGCACCTTTACCGGAAAGGGTTCCATTTTCTCTGTCTCGGAATCGACTATGGGCTGTCCTTGTCCGACTCAACCTCAGCCGACTGGCCTCATAGCTGATCGCATCACAGTCGACTCGACCTCTGTTCCTTCGCCAATCTTCCGATCTGATTTCTCTTCAATCTCGGCTGGGACTTAGGGATTTGGTTACCAAATTTAGCCATTAACACATGCCCCCAAGTCCGTGATAAGATAATATCATTGATTTTGTGCTTTTTCAAATTCCTGCTCTTTTCGACCGAAACCGTTTTGGCTGCCAAAAAACTCTCTAAATACCACTCGTCCAGCACCGAAACAGGTCACACTGTCACTTTCGCGCACTCAAACCCAGCAACGAACCCTTTCTTCTCCTCTGATGACCTCCCCGATGATCTCGGCGACCCAAGCCCACGTCCTCTCCGGCGAACCCCGAGAGGCAGCGATCCCCAGCAATGGCTTCCTCATGCACTCCCGTCGACGTGTCGCAGCAGCCATTGTACCCCGAGGTAAGTTCATCGGCTTCATCCCCTTTTCCTTTCTACGATTTAGTTTCTGTGTCTTCATGATTCCCTGTTCCTTTCCTCGTTCTGTAGCACTTAGCCCACCAAATCGCAATCCCCAGCTTAGTCCATCAGAACCAATATTTCCTAGGGCCGATCGGCAACTTGGATCCAAGCGAAATGATAAACGCAGAAACCGATCGGATCCTCTTTAGGTTCTCAACGCCTAACCTGTCATATTGGACTGGCGCCATCAAGTCGTGGCCGTCAACTGACAAAATTCTTGTCAGCCTGGTATCTAAGGATATCAGCTAGAAAAAGGACGCACTGGACCGAGCTTGGACTAGATCAGTGCTTAGGATTGACGATAGCCGACATGCCCAAGAATGAGTCCCTTCTATCGGCTGCTCACTACTTCTTGTCTGATACACTTAACGCCTTCCTATTTAGACAAGGGCCGATGACCCCCACCTTGATGGATGTGGTGATGATGATCGGCCTGGACATCACTTCCATGGTCTGCCCAAGCGATCTTCAGCGCAAGTGCCAACACGTCTTCAAGACCAAAAGCATTGGCGGCTGGAGCGGCTTCATCTCTATGAACATGAAGGATGGGCCTATTTCGGACAGGGAGCACACCGCCTTCCTCCTCATGTGGTTGGAGAAGTTCGTCTTTTGTGGATCTAGCTGCGGTCCAACCAGCAACTGGCAGCACGTAGCCGAAGCCCTAGTGGAGAAAAAGAAAATCCCCTTAGTCAAGTACCTATTGGGTTATCTATACCAAGTCCGAGTGAAATGAGCTCGATTCAGACAGTCTTCGGCTAAATGAGCTCAATTTAGAAGAATATACAGCCCGAGTGAAATCTTCGTCACCGCTATCAGTCCCTGCATCCTCCCCATCAGCATCCATCAAGGCTGCAACGTCACCTAGACTTACGAATTCTATCATCCAATGGTGGCGGCGAGGCAGTTTGGAATGAGCCAGCTGCCGATCGGCTTGTGGTTTGCCGATAAGATCTAGCCGAGGGAATAATTGAAGGCAGTATAATGATGCTTCGGCTACTTCAACTCCCAACTCCTCCTCTTGCCAGCATGGATAGAATCAACCTGGCGATAACCAAATCACCGATCTTCAATCAATGGTGGGGCGAGTGGAAACAACACTTGTTTCACCAATCGGCTACAATGTATCTGACCATCGTCGACCCGGACAGAGTTCCATCGGTAAGCACGTCTTCCAGCTCTTGTTTATTCATCGGCTATTACTTGTATCATCGGCTAACCATAATCCTTTTTTGTTGTAAACAATCAACGATTCCCCTCCTCCAGTGAGCCGAAGAGGAGTGGTGATCAATTACGTGCTCGGCGTCCTGCCGAATGGGTATGGGTTGGTGCCATCTCCAATCGGCTTCAACGCGTTGAAGGTGGCCACGCTGCTTCACGGCCAAACCCGCGAGCCGCTCCGCTAGACGAAGAGGACCCGCCATCGGCTGCTGCTACTCCGGCCAAGCGAGGAAGAGGACGGCCAAGAAGGCAAAGCGAGCCCCGGCGACGACAACTTGTCTCCAATTGACGGCTGTGGAGGCCTTCTTGAATCAGGAATTGGAGGATGAAGAGGCTGTCGATGTTGCCGATGAAGCCACGGCCGATTCCAGCTCGAAGAAGTATGTCGCAACTCCATCAGCCGACGAGAGCAGCGTCCAGAAAACTCCAAGTCCTCCGAGGCGCCCTGCTCGGCCAGTAACGGTAAGTGACTTCACACTTCTCCCCTTTTTAAACCACTCATCTGCATTTACTCACGCCTTCACTGTATCTTTGAATCGGCAGAGAACAAAACGCATGACCAGGAAGAAATCGGCTCCCCTGCGATCAGTAAGTTCCTATCATCATACTCCTTGTATTGTTTAGCCGATTCTCAACTAACTCTCTCTGCAGCCACCACGCGCGTCGACGCCTGACCCCAGGTGTCAAGTGAGTGCATCCAATCGGCTGCGAGCAGTGACCATGTTGACGAGGGAGTCACCTCGGCTGCAGGCGGTGACCAAGCCGATGCGGAACCCACTCCGGCTCCGATGCCCACAGTAAGCCTCGTTCATCTTCGTCAACCGGCTTGATAAGTTTGTTAATTTTCTAATTGTTGCTTTCTTTTTGCAGAACATAGCCAATCTCTTGGGCTTCGACTTGTCGGAGTTTGAAAACCGTGATGAAGGAGGCGAGAGGGCGCTGGTACCGCTCGATGCAGACCTCAGAGCGGCTCTGGCCGATATCGGCAATTGGCTAGAGAGTTCTCTAGACACGCTGGTAGCCGACTGCGGCCCAATCTGCTCTCGGTTTAAGGAAATCCAGAGCCAGTTGCCAGACACCGTGGTCGATGCGATCGTCCCGGACACTTTCCTAGAGGCACACCAGTTGAAGTACGAGCGAGCCCAGCAGTGCCTTGCCGATCGCCGGGAGAACCAGTCGCTGATGGCCACGATCAAATCAAGCCAGGAAGAGATCAAGGCCAAGAAAGCCGATTTCGATGTCCTGAAGACGAAGCCAGCCGCCAGACTTGAGCAGCTTCGCACGCGAAGGGATCAGATGGTAGCCAACCTCGTCCAAATCACCACAGAGATCCAGATGCAAGAAGAATACATGGCCGGCCTGCCTAAAGAGATTGAAGATAAGCGATCAAGCATCAAGGCGGCCGTGTCTTATCTGAAGGATCTAACCAAGGCAGTGAGGCCGGTGACTGGGTCCGATGCCGACGACACTAGGGCCATTGAAGAAGTGGATCAAATCAGGCGCAAGGCGTTGTCGGCCATAGCTGACTTCCTAAAGCAGTGAGCCGATTGTAATAGCTTAGGCCAGACTCAAACTTTTGTAATCAGCTTCGGCCTTTTGTAATTAACTATCCTATAATCGGCTTATACTTGCGTTCAATATCATGATTGTTGATTCTGAAACTTGAAAATCTTGTCCAATGTTATGATCGCCGACTCCGAGGCATAGAGAAAAGTTTTTGATGTTCACCTTTTTGTACCGCCTTTCTGTAATCGGCTTAGGTCTTGTGTATGTATATGCCCCCTAATTTTGTTGATGTCTTCGATGTCAACAAAATTATGAACTTAACACAATCGCACATCGTTGTCATCACAGTCGGCCAACACTAGCCGATTATAGAAAACAAGGGGAAAAACTTTGCGTAAAAATGACCTAAAGGCGATGCTCGCTCAATACAAGACATCGGCTAACACGAATCGGCTGAACAAACAGAGCTGAATCATGAATTGATCCAAACGCTTGGGTAGTATTTTTTCAAATATTTGCCATTTAGAGCCCTTCCAAATACCTCTCCGTCCAAACCTTCTAACATGTAAGCTCCTTTAGAGACGCATTTGTGGATCTTGAAAGGCCCTTCCCAGTTTGGTGACCACTTGCTGAATTTATCGTCTCTTGTTCCAATCGGCAGTATTAATTTCCAAACGAGTTCATCCTCCTCAAAAGATTTAGGAATAACTTTCTTATTATAATGGCGAGCTACTCGTTCCTTATCCCTTGTGACTTTCTCCAAGGCCCTCATCCTTGAAAGAACTAGGTCTTCTGATTCATTCACCGTTAGGTGATAGTAATCATCGGCTGTGAGCTGATCTTGTAGTTGAATCCGTCTTGAGCCGATGATGTTCTCCCACGGCAGTACTGCTTCGTGGCCATAGACCAACTTGTATGGAGAGACTTGGATAGATCCATGGCATGCCATCTGATATGCCCAAAGTGATTCGGCTAATCGGCTGTGCCATTGCTTTGGGTTCTCAGAAATCTTCATCTTAATCAGCTTAATCAAACTTTTATTTGAAGCTTCTGCTTGCTCCTTGGGCTGTGCATAGTACGGCGAAGAATTAAGTAACTTGATCTCCATGCCATCGGCAAACTGAACAAACTCATCTGATATAAAGATAGATCCTTGGTCTGTCGTAATTATTTGTGGGACGCCAAATCGGTAAATGATATGCTCTTTAACAAACTCGATTGCGTCCCTGGAATCAACTTTCTTCAAAGGAATTGCCTCCACCCACTTTGTAAAATAATCTGTCGCCACCAGAATGAATTTATGTCCTCTACTTGAGGGTGGATTGATCTGGCCGATCATGTCGATGCCCCATCCTCTGAACGGCCAAGGCTTTATGATTGGGTTCATAGCCGATGCTGGTGCTCTTTGTATGGCACCGAATTTCTGACAATCCTGGCAACCCTTATAATATTTGAAACAGTCCTCCAGCATTGTCGGCCAGAAATACCCTGCTCTCCGAAGTAACCACTTAATCTTATGAGTCGATTTATGCGTGCCGTAAATCCTTCATGAACTTCTCCGATAGCCACTTTGGCTTGATCGGCCCCCAAACACTTGAGCAGCACCCCATCAATCATCCGATAATAAAGATCTTCGTCAAGCAAGACATATCTTAAAGCCTTGTATCGTAATTTCCTTAAAGCCGATTGAGAAGGGTTCTGTAGATAGCTACAGACCTCAAACCTCCAATCGTCGGCCGTGATGGCAGCAACTTCTATTTCAATTTCTTTTATCATCGGCCTGTAGCCCGATGCCCCTTGGGCTAAATCGTTGGCTTCTGTGTTCTGCTCCCTGGGGATATGTTTTAGAGTAACTAGCCGAAAACCATCCATCAATTCCCGGCATTATTGATAGTAGACCACCAGCGCGTCGTTTTTGTATTCATATTCTCCTGACAACTGGCTGATAACCAACAGTGAATCTCCCATTATTTTGACGGCGTCGGCTTCAACTTCTTTGAGCAGATGTAACCCTTTGAACATGGCCTCGTACTCGGCTTGGTTGTTTGTAGCATAGGGGTTGATAGAAAAAAGCAAATTCAAAGCTTGTCCCCCTAGGCGAAATAATGACCAATCCGATACCACAGCCATTGGTGCACACCGAGCCATCAAATGTCAATGTCCAAGGCATAATTTCAACTGAGCTGATTGAGTCATCGCTGTGTTCCACGATAAAATCGGCTATAGCTTGTCCTTTAACTGCTCTGGGTGCCTGGTACCTCAAATCAAACTCTGTCAAAGCAAAATTCCATTTTCCAATTCGCCCTTTTAACACTGGAGCTGATAGCATGTATTTGATAACATCGGCTTTACATATTATTGTGCACTCATTGGATAGCAGATAATGCCTTAACTTTGTACATGAAAAATATAGGCACAGATATAGCTTCTTCACTGGTAAATACCTTGTTTCTGTGTTCAACAGCCATCGGCTGAGATAAAAGATAGATTTTTCCTTGCCCTCAACCTCTTGGATTAGGACTGAGCCGATTGACTTGTTGTCAGCTGACAGGTACAGCTTGAACGGTATCCCTTTTTGTGGAGACATTAAAACTGGAGGCGAGCTTAAATAATCCTTGATGTTGTCCAAAGCCTTCTGCTGCTCTGCCCCCCATGTGAACGCTTGATCGGCTTTCAGCCAAAGCAGTGGTATGAACGGCTCCATCTTCTCTGAAAGATTGGCTATAAACTGCCTGATGAAGTTGATTTTGCCGATCAACGATTGAAGTTGCTTCTTGTCCTTCGGAGGCTGTATCATCTTGATAGCGTTGATGCTCTTTGGCGTAACCTCAATTCCTCTTTCATGAACAAGAAACCCCAGAAACTGCCCGGTCGACATGTCGAACGCGCACTTCAACGGATTCATCTTTAGGCCATATTTTCTAATCCGCTCCAAAACCTGTCTAATATCGACTATGTGATTCTCCAACTCCCTGGATTTGACAACAACATCATCAATGTAGATCTCTTCCAGGGAGCCGATCATGTCATGGAAAATATAATTCATGGCCCGTTGATATGTTGTCCCAGCATTCTTCAGCCCAAATATCATAACAACCCATTCATATAAGCTGATTGCTCCAGGACATCGAAAAGCAGTCTTGTGAATGTCTTCTTCGGTCATAAAGATTTGATTGTAACCTACGTTGCCATCCATAAAACGATGATCTTGTGGCCTGAAGCAGCATCTACGAGCAAATCGGCTATAGGCATCGGGTATTCATCTTTGGGGGTAGCCTTATTTAGGTCTCTGAAATCGATGCACACCCTAAGTTTACCATTATTTTTCAATACTGGGACAATATTTGAGACCCACTCGGCGTATCGGCAAGGCCGAATGAATCTAGCGTCATATAGCCGAGTGATCTCGGCTTTGATCGCTTCATACATATAAGCCTTGAACCTCCTAGGAGGCTGTTTGAATGGCCGATAGCCTGTCTTGATCAGCAGTTGATAAACAACGATAGATTGGCTAAGACCAGGTATCTCAGAATACTCCCAAGCAAAACAATCCTTATATTCCATTAACAAAGCAATGAGCTGGGATCTATAATGAGAAGATAATTTTTTTCTAATATATGTCGGCCTAAGCCTGTCCCCAAAGCCTATGTCTATTTCCTCTAATTCGTCGGCCGACGTAAAACCTTGCCCAAGCTTGCCATCGTCTTCGTCCGCGGTGTCCATGTCGTAGATGCTTGAGCCCTCCACGACGTTTTGTTCAAAGCAGCAGCTGCGGCTCGTCGTCTCCAATTGGTTGTATGGCATAATCGGATACTTTTAGAAAATCGGCTTGCCAGATTTTCTCGGACAAACAATCAATGCCATCGATTTCCCAGAGTGGCAAATCGGCATTGGCGACGCTTAATGACCTGTTGGCTGGTGCAATCTCTATCTTATCGCCGTCCCATTGAAGCAGACACTGGTGCATGGTGGAAGGGACACAACAGTTGGCATGTATCCAGTCCCTCCCGAGCAGCAGGCTGTAAGACCCCTTCCCGTCGATGACAAAAAAGGTCGTGGGCACGGTCTTGTTGCCGATGATCAGCTCGACGTTTAACACCCCTTGGCCTCTGATGGGTTGTCTCCGAAGTCCTTGAGTACCATGTTAGTCTTGATCAGGTCTTCGGCTCCCTTGCCTAATTTTCTGAACATTGCATAGGGCATCAGGTTGACCGCGGCTCCCCTATCTACCAGCATCTTCAACATCGGCTTGCCGTTGACAAAGCCTTTTACGTACAGCGGCTTAAGGTGCTGATTTTCGATCTCCTCTGGCTTGTCAAAAATGGCTTGATCCGGGGATAGTGCTAGCTTGGACAAGGCGTCTTCGACATTGTCTGCATCGGCCTCGGGTGCACCGAATTTGGCTGGCAATATGAACACCATATTGACCGATGCAGAAGCTTTTCCTTTCCCTTTGGCTGCCCTCCTGGCTTGATCGGCTGAGCTCTCTTTGGCTTGTTCCTCGTCGGCTGTGGCAGTTTTCTTTTTGGGCCTCCATTGTCTTTCGCTTTTGCCTAGCCGACGGCGTTGTTTTTGGATCATCTGCCGAACTTCTTCCCTTCCTTCATGCTTCAGCCTCTGAATTCTTCGTTTCTGCGTCTTCGTGAAGAGGTCAGAAAGTCACCATTGGGAGTTGGTCGATTCTTCATCATCGACTTCTTCTTCGTCGTAGTAGTCATTGTTTTTGTCCTCTTCGTCGAAGAAGTCTTGATGGATCGGCCCTAGCCGATCGTGGACGGACTGCCAGCGGTGGTTTAGCTGTACGGCCTTTGGGATGAACTAAGTTGGGCTGGTGATTGGTGGGCTCCTATATTCGTCCTCGTGGTAATCGTTGCAGGCCGGGCAATTGTCTAGCGTCGGCAGTCTCATCCCGGTCTCCCAGCAGTGCCTGAAAAATTCGTAATGCCAATGAGGATCGGCACCGCTGTGATCCCCGTCCTACCGGCGGCCTCGCATCTCCGGCTCCCATCGACGCAATCCTTCGAACCAAGCCTCTTCTTCTCGCCAAGATTGTTGTTGGAAGTGGCGTCGGCCATCTGTGTTGATCGGTCGTCGATCAGCCGATCGAACAACAAGGCGCACCATGTTGATTGGCGCGGCTTGATCTTCAGTCGGCTCATTCTCTGCCTTGACCCCTCTTATCGTTTCGGCTAAGCTGTACGTCATTCTGCGCTGCCGATCAGCTCGTCTAGGGCCGGCTTGAACCATGTTGACCGGGAAGTGGTTGCCGTCTACTTTCATCGGCCGAGTGGAATCGACAAACTTGAGCTTCCCGGCCTCTATTGCCGACTGGATCTATTGCCTGAAGACTTTACAATCATTAATGGTATGGGATGTAGAGTTGAGCCACTTACAGTACTTCTTCTTCTTCAACTCTTCGGCCGACGGGATGGTGTGGTTGGCGGGAAGCTGAATTTGCTTCTCCTTCAGCAGCAAGTCAAAGATCTTGTCGGCCTTTGTGATGTCGAAGTCGTACCTCTCCTCTTTGGCAGTCTTCAGCACCTATTGGCAGACGATGGCTTTCTTGTAATTTGTCCATTCGGCTGCAGCCACCTCTGCATCATCATCATTGGAATCGGAGGTTGATTCGACGATGACTTGAGCTACATTCTTGACGGCCTTCCTGGTGTCTTGAAACCTCTGCTCATGGGTTGTCACCCTCTGCGCAAGATGCGCCAAGCTATCAAAGTCTTGAGCAGAGAAGCACTCGTGGATCGGCGCGATCAGGCCATGGAAGGCCAAATCGACTAGCTGGGCGTCTGACAACACCAGGCTGTAGCATCGGTTCCTCATTTCTCTGAACCGTTGGATGTAGTCCTGAACCAATTCGTTGTGCTTCTGCCTGATGCTGGTGAGGTCCGACAACTTCATTTCATGGTTGCCGGTGTAGAAGTAGCTGTGGAATTGTTTTTCGAGATCAGCCCAACTCTGAATTGAGTTGTAGGGCAATGAAGAGAACCAGGTAAAGGCCGATCCCAAAAGTGACAAGGGAAATAAATGAACTCTCAAGGCGTCTGTAGCCGATGCTTCGTCGCACTGCGCCAAGAATCGGCTGACATGCTCATAGGGTTGACACATTGTCCTACCCTGAGAATTTTGAAAAGTCTGGGATTTTGTATCGATTGGGCAGTGGAACCTGCTCGAAGTACTCTGGATAGGGGTACCGATACATGTTTCCTGAGTCTTTCGGCTTCAGGCCGAATTGATCACGCATGACGTCTGCAATCAAATCGGCCCACGTCTGGTTGTCCTGTTGTATTGGCTCATATTGATCATATGGCATGGGTGCTTGCCGATACAGAGGTGGCAGTGTCTAGGGCCTAGAGTGCTGATCTTGATGGCCTCCCTGGTACTGGTACTGGTGCGGATGGCCAGCGTTGTACTGTCCTCCCAGGCCGGTCTGGGCAACCGGCTCTAATTATCAACTGTTGTTGAACATGTTGATGATCTGGTCCTGGGGGAGTGGTTATTGTTGGTTCAGCATGGTTATCGCTGGTCTCGAAGCCGATCCAGACGGATTTGGCTGATTAAGGATCCCTCCCGGTGGCTCGTCGTGCTTGTGGTGGGATCAGCCGATTATGGGTGGCCAATGTCCTGTAACCAGGAAACTGGCCGTCTGTGAAGTAAGTCGGCCCCCGTTGTGGTTGACCGGCTATCTTGGCGTCGACCACTGTGGCAATCATATTATTTAAGGTGTTGACAAGGATGCCACTCTGATTGAACAGTGCATAATACACGGCCGAGTCAATTCGGTCTTGCAGAGTGTGCAAACCTGAATCGCCTTGCTCCTGAATCGGCTCCTCTGCCTTCTGTTTGTCCTTTGATCTGCTGGAGGAGGACGCTTTGAAATTGTCCATGCTGAATTTATACTTTTAGTGCACAGCCTCAGACCTTGTCTGGGTAAACGACTGTAGGTAGTTGGCTTGTAGCTCTTCTACCATCTTCTTGTAGTCGGCTTGTTGTTCAGCCGATAGTTGTTCCATCTTCGCAGGCACGACGTCCTCTTGAGAAACGTTTGGACTTTTGATGTCAACCATCTTGTCAGCTGCGTCGATGCGTCCTAGCCGAGCCGACAGAGATTGTCCCACTGGGCGTGCCAAGAAGCGTGTTGATGAGAAATTTCTCTCACGCGCTGGCTTGGGAGATCTGCTTAACTCCAGTGTAGGCCCTTCTTGGCTGTCTATGAAATACTAGGCGTGACAGTTGGTTTGATATGTTAACCAACAAGAAAAACAAAGATGCATGCGTTAAGGGTTAGGTTAGATCCTACTGGATCAGCTGAGGAAATCAATTAACATATATATATGATATCCCAAAGCACATTTAAACTAAGTGATTGGGATAGATCGGCTATGCCGAGACAGTATTAACCACTTAATCGAAATATACAAAAGGATAATAAATATATACTTTAATAGCCTAACCGATACCGTAGGGCTAACTATGGATCGACTAATACTCCGATACATCTTATGAAAAGATATTGATCTAAGCTAAATGCGCTAAGCCTAGATCAATCGGATGTCGGCTGTGACTGACAAGCTGATTCTGGCTTAGGGCATTTAACCAGAGTAAGATCTTAATATAAGAGGTGGCTTTAATAAATCTAATAGTAAACATACTAAAAGAATATTAAAACAGATAAGGCCGGCTGCAATCCCGGCACTGTCTCTAAGCATATACATCTAGCTGAACAGATCATAAGAGCTCTGAGAATGACTTAATAGGTCAAATTGATGCAGTATTAAGTATAAAAAGAACAATCAGATCTATTGTAGCTGATGTAAACCCCTCAAAACGGTGGATATCGCATATAACCTAGGCCAACGCCTAGATCTATCTCTATCGGCAGCCGGCTCTTGACAGAAACAGGCCGATGTCAAGATAGATCTAGACATTGTTCAAGATTAGATAGTGATGGAAGCACTAAATTCGACGAGATACACCACTAATAACAAACATTTACCTTAATCGGGGATCGAAACGATGCAGCCCGAAGCAGGATCAAGTGTTCGTCTAAAGAAAATAAGAGACGATGCGTCAAAAGTTGATTGATTGTGTATATATGATATATTTTGTTACAGAGGTCTTGGGTCCTATTTATACCCAAATACAACACAGTCCGTGCCGAACACGGTTGCTAACTAATCTACTGTACACGGTATGACAATATCCTGGGACGTGGTCCCATGCCGCATTACAATAGGAGATCTAAACAAATTCCTAGTTTACAGATGCACTTGCCGTTACAGGATTCTATTCATAGATGGCAATATCTTTAACGCGCAATCTGGGAACCAAATCTTCTATTTATCTTTAAGCACCTTTACCGAAAACAGTTCCATTTTCTGTGACTCGGAGTCAACTATCGGCTGTCCTTGTCCGACTCAACCTCAGCCGACTGGCCTCGTAGCCGATCGCATCGCAGCAGACTCGACCTCTGTTCCTTCGCCAATCTTTCGATCCGATTCCGCTTCAATCTCGATTGGGACTTAGGGATTTGGTTACCAAATTTAGCCGTTAACAGGAACAGATGCAATAATTAACTGTAGATCTTCTGTATTACAGCAAATATACTGACTTCATTTGAGGAATAGCTCTTCCAATGAAATAAAAGGTAAAGATGGGTGAAACAGGATCACCAGTATATACCTTGACACGTTCAGCATCTGCTTTAGTTTAATTTAGGAGAGACTCTGAGCATGAGTTCAGCTCAAATGATCCCATAACATGGAAGTGTGCATGCGTCGATAAAATACTTTGGAAGCGTCTCACATCTTAAGGGCAGAAAGCATGCTTCTCGGCTACACTAGATAATTGCATGTATGCCGACCACGGATCAGTATATACTTATATATGAGTGTGTATATATACAACCACATAGTAATGGTCCTATATGTAGCAAACCTAAGCTACCAACTATACAAGTATGTGTGTGCAGTGCATCTTTTGCATAAATTACGGAGGCTTTTCTTTGAGATGTAAGATTGATGCATATGTGATTGGTTTGAGAGTCCAACTGTTACTTTTTTGACATGTTTGCTAGAATTTTTATAAGCTAAAGCCAGATATGTAAAGTAACTACTGTTTACATTCTTTAGTACTGATCATAACAACAATGTAGGTTCATTTTTATTTCCATATACAACATAAAAATTAAAGATCATGTGCCCACCAAAGACCCCTATGAAAGTATGAATTGATTATTGAAGCATCTATTTTCACCAAATAAACTTAATTCTGATGGCTACTGTGAACCATATAAACTTAATTCAGTTCCTCTCTACATGGGAAAAATAGGTACCTGTTGGTAGCAACATCGTTGTTGTCTCGCCATCGTCGTCGTCGTCCACAGCCGCCACCGTAGTCGTTGTCGAGCCCCGCTGCCCCTGCCGCCGGATCTAGTGGAGGGAGCTCCTCCGCCACGCCGCTGCCTCCTCAACCCCGGCGACCACGAGCCCCCTCCCGCCGGATCCGGCGGAGGGAGCTCCTCCGCCCGCGCCGCCGCCTCCCCAAAGCCCCGGTGACCGCAAGCCCCACCGCCTCCCCTCAGCCCCGCGACAGCGAGCCCGCTGCCCCTCCCGCCGTCTCCCTTCCCTTCCTCCGTCCCGGTGAGATCCGACCTCCCGCCGCCTCCCCTCCTCCCGTCGCTGCCCTGGCCTCCCGCTGTCCCTTCAGCCTCCCGGCCTGGTGAGTGAGAAGAGAAAAGATGGAAGAGATGGAGAGTGAGGATGAGAAAGAGAGAAACGGGTGGTGGAGAGAAAGAGAGAGACGGACGAGAGGATAAGGCCCCACGGCTAAACCGGTCCGGCTCGGGTTTCGTTAGGTGCCGGTTTTACTTAAAAAACTGACACCTATAATATATTGTAGGTGTCGATTTTTCTAAAAAACCGGCATCTATAATATAGGTATCGGTTTTTCTTTAGAATCGACACCTATAATATAGATGTCGGTTTTTCTTTAGAGCCGCTACCTATTGTTTTAATAGGTGATGGTTTTTGTTGAATTGACATCTATTAGGCCGACACCTCATGTTATTATAGTAATGAATGAGTGTCATCGGTGACAGGGTCGGCTTAAAGGCCTACGAAAATTGCCTGTAAGTGTATATCTGTCTCGGTGTTTATTCTGGCTCGTTAAAGATGACGACGGTGTGATGGTTCAGTAGTCCCCAACATGGATAGGCCGTTCATGACGAAGAGTTCCGTAGTATTGCGAGGAGCTGATGGATCCGGCCATGGGCGTTCGTTCAGTTAACGATCTGCTGAAGCTTATCAACATTGGGCTGCTCTGCGTCCAGGACAACCCTGCCGATAGGCCGACGATGTCGGCGGTGAACGTGATTCTCAGCAGCAACACGGTCTCCCTCCAGGCCCCGTCGAGGCCAACGTTCTCCATCCAAGAGATGGACGGCGCCGACACGGATCTCTTCTCGGGAGCGTACTCCCGGAGCGCGTTTCAGTCCACCGGCATCAGCAACTCGAGAGCAGTAGCGTCGCCGAATGAGGTGTCGCTCACGGAGCTGGAACCAAGGTGAGCGTTTGGAGTTGGGAGCGATTGTGCAGATGACCGCACGGTCTTCTTCAATAACGAAAGAATCAACCCATGGCCTCTGCACTTGTTTGTCGATAATAAATAAATAAATGTCCTGATTATTATGCCAGTATGTCACTCTGTTTGATGGTTGGTTGTAACTCTGTATATAGTTGCAAGATTGTTCCCACCTGTAGACAAATTACTCCACCCATCTCGTATTATGGCAATAACAATAGTGCAGTTAACATATTACCAAACCTATCTTGACCCCGCGGCTCTCTCTCGCAGCTCGATCTTTTAGTGAAGGCATAACTACGTTATACAATTGCTACACAGGGTTGTCTCTAGGAATTTGGAGCCACGCTACCACGAGAGGGCGGCACGGCAGGCACGTGCGAAATAAAAAACCCTGGTCAACATTATATACAAGGTCACACTCTATATTTATCCTAGGTCCCAGACTTCTAGAGACAACCTGTGTAGCAATTGTCAAAAACCGTGAAAATCGCGACGGAGTAAACAGTAGACGGTTTTGAATTTAAATCGATTTCAAAACATTTTTCGTGCCGTGGTTTTCGTCTAAACCACGCGAAAACCGCGCCAAAAACCGTAAAAACCACGAAAACCGCACCAACGAACAGTGACATAATTTAAATTTGAAACAAATTTAAATTGGTGTCGTGTCGCGATTTTCGCTCAAACCGCGTCATATAGAGCAGTTTTCACAGGGACGAGTGAACTTTGTTTTTTGTGATAAAAATTAATATATTTTTGTAATAAAATAAATTTTCCAAATTTTTTGAATGGCGAAAACCGCGACGGTTTCGCGGTTTCGGTAACCCTGATGTCAACGACGTACTAGAGCTGTGTTAAAGATACTCACCTAACTACTTAAACTGACGATCAGGCTAAATATAAAAAAGTCTTATGCACCAATTCAGTTTTCTTACTAAGTGGAAAAGAGGAATCCGTATTGCTTGAAACACACGATCACCACGTTGTCACGAAGGACAGTGTGGAGATTATGGCAATCGGGTATCTACATGGCAAGCTTATCCGACTGGAGGTAGGGATAGATTGCGCCTGTCATATCTGTAAGCCGAACATGACTTAGGTGTTACGATTGCCGATAGAGATAAGGCAATCGGCCTATAGTCACGGTTTGGTAAGATTGAGAAAACCAACTTAGAGTAAGATAGGGTTTCCGATCTGTAAGCCCTCCTCCCAAGACTATATAAGGGAGGTAAGGGGCGTCTCTTGAGGGATATCCTATATTAGATCAGCTTTGAGCTTTAGATCACGAGATCAATAAAGACACTCGGCGGATCGAATCCACCGAAACAGGAGTAGGGTATTACCTCACGAGAGGGCCTGAACCTGTCTAAACCTTCTTCTTCTTCTAACCCATTGTGCTTGGCGATCTTGACTGCGACCCCAGAAATCATATTGCCGAAACCAAGTTTCGACAGACAGTTTTTCAGGGTACTCATGATTATCATTAACATTTATTGGAGCCCATAAAAAATTATCATTCTATCATAATCAAGGAGCAGAAAAAGAGAAGTTTTTAAAAAGTAGAGTAAAGAGATTATAAATATACCATAACACATAACACATAGACATAGATTGAAACGTACTGTTTTTTTAAGCCCTTAGAGACTCATGTGGTCGTTTATCTCGCACGTGTGGACAGGCCATATACACATGTTCGCCACAAACTTTAACATGTGAAATTTTTATGTAAAGGTGTAATTATTTTGATTGCCGTAATCGACGTGGATGGTGTAACTAATACTATACAGGTGGGAACAATCTTGCAACCATCATGCAGAGTTACAACTAGTATCAAACAGAGTTACATACTGCATAACCACTATGACACTTCTTTTTATCTATTCCTTTTATTATAGACGGACGAGTGGAGAGGCCATGAGTTGATTCTTTACTTATTCAAGAAGATCATGCGGTCATCGGCACAAACGCTCCAAACGCTCATCTTGGTTCCAGCTCCGTGAGCGACACCTCATTCGGCGACGGTACTGCTCTCGTCTTGCTGTTTTCGGTGGACTGAAACGCGCTCCGGGAATACGCGCCCGAGTAGAGATCCGTGTCGGCGCCGTCCGTCTCCTGGATGCAGAACGTTGGCCTCGACGGGGCCGGCATGGAGAACGTCTCGCTGCTGAGCATCACGTTCACCGCCGACATCGTCGGCCTGTCCGCCGGATTGTCCTGGACGCAGAGCAGCCCAATGTTGATCAGCTTCAGCAGATCGTCAACTGAACGGCCGCGCATCGCCGGATCCAGCAGCTCCTCGATCGTCCCTGTTGTCCAGTGCTCCCAGACCTGCATGCATAATCAGGATAAATTTGTCAGGATGATGTTTTAATTAAGAAGATGGTTTTCGTGATTGATCAGGTCATGATGATGATGAGGAGCAGAGATTAATGATGCTCACAAGACTTAAGAGGTCTATGGATTGTTCCGAATTGGCGAAGCTGCCGTTTCTCCTTCCCGTGACAATCTCTAAGATCATAACACCAAAACTGAACGCATCCGACTTGACTGAATACTGCCCACGCATGGCGTATTCCGGTGCCATGTATCCGCTGAAAATAAGGAGATGATTTTGTTAATATGACCTTGCAATACTTTCATAATACCGTGCCATGGAGTTTTGCAGGCGATATACTTACTATGTTCCAGCAATGTGACTCGTGACGTCTTGCGTCTGATCCCACTCAAACAGTTTCGCTAACCCAAAGTCTGAAATCTTTGGGTTGTGATCGAAGTCCAGCAGCACGTTGCTTGCTTTGAGGTCTCGATGAACTACCCTCAGTTGAGAATCTTCGTGGAGATATTGCAAGCCTCGAGCGACTCCGCTTACAATCTTGAGCCTCTTCCCCCAGTCAAGATCTTTGCTTTTCTCATAATCTTCCATTGAAACAACGAAACCAGCGTCAAATTATGTATGCATGTCTGCGTCTTTCATGTAATGAAAAAGATGTTAAGAGTGTGTAACCCGGCCACCAACCATGAGCCTCCCAGATCATATTAGGCCTGCCCCAATACAGACCCAACCGAAACCACAGCTTTAAGACTTGGGCCTACACACCCCAAAAAACTAGTCTGATAGATGATGAATGTCTTTACTTTTAAGTAGTATTTCTCATCATCAATTACTGATGTGATGTGAGACTAAACCCTTTTAAGTCGTGCTCTCCTATCATTAATTATCCATGTGGGACTAAACCAAACATAAAAAGAATACTTCATTTTCACAAAGTCAGTGAGGAAACTTTACCGAAAATAATGGTGTCAAGGCTCTTATTCGGCATGTATTCATACACCAGTAGTTTCTCATCTCCTTCCAAGCAAACACCAACAAGGCTCACAAGGTTCTTGTGCCGAAGTTTTGCAACTAAAACTAGCTCAGTTTTCAACTCTTCTATCCCTTGTCTTGAACTTTGTGAGAGCCTTTTCACTGCTATTTCTTGACCTTCAGAAAGAACTCCCTGTGCAGATGAATATATAGATACACTTGTTAATAATGAGCACGCATGTATTCATTTTCTAATAAAAAGATGAGCAAGGGTTACATATGGTTTGATTTGTACCTTGTAAACGGCACCGAACCCTCCTTCGCCAAGCTTATTTCTGTCAGCGAAGTTGTCTGTTGCAGCCCGTAGCGTTGATAGGTCGAGAAGGAGCGAGTCGATGCTTTGAATATCATCCGGATTAGTTGAGACTGTTGCAAGATAACAGGTGAACGATGACACATATTGCAACTAGCTTGCTTTGCAACGAATTTAGTGAAACTAAATGTCATCGATTGTTTAATTCTAGTATATTACGAACTTCGCTAAATGAAATAATCAATTTTACCTAATAATATTTCCTCTAGAAAAATGTTTTACCAAGTAAAGGACCACTTTCCTAGCTCGAAGGGTAACCAGACCAAGTAAGGCCTTAGTTGAGCATAGGGATTTTAACTGAAAAAACACTTCAGTTCTGACAGGATTTGAAAAAAAAACACACATTCTAGGAGGTAAGGGACCTTAACTGTATTGCAAGTTACATGTATAATATGCTGACAAGAGGACTTACATGGCAGTGATGAGGCCTTATTTGCTGGTGTTCTCTTGCTCCAAAAACAAAAGCATGTCAGGGCAATGAAGGCTAATGCTGCTCCAGCAATAGGCAGAGTAATGGCCAAGATCCGTCCTGTTCCATGTCTTGTTCTTCCTGCAAACAAATCATGCGTATGATTACTAGGTAGTCTTAGTAATTTCACACGAAATTGTGAATAAAATCTGGCTATCATCTAGGCGGAAATCAATTATAATAACTTAGATTAGAGTAGTCCATGACTTCCTTAATTAGTTATTTTGATTTTTATAATGGAATTAATAAGATACTAATTAAATTTAGAGTACAAGACATGTACAACTTTATATTTACTAATCCATATGGCCGCATGTGCAGTTTTGTAAGTACCAGTTTTAAATTTGAATGTATTAATAAAATTAAATTATTTATAAGTGAAATAAGCATATATAAACAAAGTATTCTGAACACACGGGTTATTGGCTAGTATCTAAAATGAGAACTTCGACAAAATGTAAATGTATCCAGGGATGGTGTTATAGTCATGGACCACTGCAAAGTGCAAATAACTGTTTTGTCTACACCATAAAAGTTCTTTTTACCTTCTCTCGATATTTTGCGTTTTGAATAGATTCATGCATGAATTTATGTATGTTTCATATATGTTCCAAATTTATATAATTGTTAAAGAATATAGACAAGAGATGAAAATGCCAAAACATCCTAAAACGTGAAACGGAGGAAGTACAATATTAAATGGATTTTATCCTACAATAGGGATCATTAAGGGGGTGTTTGGTAGAGCTTCAACTCCAAGCTCCAGCTCCAGCTGGAGCTGAAGTTTGGAGCTGGTGAAAAAAAGTTTCAACTTTTTAGTTTATTTTTCTGGAGTGCTCCATCCAGATCTATTTGGAGCTGGAGCATTTGATAG
Source organism: Oryza australiensis (assembly GCA_019925245.2). Taxonomy (NCBI): domain Eukaryota; kingdom Viridiplantae; phylum Streptophyta; class Magnoliopsida; order Poales; family Poaceae; genus Oryza; species Oryza australiensis. The sequence continues at coordinate 89,177 of JAIFGZ020000383.1, forward strand.
GACTTCAGCTCCACTCCACCAGGATCTAGGATCTGAAGCGCCCCTCCACTCCAGCTCCCTGCCAAACGCCTCCTAAATTAGTCCCAAACCAGTTAGCACTAAGATTAGTTATGTTTAATATTTCTCTTTATTTTTAAAATAATATAGTAAAAGTTACGAAGACGCACACACATCACCACGCACGCCAGCCACACTGACTCACACCTGTGTGTCTCCTAACACACGCTTAAAGAAACGAAGACCACCTACACATCCTGAGCCCTCACTTGCGTGTACATGATATTTATGGGCACTAAGATATAAACCCCCGCAACTCAACCATCTCATCACCGGTGCTTAAAAAAATGAATCTTAAAGTGGTCATTGTGTTAGATACATAAGGACTGTTTGGTAAGGCTCTAAATTAATATGAAGTTGAAGTTGTGGAGCTGAGCCCACTCTTTCTATGTATTTTTTGAAGCTAATTCACCTATTTTACTCTTAAAAAACTGAGGATCAGTGGTGTTTGGTTTGGCTTCAGCTCCCTCAAACAATGATCAAGAGAACTGAAGCCTGCTCAAACAGACCCATACTGTAATTAAAGAACTTCCAAGTCTAACTTCCATCTTCAACTGCCCAACAGCCTTCCCCCCACCAATGGATCATCGCGTTTGTGACGATCAGCTGTCTCCACCGCCCCCATAGCTCAGATGGCCACCTGAGCCACCTACCCCTGCATCGTAGTCAACCTTGAAAAGTAGTCCTCTTGAACAATCTCACCTTCTTGGCTTCTTCCCAACCTTCCGCTTTATTAGAAGTTGAGACTGTTCAAGGAAGGCTGCTTTGATCTTGGTCATGATATATACTAGGCGACAAATATCAGAAGCAGGACCTCAGCGATTCCACGAGGTTTTCCAGGTGGTCTTCCCCACCTCACCGGAGATAAACGAGGAGAAGCAGGAATTTTGCCGGCTATTTGATGGTGAATTGGTTATTAGTTATTACTACTAAGTTGGAGGCGATTCCACTGAATGTCTACCCAAAATTGATGCGCCTCGTGCTCAGAATTCCTTTATAAAATTGAAAGCAAAACTGAAAAAAAAAGGCAGAAAGCGACATCCGACGAGCGAGCGATCATGTGGTTTCTGTTTCGGCAACTCACCTTCACTGATCACCGGTGGCGTCATGTTAGCCGGAGACGGCGCCGGCGGCGGCCCCGACAGCTGCAGCAGCGGCCGGCCGGAGAAGAACGAGTACGCCTCGAACCGGAAGTTGCACCGCACGCCGAAGACTCTGCCGCCGGGCTTCCCGACGAAGTACTTGGGCGTCATCCTCCTGATTATGTCCCCGAGGCAGCTCCGGCAGTCGCCCTCCGACATGTCCGGCGTGCACTGCGCCAGCGAGAAGATCCTTGGGTAGGTCGCGTCGTCGAACCCAACCTCCCCCGTGCCGAAGCGCCTGACCGGGTCCGCCGCCGCGTAGTCGGCGGTGGCGTTGACGAGCCGGCCGGAGGCTGCGTCGTACGACGCCACCTTCGCCGCGCTGACGTTGTTGTAGTTCCACGCCACGAACATCCCCCGGTTGTCGGTGACGTTGGCGAGGATGTCCTGGTCGGAGTAGCGGAGGATGCAGGGGTCGTTGAACAGGGTGGCGCGTTTGTTGAACGCGCAGAGCTGCTGCGCGGTGTCGAAGGCGGTGGCGACGCAGGCGGCGCAGGAGGAGGCGTTGGTGTCGCCGCGGCAGAGCGCGATGGCGTACACCTTGTCCGGCGCCGTGCCGGCGGCGCCCTCGGCGAAGAGGGCCGGGGAAGACGAGGCGTTGCCGGGGAGGGTCCTCTCGAGGGCGCGTACGTTGGCCTGGTAGGCGCTCCCCTCCGTGTAGTTGCCGGTGGTGGCGTTGCAAAGCTGCCACGGCAGCGGCTGCGCTTCCGCGAGCGGAGGCGCGTGGAGGAACGCCACAAGGAGGGCAACTGCGGCGAGGTTGTAGCAGAGAGAAAGAGCATGATGTTGCCGGCGTCGCATGGCCGTCGCCACCGCCGTCGCCATGGTGGTCTAACTCGAGGAGAGGCTGCAGTCGCAGAAGAAATACTAGAAAGACTGCTGGGGCAAGGGAGTTGACTGACTGGAATTTTGTGTTGACTAGAGACAGACACGTGCCCATAAGCCAGCAAAAGCATAGCCAATTACTCTATTTCTATATGACGCTTCCTACATGACTGATAAAATTACAGATATAGTGATTTTATCATCTTAACCTTCCTCTTTTTTATCTTTTTTTTTATCTTTATGCTCATCCATCCACACCGCTAGCCACCGAATCCCTCGATGGCGAGGAGGAGCACGGCGCGGCATGTCTCCCTTGACGTCGGCCAGAGACGGCCAAACGGCGGCCTCGCCCAGCATGGCACGAGCGTGTTTTGACACCGTCTATTTTGGCATGGTCCGTTTAGCTTGTTTCATAAAACGGGTCGTGTCGTGTCGGCCCACGTGTCTAGCCTCTGGCCCAAACACGGCACGTGGGGAGCCGGGCCGTGTCCGTGTCAGCACGGCACTCTGATGTAGGGGTGAAACGGATCGGATACGGTCGAAAACTAACTATACCGTATTTGTTTTTATATTTTTTTCGAAATCGGATTCGGAATCGAAAAACTCGGATACGAAAACGGAAACAAATAATATCGGAAACAAATACGGGAGGGATACGAAGCGAAAAAAATACGGTAACGGATATTGATCGGAATATTAAACTCTCTCAAACTAATCAATTTTTTATAATTTTTTCAGCTAAGCAACACATATAATAAATTTTAAATATCCATATCAATATTGTTTTACTAATTTCATGACCATATTATCTTTCATATCAAATATCATTATAAATCAAGCATAGTAATTTTAGACATCCATAATAAAAAATAAGTCACTCACATATATGTATATCATAATTTAAGTAGTTTATCATAAAATAATGCTTTTTGTTAGGCTTATGGAGTTATGGTCATGAGCTGGGCCAAAGGCTCCACACCTAGGGTCCAAATATTATCCGATGAGGTATCCGGATATTATCCGACCGTATCGCTATCATCGTCGATAATGCATCTACCATATTAGTATCGTATCTGTATCTGAGAAAAATTATCCATTTCCGTTTCCGAATCTGAAATTATCCGAAAATTATCCATGACACTATCCGTATCCGATTTTTAAGATATCCGGATATTATCCGACCGTATCCGCTATCCGCCGGATGATGCCTCTACGTATCCGTATCCGTATCCGAGAAAAATTATCCGTTTCCGTTTCCGAATCCGAAATTATCCGAAAATTATCCGACTGACACTATCCGTATCCGATTTTTCGAATGGAATTCGGATATTATCCGTATCGTTTTCATCCCTACTCTGATGGCCCACGGGCCAGGCCGAGCCCACGGGCTTTTTTGGACAGTGTAAATTTTTAAAAAAACAGCAGATAAGTTTTTTAAAAAATAAAAATTAAAAATTAAAGTTTTTTAAAAAAGTAACGATTTATTAATGTTAAAGAATCCACATTTATGAAAATATTGCAAAATAATTTGTTAAAAATAGTAATGACCTTTATTGATGTTTATATCATTATATGATACAATGATACATGTTGCCTCGTTAAAAACTCTGTCATGTAAAAACTTATAAGAAAAACTAAGAAAACCATGACAAAGAAATGAGTAAAGATTACAGCTCAAAGGTCAGAACTACTTCTAATAAAATTCTACTGAGGTTGGTCTGGATCCAGGTAGAGTTGCTTGAACTGGGCGACCAATTCTTGGTTGTCCGCAGTGTATTGGGCATGTTGTCGAGCAAACTCCCAGTCTTTAACACTTAGTAGCATTTCGACGTGGTCGCTGCTCAGATTCGTCCTCCGGTCTTCGATGATTCGGCCGCATAGACTGAAGGCTGATTCGGAGGACATCATCGATAAGGGCACCGTCAACAATCCCGTGCTAGTTTTGAAAGCACGGGATATGCTAACTTGTGGTCATTCCACCAGCCGAGGACGTTGAAGTCTTGTGCTTCGTGGTGGATGACGTTGCTGTCCAAATAACCGGACAACTCTTCGGCCACACCATGCGAAGAGGTGTCTTCACTTGTAGCTGATGAACTGCCACCACCTTGGCTTGAAGATGATCCACCCCAAATCCTACCCCACTATATCTTCTTATTACCTGTAGTGGGGATATGAGGGGGTCTCTACTGTCGAACTCCCTGAAACTTTAGTTCATATCTTCCAAAAACTTCATATAATTTACCCCTAACCTCAGTATAAAAAGAACTATAATCTACACCTACAGTATCACCAAGAAGTGATAAAATAACAGACAATCCCCTTAATTTACACCTAGGATCTAAAACAAAAGCAAAATCATACAACATAGGTATATTTTTTCAATATTTAAAATATTTTTTTCATGTGAAAGACAGGTCACTTAGGACATCATCATTTTCGTATTCTTTAAATAAAGAAGCAATTTCAAAAATGTTGTGCAAAATTATATTAGAAGTTGGATAATAAACTTATGACAGAGTAAGAATACAATCATAAAAAGTTTCTAAAAATTGGTTATATTTTTGGACAATTACCCAAACATGCTCATTCAGTACTAGCGACCCGTCACTGTTTCTTGGGCCACCACGTGATTGAACAAAATCCGTAAGTAATTCACTATAACAACTTCTAACATTAAATACGTTGAATTCCACTGATGCTCAGCATCGGTGGCAAACTTACGAGCTATCTTACCGGCCGCATGATAAAACCTCTTCCACGCACCAATCTGCGGGTTCGAAGCAGTTAACCACGCGATTGGTTGACGAACAACATCAATGTGGTTATGAACCCTCTTCATGCCAGTCTTAACAATCAAATTAATTATATGGCATGCACAACGCTGATGTAGTAGAAAAGATTGAGCATAAACACAAAATAAAGGTTGCAATATTTTCATAGCTCTAGAATTAGCAGATGCATTATCTAGGGTGACAGCAAATATCTTATCAGCAATATTAAATTCATTAATTACTTCTCTACTTCTTTCAGCTATGTTTTCTCCTGTATGTAAGACATCTATTAACCTAAGCCCTAAAACTCTCTTTTGTAATTACCAATCATCATCAATAAAATGAACAACAACGCTAAGATAATCCTGCCTAGCTCTACTACTCCATATATCTGAAGTAACACTAACAGAGAAAGTACATGTACTAAATAGTTTCTTAAGTGCAGTTGAATCCTTCTGATAAACATTCTCTAAATCTCTAGTTGTTGTTTGCCTACTCACAGATTTAAACCTAGGGTTATGAGATTGCTGAATGTATTGTTCAAAATTAGGAGTCTCTCCAATGTTCAAGGGTAAATCTTGCTTGGCGATTAACCAGACAAGAGATTCCTGAGCAACCATGGGATCGTACTCCCAACTACGTACCGTACCATCCGGGTTTAGCATAAGTTGCTGCTGCCGGAGTTGTATTCCTTGCTTCTTGGCACACAACTCCGCATGGCGCTTGAGATGACCTGTACCAGCAGAACCACGAGCAGATAACATTTGCCTACATATTCTACAACGAGCTTTCGATACCTCCCTTTCGTCCGGGGCTGTTTCCTTTATCTCGTCGAAGTGTTGCCACACACCGGAGGTTCTCGATCTTTTCGGGCCGGTGCGTGTCGAAACACTTCTGCTCACGGATCCGGAAGATAATCCTTCCAAAGCCACCGTCATCGTCTGAACCAGTACCTCCTCCATAGATGGTGGAGTTGGAGCCGATCCGGAGGCATCGTCAAACCCCGGCATGTAGTTGGGGTCAAAATCACCCAAAGTGAACGACGGTGACTGGTATGGATAATTCAGATTCATTCTGAAAATTTAAACCGATATAAACAAATTACAAATTACAACCACATGGTGCAATGGGACACCCTGGCTGAGTAACTAGCTAGTTCAGGGAAACCTTGCATGCCAATAGTTTTGGAACGTCGAGATGCCGTGGTAGGTGCATCTTTAGGTTCCTAGTAAGGCAAGGAAGAGAAGCTTGCCAAATTATTGGTCGAGGTGATTGGAATTTGATTTGTGAAACTAAAATGCTCGCTTTATGAGAGGATCTGATCCTTCTATGTGGCATGAGGTAACCCTGCGTTGGCTTTAGAAAGGCTTTGTTGCGAGCCTCCAATATCGACAGGTGGTTGGAACAAGTTCCCATCTTGTAGGTAAAGTGTACTCCTCTGCAGAGGTTAACTAACTGTTCGAACAGCCGTGCCCACAGTCATGGGTGGATGTGAAGTGCTTTTGGTTGCGTAGTTTTGCTTGCTTGTCCTTTGTGGCTGATGGATGACCTGGGTGGTCAAAAACGGATCTGGGTGATCCGAGATGTCTGAGGGCATCATAGACTAGGCTTCCTAAGTGGAAGCAGTTTCCCATGTTGCGAGGCAGCAGGACTCTTGGACTCTAAGAAAATCGAAATGGCTTGGGGAGCCACTTAATCAAGTGAATTGGCTATGTGAGCCGAGAACCAATGAACTGGCATAGGAAGTCGGTGCATTACAAATTGACTTGTTGAAAAACATCTCTTAAGTCGAATTGAGACACAAGTCTCTTTTCGGCCAAACCTAAAAAGAAGAAAATCCCTTAGTGGTTTTAAATTGGTTTCAAGTAAAAGATTTGCAAAACAAACTTGACCCTCTTTCAAGCCTACACTAAACACCTAAGTTCTTGTGACTTGTTGAGTACGTAAGTACTCACCCTTGCTCTCTATATAGTTCCACCGCCCTAAAGGTGAAGTTGAAGTGAAGATTATGGTTTCATCCTGGTTCCCAGCTGTCGCCTGTGGTGTTGGGTTTAGTCCATTGGTTCCGTTGCTGTTGCTGTTGTTGGTGCTTTTGCTTCCGTGTCGTCGGTTGCACTCTTGGGCCGCGTTGAGCTACATCTTAAGTCAAGGTAAATAAGTCCTCTATTTAATTTAAGGATTACAATGATTCATAATTGTCATCGTGGATACCAACACTAAGTCCTAGGACTGGTACAGATATCACCGTCTCGTAGGAAGCAGTTCACGTTGTTTTTTCTATGACACGCTCCTGTCAGGTGCCGTTGTACAACGGTGTTGGATTGGGTGTGACATCAAGAACCAAGGAACTCGATCTCCTGCTCAGCCACACCGATGTGGGAGCGCGGGGCAAAGAGCTAGTAGGCGATGGAGGTGGAGGATGTAGGACATCGAGGGCGACGATGGTAGTGACCTGGAGCAGTTGCGGCAGCGACGGCGGTGGCGGGTGCAGGATCACGAGGTGGGGTGCAAATTCAAAAAACTATTTTAGAATCATACATGGGCGTCATCCATTTAAACACCTTTTGCATTGTACACGGACGTCAAATAAAAAAGAATGGAGAGAGTGCTGGCTTCAAATCATCTATAGTCAATCTAATTGTCTATTCATATAATAATTACCTATAAATATATACTACACAATAAATACATGATCCCATCTCTCATATACACAATGTCAGCCTACTCTTTTTTCTCTCCTCTCTTATCTCCTTCACATGTGTAATATAATAATTACCTATAAATATGTATTACACAATTAATACATGATACCATCTCTCATATACACAATGTCAGCCTACTATTTTTTTCTATCCTCTCTTATCTCCTTTACATGTGTTTATAGCCTGCTATTATGTTTGCTCTTAGAGAGGGTAATTTGGTTCATAAAATTTTGATAGCACTTCCTCATTTTATATTACAAGTATGATTTTTTCAAAATTTTTTAAATATGACCAAATTTATAAAAGAATATATTAACATTTTAAACATACAATATGTTTAATGTTAAATTCAATGAAACTAATTTTTTAATTCTTTTATAATCTTGATTAAACTTAAAAAATCGAGAAAAATCATCATAGGATGGAGTAGAATTAATTCTGGTTCAATATCGTCCTCGGAAGAAACTGAGATTTCACCTGACCAATTCTAGTCAGCACTCCATTAATAAATATATCTCTTGTATCCCTTGTTCATTAGCGTAAGAAAAAGGAAACATTACTTCTCCTACTTCTCCTAGGACTCGTTCGGTTCAAAAGCTTTTCAAATTATTATTATAGAAGTTCAAACCATAGGATTTTCTAATATATGCATCATTTATTTCATAGAAATAGATACTACTAAATTTCTAAAGATTATAGTCTTACAATCTTATTCTAGATAATAACTCTTGAAAAAAATAGAATGTATGTGACATCCTAATTCTTTATTTTTCTTATTTCTACAATTTAAAAATTCTTTGAACGGAATAAGGCCTTAATGATTGATGTGAATGAGGGGCAATAATAAGATTTGTCAAAGGCTGTTTCTAGCCAGGATTTTCCATGTGGCAGAAGTGGACTTTAGACGTTTTGAAAAAGGTAAAAACTTATGGACTTAAGATGAATTTATTGAAACATCCTCAGATATCAAACTGAAACTCAGATGAAATTTGATGAACTAAGTTGCCTACGAAAAAAAAAGGCCCGACTCACACCACCCGCTGAGCCGTAACATAATTACATAAGACAGTGAAAAAGGTTGTCTTAGTCGCAATCAGGGTTTAAAAAAACTTTAGAAACAGTAAAATCCGAACTTTTCAGATCGGGTCAAAATCACAAATAGTTTGGTTTTTAAGAGTTTGAAAAAATCAAACTAAATTTTAAATTCGTGACAAGAATTATCTAGATTTCATCGTTTTTATGCCATATTAAAAGTATCGCTTATATATGTGCAGTTTTTATTGAGTATCGGGACGGTGAACACTGACGCACGGTGGTTACGGTGGTCAAAAATGAAGAACATACTACCAACCAAACTCGATGACCAATCGTTGTCTTTGATGTATCAGCTGGAAGGGCTGCAGAGATGTCAAGATCAAGGAGGAAAAAACAGAGACTAGACTCCCTGCAGTCTATTGTAATTGTATTATTTGAAGATGCTCAGGTGATAAGCTTCATACAAAGATTAGTTTTTGGCTGGCAGGACCGGCGGCTATGCAAGATTCAAGATAAACTCGGAAAAATTAATAGGAGATGGCACACGCGGTTGATCGATGAGCTGAGCGATATTTTGGCAATCATACGATTCGGAAACGAGTTTTTTTCCAAGCCAATTTATATGTTTAGAGTCATTTGGGTATCTCCAACAGATATTATATATCTTTATTAATCTCAATAATACATAATTTACATTAAAAAATAAACCTTTTTATTTTGTGTCTATTTTTTAATCTGGAGTGAACACAAATAAAAAACAACTTTTACATAAACTCTTAAAAAATATTATATATAATTTTTATATAAAATCTTTGGAAATACTCTTACCTCGACTTTTTAATGATCGATCAGTTTTGTTAGAGATTACACTTGGATCTTTTTATCATTATATGTGTTAGATCTTTTTCTCCAAAAAAATTGCTTGTTTGTCACAATTTTTTTCCCAGAAAATTGCTTGTTTGTCACGGAGTTGAGGGCCTATGCTCGTTTGCCATGAAGTTAAGAGGCTCTGTAAATTTGTCCCATAATATCTCATCTTTTTTATGATTATGGTTATAAGTCAAATTTAAATTTTAAAATTTAATTTTAAAGTTGATTTTGTGATTTTTATCGTAAGAACGCATATATAAAAGTGTTTCCCATAAATCTTTTTCATTTGAGTGCTTGGTTAGAATTTATCTATTTTGCCACAACTTCATCAAAAAATATGGAATTTTTCATCATATTCATCCTTCCTTATCTTCTTCCTCTTCCTCCCCCTCTCTCCACCTCGACTCGTGCCAACCGCTGCACATATATTGGCAAATGAGTAATTTTTCTCTTCGTTTTCGTGTTTTAGTGTAAGCCATGTTGTATTATAATGAAATGCTAAAATATATTTCAACAAATCTTGCAAAAGTTGATGTTTTTACTGTAGGAAACATAATCTTTTATTTGGCCAATCACCGAATTAGGGTTCATGGTTAAATTCAAAGGTGGGTGAGTCAGGTATAACCCCTTAGGAGTAGGACGGACAGGTAATGTTGCCGTTCTCCAAGCCATGGGGTAGAAAAAGATAATAAAAAGTGATGACCAGGTTAAATAGGGGCCTTTTAGAAATGACTAATTAGTATTTTCTCTATTTATAAAGATTTGGCACTGAGATGGTAATATTTACTTTCAAATTTGATAGCTTGTTCTTATTTTAGAAAAACAATATACAGTAAATACTTAAAAAAGATACTGTATTCTCCATGTTTCATCCATCCTAGTATAACCATTCAAAAAATATTGAAGGTCAAACTAAACAAAAGTTTACAAATTAATAGTGCTGTGTATTTACAAACAGGGTAGTTACATATAGGTCTACGGGTAGATGGATGCAATACATATTGTATTTCAAGATATATCAAAATATATAAAAATGGTTTCCAAGATGGTTTAACATGATGCTAAACAAAATACACGTGCAAAATATCGTCCAAGATACTCCACCAGTATATGTAAGATTGTTAAGGCATTTTTTTCTTAAAATTAAAATAAAACAATTTAACATATGATATCATATATATTCATTATATATATTAGTTTAAGGTTTCTACTTTTCGTGCGCTCCGCATAATCCTGTACAGTTGCCAGATTTTTTCCTTTTTGTTGGGCTGCCTCAGCAGTTGGGAGCATTGAGACTTGAGATGCCTCGGCACGGTAATTCGAAAGTGAACTAACCACTTCCACTAGTCAAACACTCCGGGCCCACCTATCACTCGACTACTCGAATTCCCGAACCTCCTCTCGCCGCCTCGTTGTGACAAGTTACCAACTTACCATTACCATCGCCAGCACAATGCGCGCGGCGAGCCACCCCCGTTCCTACGTCGCCGGCGTCGCCGCCGCCGCAACCTTCCTCCTCGCTGTCCTCCTCCACGCGCCGCTCGCCGCCGGCGAAGACGAAACTCCGCCATGGGTCCTGTGCGCGCCATACCCTCCCAGCGGCAATTACCCCCAGAACAGCACGTACCAGGCCAACCTCGACCTCCTCTCCACCACCCTCCCCAAGAACACCTCCTCGTCTCCGGCGATGTACACCACCGGCACCGTAGGGAACGTCCCCGACAAGGTCTACGGCCTCGCGCTGTGCCGCGGCGACGCCAACGCCTCCGCCTGCGAAGGCTGCGTCGCGACCGCCTTCCGCAACGCGCTCCGGAGGTGCCCGCTCGTCAAGGACGTGCTCATCTTCTACGACCTCTGCCAGCTTCGCTACTCCAACCGCAACTTCTTCGTCGACGACGACTACTTCGTCACCACCTACACCCTCCAGCGCTCCCGGCGCGTGAGCGCCGCGGCGACGGCGGCGTTCGACGCGGCCGTCGCACTGCTCGTCAACGCTACCGCGGACTACGCGGCGGCGGACTCGTCGAGGCGGTACGGCACGGGGGAGGAGGAGGGCCTCGATAACAGCAACCGCCCCAAGATCTACGCGCTGGCGCAGTGCACGCCGGACAAGACGCCGGAAGTCTGCCGGATCTGCCTCTCGACGGTGATCGGGCAACTGCCCAACGAATTCAGCGGGAGGACGGGAGGGGGCATGTTCGGGGTGTGGTGCAACTTCCGGTACGAGGTGTTCCCTTTCTTCTCCGGCCGCTCGCTGCTGCAGCTTCCGGCGTTCGTGGAGAGGCCGCCGCCTGCGCCATCGGCGACCAGAGGAGGTGAGCAACACAAACCACTTTTCTCTTTTGAGTGTGAAAGGCCTTATCAAACAGATTGATTAATTAATTGCAGATAATATTGCAAAAGACCAACTATGACTCTGCCTTGGAAATTCGTGGAAATTCCACGGCAAAATGAACAATCTCTAAGTACAGTGCACGCTTTCTGAAACTCTGAATCGAATTGTATCTATTTGCAGAGAAAAAGAAAAATAGGATCGGTGCAGTTCTAGCCATAGTTATGCCTACAGTAGCTGCAGTACTGCTCATGGTTGTAGCATGCTTTTGTTGCCGGAAGAGGATCAGGAGACGGCCAGAAGAACATACGTTTCTGCCCTGTAAGTCTGCTAAAAATTATGATATGTTAGCACATCAAGAAATGGATAAGTTTGTTGACCGGCAGGGAAATGGTGGTTGAATTGAGAAATGTCTGTTTTTATTTGATTTCGTTATCTTGAATCTTAATGCCAAACTGTGTCTCCAGCTAGCTTCTAGTGGAATCATATTTCCCTTCTTTTTTTGAACGAATGAAATCAGACTTCTTGATAAGCTTAATCTTGTTTATCATCTTTGTCCCAACAGATTCAGTTACTTCAGATGATATTCAGAGCATTGATTCGCTTATACTCGATCTACCAACATTACGAGTTGCTACCGATGATTTTGCTGAAACTAAAATGATCGGCAAAGGAGGATTCGGTATGGTTTATAAGGTACAAAATCATACCACATGTACCTTTGTCAGCTATGTTTTTTGTTTATTATATAGTAAGTATCTTTACATGGATAGGGAATCCTACCTGATGGGCAAGAAATAGCTGTGAAGAGGCTTTGCCGGAGTTCAAGACAAGGAATAGGAGAGCTGAAAAGTGAGCTAGTTTTGGTTGCTAAGCTTTTCCACAAGAATCTTGTAAGGCTTATTGGTGTTTGCTTGGAAGAGCAAGAGAAAATACTCGTGTATGAATATATGCCAAATAGAAGCCTTGATATCGTTCTTTTCGGTACAGTTTTCTCACTAGTAGTTTTTCCAAAAGAAAAAAGAACAATTATACTAGTGCCAAATGCCGCCAGATTTATTAGTTACATTACAATGCTATGGTTTTTCTTGTTTGAGCCTCAGATACCAACAAGTACAGGGAGCTAGATTGGGGGAAAAGATTCAAGATTATAAATGGGATTGCTCGAGGCTTGCAATACCTTCATGAAGATTCTCAATTGAAGATAGTGCACCGGGACCTCAAAGCAAGCAACATCCTATTAGACTTAGATTACAGCCCTAAGATTTCTGATTTTGGCTTAGCAAAGATATTTGGAGGGGATCAATCAGAAGATGTCACTAATCGAATCGCCGGAACATAGTAAGTATGATCATGGCCAACATTTATCAAAATTAAGGTAACAAAGTATAATACTAGGTTGTAACATAATGTTCTTTGTCGCAGTGGATACATGGCACCAGAATATGCCATGCGTGGTAATTATTCAATCAAATCGGACGTGTTCAGCTTCGGCGTATTGGTATTAGAGATTATCACTGGAAGAAGAAACACTGGCTCATATGATAGTGGGCAAGATGTTGATCTCTTAAACCTTGTGAGTACTTCAAGTATGTTCATGAATAATTAACCAAACTTCTCAACATATATATTACTTGAATAAATCAACCAATTTGGTGCAGGTGTGGGAGCACTGGACAAGGGGAAATGTTGTAGAGCTGATTGATCCTTCCTTGGGCGACCATCCTCCAATCGAGCAGATGTTGAAGTGCATCCACATTGGGCTGTTGTGTGTTCAGAAAAAACCTGCGAGCAGGCCGACGATTTCATCGGTAAACATCATGCTTAGCAGCAACACTGTTCGTCTCCCTTCTCTATCCAGGCCAGCCTTCTGCATCCAGGAGATTACTGCCAGTGACAGCTCTAATCCGTATTCAGAACGCTATCCAAGACCAAGACATTCTGGATACTCTGATAATTCAACAGTGGTGTCTTCAAATGATATGTCAATTACAGAGCTTGTGCCGAGATGAATTCTGAATTCTTAGTTCAGTCGTCGAGCCAGTTAAATGTGCAGTCAGGCCCTACTTCATCACGTCATACTGAAACTAGCCAGAGTGGATGATAAAAGTCAAGAGTGATAATGATGTATCATCATATCATGTATGGCATGATGAATTGTCACTGTTGTCAATTATGTTGTTAAACATACGAGAGTGATGTGGAAAGCTCTGATGTTTTTTTTTTCTGTAGAACTATTCAATGCATGGAAAATCTTGCTTACTTCCAAGACATTCAATCACTGATGGAGCCATGAGAATGACACTTTTTGGACAAGGAGTTCTCTGGATTAGCTCTTGCGAGCACTGCCCGCAGCAAGGGGGCACGGGGGCTAGATTATGTTAGTCCATTTCCAGTGGGATGTTTTATTTTTATATTTTCAAAAGTGCCATATAAACAGCAAGATATTTAATTGATGGTTAAAATAGTTCACACAATATATTGTTTTAGAGGCAACACATGCAGAGACAAGTCATATTGTAATTAGTGTTATGATTTCATCTAGATGAAATCGGTTCAATCTAGATAAAACTCATTTCATCTCTTTCTTTATTAATTACTTGTCACATCGCTAAAAATGTTAATATAACGGCATGACACTCTATTACGAGAATGAAACTTCCATTAGAAGTAACCATAGAAAACGATAGACCATAGGTAGATTAAAAATGTTCGAATACAAGCTATTGTGGCTGGGACATTTGGATGTGAATGGTTAAGGTACATGTCGAACTTAAATCCATTTTCAATGAGTTTGTTGATCTATGGTTTAATGAAGTAAATCTATTCCGAATCCATTATATTAATAGGTTATCCATACATACTCAAATGGATCAGCTACATTACTAATAGACAAAAACTCCTATTATATATGTGTAAAACTTGGATCCAATATTTTTAAACTCATGTTCATATTATAAAAGCCTACCAAATTTAGTTAAATTTTGTATAAATGATTTATTGTACAGAGAAACAACGTTGTATAAATATTGAGTCATTTATACATACAAGACACACGATGCATTACTAAGACACAAAAATTATAGTTAAATACATGTAAAACTTAGACCTAAATTTTTAAACTCGCGTTCATACTATGAAAACTTATTAGGAATGATTTATTATAGAGAGAAAACTTTGTACAAATTTTAAAGATATTTATACATGTGAAGTTATTTTGGGGTTGAACCCTTTAAACCTAGGTTTTAATGGTTGATCCATTTATATTTTTTTGGAGTGATCCTAAAGGTTACGTTAGAATAAATTTATAGATATATTTAATGGATAAATGACTAGTGTTTTTCCTAGACAAGGCAGTTGTCTATAGGACTTGTTTGGTTGGTCCAAATTCGGCCCGTATCTGATGAAACTGTTACGATTGTTTGCTTCGAGTGGGCCGTAATCTGATACTGTGCCAATGTGGGATCCAATACCGGCCCAGTTGTTAAGCAATACCGATAAGCAAGTCATCTTCCCAGGCTAGCCAGGCGGCGCCGCCTCGTCCTCCAACAGACGCCGCCGCTTCGATCCACGAGACCCGACTCCGACCTTCACCTCAAACCGCCGCCACCGACGAGCCAATGACCGCTCTTGTCTTCACGAGCAACCGCCACCGCGGAACGACACCGTGATCGATTGGAGCTAGCTTTGCAAGTGGGCCAGCGCAGATCGACGACCGCCGCCGCCGTCGACCACCACCAACTCCCGGATTACAGGCTACGTTCCGGTGAGAAAGATCTTGAGGGGAAGCTTCTTTCATGGTACCAGGTTGGTCGGGTCCCCTTCTGAATTCTGAAACATCCCGTCCCATAGGTGATTTTGATCCGATTTATGTTCAATCTCTTGCTGATTTACGTTCCACTATGGCTGTTTCTCTCACAAGTTGATGCATCCTTGTTTTGGTTTGTCGAATTAGACCCAATTTTTAATCCCCTACCTACCTTCGCATCATCGGTCCCTGATCCAAACGTTGGGATGGAAACTTGTCGAACCTAGAAATCAACAATAAGAAAAAAAAAGCATACGAGATTTAAAATGGATGAGTAAAGAAGACCGGGTTCAGTTCTTCTCGATAAAAAGTAATAACTTACTTTTATTTTTGAGTAAATTCGGACGTTATGTTGATTAGATAATCGAGTTATGCCTATGTATCGCTATGTTGTCTATATGTTCTTGGAGGGCTCGCTGCGCACTTTATATATATTTATATATATTGAAGGATAGTTATAAAGAGAAAAATTCAGCTGAACACATAATAAGTTTTCTTATATATTTACATAATCATACTTAACTTGGACTATCAGTTTTTGCCTTAGGAAACAAGGCAATACAATTTCCAAATCCTAATCCATTACATAACATACGGATCCGGTCTACCTCCTTTTATCAGTCGAATAAGTCGGCCATATGGGTATATGGTAGCCATAATCTTCACATCAGCCTCTGAGACCTTTACATTCGACAATAATCTCTCCTCAAAGTTATGTAATAAGAAGGCAAGTACTTCGATATCTATATTGAAGTTTCACGAGTGCCTTTTCTCTAGTAAGAGGATGTGAAGGGCTAAAAAAATTAAAAATAATAAGAAATAAATATCAGGTGCATCGACTTGATGCACCTAATTAGATATAGCCGCCGACTATGTGGTTAGTTGAATAAAACTAAATATATAGTCAAAGAATAAAATGATTCAACCATCCGAGTGGTTTAATAAAAAATTATGGCATATGTAGTGTAAAATCCGAGTTTATAATACTCAATATGGATTTACCAACCACGAGTTAAATAACCAAAATACCATATATAGCTCATTGCATTATAATAAACCAAGCAGTGCCCCAATTTTATAAAAAAGTTAGGTTACAAGCAATCAAAGCACACTGCTTCTATTAAATCACATTGCATTAACCATCTTAAAGAAAAGAACATATATCGCGAAACAGAGGATTTTATAGGTATTGGGTTTCTTCCACGCGCACATTGTAAAAGATACGTGGTGAACCATACCTGGAAAATGGGCTGCAAACGTTAATGGGCTTCGACCCAAAACCACTCACCGATACCCTTAAAATATCGTGCGATACAGTGTGTCATCTTCTACGCCGTTTCAGCTTTCAATATTTCGTTTTCACGCTCTTGTTCATCGACCGCCACCACGAAAGTTAGGGTTCATCCTCCTTGCTCAATCCGCCATCAAAATCGCCCTCAAATCTTGCCACGCACCAACCCTTTCCATCTAAACTCACATCCCGTATCCAACTGTTGATGAGAAATTTTTTCACGCACTGGCCTGAGAAATCTGCTTAACTCTAGTGCAGGTCCAAATTGGACTGCCTTTGGTGTGTAGGGCGTGCCAGTTGGTTTGATCCTGTAACCAACAAGAAGACAGAATAGACAATTAAATTATGATTAGATCCTACTCGATCGACTATAGATATCCATAATACATAATTACTATTCCAAAGTACATTTAGACTAAGTGATTGGGATAGATCGATAGTGTACCGAGACAGTATAAATCACTTATATCTAAAATCACATTATAATAATAATTATACATATTTATAACTTAGCCGATGTCGTAGATCTAATGTGAATCGACTAGTACTCCAATACAATTTTATACTAAGATGTTATTCCACGCTAAATACACTAAACAAAGATCAATCGGCTGTTAATATAGTTTAACAGATTGATGCCAAGCTTAACGCATTTAACTAGAGTAAGATCTTGATATAAAAGGCAACTTTAACACATCTGACAGTAATAAAACATATAAGATGGCTAAAACAGTTAAAATCGGCTGAAACCCTGATACTATCTCTAATAGCAGTCATTAAGCCAAATAAATCTATATGATTCTAAGAGCGACTTAATAGAACAAACTAATGCAACATTAAGTACACAAAGAAGCATAAGATTTATATAAGCTAATGAAAATTTTTCAAGATGGTGGATACACCATATAACCCAAATCAACCCCAAGATCTAACCCTGTCGGCTGTCACCCCCGAGAAGATGCTAGCCGATCGTGGGTTAGATGTAAGTAATGATCTAGATTATATGATGTATATGATAAATTAAGCTGATTGTAACAACGAAATTAGAGTATCATAACGATGGAAGCACTAACCCCGATAGCACAAACCGCTTGTAACAAGGAATTACCTTGTTTGGAGATCGGAACCCGATGCAACCCAATACGAGGCAAGAACTTGTCGAGATTGCAAGTAAAAGTAAAGGGTGGTGATGCGCCGAGATTGTATTGGTTGATTCGATTATTCTAATTACAAACCCTCGGGCCGTATTTATACCCGGTTACAACAAAATCCTTGTAGGACATGACTTCTATCTTATCTACTATTTAAAATACAACAATATCCTGAGACAGGGTCCCCTGCCGTGATACACAAGGAAACTATATAAAATATCCTAAATTAAAGATACAATTGCCGTTACAGGACTTTTTCATAGATGGCAATATCTTTGAAGCACTTGGAAACCGTATCCAATGATTATCTTCATGCTTTCCTTTCGAGATAGGTCTCATCTGCTTACCCAATCAGAATAGGTTGTATCAGCTGCCCTGTCCGACTCGAACTCAACCGACTGGCTCCTTAGCCGATTCAGACTCAGCTGACGCGGACTCTGTTTCTGAGAATCATGTGCTCCTTCGATTTCGCTTCAATCCTTGCTTCAAACTTGGAAATTTGCTTACCAAATTTGGTCGTTAACACATGCCCCCCAAGTCCGCTATATTGTTAATGTTGTGGATTTGCCGAATCTTATCTTGGAGAGATTTTAAGACTTTTCCATTTCGGCCGTCACCACGTTTCTTTAAATAACGGCCACCACCTTAGAGTTTTTCACGCCGTCACTTTTGCCTCCGCTGCCTCAGCTCCAAATAGTTTCAACCTACACCTTCACCGCTAACCTCCCTGACGTTCTTGACGCACTCGCAGGCAACTTTCCCCGTGGTAACAACCTCGAACTCCTGCAATGTCTTCATCAACTGCACCCTCCGCCGCATCATCGGCTGAGTTTCCAGAGGTAAACCTCATCGTCCGTAGCTTCGTTATTCTACCACGATTTGGCGTCCGCCTTTTTGTAATTTGCCCTTTTTCTTTCTTGTTCATTGTATCACCTTGTACACCAAATTGCAATCCCTTCTCTTATTCACACCAACCGCTACTTTCTTGGCCTAATCGGCAATGAAGACCCAACTGAAGTGATTAATGCCGAAACCAACAGAATCCCCTATAGGTTAGCAAACCCTAGCCTATCACATTGGATTGGGACCTTCAAATCATGGCCTTCCACAAATAAATCTTGGCCATCATGGTACACCAGGATATCGGCTAGCGAGTATGCTCATTGGGAAGAACTAGGGATAGCGCAATGCCTAGCCCTCACATTAGTCGATATGCCCAAAGACGAACCCTTGCTATCGGCTGCCAGCTACTTCTGGTCCAACACCTTCAATGCCTTTTTCTTTCAACAAGGACCAATGACACCAACCTTGGTAAATGTGACCATGATCACCAGTCTGGATATTACCTCATCGGTCAACCCTGTCTGATTCAACACCAAGTGTCAGTATTCTTTCAAAACTAGGGCTATCGGAGGCTGGAACAGATTTGTAAGCCAAAATATGGGAACCGGCTCTGTAAGCCCTGGGAGCATGTAGCTTTTCTGATGATGTGGTTGGAGAAGTTTGTATTCTGTGGTTCAAGTTGTGGCCCCACATCCAATTGGTAGCATATAGCCGAAGCCCTTGTAGAAAGACAACCGATCCCCTTGGGCAAATATTTGCTGGGCTACTTATACCAAATGATGAACGCAACATCGGCTAAGATTGCAACCAATTCGGCTATAAGCACTGGCGGCCCATGGTGGTTCCTGCAACTGTGGTTGATACTCCATACTCAAAAAGTTGTTGGGAGGCCTGAACTAGTCGAAGCCGAATTTCCAAGGACACAGCCGATTACAAATGAATATGGCGAAGAAATCACCATGCGCCGATGCATGTCAAACGGACAAGCTGCCACCTCCTATTCTGGATCCAAACTATCGGCTGAACTCCTTAGTGACTGGTTCTGCAACTTGTATGATGGGTTCCCCAAGAACACAAGAATATGGTTCCCTTATGCAAGCTATGAAGATTTCGAACTCCCTCATGACTTCAGGTTAATGAAATCAATTCTGAAAAATATGAAGAGTCAAGAGAAGTTTTCTTAGTTGTAATCTCCCCATGTATCCTCCCTGTAGGCATCCATCAGGGCAGAAATGTCGTAATGTCATACGAATTCTATCATCCCATGGTGGCTGCTAGGCAGATGGGAATGGGTCAGCTGCCGATTGGTCCGTACTTCATTGATAAAATCCAAACCCGGGGAGAGATCACTTCAGGATTGATGATGCACAAGTTGTTAAACATCGAAAGTCCTCCCCTTGGCAGCATTGATAACTTAGAGTTGGTCATGATGAGAAGTGCGGCCTTCAACCGTTGGTGGATTGAACTGAAGAAGCACCTCTTGCACCAACTGGCTTCGATGTACATGACAACCATCCTCCCAGAATCGGTCCCTGAGGTAAACATCTTCTCTTTCGCCGCTTTCTTCATTTGTCAACTAACATTCTTCAGGAATTTAACTATATCTTCTTATATATGCAGACAACCGATTCTTCTCCTCACATCAGCAACACTGGGGTTAGGATCCAATATGCTCCAGGACTGTTCCCACATAATGGTGGCCTCGCCCCTTCACTAATCAGCTTCAACGCGCCTAAGGTAGCCACCCTATTGCACGGCCAAACCCGCGAGCCCCTCCAAAGGAATAAAAGGGCCAAGCCATCGGCTGTCGATTCATCGGCTGTGAAGAAGAAAACTTCCAAGAAACAGAAGACAGCCGCAACCGATGATCTACCACCATTGGACCCTGACATAGAAGAGGCTCTTGATCAAGAGGTGATGGAGGAAGAAATCGACGAAGCTTTCAATGAGGCTGCAACAGCCATAAGTGAAACAAGAAGATCTGCAGAAACGCCGCTAGCCGATGACCCAACCCCTCAAAAAACGCCAAGTCCTCCAAAACGCCAGCCTCAACATCGACCTCAGCTGGTATGTGCTTTTTTCTGAAAAATTCTCATTCTAAATTTTCGCACTCCAACTCTTACTGAGTTTTCGCCTTGTAGAAAAAGAGATTAGCTTCAAGGAAACGACCGGCTCCATGTCCATCGGTACTTTCATATTCAAATCGCTTTTAATTTTTATTCAACCAATTCTAAACAAATCTTGCCTCTTTTCTCTTTCTCATGCAGCCTCCTCGCTCTCCATCGGCTGCCCCCCGTGTATCGAGCGAACAGACTCAATCGGCTAGGGGCAGCCATCATGTCGAGGCAGAAGAGACACCAGCTCCCATCATCCCTGTAAGTTTTTCTTTTAGACCCAAATCATCTCGTTCTAAACTTTTTAACACTTCAAAACTCAACTTTTGCTTTGCAGAACCAAGCTGACATGTTTTCCTTTGACATAAAAGAATTCATGGATGATGAGGAGACCATGAGCAAATCCTTAGCCCCTCTCACGATGACCTAAAAGCCCAATTATCCAACATAGCTAAACGGCTAGAATGCTCCCTAGACTTCCTAGTCACCGATTATGGATCGATAAGAGGAAGACTTAAAGAAATTCAAGATCAGATTCTAGACCACTTAGCCGATGTCATTTCCCAAGCCGCTTTCCTTGAACTTCATCGGCACAAATTCGAGAGGGTGCGACAAAGAATGGCTGATCGGCGAGAGAGGAAGGCTCTAGAGGACACCATTGAAGCCAACCGGCGGATGATTATAACAGAGAAAACCAAATTGGACGAGATGACAACCGAACCAAACTCCAACCTCGATCGGCTACGCAAGCGGAGAGAAGAATTGGCGGCTGAGCTGGCCAAGCTTGATGTCGATATAACATTCGAGGAGCAGCGGCTTGCAAGTCTTCTCAAAACCATCGAGGATCAAAAGTCCAAACTGAAAGCTTCGATGAAGAATCTGGCGGATCTTCCAAAGGCTTTGAAACCGATCCCTGGAACTGACACAGCCGATGCCAAGTCGATCAAGTCCGGTAGCGGGCAATATCGGCCATCAAAGACTTCATCGGCATGTAATAGGGCTAGCTCTTGTAACTTTGTAAACTCTTGGTAATACACGATTTTTGTAATCAGCAAGCTCCTGTGCCTTGAATGCTGTAATATATTCCTTGCTGATTTCCAAAATCTTTACTGAAAAATTTACGAAACCCCAAACAATTGAAGTCTTCTGATTTAGATTGTGATTATGGTACATGCCCCCCTAATTTTTCAACGTTGCCTTCATCATTGACAAAATTATAGAATAGCACCAATCAGCACATGTCGGCTATGCACGGCCGATTCAAAAAATCAAAGGGGAGAAAAACTGATAGTCAAATTTTCCTAAAGGCGATGTGTGTAATCCCGAAACACATCGGCTAACATGCATGGCATAGATTTAGCTGAATCATGAGTTGATCCAAATACTGGGATAATATTTCTTAAAATATTTGCCATTAAGAGTCTTTCCAAATACCTCTCCATTCAATCCTTCTAGCATGTAGACTCCCTTAGAGACGCTCTTGTGGATCTTGAAAGGCCCTTCCCAATTGGGTGACGATTTGCCGAATTTATTATCCCTCGTACCAATCGGCAGTATTAACTTCCAGACTAACTCGCCTTCTTCAAAAGATTTAGGATCTTGAAAGGCCCTTCCAATTGGGTGACGATTTGCCGAATTTATTATCCCTCATACCAATTGGCAGTATTAACTTCCAGACTAACTCGTCTTCTTCAAAAGATTTAGGCACAACCTTCTTATTATAATGATGTGCCACTCTTTCTTTGTCCCTAGTCATCTTTTCCCAAGCACGCATCCTCGATAAGACCAAGTCCTCTGATTCGTCTACCATCAGATCGTGATAATCATCGACTGTTAACTCATCTTGCAGTTGAATCCTTCGTGAGCCGATGACACTCTCCCATGGCAAAACGGCTTCGTGTCCGTAGACTAACCTGTAAGGAGGCACTTGGATTGATCCATGACAGGCCATCCGATAAGCCCACAATGATTCGACCAATCGGCTATGCCATTGCTTTGGATACTCAGAGATCTTTCTCTTTATCAACTTGATCAAACTCTTGTTAAAGGTTTCTGCCTGTCCATTAGCCTAAACATAACAGGGTGAAGAATTTAATAACTTGATTCTCATGTTGTCGGCAAACTGAACAAACTAGTCTGAGACAAAGATAGACCCCTGATTGGTTGTGATGGTTTGAGGGACGCCGAACCTGTAAATGATATGCTCTTTGACGAACTCGATTGCATCCCCAGAGTCAACCTTCTTCAAAGGAATTGCTTCCACCCACTTAGTAAAATAATCGATTGCCGCTAATATAAACTTGTGTCCTTTGCTTGAGGGTGGATCTCTGGCCGATCATGTCGATTCCCCATCCTCTGCACGACCAAGGCTTGATAATTGAATTCATAGCTGACGCTGGTGCCCTCTGGATAGCACCAAAGTTTTGATAGTCTTGACAACCCTTATAATATTTAAAGCAATCCTCCAGCATAGTCGGCCAAAAAAATCCAGCTCTCCGAAGCAACCACTTCATTTTGTGAGCCGATTGATGAGTGCCACAGATCTCTTCGTGCACTTCTCCCATGACTACCTTGGCTTGATCAGCACTTAGACACTTAAGTATCACACCATCAATCGTCCGATAATATAAGTCATCGTCGAGCAAAATATATCTTAAAGCCTTATAGCGTAGTAATTTTCTTGAAGCCGACTGGGAGGGGTTTTGTAAATAACTGTGAACACCATACCTCCAGTCGTCGGCTGAGATGGTTGCAATCTCCACTTTGACTTCTTTTGTCATCGGCTTGTAGCCGGATGCCCCTTGAGCCAAATCATTTGCTTCCGGATTCTGTTCCCTAGGGATATGTTTCAAGGTGACTAGCCGAAAACTATCCATCAACTCTCGGCATTTTTGATAATAGACCATCAACGTATCATTTTTGCATATTCTCCTGACAACTGGCTGATGACCAAAAGTGAGTCGCCCATAATTTCCACGACATCGGCTTCAACTTCCTTCAACAGCTGTAAACCCTTGAGGACAGCCTCATACTCAGCTTGATTATTTGTGGCATGAGGCACGATTATAAAAGCAAATTCAAAACTTGCATCCTGGGTGAGATGATTACCAAGCCGATGCCACATCCATGTGTGCAGACTGATCCATCGAAATTTAGAGTCTAGGACATGATGTCGACTGAGCCGATTGAGTCATCTCTATGCTCAACGATGAAATCGGCTATAGCCTGCCCTTTGACTGCTTTAGGCGCTTGATACCCCAAGTCAAATTCCGTCAAGGCAAAGATCCACTTACCAACACGTCCCTTTAGAACTGGAGCCGATAGCATATATTTGACCATGTCGGCTTTGCAAACTATTGTGCACTCATTGGATAACAAATAATGCCTCAACTTTGTACAGGAAAATATAGGCACAAGCATAACTTTTCCACCGGAGAGTACCTTGTTTCTACATCCAAAAGTCTTCTGCTGAGATAGAATATTGCTTTCTCCTTTCCTTCGAACTCCTGGATTAAAACTAAGCCGATAGACTTCTCGTCGTCTGATAGATACAACTTGAAAGGCACTCCCTTTTGTGGAGGGATCAATACCGGAGGAGAGTTTAAATAGTTCTTGATATTGTCCAAGGCCTTTTGCTGCTTCGCCCCCCAAGTGAACGCTTGATCGGCTTTCAACCTTAACAAAGGTGTAATGGCTCCATCTTCTCCGACAGATTGACTATGAAACGTCTGATGAAATTAACCTTGCCGATCAAAGACTGCAACTGCTTCTTGTCCTGCGGAGGCTGAATACTCTTGATAGTGTATATGTTCCTTTGTATTACCTCAATCCCCCTCTCGTGAAGAAGAAAACCCAAGAATTGACCAGCCGATACACCAAAAGCATACTTCGTGGGGTTCATTTTTAGGCCATATTTTCTGGTTCTCTCCAAGACTTTTCTCAAATCGGCTATGTGGTCTTCGACCTCTTTGGATTTGACAACAACATCATCAATGTAAATTTCAACCAAGAAGCCGATTAAGTCATGAAAAATATAATTCATGGCCCTCTGATAGGTAGCCCTAGCATTCTTCAAACCAAAAGTCATGACAACCCACTCATATAAGCCGATTGCACCTGGACACCTAAAGGCCGTCTTATGAATGTCTTCCTCGGCCATAAAGATTTGATTATATCCAACTTTACCATCCATAAAACTTATGATTTTGTGTCCTGAGGTTGCATCAACGAGCAAATCGGCTATTGGCATGTGGTACTCATCCTTAGGGGTAGCCTTATTTAAGTTTCTGAAGTCGATGCACACCCTAAGTTTGCCATTTTTCTTGATCACTAGGACTATGTTCGAAACCCACTCGGCGTATCGGCATGGTCGAATAAAACCGGCATCATATAGCCGAGTAATTTCGGCCTTGATCGCGTCGTACATATCAGCCTTAAACCTCCTAGAAGGCTGTTTGTATTATCGATATCCTCGCTTAATAGGGAGCCGATGTTCAACAATCGATCGGCTAAGACCAGACATCTCAAAATACTCCCAAGCAAAATAATCTTTATATTTCTTTAATAAA
Organism: Oryza australiensis; assembly: GCA_019925245.2. NCBI lineage: Eukaryota > Viridiplantae > Streptophyta > Magnoliopsida > Poales > Poaceae > Oryza > Oryza australiensis. Next base: position 114,686 of record JAIFGZ020000383.1, read on the forward strand.
TCAATAAGCTTGGTTCTAAAATGAGAAGACATATTTTTACTAATATATGTCAACCTAGGCCTATCTCCTGGACCTATATCAACCTCTTCAAGCTCGTCGGCCGACATAAAACCTTGCCCGAGTTTGCCATTCAGATCGTCCACGGTGTCCTTGGTGTAGACGCTTGAGCCCTCCACGACGCCCTCAAAGTAATAATTGAGGCTCTTCGTCTTCGATTGGCTGTATATCAGAATCAGACACGTTTAGAAAATCGGCCTCCCAAACTTTGCCAGACACGTAATCAATGCCGTCAATTTCCCATAAGGTCAAATCGACATTGACGATGTTTACTGACCTGTCGGCTGGCATGATTTTGATCTTGTCACCTTGCCACTGGATTAAACTCTGATGCATTTGTCGAAGGGATGTAGCAGTTGGCATAGATCCAATCCCTTCCTAGCAGCAGGCTGTATGACCCCTTCCTGTCGATGACAAAGAAAGTAGTGGGCACGGTTTTGCTGCCGACGGTCAGTTCGACGTTAAGGACGCCCTTGGCCTATGATTGGTTCTCGCCAAAATCCTTCAGCACCATATTTGTCTTTATCAGGCCATCGGCTCCTTTGCCCAGCTTCCTGAAGGTAGCATAGGGCATTAAATTGACAACGGCTCCTCCATCGACTAGCACTTTAGACATCGGTCTTCCATTGACGAATCCTTTAATGTATAGTGGCTTAAGGTGCCGATGCTCAGTCCCTTCAAGTTTTTCGAATATTGCTTGCTCCGAGGACAACACAAACATAGCCGATGACTCTTCTACGACGTCTGCGTCGGCTTGGGCCGCTATGAATTTGGCTGGTAGTACAAAAACCATATTAACCGACCCGATGGCCACGACCTTTCCCTTGGCCTTTCTTTTAGTTTGGTCAGCTTGGTCTTCATTGGCTGCAACGGCGTTGTCCTTTACATGCCATTGCTTTCTTGGACGGTTCTGCTCCTCCTTTTTCAGCCGATAGTCGATTTTGGCCTGGACCTCTTTCAGCCGACCCTCGCTCTTTACCCGCTGTACCTTCCGCTTTTGCGTTTTTGTAAAAATATTGGAAGGACACCATTGTGGGTTGGCAGCTTGCTCTTCGTCATACTCTAAGTCCTCCTGAAAGAAATCTTGATGGACGAGGCCTAGCCTTTGATGAACAAGCATTTTTCTTTGATTGAGCCGAACCACCCTGGGTATAAAACGGCTGGAGCTCTCAGTTGGTTGATCCTCGTATCCACTGCATGCCGGGCGGTCTTGGATTGATGGCATCCTCATCCCCTGATCCCAGCAAAACTTGAAAAAGTCGCAGCTCCAATGAGGATCGAAGCCATCATGCTGCTGACGATGAGCCCCTTCTTGCCGATCCTATCTCCTTGGATGTACTTTGTAGACCTGCCTGTCTCCTTCTCTTCATGTCTCTTCATGAATCTGACTAGGCTATCCGTTTTTCTGGGACGATGATCAGCCGATCGGCGACTGGCACAAACCATGTTAACGGGAAAAGGGTTCCCATCAACCTTCATTGGCTTCTTAGGATCCTCGAATTTGATTTTTCCGGCCTCTATAGCCGATTGTATCTGCTGGCGAAACACTTTGCAGTGGTTGGTGCTATGGGAGCCGGTGTTGTGACATTTGCAGTATTTCCTTTTCTTCAACTCTTCGACCGATGGAATGACATGATTGGCCGAAAGTTGGATTTGCTTCTCCTGAAGTAGCAGGTCAAAAATCTTGTTGGCTTTTGTATTGTCAAAGTCATACTTCTCCTCTTTAGCCGAATTTTTGACCCATTGACAGGTGATGGTCTTTTTGCTCTTGGCCCACTCGACCGCTGCCACCTCAGCGTCGCTATCGCTCGAATCAGACTCTGAGGCGTAGGTGACATGGCTGATTTTCTTGAAAGCCTTCTTGGCCTCCTGGAATCGTTGTTTGTGTGCTGTTATCTTCTGAGCCAGGTGGGCTAAGCTCTCAAAATCTTGGGCCGAAAACTTCTCCCTGATGGGCACTAGAAGACCCTAGAAGGCTAAATTGGCCAGTTGTGAATCGGATAGCACCAGACTGTAGCATCGGTTCCTCATATCTCTAAATCTTTGGATGTAGTCTTGAACCGATTCGTCGTGTTTCTGCCTAATGCCTGTGAGATCTGACAGCTTCATCTCGTGGGTGCCGGAGTAAAAGTAGCGATGAAATTGTTTCTCAAGATCGGTCCAGCTTTGTACTGAGTTGTAAGGAAGAGAAGAGAACCAAATGAAAGCCGATCCTGATAGCGAGAGTGGAAATAACCTTACTCTAAGCGCGTCCATGGCCGATGCCTCTCCACATTGGGCCAAAAATCGGCTAACGTGTTCATACGTTGAAACATTGTCTTGCCCAGAGAATTTTGAAAAATCTGGCACCTTGTACCGGTTCGGCAGAGGAACCCTCTCAAAGTACTCCGGATAGGGGTACCGGTACATGTTGCCAGAGTCCTTTGGCTTGAGGCCGAACTGATCTCGCATTACGTCAGCTATCAGATCAGCCCAAGGCTTGTTTTGCTGCTGTGCCTCTTGATCTTGTTGGTGCTGTATCAGCTCATACTGATCATACTGAATTGGACTTGCCGATACTGTGTTTGGGGTGAATGAGGCTGATAATATTGGGTGAAGTTGCCCCCTGGATATTGGTGTGGGAACTGAGTCATGGCAGGAAGCGGCTGTGGCATCACTGGAGGTTGTCGTTTGGGGGGAAGCTGCGCACCATCCAGGTTTTGGGGTGAAGCCGGTGTATGGTTGCCAATCGGCGCTTTGTTGGTGAGGGGTTGCCGACTGGTGTTGAACATGGCTTCCTCATGCTCCTGGGACACCGTCGGGATTTCGTGGCCTGAGTACCGAGGTTGCTGCCTGATTAAAACCTTAGGTAGTGGCCTTGTAGCCGATGATTGAACATTCGGCTGGATGGGGGCTGATCCTGGAGCAATCGGCTATCCTGGAGGAGGAATTGACAGTCCTTGTGTTGACAAGGTCATGTAGCCAGGGAAATGACCATCAGGGAGGAAAACTGGGCCCCTTTGTAGATCTCGCTTTCGTCTTCGAAAATACGACCATCTTCCCCTTGAGCCTGTGACAAAGTACCTGCAAGTTCTGGTCTAGTACCTGGACTAGCCTCATCAAAAGTGACTTCACAAGTATCAATAATTTTGTTAGTTTCCAAAACAAGTACACGACAGCCACGAGAATGTGCGGGGTATCCAAGAAACAATCCATCGGTAGAACATGATTCAACTTTATCCAAATTTCCAGATTTCAAGACAAAGCACTTGCAACCAAAAACACGCAAATGTGAAACTTTGGGTTGACGACCAAATCGAAGCTCATAAGGTGTTTTTCCAAGTTTTCATCTCAAGAAAATACGATTGGAAACATAGCAGGCAGTGTTAATAGCTTCGGCCCAAAATTTCCTAGGAGTGTGATACTCATCAAGCATTGTTCTAGCCATCTCAACCAAAGAACGATTTTTTCTTTCAACAACACCATTTTGTTCAGGAAAACGAGGAGAAGAAAATTGATGTTCAATACCTTTTTCGTTGCAAAAATGTTCAAAAGAAACATTTTTAAATTCATCTCCATTATCACTTCTAATTCTTTTCAAAGAATCGGGAATTTCACAATTCAATCTAAGAACCAAACTACGAAAATGTCCAAAGGCATCATCCTTAGTTTCCATGAAGAAAACACAAGAATATCGAGAAAAGTCGTCAACAACAACCAACACATGCCATTTTCCTCCAATGGATTGCACTCTAGCTGGACCAACAGTGTCCATGTGTAAAAGCTGTCCCGGTGCATCCGTCATCACAGAAAGAATAGGAGTATATGAAGAAGCAACCATTTTACCATTACGACATGGTACATAAACCAAATCAAGATCTTTCTTAAGTTTAGGCAATCCACGAACAAGATCCAAACCACTAAGTCTAGTCAAATGATTGAAACCAACATGTCCAAGTTTGCGATGCGAAAACATTAAATCTTTGTTGAATTTTGCAACCAAACATGTTACAACAGTAGAAACAGGATTTCCAAAATCAGCTTTAAACACTCTCCCGTAACGAGAGATATTCAGCACAGAGTCACCACAAGAATCAAATATTTTACTTCCAGTTTTCTTAAAATGAACTTCAAAATTGTCATCAACAATTTGTGAAACTGAAAGGAAATTATACTTTAAGTCCTTGACTAAAGCTACCTCTTTCAATTCAAATTTATCACTTACCTTGACAGATCCAGTAGCGAGAATGACACTTGTAGAAGCATCTCCAAAGATAATCGTTTCAGTCTTGGATGCCATCTTAAGGGAGGAGAACCAATTTTTATCACCGGTCATGTGCCGCGAACAACCGGAATCCACGATCCACACGTTCTCCTTCCTCGCCACCAAAGCCTACGTATAAGAAGATGTCGAAGCCTCAGTACTGGGGTTAGTCAAAAGAAATTTAGGAATCCAGTACTGAGACATACGACCAATAGATCCAATAGGCATATATCCACGTGCAAAATCAATTTTAGAATTTTCAGAAAAATTCCTTCGGGGTCGGTCTGACCGATGCAGAGCAACCGGTTTGACGCAGCCGGCTCGACCGTAGGCCGGTCGACCGTAGGCTGGTCGATCGCAGCCGCCCGACCGTGGGGTACTGCCGGTCGACCGCGTGCCACCGTCGGTCGATCGAGGCATACCTCTCCGGTCCGACCAGTGCCATCGTCGGTCTGACCGGTTAACCCACTGCGGTCTGACCGGTCTTCCCGAAGGAAAACCAGATTTTTGCCACTTTGATTTTTCAAAAATAGCTTCTCTTTCTCTTTTCTGTTTATGTGCTAATCTAAAACAAAAACCAACAATATGACCATCTTTACCACAAAAGGAACAAGTATACTTCTCCCTAGTAGTTGATGATTTTGAAATATTAGTTTTAGTTTCTTTTAATGTGGCAGAAAGAGAAGGCATAATTCCAGCAGACTTAGAAACTATTTTCACATCATTAGGTTTTGTCAAAATTTCACCATGTTCAGTCATTCTCAAAACATTTGGAGGATTTTTGGTGAAATAGTTATGAGCATCAAAACCTATACCCCTATTGTCGCTAGTCACCTTGGATTGATCTAAAATCATGTTAAGTTGTTTCTTACCATCGAAAATTTTTGCAAAGCACTTTTCAAATAAGAAACCCCTTTTCAAGATTAGCACAATTTTCACAACCTATCACGACATCTTTGTTTTTACGACATTTGAAGCAAGAAACTACCTCATCTTGTTTAACAATGTCTTCCATGTGCTTAACACGAGCTAAGGCATCTTTTAGTTTCATTTTATTAGAATCACAAGTTAACAAGGTTTGGTATTCAAATCATGTGAATCATTGATATCTCTAATTTTTGAAATTTCAAGCATTAAAACCTCACAATTCTTACAATCATCATCATTAGGAATAAGAGATTTTAATCTAGCAATTTCAGCATTTAAAGATTCAATCACAAATTCTTGTTTTTTAAACATTTTTTCATATTTTTTATTTTTAACACTTAAAACAAGAATAGCTTCCTCAAGAGAGCTTACCTCATTGTCCTCATTTTCAAAATCTGTATCTTCACGTGTCATGAGGCAAATGCCGGAGATGTTCTTATCCTTCTCTTCATCGCTATCGGAGTCTATGTCGCTTAGTGGTTCAAAAGCGGCATAGACTTTGCTTAGCACTCTCTTCATCATCTCCTTGGACCACCGCTTCCCTTTGGGCTTGTTGTCCTTGGTCTTCTCTCCACCTTTGTCATCCTTCTTGCCTCTCCCGAGCTTGGGGCAATTGGAGCGGATGTGATCTAGAGCACCACATTCAAAGCAACGAGCTGGCCCACCTCTTTTCTTGAACCTGACTTTATTCATAGCTCGAGAAATCTTGTTAGCAGCCAAAGCCAAATCCTCCTCCTCAAATTGCTCGAGTCGCTCATCAGACATGGCATTAATTAAAGCAAGAGCAGTGGGAGTAGATGAAGAAGCAACATCTGAAGAAGTTGAAGAAGAATAAACCAAAACACTAGACTTAGAATCCGTTTTCCAAGAAAGCATATTCATCTCATGAGTTTTGAGTTTTGTATAAAACAAATCCAAAGTCAAAGTAGTCATATTAATGAGACTCTTGAATATAAGTAAATTTCATCTCCCAAATAGACATGTCAAGACCATTCAAAAAGTGACGAGAAATCTCAGATTGAGGATAATTTGTATCATAAGCACAATCAACAGATCTAAGATTGTTCAAAATTTTGTTAAACCTACCAAGATAGTCATCCAAAGCTTCGGGTTTCATCTCAAATTTTATGTATTCCTTTTGAAAAGATCTCGACGAAGTTCTTTTATGTTATTAGTTCCTTGATAAAAGTTTCTTAAAGCAATCCAAATCTCATTTGTGGTTTGAAGATGTGACACATGATCAGAATCCGAACGAGAAATCCCATTCAATAAAATATTACGAGCTTTGCAATTGTTGTTAAACTCAGTTTTCAAAGCCTCAAAATTAATAACCTTAGGATCTCATAAGGAATAACTACCTTTTGCCAAACATCATAATCTTGAGCCATGATATAAGATTGCATCTTACTACACCAATAAGCAAAATCCGTACCATCGCAAACATGTGGCTTAGTTAAAAATTTATCAGACATGGCGAAAAAACTTTAGATCGATAAAAATCCAAAGAAGAAAAACAAGGCTCTGATACCACTTGTATGATCAAATACCCAAGACTAAGCCAACCAAAGGTGGGGGTGAATGGTTGATATACTCAAAAACCAAACCTAAGCGGAAACAAAACTCACCCTCGAAATTCGATGCCGCGCGGTCTGACCGGAGTTGCTGCGCTGGTCTGACCGTCTGTATACCTCTGGTCTGACCGGTGGTGTAGCTTCGGTTTGACCGCCTGTCGTAGCGGATTTGCCGAACGTAGCTGATGCGCCGAGCGTAGCCGATGAGCGTCGGTCTGACCGCAGTGATCTGCGCGGTCCAACCGGTGGGAGGCCGCTGGTCTAACCACAGGTATTCCTCCGGTTTGACCGCCGCACCTGAGAAAACACAAATCGAAGAACTCTCAAAGTAGATTGAAACTTTATTACCTCTCTATGTTTACAAAGTGCAACAACAACACTCCTCACAAAGTTCGACTAAAACTCGAAACCCTAACTTTTTCTCAACTCAACTCTCTCTAAAACTCATACCGAGAAGCCTCACCTTCCCTCTCTATTTATACACAAGACATACAGCCTAAAGCCACGAATCCTGCTCATACAAGAAGTCCTAATCCACTAGGAAACCTTCCGTACAAGAAACGAACTTTACATATTCCAATTGTAACAAAATTGAACTCCTTCCAAATTTATAAATCCGCTTCCCATACGCAGACAATATCTCCATCGTTTGCCATATGAAAACTTCACCAATCACATGCATCAATCTCTACCCTTTAGTATCCTGCATGATCTCCCTCTTGGACGTAACCTTATCTCCAAGTTGACTTCAATTCTATCACCGGCAACATTTTCCCGAGGCGTAAAGATTACCTACACATAATTAAACAAAGAAACCATATCCGAGCACAAGCTATCTCCAACTTGACTCATTGTCAGCATAAGCAACCATACATGCACTTAGAAACACGAAACTTCCATGTATATGCTGTAAAATCAAAGTGTGTTTGATTCATTATTTAATGATGAACAATTGGTTATTTGGGTTTTATTGATTTGAGTGTTTTGTTTTTGAAAGAGTTGAATTTTCGAACGTTGAACAGTATTCAGTCGGCTGCCACAGCCGGTCTGACCGGGCGTGTTCTGTCGGTCTGACCGGAGGTGTTTCGGCGGTCAGACCGGGCAGTTGTCTGCGGCCAGACCGACCGAGCCAGTCCGACTGGTTGCCGATTTCGTTTCGGTTTTGGTTTCGGTTTGTTTCCTTATACATACATGGAAGTTTCGTGTTCCTATGCACGTGTCTGGTTGTTTATGCTAACAATGAGTCAACTTTGGATAGCTTGTGCTCGGATATGGTATTCTTTATTTAATTGTGTGCAGGTATTCTTTACGTCTCGGAAAAGTGTTGCGGTGATCGAGTCGGAGTCAACTTGGAGATAAGGTGACGTTCGAGATGGGGATCATGCGGGATGCTTGAAGGGTAGAGATTAGTGCACATGATTGAAAAGTTTCCATATGGCATACAATGGAGATATTGTTGCGTATGGAAAGCGGAATTTCGTTTTAGGAAAATCGAGATTGTTACGGTTGGTTTATGTATAGTTTGTTTGTTGTACGAGAAGGTTTTCTAGTGGATTAGGGCTTCTTGTATGAGTAGGATTCATGGCTCTTGGCTGCGGATTTTGTGTATAAATAGTGAGGAGGCGTGGCCTCTCGGTATCGCTTTTATCGCTTTTGAGTTCAAGTTTTAGAGTTTCTCAAGTTAGGGTTTCAAGTTTAGATTGAGATTTTGTGAGGAGTGCTTTGTTCGCACTTTGTAAACACAGAGAGTTTCAATAAAGATCAATTTTCTTGATAGTTCTTTGTGTCTACTTCTTCCTCGGTGCGGCGGCGTATTTCAGATCTGCTAACCGGTCAGACCGCAAACACTACGGCGGTCAGACCGCGCCTTCATCCTGGTTAGACCGCGAGTACATTGGCGGTCAAACCGGCGGGCTTTGGTCTTTGTCACGTCCCGATTTTCGTTCGGGATTAAAAATCATTAAATAATTTATTTTCTCGAAATTAAATAAAATTAAAAGCATATTAATCAAGTGAAAGTATTAAGGAAATAAAAATTTCCTTGAAAAATCATGGCTGGAAATATTTTTTAAGTATTCTCCATGCCCTAAGGTACTCTCTGAAATTTTTCATGAAATTTTGGAGCTCCAGAAATAATTTTAATAATACAAAGAACATTTAAGTAATTATTTCAATAAATTAATTAATCAGTAAATAATCTGGTTGAATTTTTATTAAATACTTTGAGTGTTCATCTAATTTCAGGATTTTTCTTGGAATTATTTGAGCATTGGAAGTATAGATAAAAATTCAAGGAAATTTGGAAGGAGAAGTCCGGTTTGCTTCCCGTCGCTACGGTGTCATCTTCTTCCTCCATGCCGTATCTGTTCATCCGAAAGCAAACTCTTTCCTCCCTTCACAAATCCCGTCGAATCACTTGCTCAAATCCAAAATTGATTGAGGGAAATTAATCACCACCTCATCCTCTTCAATTCACCCTCGATTCCCACTAAATTTCGTATGTTTTCGTGGTAGATTTTGATTATATTTCTTATTGTTGAGCTTCATCATGGCCGGCCGATCTCCCTCCCGGTCGATTCCCTTCCCAATTAACTGCAAAAATCGCTTCCCCGTCACCTCCTCATCAATTCCCCATGAATCCTCACTGAATCCCGCAATAATTCTTGGTGTATTTTAATTTCGCAATTCATTGTTCAACAACACCATTGCCGGCCGACCGCCTCCCCTTCCTCTCCTCGGCGACGATCCCCCTCCTCCGGCCTATAAAAAGGAGGCCTCACCTCCCTCCTCTCTCCCCTCATGCCACGAACACCTCTCCCCTCTCCTCCGGCCGCCATGCAACTCCACTCGCACGCCGCCGCCGTTTTTCCAATTTCGGCCACCTCCCTACCAGTAGTGCCGCCTCAACCGAGCAGCACCAAACCATGCCACCACCCCCATCAGCGTCGCAGCAACCTCCTCTTCCCCGGCCGACCCTCCATTTCGCTCAAAGTCCAACGGAAGCTCACCTCCGCCGTCGAACAGTAAAGAACATCGCCGTTATCCTCCTCCTCCGGCAGCCCCTCCCGCCTTGCTGAAGCACCGTTCCGCTGCATCGTCATCACTGTCGGACTTGTCTTGTCATACTCTTCCTCGGCCACCCCTTCCTCCTTGTCACCATTCGCCGTCGTCGCCACGTCCGCATGCGGTCATCGTTCCTTGTCGCCTTGCGCCTTCGGCTATGCCGCCTCCTCCTTTGGCTCGCGTCGCCGAGCCGCTCCTCGCCTCCCTCCGCTGTCATCGGGAACCATAGGAGACCGTGCACCCATGCACCGGCCTTTCCTCCGCTCGCCACCATGTGCCCGTGCCGCCTCTTCTCGCCGTCGTGCGCTCGGTGAGTTCCTTCCTCCTCTCTTCGCTCTCACTCGCTGACGACAGTCCTTGCCCACTGTCGTCATCCTACTCTTTTCCTTCCAAAAATAATTAAAAATTGCCTAATAAATCAATTTAATTTCTAGAATCTATTTAATGGTCCAAAACTTCTAAAATTCATATCTAATCCATATAAACTTGAAATTGGGCCATTCAAATTGTAAAATTCATCTAAAATTGAGCTCTACATGTTTGTTTACTTTTCTTGTATTGTTCATTTGGTTTTTATTAGGGTTTTTGCTTGTTTTGCGTGTCAGCGTGTAGACTTCGTCGTTTCGGATGTCGCGCTCGTGAGGAAAAGAGTCCAGAAAATTTGTTCGAAGGAGCAAGGCAAGTCATGTCATTTTGATCATATTGCTATCCGAGTTTACAAAATTATGTTTGTTTAAATTATTGCATTTTGCTTTATTAAATTCCCTCGTCTATCATTGTTTTATTTAGCCTTACCGATTCTCCTTGTTATAGCCCTACTACTTGTATTATGATCCTTGATAACCCTAGAAAAAATAAAACTAGTGAGCACTTTATGTATGTGGTACTCACTAGCAAACATAGGAATATGCTTAGACATGCTTGAATAGAAACAATTAGATGTTTTCAATAATGAGACTAAGGAATAACTTGTAAATGATGGAAATTTTGGCTGTTTAGCCGTGGCAATAAATGTCCCCTTCAAAATTCCCCAAACATGTTTTTGGCTGGGCACGAGGTGCATGGTTTTGTTAGTCGCACCTCGGCCGTCATAAGGACCGGTCTTCGGGCCTCTGTTGCAAAGCATTTCCGTACTACCACCTGTCTAATGGGTAAGGCTTAACACGTCGACTAGTATGGCCAGAAACAAAAAAGACACGGATAGGGATGGATGAAGCCCTAGGAAGGGTTGAAGCCCATGGGCTGACGTCTCTGGCAAGTGAAGGCTTAGAACGAGTCGAGATGCACGGGGGCATAGGCTGTCCGCTCGACCCTGGGCACTGGCGGGAAGTCTATGTCGGTCTTCTTTGTTTAGGGCGTACTAAGCGATGAGTTATGTCATGGCTTCCGTCCGTATGCCATGGTGGCATGTGGCATGTCGCAACACGTGAGGAATACATGTCTGGTGGGTAAAGATGTACACCTCTGATCAGAGTAAATCTATTCGAATAGCCGCGCCCTTGGTTATGGGCAAGCCGAGCAATGTACCCAAGTTAGAGTTTAATTCTGTTTAAAACTGAAAGATTTGGAGTTAGCACATGTTGGCCTGAGTTAAGGCAAGATCGTGTTGGTGTGCGACTTGATAATAATTTCACTAGAGATAGGCTCGTGTTTATTAAAATGCCTTAAAATATTTAAATGCTTTGAAATGCTGGTTTTCTGCAAAATAACCCCGTATATGAATTCTTTGTACCCCTTGCATTATTTGCATTCTCCCGCATGGCTTGTTGAGTACGGTGGTTGTACTCGGCCTTGCAATTCCTTCCCTCTTTCGAAGTGTAGTGCTTCGAGTCGAAGACGGTGTTAGAGGACCAAGGCTCGGACCCCGGTTGAGTTTGCACGTGGAGTGGAGCCGAAGCCCCGCTAGGATCGTCCTTTCGCTGCAGTTTTCTTCGAGTGCGGGGACTAAGTGCCTCTTCGTAAGTATATTTATATGCTTTAATTTACGTTTGGATCTGTGTATTGATTTGTCATTTTGTGTACCTGGCTGGTCCTGGACAGGGAATTAATACACAAAATAGTCTGGAAATTTGGGATAAATTTCTGGGCGTGACAGTCTTCATCGGCATCGGCTACTACAGGCAAATCGGCTGAGGCGATCGGCTACGGGCGGTCAGACCGAAGGCCATCAGGCGGTCAGACCGGCTGAACAGCACGGTCAGATCGGTTTGACACCTGCGGTCAGACCGGACTTCAGAAAACAGAGGTAATGTTTTATTTCCGCTAAAACTTTGTTTTTGGGATACTCAACCATTCACCCCCCTCTGGTTGGCTTTTAATTGGGCATTCGATCCTACAAGTGGTATCAGAGCCACGTTTTTCTGCTTTGGATTTTCTTTGATCTAAAGTTTTTCATCATGTCGGATAAATTTTTAACAAAACCGCATGTTTTTGATGGCACCAATTTTGTGTATTGGTGTAGTAAGATGCAATCTTACATCATGGCTCAAGGCTATGATGTGTGGCAAAAGGTTGCGCTTCCCTACACCATACCCGATGCTATTAATACTGATGCTTTGAAAACTGAGTTTAATAACAATTGCAAAGCTCGAAACATTTTGTTGAATGGAATTTCGTGTTCTGATTTTGATCGTGTTTCTCGTCTTCAAACCTCTAATGAAATTTGGAACGCTTTGAAAAACTTTCATCAAGGAACTACAAACATAAAAGAACTTCGTCGAGATCTTTTTAAAAAGGAATATATAAAATTTGAGATGAAACTGCTTGAAGCTTTGGATGACTATCTTGGTAGGTTTAATAAAATCTTGAGCAATCTTAGATCTGTTGATTCTTCTTATGACACTAATTATCCACAGTCTGAGATTTCTCGTCACTTTTTAAATGGTCTTGACATGTCTGTTTGGGAGATGAAAGTGACTTCTATTCAAGAATCTGTTAACATGGCAAATTTGACTTTGGATTCGCTTTATACAAAACTCAAAACTCATGAGATGAATATTCTTTCTCGTAAAACAGATTCTAGGTCAAGTGCTTTGATTTCTCCTTTGACTTCTCCAGATGTTGCTTCTTCGTCATCTTCAAATGCTCATGCTTTGATTAACGCCATGTCCGATGAACAACTCGAGCAATTCGAGGAGGAGGACTTGGCTCTTGCTACTAACAAGCTCTCCAGAGCTATGAACAGAGTTAGGTTCAGGAAGAAAGGAGGACCAATACGTTGCTTTGAATGCGGCGCCTTGGATCACATCCGCTCCAACTGCCCCAAGCTTGGGAGGAGCAAGAAGGAGGACAAGAGCGCTAAGAAGACAAAGGATGACAAACCCAAGGGTAGGCGCTCCAAGGAGATGATCAAGAAGGTGCTGAGTCAAGTCTATGCCGCTTTTGAGCCACTCAGCGACATAGACTCGGACAGGTGAGGAGGAGAAGGGCAAGAACATCTCCGGCGTTTTTCTCATGACGCATGGAGATGAAGATTCTTCGATGAAGAAAATGAGGTAAGCTCACTTGAAGATGCAATTCTTGTTTTAAGTGCTAAGAATAAAAAATGTGAGAAAATGTTTAAAAAACAAGAATTTGTAATTGAATCTTTAAATGCTGAAATTGCTAGATTGAAATCTCTTATTCCCAATGATGATAATTGCAAAAATTGTGAGGTTTTAATGCTGGAAATTTCAAAAATTAGAGATGTCAATAATTCTCAAGTTTTAGCTTCTAAATCTTGTTTAACTTGTGATGCTAATGAATTGAAACTAAAAGATGCTTTAGCTCGTGTTAAGCACATGGAAGAAATAGTTAAACAAGATGAGGTAGCCTTTTGCTCTAGATGTCGCAAAGGCAAAGATGTCATAATTGATTGTGAAAATTGTGTTAATCTTGGAAAAGAAGTTTCTTACTTGAAAAGTTCTTTGCAAAAATTTTCTGATGGTAAGAAACAACTTAACATGATTTTGGACAAATCAAAAGTGTGTAGCGACAATAAGGGAATAGGTTTTGATGCTCATGATCATTTCACCAAAAATCCTCCAAATGTTTTAGGAATAACTGAAAACGGTGAAATCTTGACAAAACCTAACACCATGAAAACAGTTTTCAAGTCTGCTGAAAATTTGCCATCTCTTTCTGTTTATCTAAAAGAAACTAAACCTAATTCTTCAAAACCATCTGTTACTAAAGAAAAGTTTTCTTGCTCTTTTTGTGGTAAAGATGGTCATCTTGTTGGTTTTTGTTTCAGATTAGCACGAAAACAGAAAAAGGAAAGAGAAAATAATTTTGCAAAATCAAAGTGGCAAAAATCTGATTTTCCCTCGGGAAGGCCAGTCAGACCGCAATTGGTCCATCGGGTCGATCGGCCCCGGCACCCGGTCGACCGACGACACGCCCCTGGCCAGCCGCATCGACGATGGCGGTTTCGGCCGGACCTGGGCAAGCATCGCAGCAGTAAGCCGGTCGATCTGGCTCCCGAAGGAATTTTTCTGAAAATTCCAAAATTGTTTTCTCTCGTGGTTTTGTGCCTATTGGATCTAGTGGTCGTGTGTCTCAGTACTGGATTCCTAAGTTTCTTTTAACTAATCCCAGTACTGAGGCCTCAACATCCTTTGTTTTGTAGGCTTTTGTGGCGAGGAAGGAGAACGTGTGGATCATGGACTCCGGTTGTTCGCGGCACATGACCGGTGATAAGAAGTGGTTCTCCTCCCTCAAGTTGGCATCCAAGACAGAATCAATAATCTTTGGGAATGCTTCAACAAGTGCCGTTATCGCTACCGGATCCGTCAAGGTAAGTGACAAGTTTGAATTAAAAGAGGTAGCTTTGGTAGAAGACTTAAAATACAATTTACTTTCAGTTTCACAAATTGTTGATGAAAACTTTGAAGTTCATTTCAAGAAAACTGGAAGTAAAATATTTGATTCTTGTGGTGATTCTGTTTTGAACATTTCTCGTTATGGGAGAGTTTTTAAAGCTGATTTTGAAAACCCTGTTTCTCCTGTTGTTACTTGTTTGGTCGTAAAATTCAACAAAGATTTGATGTTCTGGCATTGTAGACTTGGTCATGTTGGGTTTGATCATTTGACTCGTTTAAGTGGTTTGGATCTTGTTCGTGGTTTGCCAAAACTCAAAAAGGATCTTGATTTGGTTTGTGCACCATGTCGTCATGGTAAAATGGTTGCTTCTTCTCACACACCAATTCTTTCTGTGATAACGGATGCACCGGGACAGCTTTTACACATGGACACTGTTGGTCCAGCTAGAGTGCAATCTGTTGGAGGAAAATGGTATGTGTTAGTTATTGTTGACGATTTTTCTCGATATTCTTGGGTTTTCTTCATGGCAACTAAAGATGAGGCCTTTGGACACTTTCGAAGTCTTTTCCTTCGCTTGAATTGTGAAATTCCCAACTCTTTGAAAACAATTAGAAGTGATAATGGTGGTGAATTTAAAAATGCATCTTTTGAACATTTTTGTGTTGAAAAAGGAATTGAACATCAATTTTCTTCTCCATGTGTTCCTCAACAAAATGGTGTTGTCGAAAGAAAAAATCGTTCTTTGGTTGAAATGGCTAGGACAATGCTAGATGAATATCACACACCTAGAAAATTTTGGGCTGAAGCTATTAACACTGCTTGCTATGTTTCTAATCGCATTTTCTTGCGTTCTAAACTTGGCAAAACTCCTTATGAGCTTCGTTTTGGTCGTCAACCTAAAGTTTCACATTTGCGTGTTTTTGGTTGCAAGTGCTTTGTGTTAAAAATCTGGAAATTTGGATAAGTTTGAATCACGTTCAATTGATGGTCTATTTCTTGGTTATCCCGCACACAATCGTGGCTATCGTGTACTTCTTTTGGAGACTAACAAAATTATCGAGACTTGCGAAGTCACTTTTGATGAGGCTAGTCCCGGTACTAGACCAGATTTTTCAGGTACACAGCCACAGGATCAGGGGGAGTTTGGTCGAATCTTTGAAGACGAAAGCGACGACGATGACGATGAGGTCGACCTGCCCGGTCAGACCGACCAGAGACCCGGTCAGACCGGCAGGGGCCAACCTCTTCGGACTCCGTCGATTCCAATCAAGAAGATTCTTCGGGGACCACGACCGGCTGAACCGAACGTGAATTAACTTCGAGATCACTGCACCCTTGCACATTCAGCGACGACATCCGCCGGTACAAATAATAGGTAATTTAAATGAGTGGACAACGAGATCTAAGGTAACGCGCATGACTCTGCGATCGCTTTTGTTGCTTCTTTTGAACCCCAAGATGTTACTCATGCATTAACCGATGAATCGTGGATTAACGCCATGCATGAAGAACTTGAAAATTTTGAAAGAAATAAAGTTTGGTCTTTAGTTGAACCTCCTTCGGACATAATGTTATTGGAACCAAGTGGGTTTTCAAAAATAAACAAAATGAGGATGGTTTGATTGTTCGCAATAAGGCTAGACTAGTTGCTCGGGGTTATACTCAGGTGGAGGGTTTGGATTTTGATGAAACTTTTGCTCCTGTTGCTAGGATTGAGGCAATTAGGCTTTTGCTAGCTTTTGCTGCTTCTAAAGGTTTTAAATTGTTTTAAATGGATGTTAAAAGTGCTTTTTTTAAATGGCTTTATTCAGGAGGAAGTTTATGTTAAACAACCACCGGGTTTTGAAAATCCTGATTTTTCCAACCATGTTTTTAAACTTTCAAAAGCTTTATATGGTTTGAAACAAGCACCTAGAGCTTGGTATGACAGACTTAAGAACTTTTTGCTTGAAAAAGGTTTTCAAATGGGAAAAATTGATAAAACGCTTTTTGTTCTTAAGCATGGTGAAAATCAACTTTTCGTTCAGATATATGTTGATGATATCATCTTTGGTTGTTCAACTCACTCTTTGGTTGTAGAATTTGCTGAGACTATGCGTAGAAAGTTTGAGATGAGTACGATGGGTGAGCTGTCGTACTTCTTGGGTTTACAAATCAAGCAAACACCTCAAGGTACGTTCATTCATCAAACAAAGTACACCAAAGATCTTTTGCGCAGGTTCAAGATGGAGAGTTGCAAGCCAATCTCTACACCCATTGGATCTACTGCTGTTCTTGATCCCGATGAAGATGGTGAAGCTGTGGATCAAAAGGAGTATAGAAGCATGATAGGATCTTTGTTGTATCTCACTGCTTCTAGACCAGACATACAATTTGCTGTGTGTTTGTGTGCGCGCTTTCAAGCTTCTCCACGTGCGTCTCATCGTCAAGCGGTCAAGCGCATCATGAGGTATTTGAGTCATACACTTGAGTTTGGTATTTGGTATTCAACTTCATCTTCTCTTTGCTTAAGTGGTTATTCAGATGCTGATTTTGCGGGTTGTAGAATTGATAGAAAAAGTACTAGTGGAACATATCATTTTCTTGGAACTTCATTGATTGCATGGTCTTCTAGAAAACAATCTAGTGTAGCTCAATCTACTGTTGAATCTTAATATGTTGCTGCTGCTAGTTGTTGTTCACAGATTCTTTGGCTGATTTCTACTTTAAAACATTATGGACTTGTTTTTGAAAATGTGCCTCTTTATTGTGATAATACAAGTGTCATTAACATTGCTAAGAATCCTGTTCAACACTTACGCACCAAACACATTGATATTCGTTTTCACTTCTTACGAGATCATGTTGAGAAGAAAGATGTTGAATTGAAATTTTTGGATACAAAATTGCAACTTGATGATATTTTTACAAAACCATTGGATTCTTCTCACTTTGCTTTTCTTCGAGGGGAATTGGGAATCATTCATCCTTTTGGCATGTTTTGAGGGGGAGTTTTTGTGCTCTTTGATTTATCAAGCTACATGATTGAAATAAATTAAAAAAGAGAGCTTTATCCATACATATTGTTGAACATGTGCATGCTAGCAATATTATGAAGATTTATTTGTCACTTGCATAGCTTATATGTATTCTAGTATTTTTATGTGATCTAGATTTTATATTTAAGAGAAATAATGCATGACACCTTAAAGAAATACTTGAATTAAAGAAATATGCAATGTTGATACTCGTACTTGTGTTGGATTTTTAATGGTCATATATATATATATTATGTTGCTTTAATATTCCTCAAATTACTTAAAATTGCTCATTGTGAAAAGAGAATAAAATATTATCTATGAGAGAAAAATTGAATACCGAATCCTTGGAAACAGTCTTGACGACAAGGACGTATTCGATGTGAGCAAAAATAATGAGTACCGAATCCTTGGAAACAGTCTTGACGACAAGGACATACTCGAAATAATTGAGAGAAAAAAAATATGAGCAACAAATATGGCTCAAATCTAAATGAAAAAGTTTTTCTCTTGAATTATATGTGCAAAAAGGTATATTTGAGAAAGAATAAAGATTGCAATAGGTATATATATTTGGGTTTATCTTTCAACCTATGTGCTTGTAAAGATGTTGCATTATAAATCATTGAAATTCATGAATTCTTATTGTGTTATTGCTCTTAATTATAAAATATTTGATTCATGATTATACTTTAATGCATATTTGCTATCTAATTGATAAACTTATCTTCTTATTATTGCAACACATGACTTGACTTGCTTTATGTATGGTGCTAAGCTCTTGACAATCAAATAAACATAATTCCTATGCTTGATGAATTCATTGTCAAAAGGGGAGAACATATTGTTGTTTGGGAGAAAACATTTGCATGGGAGAACATTTGCATAAAGTGCAAAAAGTGCAAAGTTTTTTTTTGGGGTCAAAGGATTTTCTTTCTTTTCAAAAGGGGGAGAAATTTTCTTTGATTTTTGAGCTCTCAAATGCTTTTTACCATTTTTGTTTTTAACTTTTCAAAAACCAAAACAACTTTTTATTTTGTTTGCCAATGTGTTCATCAAGGGGAAGATTGTAAAATCAAAGTGTGTTTGATTCATTATTTAATGATGAACAATTGGTTATTTGGGTTTTATTGATTTGAGTGTTTTGTTTTTGAAAGAGTTGAATTTTCGGACGATGAACGATGATTCGCTCCACTGGTCGACGGGCGTGTCTCGTCGGTCGACCGGAGGTGTTTCGACGGTCAGACCGGG
The DNA here is from genome assembly GCA_019925245.2 of Oryza australiensis. Lineage (NCBI taxonomy): Eukaryota > Viridiplantae > Streptophyta > Magnoliopsida > Poales > Poaceae > Oryza > Oryza australiensis. Next base: position 133,615 of record JAIFGZ020000383.1, read on the forward strand.
CAGTTGTCTGCGGTCAGACCGACCGAGCCAGTCCGACTGGTTGCCGATTTCGTTTTGGTTTTGGTTTTGGTTTGTTTCCTTATACATACATGGAAGTTTCGTGTTCCTATGCACGTGTCCGGTTGTTTATGCTAACAATGAGTCAAGTTTGGATAGCTTGTGCTCGGATATGGTATTCTTTATTTAATTGTGTGCGGGTATTCTTTACGTCTCGGGAAAGTGTTGCCGGTGATCGAGTCGGAGTCAACTTGGAGATAAGGTGACGTTCGAGATGGGGATCATGCGGGATGCTGAAGGGTAGAGATTAGTGCACATGATTGGAAAGTTTCCATATGGCATACAATGGAGATATTGTTGCGTATGGAAAGCGGAATTTCGGTTTTAGGAAAATCGAGATTGTTACGGTTGGTTTATGTATAGTTTGTTTTTGTACGAGAAGGTTTCCTAGTGGATTAGGGCTTCTTGTATGAGTAGGATTCGTGGCTCTTGGCTGCGGATTTTGCGTATAAATAGTGAGGGGAGGCGTGGCCTCTCGGTATCGCTTTTATCGCTTTTGAGTTCAAGTTTTAGAGTTTCTCAAGTTAGGGTTTCAAGTTTAGATTGAGATTTTGTGAGGAGTGCTTTGTTCGCACTTTGTAAACACAGAGAGTTTCGATAAAGATCAATTTTCTTGATAGTTCTTTGTGTCTACTTCTTCCTCGGTGCGGCGGCGTATTTCGGATCCGCTAACCGGTCGACCGCAGACACTACGGCGGTCGACCGCGCCTTCATCCCGGTTAGACCGCGAGTACATTGGCGGTCAGACCGGCGGGCTTTGGTCTTCATCGGCATCTGCTACTACAGGCAAATCGGCCGAGGCGATCGGGCCGCGGCGGTCGACCGAAGGCCATCAGCGATCGAGCCACTGAATAGCACCGTCGGACCGGTTCGACACTGCGGTCGACCGGACTTCAAAAAATAGAGGTAAAGTTTTATTTCCGCTAAAACTTTATTTTTGGGGTACTCAACCATTCACCCCCCTCTGGTTGGCTTTTATTTGGGCATTCGATCCTACATATGCAAGAAAACAACCCAAAACCAAAACCGAAACAAAATCGGCTGGCGGTCGGACTGTGTCGACCGGTCTGACCGGCGGTGCCCACCTGGTCTGACCGAACAGTGACCTTCGGTCGACCGGAAGACAAGCCCGGTCTGACCGAACATGCAAACAAAGCAGAGTACCGTGCACGTCCGAAAGCCAAATATCTCCAAATCCATTTTGGCAATAATCTCCAAATAACAAAACCAATAATCACAGATGCCAATTGTTCATCACCATAGAATAATCAAACACACTTTGATTTTACAGATGGAAGCACTAATCCCGATAGCACAAACCGGTTCTAACAAGGAATTTACTTGTTTGGAGATCGGAACCCGATGCAGCCCAATACGAGGCAAGAACTTGTCGAGATTGCAAGTAAAAGGAAAGGGTGGCGATGCGCCGATATTGTATTGGTTGATTCGATTATTCTAATTACAAACCTTCGGGTCGTATTTATACCAGGTTACAACAAAATCCTTGTAGGACATGACTTCTATCTTATCTACTATTTAAAATAGGATAATATCCTGAGACACGGTTCCCTGCTATGATACACAAAGAAACTATACAAAATATCATAAATTAAAGATACAATTGCCGTTACAGAACGTTATCCACAGATGGCAATATGTTTGAAGCACTTGGAGACCGTATCCAATGATTATCTTCATGCTTTTCTTCCGGGATAGGTCTCATCTGCTCACCCAATTAGAATCGGTTGTATCAGCTGCCCTGTTCGACTCGGACTCAGCCGACTGGCTCCTTAGCCGATTCGGACTCAGCCGACGCAGACTCTGTTTTTGAGAATCATGTGCTCCTTCGATTCCGCTTCAATCCTTGCTTCAAACTTGGGAATTTTCTTACCAACTTTGGTCGTTAACACCAACCCTCCAGGAAAACCCCCTAATCCGAGCTTTTTCATTCCTCCCATGGCGGAAAAGAGAGAAATCCCCTTTGACCAATGGGCAACTTCGAATGTGGAGAAAAAGCACCTGTGTGAGATGGTAAAAGACGGCGTGCTTTCGGCAAAAGAAATCATCGAGTGGCGTCCAACATCTGGCGAAGATTTTTGCACACCCAACATGGGTGAAATAGTGGTATTTACCACTTTCTTCTATAGCGGCTTTAGCCTTTCAACTTCCAATTTCTTCCGTGATCTCTTAGATTTACATGGGATTAGGATTTATTACTATCTTAATCCTAACTCAATCCTTCATATTACCATCTTTATCTATCTTTGCGAAGCTTTTCTTGGAATCCTTCCCATTTTAATCTATTTTTCCATCTTTTTTTACTTAAAATCCTAACCGTCTAAAGAAAATCCTTGCTTGGTTAGGGGCTCAGGCTTCTAACTGTTTTATATCTTTGGAAACTTTATTTTCTCTTCCTATAAAATCTTCTAACAAAGGTTGGCACTCCAATTGGTTCTACATCTCCAATACTTCTCCATGTCTTCCCGATTTTGTCAGCCTTCCCCCCCGTTCACCAACCTCAATGGAATTCTATGCTCGAGGGTCAGGACAAGATTGAAGCCGATGTGCTCCTTTCTTAGATTGCCGAGATAAGGGATAAGGGATTGAAGGACGAACAAATCACTCGGCACTTCATCAAGTGCCAACTGGCCCCAATAATGGAGAGGTCCAATACTGCATTTGAATATAAAGGCTAGTCGGATCCAAACCGAGAAGATCCTTAATCTACTGACTTCAAAATCATGTGCCAGAGGATGTATAAAGTCTTTTCTTCGGGAATAGTTGTGGATTATTCGCACAAACTCCCAGTGGCTCCATTCAGCTTGGCTCGACCTCCTCCTCTGGTATGTAAACTTCTCTTCCTTGTCAAAAATAGCATGATATCATCAAATGATATAAATCTTGATAAACCCTTGTTCATGCAGGGAAACTAGCTTCTAATCTCAAACCCTCCAGCTCCAACCCGTAGCTTTCCAAGAAGGAATCCAAGCGACAATAATCAACCTGCTAGAGGCCCTATAGTCGAGCTGCAACAAGGAAGCAAACAACCAATTGTCGAACAGAAAACCAAGAAGGCCAAGAGGAAAAAACAAAGAAAGATGATTCTTGAATCATTTAGTGAAGATGAAGACCCGACCCAAGGTGCAGGCGAGATCCCAACATCGCCTCCTCCAAAGAAGACCGACTTCAAGATCAGAACATCTTCAAGGTATGCTCAAACTCTTCCACCTAGCTTGCAATGTTGAATCAAAACAAGCGTTCAGATATGATGCAAAAATCTCCCATCTGGAGAAACATATTATGTTTTGTGTCACCTTGCAGGAAACCTCAGGATATTGACCCTACCGGCTGCTCAGAAACTCAAAAAAGCATTCATACAATGAATCAAGATGCCAGCGAGGTCCCTAACAAGCCCCCGACTGGGGACCACTTGGGCAATGCAAAGAACATGAGCACCAATCAGGAGCCCTCGACTGGAAACAAGTCGGATATCAACGAAGACACCACCGTGAGCCAGGAGCAACTACGAGCAAATGAAAGCCAAGGAGAAAAGCCCCATGCTGCTCCTGGTGATGACCAAACCAGTTGGCACGAGACAGTTCAAGGCTCTTCTTGCCGACAGCTAGCGGTGATCGAAGGTAAGCTCCTAAAAATTCTTCCGCAAATCATTTTTGCATGTAATATTATCACATTTTCTCAATCAGGGCTCAACAAATCCACCAAACTGCTAAAGGTAAGCAAAATTCTCCACTTTGAATATCCATGACTAATCTAGCACTAACAATCTTTTTGCGTATGCGTAAAAAGAGGATATATCTGCAATCTCAAGCGAAGTCCAAGGTGTTGGAGAAACTTGTGTCACACTTGGAGACCTTGGAAGCAGTTAGGCAAAAAGTTAACTGACACCAAGGAGGCTGCGAAGTCAAAGGATCGTAGGATGATAGAAAATCTGCTAGCTTCATGATGCCAACTTAGAATACCGAGGAACAATCGAAGGTAAATAATATTCATCTGTAGTAGCTGATTTGACAAACTTCTGTTGTAAAAACTCTTCTAACCCATGCTTGCTATGCCAGCGCAAAGATGATAGATCGAGTCCTTAAAGGCCTGATTGAAAAAAGCCGAGGAAGCCAACTCCATGCTCAAAGATGAAAAAGACAGGGCCATGGCAGAATTGGAAGGTAAAACTTACAACTTGATCCTTTTTTCTTTAAACCTTGAAAGATCCTATTTTTCTTGATTTGTTCAAATTCAGCCCACACAAAGAAAAACCAAAACTCAGTTTGCAGCCTTCATCAAGTGGATCAAATGGGCAGAATCTGTGCGCTACAACATTGCCAATGCTACAGCTCTAGTCTTGAACGCCAACTTTCGAAATGATCTTGACTCCAGCTCGAAGGACGCCACTGAGATCTTTGATAAGTTAAGGAGTGCTCCCGATAAGTACTTCAAAAATATTGCGGAGGCAACCACCATGGCAGCAAGTCAAGCCCTTACAATGACAAAGTCGTTGTATCCACGAGTGGACATAGCAGCAATTTGGGATGGCTTTGCATATGACACTTCCGAGGAGCAGGCACTGGAACTAATCAACGAAGCCGAAGAGCCTATCGGGAAGATAGCCAAAGATGTAATAGATAGTTTCCAAAACTAAACCTTCATTGTAAGATAATTAATGAATGTAGATTTCTAACTTATTTATGATCTTGTTCTGACTATAATATGTATATAAAGTAAGAAAACTTTTGTTTGATTATGCTAAGCCTAGAACTTTGATAAGTCTTCAAAAATTTTTGCAATACTTGTCAACATCTCATAGCCAAAACTGACCAATGATAAGCCAAACTAAGAATGCAGACAATCTTTGTGGTGCCCCAAACTATGCTAGTCTATGAATGTGAACCGACATAGGCTGGAGGTCACAACATTACCTGTGATTGCAGTACCAGTCCCAGGATACATAGGCTGGTATTCACGAAACAATAGTGGAAATCAGAAATAACAAAGCTTTATTACAACACTGGTGAAAGTCTCATACCTACTACCATCATGGACAGACCCCTGAGTGGTTGATACATTGAAAAGACAGAATAAATTGGGCCAAAAATGTAGAAGCAGTGGTGGGAAATATGGGATATAAAATACCAGAACAAGAACTGCAAACATAGACCACATGCTCAGTTTGGGGACTAGGCCTGGAACCCCGAGAAGTCGTACTCAACCTGCTCCTAGAAGTAGACCTTGACAGAAGGGTCTAGGTACCTTCATCTAACTATATAAATATAAATATAAGCAAGGGTGAGTACTTAGAGTACTCAGCAAGCCAAGGAAAAACTTGACATGCAGAGATTATAAACAAGGTGGGGTAAGGTCGCCTTTGGAAAATCCCAAGGTTTTAAATAGTTTATTTGCAAAACACCAGTGAGTCAAGTTTTAGTTTTGGAACGAGGCTTATGCCTCGCTCCATTCTACAAGTTCCTTTGCAACACCTGTCACCATAATCATGAGTAAATATTCCAAGAAAAAATCGTGTCATCTCAGCATCACCCGGCCATCTCAGCCAAACCAACCGGCCATCTCGGCCAAAACCACGCCTCGATGCCAAACGACTCCCTGAGTCACATGGACTCGTCCCCAACCACAAAGGCTGGCCGTTCACCACAAAGGCAAACTCTGGTAATGATAACCCACGCCTTAAGGGTATATCAAAACATGGGGTTTAAATCAAAACTACACTATGAGAAACACTTCACATCCACCCTTGACCGTGGGCAACACTGTTTAAACAGTTTTACTAAACTCTACATAGGTTGTACGCTTTATCCACACGTCATGAATGTCCCGCATTACCAGACACATGTGGATCAGACATGTCCAACAATGGAGAGTTCATTACAAGGCTTTTCCATAACCAACCCATAAATATCCCATGTCACACGGTTGGATGAATATCTCAAACCAAGTATCATGCCAGTCTCAGGCTCTCGTCTACTCAAGACACGCCGTATAGCTCCAACCGCATCCCACGATTAAGAAAACCCCCGTCTTAGGGGAGGGCCTTTAACTCCACTATCCCGCCGTCCCTCAACTGCTACATGCAAGACACCTATGTTTTAGCTACTTACTCAGCTAGGGGCATCCCGCTTTACCCGTGTGGTTGTACTGTTTTATGCTTGGTTGAATTTCCCAAAGGATTAGATCCTTATGGATAATGCATAGCCAAGCCACCAAGGGACTGACTCCCCCATCATTAAATTTTGTAAACCACTTTTCCATTTTAAAACCACACCAACATCTCGTTGGGTTTCGATAAACAATTGATACTAAAAATTCACATTTTTCCCATACGAAACTTCATATCATGGATACCGACGAATATATGGTGGAGTTATGAATGGGATGGATCACCGAATCCTATATAATAAAAATGCAACTACTAGGTAGGTCAGACGATTCGCCTTCGAACCGTGGCTGAGCAGTGCTGCCTAAGCATGCGATTTAACAAACAAAAATACTTAATAAAAATATTGGTGCAAGAAGTGGTCAAGGAGGCTTGCCTTGGTCCTCAGCGATTATCGGAGCCTCGAACTCCTGCGTGAACCCTCCATCGGTCTCATGCTCTATATACGTGACAAAATAAACAATACATAAAACCACTACTCGAAACAAAATAAACACATAAAATGTAGAGTCACTAAGTAGAGGAGAATTTTAACAAGATTTTGGGACTTGAATGACGTCAAACAGATTACGGATAAAAAGATATGGATTTTTTATCAAGATGGAATGGTTAGGATACGGGTCGAACCTAAACCATTTTTAGTGAATTTGTTGATCCATGGTTCAATAGGATAAATCCATCACAAATCTATTATATTAATAGATTATCCATGGATATCCAAATGGATCAGATACATTACTATTAGACAAAAAAACTCATATTACATATGTGTAAAACTCGGACCCAAAATTTTTAAACTCGTGTTTACATTATAAAATTTATCAGATTTAGTTGAATTTTATAGGAATGATTTATTATACAGAGAAATAACTTTGTACAAATTTTGATCCATTTATACATGCGGGGCCCATGATGTATTACTAAGACCCAAAAATTATAGTTCAATATGTGTAAAACTTGGACCCAAAATTTTAAACTCATGTTCAACTATGAAAACTTGTTATAGTTAAATTTTATAAAAATAATTTATTATATAGAGAAATAACTTTGTACAAATTTTAAAGATATTTATACATGTGAAGTCATTTTGGGTTGAACCCTTTAAACCTAGGTTCTAATGGTTTGATCCATTTGATCCATTTATATTTTTGAAGCGATCCTAATGGTCCATTGGAGCAAATTTATGGATAGGTTTAATGGATAAATGAATCGAACCTAACCATTCCATCACTATTTTTTTTACTTTGAAGTGTTTTTTGAGGCGGATAGAATGGGAAGGAATATTCTAGGGAATATTTTGGTGGGGTCCGGATGTCAGAGGGTCAAAGGTGTTGAGAGTATGGGGGTGTGGGGTCCGCGCAGATCCCACTCTCTTTTTCTCTTTTTTTCCTTCTTTCTCTTCCTTATCCTTTCCTTCTTCTCTATCCCTCTCTCTTCCTTCCCTTTCCTTTTCCTCTGCTCGCCCATGCATTGCAAGCGGTGAGGCGGTTGGTAAGGCACAGTGGCCGGGCGATGATGCATGGCAACGCACGCGGCTGGGCGTGGTGGCCGAGGCGGTGGTGCAGAGAGGAGGGCACTCGGGCAACACCGGCGGAGGAGGGGAGGAAAGGAGGGGGCGGTGCTGGGGCAGGGAGGGGAGGTGGCTTAGCGCCAGGCAGAGAGGAGAGAAAGGGAGTGGGGAAAAGAGGAGAGAGAGAGGCAGACTACCTTTGGGGTGACAACTCCATCGTGTCAGCAGTTTGGCTTGGTGAAAACGTCCGCTTAGTTTGGCGACGGAGTGGGAGGGCTTAAGGGTAAGCTTCTTGTATCCTTTATACTCCTCTTGTGCTGCAAGAGGAAGGCTGTCGATGATGAGGCCATAACGACTCCTATACTCACGTCTCTCTCCACAGGTCTCCGTTTGCTGCTTCTTGTTCTTCTTGCCTTGGCGTGGTGGAGGAAGGTGTCGGGGAGGCAACAATTGACTATGGTTGCAGAGGATGCAGAGAGGATATAGAGTGATGGACAGAGGGAATAAAATGTCAGCAAAAACATCAATGGACTCATGGCAGGGAGATGGGGTGAGCTGCTGGCTTGTGTGTCGACTGCATCGTGAGTGTCGCGGAGGGATTGGGGTATGTGGAGGGGCAACAGTTGACTTGCCAGTGAGGGTGCTGAGGGTGCAGAGGATGCAGAGGGATGGTTGGGGAAGAAATTATGTGTTTGCAGGGTGGACGGGGGAGAGAAAGGTGGGCACGCGTGAGAATGGAAAAGGATGAACTCCGGGTCTAGAAAATTTATAATGAAACAATGAAGTTTTTCACCGAACGATCAAAGTTCGAAAACACTTTTTTTAAACCTCCGGATGGAAAAGAAATTATTTGAATAGGGCCAGGAATTTTGGGATCGAAAAAGAACCTGGTTCGAAATTCCGGAGAACGGGACGGAAAAAGGACAACACTTAAATGGGCTTTGAAATTGTAAATTTTAATAAAATAGGGGGCGTCATATCTTTAAAGATAAAATAATTCTCCATTATTACTACGGGTAGCCTCCGACTGGCTACTCAAGAAGGCAAATTACTTGATGTAGGCAGTTGAGAGAAAGAAAATACATAATATAAGACTAAGAATAGAAATGACGTAAATGCTCGATGTTCCAGGAATTGTCAATTGGTGAACCATCTTCTCGCTTCAAACGGTAGGCCCCTAGACGAGTTACTTCGGATATAATATATGGCCCTTCCCATAGAGGAGATAACGTGTATCTATCTTTGGTTGTTTGAATCCTCCTACCATATCACCGACTATGAAAGCTCTGGAACGAACATTACGATTGTGATAGCGTCAAAATCCTTGCAAATACTTTGTCGACTAGATAGTAGCAATATCACGAGCCTCTTCTAGTCGGGTTAACTCTTCAACACAATCTTGATCACTTTGCTCCTCATCAAAACTCCACATCCTAAGAGGCTCAAACTCCATCTCACTTGGCAAAGTGGCCTCTGCTCCATAAACCAGGAAAAAAGGAGATTGGCCAGTAGCCTGACTGGGTGTGGTCCTGAGAGACCAGGGAACCGATGGTAACTCTTGCACCCACTGGCCTACATAAGGACGCAGTCGATCAAAAGACTCGAGCTTTAACTCCTTGAAGAATCATCTCATTGGCGCGCTCAACATGCCCATTGCTCTTTGGGTGTGCAACCGAAGCATAGTAGATCTTGATGCCAAAATCCTAATAGAAATCCTTGAAAACTCCACCCATAAATTGAGTACCATTATCAACGATAATCCTGTTTGGCACGCCAAATCAATGCATGATATTAAGGAAGAAATCCGGAGCCTTATCAGCCATGATTGTTGCAATTGGCCTAACCTCAATCCACCTGGGAAATTTATTGATAGCCATGAACAGGTGTGTTAAGCCTCTTGGACCCTTTTTGAAAGAACTTACGACATCGAGCTCCCAAACAATGAAGGGCCATGAAAGGGGTATTATTTGCAACTCTTGAGGAGGAACATGAATTTTCCTGGCAAAAAATTGGCAATCTTCACAAGTCCGAACGATCTTCTCCACATCAGTGACTGCAGTAAGCCAAAAGAATCTCTGCCGGTATACTTTGCCAACCAACGTGCGAGCTGCAGCATGGCTGCACTCCCGAGTGAATGTCTTGCAGTAACTGTTGTCCTTCTTTGGGTGATACGCACCGAAGCAAAATACCAGACGGGCTTCACTTGTAAAGCTCTCTTTCTGAAAACACATAACTCTAACTTCTACGACCTCAGCCTCATTCCACTCTTGAGGCAATTCTTGTATGGTCAAGAATTTAATGAAAGGCATCCTCCAGTCATTATACAACATGGAGACTTGTCTTGAGGCATCGTCTGCAAAGATCTCATTCTGTGAAACGGTCGGCTCGTATAGGTGTTCAACAAAGACATCCATAGGAGTGGCTTCTCACTTCGATCCAAGATTGGCCAACTCGTCCGCGGCTTCGTGGTGATGCCTTAATATATGAGATAACTCCAAGCCATCAAATCGATCCTTCAACCTGTGCACTGCCTGATAGTAGATGGCCATATTATCGTTAAGGTTGGACCAATCTTTCATGACTTGATTGATGATTAACTGAGAATGTCTATGAACTATCATCCAACATATCCCTAGGGACACATCAAGGCATAGCCCGTGAAGAAGTGCTTCGTACTCGGGAACATTATGTGACACCGGGAGGTGGATTTGAAGAGCATATCTCAATCGCTCTCCAGTCAGTGAGATGAGGACAACTCCTTCTCCAGCTCCTAAAACCCGAAGAGATCCGTCGAAACACATAGTCCAATGTTCTAGCTTTACTTTAGGCGCTTCCGACTGAGCTTCTGTCCACTCGGCAAAAAAATCTGCCAAAACCTGAGACTTAATTGACGTACGAGCCTTGACGGATATATCAAAAACCATAAAAACTCTAGTGCCCATTTTGCGATTCGTCCTATGGCCTCGTGGTTGTAGAGAACATCGTCAAGTGGAAAAGAAGTAATCACAGTAACCAAGTGACTTTGAAAATAATGTGGCAGCTTCCTGACCATGATCGATACTCCATACAACAACTTCTGGACTTGAGGATATTGTGATTTGGAATCTGCCAATACCTCACTAATGAAATAAATTGGCCCAGACTTTTTGCACATGCCCTTCCTCATCACGTTCAACCACCAAGATCGTGCTGACCACCTAGGAAGTAGTAGATACATACAACAAAAACGATTCTTATGGCATCGGTGAAGCCAATACGGGGGTCATTGCCAAAAGGCTCTTGAAATCTTTGAAGGCTTGCTTGGCTTCAGGTGTCCATTGAGAATCATCAGTCTTTTTCAGCAATTTTAAGAAAGGCATACCTCGCTCTCCATGCCTAGAGACGAAACGACTGAGTGCCGCCATGCACCCAATTAGTTTCTGGATGTACTTCTGGGTACCTAGCGGCTTCATATTGCATATGGCATTAATCTTATCTGGGTTGGCTTCGATGCCACAATGCGACACCACGAAGCCAAGCAGTTTCCCTAATGGTTCTCCGAAGGTGCACTTTTTCAGGTTCAACTTCATCCTGAAGGCCCAAATGTTGTTAAAGGTTTCTTCTAGGTGATCAATCAGGTTGTCCTTGTGTTTGGTCTTGATGAAAACATCGTCAACATAAGCCTCTACATTGTGCCCGAGCTGAGACTGTAAGTATCTCTGAATCATGCACTGATAGGTAGCACCAACGTTCTTTAGGCCAAAAGGCATTGTGATGTAGCGGTATGCGTTGAACGGTGTGATGAATGGGGTCTTCAAGCAGTCGGACTCTTTGAAGCTGAACTGGTGGTATCCTGAATAACAGTAAAAAACCAAGAAGTTCGGAGCCAGCCATCAAATCGATGACTTGGTCAATGCGTGGTAACCCAAAAGGGCCGTTAGGACAAGCTTTGTTACGATCCGTGTAGTTTATACACATGCACCACTATCCTGTCTTCTTCCAAACTAGAACTGGATTAGCCAGCCAATCTGGGTGGTAAACTTCTTTGATGAATCCAGTTGACAAAAGCTTTGTTAATTCTTCCTTGATAGCTTCGTGACGATCTTGGGCGAACCAGCGGAGTTGTTGTTTGATAGTCTTAGCATCAACTTTCACATTAAAAGAGCGCTCGATCACCTCTCTAGGAATACCAAGCATATGAGAAGGTTTTCAGGCAAATATATCTTTATTAGCTTGAAGAAAGGTGACGAGCACACTTTCCTATTTGTAATCTAACTCACTGCCAATTATGGCAGTCTTGGAGGAATTAGTCGGATCTAGCAGGATCTTCTTTGTCTTGGCATCGCCTTCTCCAAACTTTGGTATTTTCTTGGCAGGGACCTCTCCTTCCTATAATGTTGATGCAACCAGTCGGATCTCCTGACAGCCAAGTGCTTCTTCACAAGACTGGGCTAGCTCGTAACTCTCTTTGTCACAGGTGAAGGCTTGCTGAACGTCGCTGCGCGGTGAGATGACTCCTTGTGGTCCTGGCATCTTCATCATTAGATGAATTTTTCAAGAGCAGGCCTTCCTAATATGGCATGGTAGACTACCTCAAAGTTAGCAACTTCAAAGTAGATATTTTCAGTCCGATAATTATCCTGCGTGCCAAAGGTGACTGGAACAGTGATCTGCCTGAGTGGTGTTGAAGACAACCTGGGAATAACCCTGTGAAACAGAGCAGCCTCACCTCAGATCTAGGAACCTGCATCTCGTCTAGCATATTAGCAAAGAGAATGTTGAGTAGACTGCCACCATCAATGAGGACGCGCTTCAACTTAATATTACGAACCACTAGGTCTAGCACTAGGGGGTACCGCCCTGGGTGATCCACTCGGTCCGGGTGATCTGAGTGGTCAAACATATTGCCATTTCAGACCATCATAGGTATTGGGGTACTTCTGGTTGGATGGCATTTACTTCCCGATCAGTCAGCTTTTGCTTCCTCTTGGACTCGTAAGCGAGGGAGTAAGCCAAGATGTGATTCAACACAGCCCTGGGGTCTTGAAAAGCTCCTGAACCGGGTTTGTTGTTGTTGTCCTTATTCTGTCATGGAGTCTCTTCGCCACCAAGCCTTCAGGTTTCGCTTTTGATCTTTCTGGTGGTTGTTGCCATTACCTTTCTTGGGGCGTCAGCTGCTTCCTGAGTACTTTTCGTCTCGTGAGGTATTGACGGCCTCGACTGACTTGCCATAAGCATTTGCTATCTCGAATAACTTCATGACGATCCATGGAGGCTTGCAGGAAATTTTGCCAATAAGTAACTTGTCTCGGATTCCCTTCTGGAAGGCAACGATGATAATATTATCGGTAACCTCTGGGATCTTGTTGTGGGCCTCGGAGAAATGCCGGATGTAATCCTTAAGGGATTCTTTGTTATGCTATATGACATGATATGAGTCAAAGTGCGTTCTGGGTCTCTCGTAGGTTCCCTGAAAGTTGGCAAAAAACTGGCTTCGAAGTTTACTCCAGGAATCGATTGATTCCCTCGAAAGCCCGAAAGCCAGCTCCTTGCTGAGTCTGCGAGTGCCACAGGCAAATAATTAGCCATGGCATGTTGTCTCCTCTTGCTGCGTGGATAGCTAGAGTGTAGAAGGTGAGCCACGCCACGGGGTCAGTTTTGCCATCGTATTTCTCTATCCCAGTTGGTTTATAACCAGTCGGCCAATCCACTCGATGCAGTTCTTGAGTAAAGGCTAAACTCCATCACCTCCATCATCAGGTGATTGGCGTGGCGAGCGGTTGTCCCGACGTCCATGATTCTCCCGGTAGTGGTGGCTGGTTCAGCTTGTCTGTGAGGTCTTCGTGTCTCCTGTGTTCGTGTTCGTCTCCATGGCTGTGATCATCGTGAGCATCGTGATGACGTGGGTCGTGATGGCGGTTGTTGCAGTCTCTAGTACCGATTGACTGCTCTAGCTGTCTGCCTCTGTCACCATGATGGTGTAGACTTGATGTTGTTTGTCCTTTGCTATGCTCGGATACTCGGGGATTCTTGGAGCCAGAGATGGATTGTTGATGGCTGCTTGCAGGTGTCTTCGGTGTTTTGGCAAAGGATTCCTCTGGTTGGCGACTGGTCCCGGCTCCCTTATCTTGCTAGGCGGCCATTGCGATGATCATGGTCTTGACCTTGTTCAGCGTTGGAGTAATATTTTCTAGGACGACATCGATGAGAGTATCCAGTAGTGTGACGGTTGCAATGGTGTTCTGTTGAGGAGTGACGAAGATATTAGTATCATCAACATGAGTGTGTATGATATTATTGTGTGTAGCCCGACTGCTTCGAGCTAGGTATCGTTGGCGTTGTGCTTGGTCTTCCTCGTCCTTTCGTCTTCTTTCTTCCTCCAATCGAGTGCATTATTCCTCAGCTCCCCTCACAAGATGAGCTTGTTCTTCTTCAGCTGGAGTTCCCGCATAAAAACTTCAAAGGAGAGTAGGGTGCAATCATCGGTGAACTCGGAGCTGTTGATGCTTTTAGTGTTGAAATCACTATAGCCATAGGTGTGGTCGAGGCTGTCGACGATCTCTGTAGTACTGCAAGAATCGAGCGATCAGATGATGACACCTACCTCCCTGAGCCATGTCCATACAGGGTTGAAACATGCCCAGATCAAACCCTAGGGGGTGAAAGCGATCTAGATCTGAACGTTGCAGCGAGGAGCGGAGGAAGTCGCATGGCGATCTGAGGATAAGTCGTTGTAGATTTGGAGACGTCGCATGGTTGAATCGACGATGATGACTCCCCCGAGTGGTTTGAAGCCATGTTGGAAAAGAACACTTCTGGGTAGATCTCAGGGTGTTCGGGAGACCAAATAGTGCTGAAGTGATATGGCCCCTCTCTGACTTGTTCGAATTCGAGTCGAGGAGAGAAATCTTACCGAAGTTGTCAATGATGAAATTGAGGTTGTTGAACTGGTAGGCCTACCCGGGAGGGAAGGCGAAATCGTTGGCTCTTGAAGTTGATCCCATCGCACTTGTCGGTGGAAAACTCGACGCAACCCCTACCTGATGTGCCAACTGTTGATCCTAGAAATCAGCAATAAAAAAAGGAGATAACGTATGAGATCTAAAGTGGATGAGTAAAGGGGACAAGGTTTAGACAGGTTCGGTCCTTTTCGATGAGAAGTAATTCCCTACTTCTATTTTGGGGATTGAATCCGTCATGTGTTATATTGATCAGATAATCAAGTTGTGGCTATGTATCGCTATGTTGCCTATATGCCTCTGGAGGCTTTCTTCCCACCTTATATAGGTTAAGGGGCAGGGTTAGAGAGGGAAAAACCCAATCGGACACGGCATAAGTTTTCTTATCCATTTACATCATCGTACTCAACTTGGACTATCGGACTATGCCTTAGAAAACTAGGCAATTCGATTCCCATATCCTAATCTATTTCATAACATGTGGATCCGGGCCCCACCTTCTATTAGATAAGCTGACCGTGTGGGTATATGGTATCCATAATCTCTACAAAACTGGAATCATTAATTACATCAAGCAGCCAAACAAACTCAGTATAAATGACTTCAGTGTTTAGCATTAAGTGCTTGAACCAATACCACCCTAGTAAGCTTGGCATCATGTGGCGTGGTTGAACGAATGTGTTCAATCAAGAACAGAAGAATTCTGCATGTAGGAAATGTGCCTTTACGTCCGCTCAAAATGATGTATTCTGTACTACGAAAATAGAGAAATTTTATGGTGCTTGAGAAAGTACTCTGAGACACCTGGATATTTAGTACCAAAAATATTAAATTTTACAATAGAAAATATGGTACTTTTAGGTATTTTCTCAAGGATGTTAAAATTACCCATGAAAATAACAGCCAGATAAGCTGGTTGTATGGGTATATGGTACCAGTCAGAATTAATGCAGCAAGGCTCAAGATATTGTCACATTTATGGCTGTGCAGTTGCAATAGATTAGATGATTTGCAAGGAACTATTGTAAACTCTCAAGAGGATATCCTCTCATTATTTACATGTTATTTAAATGGTTATGAAAAAATTAAATAATTGATAGATCACTATACAAACATGCAAGATTAAATTTTACTTTTATAAGTTCTAACGAAAAAATAAATTTGACTGTTAACTAGTTTAATTTATTTTTTTATGACTTATAGAAGTTAAATTTTAATTATTGGAGTGATATATCACATATTAATCTATCTTCTTAGTTTTTTATAAATGGCATACAAATGAAATAACAGGAGGATGTCTCCTCAAGAATTTAGAATCAACACCCTTTATTTGCATATTGAAGTGCTAGAACCAAGAATAGCAGAAAGAATCAGCGTATCAATTCTTTCGAGGAAAAAAAATCAGTGTATCAAGCATGTGTCGTATTTGCTACAGTATCGATGTGCAACAGTACAAATATGACTTCCGTTGATTTAAACAGGATGATTACAGGAGACATTATAAACCTCTAACATTTCCAAATGATTTTATTGCGCCAAAAACTTAGTACCTAGCTAGCACAGCTTAATAAGAGTCTGTTGTACAATTCCCGGTAAATGTAAGAAAGAAGAAGCCGAGAGTCTTTCAACTCTCATCTTACAAGACTCATCTGGGCTCAAGTTCTGTGATCGGCGCTTCGTTTTGCGACGTTTTTCTTGAGTTGTGTCGGTAAAGCAGATTCTGCTCTGAATTTACATCTGAGCTGCAATCTCCCGGAACCAAAATGCAGGCCTGGACAAGGAAGGAAGATGGACTAGTGTACTACTAAGCATGACATTAACAGATGGCATCAATGGCCTATTCACGGTTTCGGCTGAACGCACAGTAGCCCAATGTGGATGCACTTCAGCACCTTGTCAACTGGATAGTGGCTTTCCAATGATGGATCGATCAACTCGATGGCTTTATCGCCAGTCCAGTGCTACCATGTTTGCATCAAATCATGGGTTAGTGTTCCATTTAAGTTATAGTTGGGAGAAGTTGGCTCAGCATGTAGTCACAACATATATGAGACACTACTGTAGAATGATTTTTTTTTCACTGACCAAAATCCACAATAGTCCTGGTTTCAATAGAAACCGAGACTAAAAAATTTTTAAGTCCCGGTTAAAAAAGACAACGGGCTCTAGGACCTTTAGTCCCGGTTGGTGTTACCAACCGAGATTATAGATCATCTTTAGTTGATCTTTAGTCCCGGTTAGATTTTTGTCAAAATCTATCGGTCGGCGGCTATTTTTAGTCTCGGTTTGTAACACTAACCGGGACTAAAGATCCTATCTTTTGTCCCGACTAGTGTTATAAACCGTGATTAAAGATCTAAATTATCTTCAGTTTCGGTTGGTAACACCAACCGGGACTAAAGTGAAGGTGTTTTTTTAAACTGCGTAAGTTAAAAATATGGTTTGTTGTAAAGGAATGGAATTTTGTTGCATGATTCAAATGACCTGAAATTAATTTGAGAGGACCTGTAATTGAAAAAAGGGTGGTGTTGTGTGGGGGTGGGTGATTGAAGATAGAACTCAATTACTGTTAGTTATATGCCCTATAGGCAACATGGAGATGTTGGATATCATGGTCAATATTTATGTATTTATGAATAAAGTGTTATTCAGTTCCATAAAATAGACATCTTGTATTGATCAATAAGTACGTGACTTATTTATGAGACTCGATATGTATGAATATATTTCTAAATGATTCCTGATCATATATCATATTATTGGAACTAATATGATTCTAAGATCGGCATGTCTATTGATTGATGATCATGTCTCATAGATCATTGGTATGGAGATATCAAATCAATAAACATGGACACATGTGTTGGAGAACACATTATTGGATAGACCCACCATGAGACACTACAGGAATTAATGTGCCATTAGTTGGTCTCAGGTAGTGTTGGTATAAAGTCCTTAGACCTGAGATCACCATGGATTCCAACATGTGTAGTAGCCTACTTTGGGACTACCAAACGCTATTCCGTAACTGGGTAGTTATAAAGGTAGTTTTCGGGTTTGCTATGAAACATGGAGTGGGATGTGAGTGATCAAGATGGAATTTGCCCCTCCTTTGGAGAGATATCTCTGGGCCCTCGAGGTAATGGATTATGGAAATGCATGGCCATGCTAAGTTAATTGAGGAGTCAATCAACAGACAGATAATCCAATACGGTTCGAGTGAATGGTTAAGCTATTAAAGGGATGGCACACATCATGCCTATAGCTTAATTGGTATCGTGAGGCAAAGGGATTTGTGTACACATTACAGGTTCAGAGCCGATATTATATTCTTGTATACTATGGTGTCAATATGTGCCGCTAGGCGCCGTGCGTGATGTGTCGGCTGAGTTGGACTCGAGCCGACGGTCGGCTAAGTTAGACTATAGCCAAAACCGAGTATACCTGAACCTACAGGGTCGCACGCTTAAGGGGATAAGAACAGGCATTCGAGTTGGACTCGGATACGGCTCGATCGGATAGGGATCCGATCGAATAGAGTCCTATGGGCTTACGACGTATGGGCGGCCAACTCTGTGATATTCGGATGAGATCCGATTCAAAACAGAGTCCTAATCGGCCACTAGTCCCAGTCGGCCAACTCTATATAAAGGAGGGAGGGGTGGAGAGCTGCGACACGTCAATTGCATTGGATTGAACCAAATCCGCAACAGAAGTCGCTGAGATCAATCTCCACGGAAACCCTCCCCACTTTCGAGCCAAACCCTAGCCTTGCATCGCGTGCTAGCACACGGGTGTTCGGCGTTCTGTCCTCGGACATATAAATACCGGTAGAGGCGCTGCTACGTTGCACGCTGTTCATCGGCTGTGGAGGAATCGGCTGCGGTCGAGCGCATCGAAGCGAGAACACAGTCGGACGACTCGGATCGGCTACGACATCTGCGAATCGGCTGATTGGCGAATCGGCTGTCCCCGGGAATCGGCTGTCGGCTTGCGGGAATCGGCTACACTGTTTCGGATTGGATAGCCATGATTGGCTGTTTCCGCTGCACACTTCAATCGGTAACAATCTATTGGCCCTTACTTGCAAGTGTTCCTGGTTTGCGCGGTAAAAGTTTTTGTTTTCGGCTAGCGTAGCCTCCGCGTAACCCTTCAATTACAAATTATCATATTGTTATTAACTAATGATTCTCAATATACAAATTTTTTTGTGAAATTGTTTTGGTGATAATATACAAATCGGAGGGATCTATAATATTGATAAGAACATCACTTCTTCGGATACAGATAACATTCCTTCACTGGACATGCAAGGTCCAATCACTATTACTTGTGTTCTTCGTTGCGTAGCCAGAGATTAGCCTTCTTGACGAGGTCAACCGGGTCTTTGTCTCGGTTGATAACCAGAGGAGTCGTGGTGCTAAGATTGTAGGCACGGATCTTTTGATCTGAAGCCAGATCGGTGTGTCACTAGAACCTTCCGTGACATAGCCTTTGTATATTTCAGTTTTAGAGTCCGTCGTGTTGAGTTTGTGTTTGGGTTGAGGTCTTCTTACTGGTTAGATCGTGATAGAGTCCAGTTCATGTGTTTCCTCCCTTTGTTTCCATCAAACCTTAGCGGTCGCATCTAGTTTGTGTGCGTGTAATAAGTTTTTATTCGTATTATTCTCGTTTTGTCCTCTAACTTGGAGTCGGTTTTTAAAACAGCCATAATATTTACATACGGACTCCGATTGAGATGTTCCATATATGAAAATCGATCAGAAAATTTTTTTGGATGCGTTCATCCCCTGCGTTGCTAGGTTTGACGATTTTATTTTTCCCAAAAACTGCTCGAAGATTGTCTTTTCGAGCCCCAAAGCTTTTTTCAATTCTAAGCGCGTCTTCTGCATTTTCCACCGGTCACGTCTTTCACTTGTTTAGGCTCAAATTTTTGAGGTTACTTCTCGTATGCTCCTAAGTCAAGAAAAATATAGAAAAAGAAAAAGAAAAAGTCAAATTTTTCCAAAAAAAGGTCAACATCGATCAAAAGAAAAATAGAGAGGGCAAAAGAGAAACAATATCTAGAGAAACACATAGAGATATACAATGTCTATGATTACCAAGTAAACTCGAGCTTCAAAAGGAATATGTTAATTATAATTTAAAATAATTTTATATCAGCATATGTTAATTATATATGATTATAATAATTTAATAATAGTTTTAAACTATTTTAAATATTATCTCATTAATTTTCTGATTTGATTAAATTTTAATGCATTACTTATTATTGTTTTAAATTAATTTGGCTCGATTTAATGGATTGTTTAATTTTATATCGGTTGTTAATTCTAGCCGGGACAAAAATAATTTGGAAATAGCGAGAAATTATCTTTAGGCCGGGTTGATGGCTATAACTAGACCGGGACTAAAATAAATTAAAAATAACGGGAAATTATCTTTAGTCCTGGTTGGTGGGTGCAACCGGGACTAAAGATGAATTGAAAATAGTGAAAAATTATCTTTAGTCCCAGTTGGTGTCACCAATCGGGACTAATATATCTTTAGTCTCGGTTGTCGGCACCAACCAGGACTACAAATCCAGGGGTATATATATACTGGCACGCATCGTCTTCTACACCGATCCAACACTTAGCTATCTTCCTCTCTCAACTCTCTCTCCCTTAGCTCTCTCTCCCTCTCTCAGCTCTCTCTCCCTTAGCGGTGGAGGAGGAGGAGATGGTGGCGGCGGCGCCCTCCTCCGCATGATCCGGTGGGAAGGGAGGTGGTAGCGGCTCGAAGATGGCGCCGCCCCACGGCTCGAAGGTGGCTGCGGCGCGCGCTTCGAGATGGCGGCGGCCCGGTGGCTCGGAGGTGGTGGCGGTGCCTCC
Source organism: Oryza australiensis (assembly GCA_019925245.2). Lineage (NCBI taxonomy): Eukaryota > Viridiplantae > Streptophyta > Magnoliopsida > Poales > Poaceae > Oryza > Oryza australiensis. The sequence continues at coordinate 154,174 of JAIFGZ020000383.1, forward strand.
TCCCTTTCCTCCTCCTCTTCCTTGTCCTCTCTAGGAGCGACGGGCGGGGTGGGGCGGGGCGGCGTCCCTCCGTCGGATCTGGCCTAGGGGAGGCCGAATCCGGCGCTGTGAATTTTTTTTAAAAATTTTATGATGTTTTATACTTGAATTTGATATGTGATATATGTGTATCATTACTCGATATGTGAATATATGTGATGTTCATTACTCGAATTTGATATATGTGATGTATGTGAATTTTGTGATGTTCATTACTCGATATGGAGGATATTTGAGGATGTTAATTTGATATGTGAATTTGATTTCGACAGAAAAACAATGAAAAACAACGAAAAAACAAAAAAAATATTTGGAGATGTGAGGAGCATAATATATAAAGAAGTAACATGAGCAAAATATTTAAAAAAATCTTTAATCCTGGTTAGTAACATCAAGTGAGACTAAAGATAGCGAAGCCAACCACGTGAAGCCGCCATCTTTAATCCGATTGGTGTTATCAACCGGGACTAAAAATGGATCTTTAGTCCCGATTATTTCAACCGGGACTAAAAAAAATATCTTTAGTCCCGCTTTCGTAGTCTGGTTTGTAACCCAAGACTTGTAACGGACTAAAGTGGATTTCCCCAATCCTAAACCCTAAACCCTTTCCCCAACAATGAGATCAATATCTTGGTCAGAACCGTAGGAGCCAAAGTTTCTTCTTCCTGTGATGAGCTCTAAAACCAGGACACCGAAACTATACACGTCTGACTTGGTCGAATATTGTCCGTGCATCTCATACTCCGGAGACATGTATCTACTGTAGCAAGAACATAACTTTTACTGCATGATTTATTGACTTCATTATTTTAAAGGATTGGGCATACTTACTAAGTCGCAGCGATACAGTGAGTGATAACTTGTGATTGATCCTTTTCGAATATCTTAGCTAGACCAAAGTCAGAAATCTTAGGCGGCGAAGACGAGCGCCCGGCGGCGAAGCACCCGACTGGCGGCGAAGCGAGGACCCTCCGCCTAGTGGCGAAGCTAATCAGGTTCTAACCATGCCGATTTTTCAGGGAGGCCCAACAAGCAGGATGGAATCTTTAGAGCCTAGGGTCAGGGTCAGGTTAATTGGGTCAAAAGACTACGTCCTTGTCATAAGGATGATTAAGTAATTTTCCAAGTATACAGAAACCCTCGGGTTATTGATATGGACCGTAAATCTATAAAAAGACCTCAAAGAGTGTATAACAGAGAATCCAATTTTTTTAAATTACAATATATTTTTGTCCGTATTTTCACATATTTAAGGGAAGCCTTTCTTTTTCGTCATATGACAACAAATCGATTTCGTAGATGATGAACTAAGAGGAATGCCTGAAAAAATAAATCTACTTTACAAGCGGTCTCTTTAGTGGTTGTCTGTAAAAATTAATTTTTATAGGTGGGTTTATACCACATGAGCTCCTCGACTATTATTACAAGTGTAATATTTTTGTTTGGCTGTAAAAATGAACCACTACCTGCGAAAATAGTTTTTTTAGTAGCAATGATTTGCAAATTGAAGTGCAATATAGGAACCGAGAATAACATAAGGAATCAGTGGATCAATTCTTTCAAAAGAAAAACCAGTCTATCAAGCATGTGTCGTATTTGCTACGGATTCTTTGTGCAACGATGTAAACATGCTGACGTTGATTTAAACAGGATGACAGTAGGATACATTATTAACATCTAATAATTTCCACTTGACTTTGTTGAGCCGAAAACTCAAACACCTAGATAGCCAATAAGAGTTCGTTGTACAACTACCTGTAACGGTAACGAAGAAGAAGAGGAGATTCATTCGACTCATCTTACAAGACTTATCTGGGCACAAGCTCTGTGATCGGTGCTTCATTTTGATACATTTTCGTTGAGTTGTATGGGTCAAGCAAGTTCTGCTATATCTAGCACCAATCTCCTGAAACCAAAAGGCGGGCCTGGAGAAGGAAGGGAGACGGATTGTGCCACTAAGCATGACATTAACAGCAGACATCAATGGCCTATCAGTAGGTTTCGGTTGAACACAGAGTAGCTCAATGTGGATGCACTTCAGCACCTTATCAACTGGATAATGGTCTCCCAATGATGGATCGATCAACTCGATGGCTTTATCTCTTGTCCAGTGCTCCCATGTCTTCATCAAATCAATGGGTTAATGTTCGATAAAACTTAAACGGGGAGAAGTAAGCCAATATAGAGGGAAAATATATATTACAAATTATATAGCGCAAACTGGAAAACTAGCGTAAGATGTACAAATGAACGTCTGAGATTTTTTCACGTCACCATGAGTAATTTTCAGACACCAATTTATGCATCATACAGTAGTTTTCAGGTTTACACTATATATGAAGTTTGCACTACATATTTTCACCGGTTTAGATGAATTAATATAGTGTCTGTGTACTCACAATATTTATGAGATCTCCTGAATATGTGGAAGCCGTCCTGCGTCAAGGACGTGCAGAAGCTCATGGGCTGCATGACGTCTCTCAGAAGGTTCATTTCCCGCTCGACGAGCGTGGAGCACCATTCTTCAAGCTGATCGGGAAGGGGAAAAACTTCCAATGGTCGGATGAGGCCGGCAAGGCTTTGCCGACTTCAAATATCTCTTGACCACGCCGCTAGTCCTCACCACTCTGAACCCCGAGGAATAGCTGCTTCTGTATGTCGTCGCAACCACGTCTGTCATCAGTACAATGTTGGTTGTCGAACGTCCGGAGGAAGGTCGCGCTTACCCGGTTCAAAGGCCTGTTTACTATGTATTCGAGGTCCTCGGGCCGTCGAAGATGCGCTACCCGTAGGTGCAGAAGCTGTTGTATGCAGTCCTTATCACCACCAGAAAGCTAAGACACTACTTTCAAGCTCACAAGGTGGTGGTGATGACCGGGTTCCCCCTTGGGAACATCATTCAGAACCACGAGGCCACTGGACGGATAGTCAAGTGGGCCTTGGAGACGGGCGAGTTTTCCATCGACTACAAGCCACGCAACGCCATCGAGTCCCAAGTCCTTGCTGACTTCATGGCCGAATGGACGGAGATCTAGCTCCCGCTGACCTCCGAGGCTCGGCTGACCTGGACCATGTATTTTGATGGCTCCCTCAGCATTGATGACGCTAGAGCTGGCGTGCTTTTGATTTCCCCGAAGGGCGAGCATCTTAAGTATGTCCTCCAGTTGCTTTTCAAAGCGTCAAATAATGCCGCCGAGTACGATGCTTTACTCCATGGTCTTCGAATCGCCAAGTCCATCAGCATCGACCGCCTTATGGTATACGGTGACTCGAAGCTAATAATTAGCCAGGTCAACAAGGACTGGTCCTGTTCGAGCGAGAAGATGGACGCCTATTGTGCCGAGGTTCGAAAGCTCGAGGGCAAATTTAGCAGCCTCGAGTTCCACCATGTTCTCCGTGACGCCAATTCGGTGGCTGACCAGCTGGCTATGTTCGGGTCTTCCCGAGCTTTTGTTTTGAAGGAGATCTTCGTCCACGAGTTACACAAACCATCGATCAAAGACTTGGAGCTTCCCGAGCCTGCCTCTCCACCTCCAGCTGAGTCTGTGCTCACCATCATTGATGTTTTGAGTGACTGGCGTCGAGATCTCATTGACTATATCACTACGAGGGTGCTCCCTCCCAACAAGGCCATGGCCGAACGTGTCACCCGACACAACAAGCAGTACGTCATGGTGGGCTCTGAGCTGTTCAAGCGTGTGGCCTCCACCCGAGTACTCTTGTTGTGTGTTCCCCGGGACCGTGGGATCCAAATCCTCGATGAGATTCACTTGGGCGTATGTGGCAACCACGCAGGCGCTAGGACGTTGGTCGGCAAAGCCTTCCGTGCAGGCTACTATTGGCCGACCACCAATGAGGACGCCAAGGAGCTAGTTCGGCGCTACCACGGGTGTCAGTTTTTTGCCAAACAGCACCATCTCCCAGCACTGGCTCTCCAAACGATCCTGCCATCATGGCCCTTCGCATGCTGGGGGATCAACATGGTCGGCCCATTCCCAAAGGCACCCGGGGGCTTCACCCACCTCTTTGTCGCAATCGACAAATTCACGAAGTGGATTGAAGTAACGTTGTTGAAAGCTTGCACCGTCAAGAAGACGGCCGAGTTCATCGAGGGCATTACATTCCGCTTCGGCGTCCCGAGGAAGATCATCACCGACCTCGACACGGAGTTCACCGGGAACGATTTTTGGGAGTTCTATGAAGAAAGATGCATCAAGGTCAAGTATGCCTCGGTGGCACACCCCCGGGCAAACGGGGCAGTGCGAACGTGCTAATGGCATGATCCTGCAAGGCCTAAAGGCCCGGGTCTTCGACCCACTCCAAAAGCATGAAGGCCTCTGGTTGCGTGAGCTCCCCACCGTGCTCTGGGGGCTCCGCACTCAGCCGAGCCGAGCCACAGGACGGTCCCCATTCTTCCTAATCTATGGCTCGGAGGCAGTTCTCCTGGTCGACATGCTCCACGAATCCCCAAGGATTCGGCTCTACGATGAAGGGATGGGCGAGCATACGAGGGCCGAGGACATCGACAGCATCGAAGAAGAACGCATGGCGGCAACAATCCAGATGGACCGACACCAGCAGGCACTTCGCCGATATCATGACAGGAACGTCCAAGCGAGGTCCTTCAAGGTTGGCAACCTCGTGCTTCAAAGGGTGCTGTCCTCGGCCAGCATGAACAAGCTCTCACCTCCGTGGGAAGGCCCTTTCATCGTCTCCGCCGTCACACGTCCGAGCTCCTACAGGCTGATTCGCGAAGATGGACAGGAAGTGCCAAACTCATGGAACATCGAACACCTGCACCGATTCTACGCATGAACAGCTAAGTACCTAGCCCTCAATCCCTTCAATTCCGTAGTTTCGATTATGTCTTGACCTTTTCTGCAGGCTATTTTCTCGATCCCCAAACGGCTCGGGGGCTCAAAAGCCTTCTCGAGCAATATCGCCAGCCGCGTTGATCCCTTCCGGTGCAAAATACTCATGGCAAGCCCTGAGTAATGCGAGCCTAGCTTATTAGCTGAGGGTTTCTGAGAAGATGTTCCACCCGCGGAGCTTGAGCTGCTCGGGGGCTCATTCATTACCCGCTTTGACTGAACATGGTCGGCTCGACCCTGAGTCCCTCGGGTACTGACTTCATTCCTACCCGGGGCTGGCTGGGGTCGGGACCGGCCGTGTTTCAGTCAAGTGCCGATGAATGAGCTCGGGGCTCTTAACGACTAAATCCATTGTGTACGACTAAGACGCCAGGAGCTTCACTTGGGTCACCCGGACAATGTCTGTCGATGGCCCGAATCGTTCTACTTCGAGGGTAGACACACAGAGATTGGTCGGATGACGATGACCTCGCGATCATTCCCTATGTACACAGCTAAGTGACCTTGCTCGACTGAATGCCTGCCCAGATCTGTCTCGCCGGCTTTCGCCGCTTGGTCATGAGAGTTATACGTGTACCGGATGATCACCGATCCTCCCCCGCCCACCTATTCACCCTGCACTTGGCTGAGTCAATTCGAGTAGACTGATGAAGCCTTCGGATCCATCTGTTAAGGCCCAATGAACACTCGGCATCGAAGGTCGGTCATGTGGCAAATAGAAGGCTGTCTCTTCGCGTTTCGACCCGTTATGAACCAGAAGGATCTTCTTGGAGTTTGATTGGCAGCCCTCTAACTTGGTCTATAGATGGCCGAGATCGCTCAACAGGATGTACTCCATGAGGCAGACGTCCTTGAGTTTGACAGGAAGCCTTCCGGTCGTCGGTCCGTTGATGGCCTAAGTCACTCGGCGCAAACTACCCGAAGTGGTGTCTTCTCCCGAGCTCGACTGCTTGCCCTTCGAATTCTGACTATTGAAGGATGACGCCAGCGGGCCATCCTTCGGTAACCGCTTCGACGTTAGCTCGGGGGTACAGCTTATGTACCACACCAAGGACATGTGTCGCTGCCATCTTCGCCACGCCCTGAGCGAAGGTCCGGAGAAGCTCCCAACCGTTCAGCAGGCGCGCCTGGAGCACGTCGTCATTCGGATGGCCGACAATGTGTCTGGGTCGATCGCGGCGAGGAGCCTTCGGGCCGCTCTCGAGCAGATCTCCCAGCGCCCATCGACCGTCCTCAGGCTATCTCGAAGCCGGCCTACTTGACGACGCATGCTCGCCAGCAGGCCTGGTTAGTACAAAGCTCGGTCAAAACACGCTCTGGAGTCTACAATAAGAGAAATAAAACGCCAGTACTTATGGACAGCCTCTTCCTACTCGGCCTGGAGCTTGGCTAGTTTGGCCGAGGCTTCATCTATGGCTACCTTGGCAGCCACCACCTTCCTCTCCACCTCGACCCTCACCCCTTCCGACGCCGAAGCTTTGCCCTCGGCATCGTCGAGCATGGCGGTCAGGTCCTGGAGGAGGGCCTGGCTATGCCGTTGGAGAGCAGCAGCCTCCTTGACGCCGGCAAGGGAGGACAACCCTTCAATGCAAGGGTTGATGGTCGAGGGTTCCCTATCAACGATGCTAGTCAGCGCTCGCAATGCTGATGAAATAAAAACACAACAAAAATGGACTCACCTGGTGGAGGCTGTAAACCTCACAGTACCCCGGCGTGGGATTTTAAGGGTGGGCTCTAACGCTCGTCCCCCCACCTCCTCGCGTGTGCTTGGCTCCGCCTCCATGGAAGCGATTAGTTTCCGCTTCCCCTTCGGGTCGGAGATCACCTCGAAGATGCGCATCTCCGCAAGATCCACTTGTGGCAGAGCGCCAACATCCTGCCATGGCATCAACACGTGGCAGGTGAGGCTCTAGTAGAAGAATAAAAGAAGAAGCATCTGAGTAAAGGATGAAATTCAAGACTTACCCATTGGTGACGGCTCCTGGAGCTTCTGCTCCTGCTCCAACCCTTGCTGGAACTCAGCGACGAGACCATACGTCCTAGAACGCTTTGAGAAAGCAGAAGGTTGTGGAGCAGTGGTGGGAGTTTTGAGGTTTTCTTTCAAACTGAAGGAGTAGATGGCGTAAGAAGAAAGGGACCTGGAATGACCAGGTTTAAATAGGGAGCAATGATGGGCTTAGTGGCGTAATTCTTAGAAAACGTGCCTAGCGTCATTTATGACAGGCGCGGAGCATTCGTAGCTCCCCCCGCCCTTCTGTCTTCCTGACGTGCCATGTTGCCCCTGGGAAGAACCTTGACTGTTGGATCCTCCGAACGGCAAACGGCGCCCGCATGGCTTCCGTCTCCCGTCCCATCCCGTCACGTAACGTTACGCTGGTTTTCGCGCCCTCAGCGGGGCGTGACAGAACTCTGCACAAGGATCTCAGAAGATCTCTTCTTTGACTCCGCTGACCGCCGCTGGCCTTCGGGTCAGGACTTCAAGGACTTGTGTGTGGGCTTCCGAGCTAGCGCACCGTCAGGGTCGGGACTACTATAGGCCTCTGGGCGATAGTCCTACCGCATCGTTGACCTCCACTGCCTCAGGGCAGTGGCATTCACCGACTTGGGAGCTGGCTTCCGGGCTGACCCCCAGTCAGGGTCGGGACTATCGTAAGCCTTCGGGTGGTAGTCCCGACCACATCACCGACTTCCACTGCCTCAGGGCAATGGACTCGACGATTCGGGCGTTGGCTTCTGGGCCGACCCCTGGTAGGGATCGGGACTACTATAGGCCTCACGGCAGTAGTCCCGACCGCGTCGCGGGCCTCCGCGCCTCGGGCGGTGGCTTTCCGACTCGGGGGCTGGCTGGGGCGGACCCGGGCGAGTCGGGACTACCTGCCTGCGGGCGGTGGTCCCGGCCGCACACCGAATACCATCCGCCTTCGGGCTGTGGTTTCCTTAAGTACGTTCGTGACCTCCGGGCCACGATGAAGGCAACATAGGGACCACTGTATGCTTCTGTGGAGCGAGCCTGTCGGATCCAAAAGAACCTTTGTTAGGTCCCAGGCAATGCTCAGGTCAGAGGGTGAACGGAAGACACTCTTGACGATTTGATCCTAGGCTCAGATGTGCCATCCGACCCTAGGCTCGGGGGCTACACCTTCCAGGTGCACCTGGGCGGTGCACCTGTAAAACCAAGAAGTCCCAAAACTTCGACAACCTGCAGGGAACTAGCACCTTGGAAGAAAACTTGACCCTAAGGCCGAATGTTCCATTCGCCCTTAGACTCGGGGGTTACACCTTGAGGTGCACCTAGGCGGTGCACCTGCCAAAACCTTGGCTCGATGCTTTGAGGATCCTCTGAAAACAGTAACGAAGAAGAAACTCTGATCCTAAGGATGGATGCTCCATTCCTCCTTAAGCTCGGGGACTGCTGTGGGGGGTGTCACCCCAGGGTACCCCAAGGACTGGAGTCAAAGTCCAACTGAAGTCAAAAACGAGAGTCCTCGGGACGTGGTCGATGGTCCGACCCCCCTTCACGGGGTCGGACGTCCCGACATTTCCCCGAGTTCGACCTCGGTCCTCCTCTCTCGACCCCGATTCCACAATCCGACCTCGATCGTCTTCGGGACAAGACTTGGCGCGCAAGGAGGAAGAGGGAGGAGACAACCCAACATAGACTGACGTCACCCGATAACACAGTACAGGCATCTCCATCGGGGGAGGGATCCCAAGGCAAGTGAGAGAGCACAAGACGCCCATGGTGTATAGGACCTAGCAGACCATCTTGTACCTTTTCAGATGTTGTTTGTACTCACCTTTTAGCATATTAGAAATAACTTTCTTGGCTCCCAAGCTCTCCCTGTTCCCGCCCCCCTTGAGCTATAAAAGGAAGGGCAGGGCGATGAGGCCAAGGGGAGAGAGACATCTTCATTCCAATCGAACTCTAGCATTCTCATTCTCAGTTCTTGGCCAGCTTGTTCTAAGCCCCAAGAACTCACCCTTGTAACTCTTGTTCATCATACACCCCAAACATAGAACACTAGACGTTGGCCTATTATCCTTCAGGAGGGCTGAACCAGTATAATTCTCCGTGTCTTTGCTCTTTGGCTCGTCTTAGGACCCAAGTCAACCATTCGATCCATCAGAGGACAGCTTCTCTACCATTCTCTTTCACCTCCTTGGCACTCCTCTTTGAGGACTGCCGACCCACTCGTCGACAACCGATGAGTTCATCGGTGACGTGCCTTAATTATAGCTCGATAGAGATAATGATCTCATCTGATTGGGCTTAATTATAGCCCGTCATCAATGATCTCATCAGTGACGGGCTTTAGATTAAGCTCGATAGAGATGGAATTTTTCCATCGGCCTTTATGCGTCGATTTAGATCTCATGTGTGACGGGTTTTAGATTAAGCCCGATTGAGCCCATCATAGATGTGCTTCCAAATGATTTAGGAGAGCATGTGGATTCAGATCTATACATTAGCATGAAAAATTTCTAAGTCCTCACTCACTTAGAACCCTAGCGCCACCGTGTCTCGCCAACATCATCCCCGAGCACCGTCATCCCCGAGCTCGAGCGCCGCTGTCCCCGAGCTCCACCGTCCCCTAGCCGTCATCGTCCCCGAGAGCCGTCGTCCTCGAGCGCCGTTGTTCCCGAGAGCCGCCTCCCCGAGCTCCAGGTTCTCTATATATTTTCAATTGTCCCCGAGAGCCCCGATCGTTGTTTTTCAAAGCAACAAAGCATATGGTTGTGCGATTTGATGCTCTATCAGTGGTTTCTTAATCTTCGACGCGTTAGTTCAGTGAATTTTTTTGATATATGAGATTAGCATGTATTGTGTTCTATTGTGGGTGCCGAGCCGAAAATCCTAAAATTTATTTGATATATGCATGCTATATGTATTTTTTTATGAGATTAGCATGCTATGTGTATTTTCTGCAGATAAGCCAACTATGCTATGTGTATACGCCGCAGATTAGCATGCATGCTAAAATTTATTTGATATACGCATGCTATGTGTATTTTTTATGAGATTAGTATGCTATTTGATATATGAGATTAGCATGTATTGTGTTCTATTGTGGGTGCTGGAGCTAGAAATCCTAAAATTTATTTGATATACGCATGCTGTGTGTATTTTTTTATGAGATTAGCATGCTACGTGTATAAAAAGCTTGTGTGTTATATGTCTTGTGTGAGCCTATATGGCAAAAATAAATTCAAAGATTCAAAAATAAATTCAAAGATTTATTCTCCTTCCTTTCAAAAATAAATTCAACGATTCTTCTCCCTCTCCTCTTCTTCTTGATTAAAATAATTTTTTTATTTTGTGATTTTGTAAGCTTTTTAGACGATGTCTCAGTACGATGAACCAATGTCGGCGACAACTAGTGGGTCCACAAGGACACGGGCTGCTAGGAGCGGAAATAAAATCCCAAAGGAATGGTATACCATAACAGAGGTGGACCTCCTAAGAGTGTCGTCCGCTCCCAAGAATGTGTGCAAGAAGTTCAGGTCGATCTGCAAGATAATAGGGAGACAGACCTTCAACATTTTGAATGATCACATCAAGGACGTGCCGGACGTCGAGAAGGAAACTGCTTGGCTGAAGTTCAAGGAGAGCTTCAAATATCCTGCCGTCGATGAGGAGAACCTAAAGCAGACGGCTTTTAAGACGATGGGACATGCTTGGAAGAACTTCAAGTCCAAGCTGGTCGGCGAATATGTATTCAACCCGAGCACTCTGGAGCCATTTGGGAACTTCCCATTCATCACGCTAGCCATGTTGGAGCAGTTCTACGAGAAAAAATCAACCCCCAAATCCCGAGCCAGAAGCCAAGCTTATCGGGCACTCCAGGCTTGGAACTTGCACCCACACCGGCTGGGCACCGAAGGATATGCCAGGAAGCAGGAGCAATGGCAGAAAGAGGATGAAGCAGCAGAGGCATCGAACATGCCGCCGTCATTTGCTGATATCCCGCACCCACAGGCAAGGAGCTGGGCAAGGGCAAGGGCAGTGAATAACAGCGACGGAACAATCACTTTGCCAAATGCCCAAGATCAAATAGTGTACAAAAATATTGCAAGTGTCTTATCTTACTATGTTTCTTTACATCTATCGTTCTCTCGATTTATACCAAACTAACTTGTACTGCAGAAAGAGTTGGTTGCCATGAGACAGTCCTCCCAAGAGTCCTGCTCTTCTAGACGCGAGGATGATATCCTCACTCAAGCGTAGGGCACCGACGAACATCGTGGACGGACTAGGGGCATTGGCTCTACCGTCCCCTAGAAATATGGATTTCTAGAATACGGGCAGTACAAGAAGCGGAGCCTCACTAAGGCGGAGAAGGATGCACGCCTGGTTGAGAGGATCCGAGAGCAGATCAGAGCCAAACTGAGCTCTGAATTTGATGAGAAGCTTGGCCAAGTGGAAGCAGGGATTAGGGAACAGATTCGAGCCAAGCAGCAAACCGCCAAGGCTACCGCTACTCCGCACCAAGACAGTCCAATGCAAAGGCGGAGTAGTTGCGCATCAACTGAGGCGGCGAAAAATCCACCACCAATCCCAGCCTTCGTTGACCATATACACGGTGAAGAACGAATGGGCCAATTTGCCACACCCACCAAACGACAAGATCCTAAGCCTAGGAGCTACACGTGAAAGTTTTATCCAATGGACCGAGGAGCTCATTGAAATCAAGTTGACTCTGAGGTCAGCCACTGCACCGAGCACTCGGTCGCCGCTTAAACTGGCACCTACTCCTTCTGCCCCTCCAGCTCCCGCTCATGTTCCACAAGTTGACATGGAGGCCGAAAGTACGGTGATCATTAATCTCCCACCGTTGAAGAAATCCAGGAAGATGCGTTCCTCTCCTCCGCAGATGACTATCGAAAAACCTGCGGCAAGGAGGAGAGGAAGATTGAAAGACAAGGTGCAGGCCTCGCATCTAGCTCAAAAGAAGCTAGAGATGGACAAGAGCATTGCTCCGGGTTGGAGACAACGCCTTAGGAATGATGGGCGACGCTTGCAAGGAGATCCACCGCTACTACATGGAGAAATCAAATGCCAGGAGGAAGAACAGGGAGAGTGGCATCGTAGGCCATCACGATCGACAATTATTTATTGGGCTAGAAAATTATATTGTCATAGACTTCAATGATATTTGTTCGACCACTTCAAACAACGAGCGGTGGACACAAGTCTACTTAAGTGCTACTCCTTGTAAGTATTCTTGCGTTTCTCAATTTTGGTAACAACAATCCTTATAACACGCTTATAAGACCGTTTCTCTTGTGTGTAGGTATAGTTGGAAGTGGTGTCAGAGAAATACACCGGAAATGGCCTTCCTGGATCCACAAATAGTCACGGTCACCAATCTTCAAACTGACTGCAAGCAAGGCCATGATAGACTATATTTTTGACACCTTATAGGCCCGCCAAGACAAGGAGTACATTATATGCGCCTATAATCAATAGTAAGTGTGTACCCTAAATATATGCAATTGCATGACACGTATTGCTTTAGTATTTAACTTTTACTATATTAATGTTGTAGTGCCTATTGGATCCTTCTGGTCATTACGCCAAACTAGAGTACATGTTACTACATGAATTCCAAGGTCAATAAGGCCTATGACTAGACCCCAATCCAAGAAGCAATCAATGAAGCGTGACGGCCTTATGTGAAGAGAGGAGGTCTGCATAACAAAGGACAAAAAAGCCTCATCCACAAAAATTGACTTTTCGGTTAAACACCAAATTGGTGACCAATGCTGATTCCATGTGTGCCACAACATATGAATTATGTACAACAAAAAGTTCAAGACTTTGGTCGAATTTGAGGTTTGTGATCTCAATTGTGATATATACTAACTACTTCGAATTATATATAGATCGATCGACTAATTTCGAAGGATGTACATGTAGGAAATATATCCAAGCTGTGTCTACCAGCTTTGAGGGTATTAAAAGGAGATAACGGACTTTATTGTCCACGACATAGTGCACTTCAAAGGTATGTTTAGAATATGGGGTTAAAGTTCATGACATGATGAAATTTTTTATCATTTCAAAATTAATGTCAAAGACATGTAAATACGTAACACATATGATATTATTAAATTATAATTTTGTCAAATGTGTTTATCTATATACTTACAATGATAAATAAAATTTTGTTTCAATTTATAACTCGGTTTTGCAGGTTTCGATGCTTAGCATTTGAAAATATTAATGTGAAATATGTGAATAATTGATGTGTATGTGAATAGATGTACGTGAATGTATGTGAATGTCAAATACATGTGAAAGGGAATATATCTCTGTTTCTCTCATTTTTGCAACTGACATGGCTAGCTAGAAAAGGCCTGAGCTAGCCAAAAAACATAATATTTTTTGGAAAAAACTCATCGTTGACGGGCTTTAACTTAAGCCCGATGAAGATATTAGTCAACTGTGATGGGCTTAAATTAAAGCCCAATTGAAATATTAGTTAGCTGTGACGGATATTAATTAGGACCCGTTTGAAATAATTTCATCGGTGACGGGTCTTTGTTTGACTGGGCTTTTAGGTCAAACTTATCGGTGACGTGCTTTATTTTAGGCCCACAAAGATAAGTTCATCGGTGATGGGCGTTTGCCTGATAGAGATGACTTCTCACGACAGTGACCTTTGTGTAGTGACGGACGTCATACCTGATACAAATTAGGGTTACCGTCCGATTGAGATGATGATTGACCGTTGTAGGTGGGTTAGTATTCGATTTAAGTTTTAGTTGGGAGAAGTTAGCTCAGTATAGAATATCCTGGATCCATGTAGTCACAACATATATGAGATCAGTATCTTGGTCAGAACCGTAGGAGCCAAAGTTTCTTCTTCCTGTGATGATCTCTAAAACCAGGAGACCGAAACTATACACGTCTGACTTGATCGAATATTGTCCGTGCATCTCATACTCCGGAGACATGTATCTACTGTAGCAAGAACATAACTTTTACTGCATGATTTATTGACTTCATTATTTTAAAGGATTGGGCATACTTACAGTGAGTCGCAGCGATACAGTGAGTGATAACTTGTGATTGATCCTTTTCGAATATCTTAGCTAGACCGAAGACCAAAGTCAGAAATCTTAGGCGGCGAAGACGAGCGCCCGGCGGCGAAGCACCTGACAGGCGGCGAAGCGAGGACCCTCCGCCTAGTGGCGAAACTAATCAGGTTCTAACCATGCCAATTTTTCAGGGAGGCCCAACAAGCAGTCCAGGATGAAATCTTTAGAGCCCTGGGGCCAGTTAATTGGGCCAAAAGACTACTATTTCTCTTGTGAGCAGTTAAGTAACTTTTCAAGTATACAGAAACCCTTGAGTTGTAAACATGGACCATAAACCTATAAATAGACCCCAAGAAGTGTGTAATAGAGGATCCAATTTTTTTTAAATTACAATATATTTTTTGTTCCTATTTTCACATATTTGAGTGAAGCCCGCCTTTTGGCAAAAGTGTTCGTCATACGACAACAAATTGATTTTGTAGATGATGAACTAAGAAGAATGCCTGCAAAATAAACCTATTTTCACAAGCTGTCCTCTTTAGTGGCTGCCTATAAAAATTGATTTTCATAGGTGGATTTATACCACATGAGCTCCTCGACTATTATTATAAGTGCGATATTTTTGTTTGGCTGTAAAACTGAACCCCCTACCTGCGAAAATAGTTTTTATAGTAGCAATGATTTGCAAATTGAAGTGCGATATAGGAACCGAGAATAACATAAGGAATTAGTGCATCAATTCTTTCAAAAGAAAAACCAGTCTATCAAGCATGTGTCGTATTTGCTACAGTGTCTTTGTGCAACGATGTAAACATGCTCACGTTGATTTAAACAGGATGACAGTAGGATACATTATTAACACCTAATAATTTCCACTTGACTTGAGCCGAAAACTCAACACCTATATAGTCAATAAGACTTCGTTGTACAATTCCCTGTAACTGTAATGAAGAAGAAGCGGCGATTCTTTCGACTCATCTTACAAGACTTATCTGGGCACAAGCTCTGTGATCGGTGCTTCATTTTGATACATTCTCGTTGAGTTGTGTGGATCAAGCAGGTTCTGCTCTGAATTTACATCTGAACTAGCACCAATCTCCTGAAACCAAAAGGCAGGCCTGGACAAGGAAGGGAGACGGATTGTGCCACTAAGCATGACATTAACAGCAGACATCAATGGCCTATCAGCAGGTTTAGGCTGAACACAGAGTAGCCCAATGTGGATGCACTTCAGCACCTTGTCAACTGGATAATGGTTTCCCAATGATGGATCGATCAACTCGATGGCTTTATCGCTTGTCCAGTGCTCCCATGTCTACATCAAATCAATGGGTTAATGTTTGATAAAACTTAAACAGGGAGAAGTAGCCCAATATAAAGGGAAAATATATACTACAAACTCCATATGTAACGCAAACTTGGAAACTATCGTAAGATGCACAAATGAACGTGTGAGATTTTTTCACGTTACCATGAGTAATTTTCAGACATCCGTTTGTGCATCATACAATAGTTTTCAGGTTTGCACTATATATAAAGTTTGCACTACATATTTTCAGGTTTGCACTGTATATGAAGTTTGCACAATATATTTTCACCGGTATAGATTAATTAATATAGTGTCCGTGTACTTGCAATATTTATGAGATCAACATCTTGATCAGAACCATAGGCGCCAAAGTTTCTTCTCCCTGTGATGATCTCTAAAACCAGGACACCAAAGCTAAAGACGTCTGATTTGATTGAATATTGTCCACGCATGGCATACTCCGGTGACATGTATCCACTGTAAGAACATATTTTTACTGCATAACCAAATAATTAATAGACTTGTCATTTTAATGGACTTGACATATACTTACTAAGTACCAGCGATACGATGAGTGATAACTTGTGATTGATCCTTTTCGAATATCTTAGCTAGCCCAAAATCAGAAATCTTAGGATTATAAGCAGAATCCAATAGAACATTGCTTGCTTTGAGGTCACGATGAACTATCTTCAGTTGAGAATCTTCGTGAAGATATTGCAATCCTCTAGCTATTCCATTTATGATCTTGAACCTCTGTTCCCAATTGAGCTCTTTGATTTTCTGTGCATCTACCACTCACACAAGAAAACACCGATTCGATATTAGCGTGACTTGGGCATGTTTTGCATTACCATGATGAAAGATTTCTTTCGGAAAACAGGGAGCTATGAGAAATAGTACCGAAAATAATGGTATCAAGGCTTCTATTAGGCATGTATTCATATACAAGTATCTTCTCATTTTCTTCCAAGCAAACTCCGATAAGCCTGACAAGATTGTTGTGGTTCAGCTTAGCAACCAAAAGTAGTTCAGTTTTCAGCTCTTCTATTCCTTGTTTGGAAGTCCGAGCAAGCCTCTTCACCGCTATTTCTTGACCTTTAGGTAGGTCTCCCTGCAAACAAGTGAAGAAGTTCTGGCTTCATGATGGTTTTATAGCCCTTGACAGGTACAGAAGATACCATAGAAGTATAAAATTTTTATAATAGAAAATACGGTACCGATACCTCTCGGTGCCTATTTAAGGAGAGTGAAATTTCTCACTATCGAGAAAAAACCCACACAGTTACATCTGATTAGTACCTTGTATACTACACCGAAGCCGCCTTCACCAAGCCTTTTGTGCTCAGAAAAATCATCTGTAGCAACTCGTAGAGTTGACAGATCAAGAAGGAGCGAACCAATACGTTGCATGTCATCTGTACTAGACTCCGTTGGAACTAGGAAGAGAAATGTAAACAATGAAGCAATAGGTTAAGAGAAGTAACTGTCTTTAATCTTAAGACAATTGACTTCCTTTTAGAAAAAAAAAGATGATGGAATTTGACTAAACGAAATTTGTAATGAATTAAGACAACTGCTCCCAGGACAGGAGGTGATCAGTAGTTCTAATGGCTGAGAATATTTACTTGGCTGCAAGGTTCTTGCTGCTACTCTTCTCCTCCAACTCCAAGAACAAAACCATGCTACGATGGAAGATAAAGCAATTGTAGGCACCAAAATGCCGAGAACTGCGCTTCTCTTGTGTTTCGATTTTTCTGCAAACCAACCTTGTAAGTTACAGAACATATACACATATGTAGTTCCAATTAATTTTACTACATTTCTAGAAAAATATTGAAAACTACATGTGCTTTAAGGTTTCTTAACTTTCTTTTTTGTAGTTTCTTTACTACTGAAACACTCTCATCGCCACAACTACATATATTTCCAAATACTCCCTTTCTTTAAAAATTACTGCTTGATTTAGCTTTGTACTAAGTCAAACATTACTTTGCCTAGCAAATTCTAGAATTTCATATAGTTCAACAACATGTAAATTACATATTTCTCATGCTGAATCTAATTACAAACACAAATCTTATGATGTTAAACTACACAATTTTGTAAAATTGATGGTTGAAATTAGTAATGTTTGACTTATGACAAATGTAAAAGAAGAAATAATTGAAACGGAGGGAGTAACATTAACATGTTTTACTCAAAATAATAACATGGAGCTTTGTAAGAAACACTACGGGAAACCGCGGCTTTGCCGAGTGCCGCAGGCACTCAGCAAAGGCCCAAATGCATTCGACAATAGGTTTGCCGAGTGTAACACTCGGCAAAGAGGACACGACAAATCTTTTATCAGCAAAGGTGACTTTGCTGAGTGTTTTTCATCGGACACTCGGAAGACTTTGCCGAGTGTCCGAAAGGCACTCGGCAAAGTTTATAATCCGATCTTTTTAAAGGATAAAGCCAAAAAAATTGGATGCAATCCAAACAAGCAACTAGGCCTAAGCCCAACATAGCTAGCCCAAACCAACCGCACAGAAATTTATCTAAAAAATTATCCTTCATGGGAGTCGAACTCACAACCTCTCATGTGTGCACCCCTTCACCTCACTCCCCTAGCCAATCCACTCAGGATGTTCTTACGAAAGAGAAGGGTTGTATCTCTACTTATCATATGCTGGCGGATCCACCCTTTGCCGAGTGCCAGATCTCGGGTACTCGACAAAAGGCTCTTTGCCGAGCGCCGATCTAGGGCACACGGCAAAATATTTTTTTATTTTTCAGTTTTGCCGTTAAGAAATTTAAAATGTAGCTCTGTAAATTTTGCCGAGTGTAAAAAAATACTCGGCAAATTAGGTAGTTTGCCGAGTGCCTATGTAGGCACTCGGCAAACAACCTAATTTGCCGAGTATTTTTGTTTTGCCGAGTGTAAGCACTCGACAAACATAATATTTTGCCGAGGGTTTTTTTTACCGAATGCCCACTTGGCAAAAAAGGATTTACCAAGTACCCGATGAAATACATTCGGCAAACACTCGGACACTCGGTAAAATTGCTCTTTCCCATAGTGAAAATCTGACTTGTATTTTTTTTTGAATGGTTAACTTGTACACAGGGTTGCTTCTCCAACGCATTGGTAGTTATTGAAAGGGACGGCCAGGCGCTGCTTGGAATAATACATCGAATGATTCCAAATCAACGCATACGAATAGATAACGTCCTAGAATACGTATAGTCAAATCTTTTTCTTATTGCAGGACATATAGTCAAACATTATATTTTAAATTATTAATTGATACAAAATATTATGATTTAATATGCAAGGTATTAGTAGATTTGTTATGAAAAACACTTTCATATAATCTTATTTTTTAATAATTTTTATAACATATAGTTAGAAAATAAAATAATAAAACATGTGCGCTAGAGACTATGTTGATATCCAAAACGTGGAGTAAAAAAGAACAGAGATAGTAATAGTAGCACTTCTATATATTATTATACTCTAGTACTTATGTTTAGATGTGTGCTAGTTATGCATGTTTATAGCTGGCTAACAAATAGCAAAAGTGAAATGAAATACATAAAGCAAACTCAGAGTTATGATTGTGCACAAAGTTGTAAGTTTTTACATTGTGCAGGTTTAGTCGACACTGTTATGCAAGTTTAGGTGATGGGTAGGAAGAGTTTGGAAAAAAAGATTTTACTCGTAATCCCAAATATCATGCAACTAATCTATAATTATCTATAACTGTATAAAGTAGGTAGTGTTTCCACCCAAATTTTGTTTTGTTTGTCTATTTTGCAGAAAACCCCTTAAGTTTTTTCGAAATTAACCTGCAGTCCACCTGGATATTTTTCAGAAAACCCCTTGAGTGTTTATAAAATTAACCCATAGACCTGATGCTGAAATAGGCCATATGTGAAGACATAAAGAAAAAATATAAATTAAAATTACATGATACTTCAACTTTGGAATAATTATGATAAAATAAAATGACGCTCGTTGCAACGCACGGGCATACACTTCTGGAGAAACCATCATTGGTTGAAGTGGCAAAAACCACAGTAGTCCGGTTTGAGTTGCACCCGGGACTAGAGATGATCTCTAGTCCTGATTTAAAAAGTCTACGGATTTCTAGGAACATTAGTCCTGGTTTGTGTCACAAACCGGGACTAAAGATCACCTCTAGTCCCGGTTCAAATGTTGTAAGAGCCTGTCAGAGCGTCGGGCACCTTTAGTCCCGATTGGTAACACCAAGCGAGACTAAAGATGTCTGGCGCTCTGACAGGTTCTGACAGCCTTTGACACCATCTTTAGTCCCGGTTGGTAACACCAACCGGGACTAGAGATGCTATTTTTTATCCCGGTTGGTAACACCAACCGGGACAAAAGTGAATATGTTTATTTTTTAACTGAACCTAATAAAAATATATAATTTTTTTGCTACATGATTTAAATGGCCAAAAATTAATTTAAGGGGATCTATAATTTCAAAGAGTGTGGTGTTGTGTGGAGGTGGGTGATTGAAGATAGAAGGAAGCTTTAATTTTGTTATTACATATTATCATATTGTTATTAACTAATGATTCTTAATATACAAAATCTTTTGTAAAATTATTTTGGTGATAATATATGAATCGGAGGGATGTACAATATTGATAAGAACATTTAAACCCTAACCGTCACGTCTAGTTTATGCGCATTAACAAGTTTTACACGCATTTTTCCTGTTTCGTCCTCTAACTCGGAGTCGGTTTTTAAAACGGCCATAACTTTCGCATACGGACTCCGATCGAGACGTTTCATATATGAAAATCGATGAGAAAAAAATTTCGGATACGTTCATTTGCCGCTTCGAGCCCAAAAAAGCCTCAAAAGATTGCCTTTTCGAGCCCGGAAGCTTTTTTCGAATTCTGAGCGTGTCTTCTGAATTTTCCACAGGCCACGTCTTTTGCTTGTTTACTCTCAAATTTTATGTGTTTACCTCTCGTGTGCTCCTAAGTCTATAAAAAATATATAAAAAAAGTTGAATTTTTCCAAAAAACAACAACTTCAGATGAATATAAAAAATAGAAAGGGGCAAAAGAGGAACACTATCTAGAAGAGCACATTAATATTTAAGATTATCTATGTTTGATTAAATTTTAATATTATTGTTTTAAACCTATATTTAATGAATTTAATTTGGTCCTATTTACAAATTATTAATTGTTAACCCTAGCCGGACCAAATAAATTTGGAAAAATAGCGGAAAATTATCTTTAGTCCCGGTTGGTGACACCAACCGAGACTAAAGATGAATTAGAAATAGCGAGAAATAATCTTTAGTCCCGGTTGGTGTCACCAACTGGGACTAAAGATGAATTAGAAATAGCGAGAAGTTATCTTTAGTCCTGGTTGATGCCACCAACTGGGACTACAAATCCCGGGCTATACATATCCTAGGCGCGCATCGTCTTCTCCACCGATCCAACACTTAGTTGTTTTCTCCTCTCCTCTCTCGCTCTCTCTCTCTCCTCGCCTCTCTCTCCTCGCTCTCTCTCGCTCTCTCGCTCCGGCGACGGCGGTGGGACGTGAGGAGGTGGGTGGGAGGTGGTAGCGGCTCGAAGATGGTGGTGGCTCGACGGCTGCGGCACGGCGCGGAGGTGGCTGCGGCGCGGCGGCTCGGGAGGTGGTGTCATTGCCTCCTCCATTTCCTCCTCTTCCTCGTCCTCTCCAGGAGCGACAGGAGCGACGGTTCCAGAGATTTTTGGAGATTTTTGTGATGTTCTAAATTTGATATATATATATATATATGTATCTGTGATGTTCATTACTCGATTTGTGATGTGAATTTGTGATGTGGATTTGTGATGTGAATTTGTGATGTGAATTTGTGATGCGAATTTGTGATGCGAATTTGTGATGTGAATTTGTGATGCGAATTTGTGATGTGATTTGCGAATGTTAATTTGATATGTGAATTTGATTTCGGCAACAAAAAACAACAAAAAAACAACAAAAACACATATAAACAAGCAACAGGAGGAAAAATAAAAAAATAAAAATGCTTTAGTCCCGGTTGGAGCCACCAACCGGACTAAAGATGATAGAGCCGGCCACGTGGTTCCACCATCTTTAGTCCCGGTTGGTGGCTTCAACCGGGACTAAAGATGCATCTCTAGTCCCAGTTATTTCAACCGGGACTAGAGATTGCGATCTCTAGTCCCGATTCATAGTGCCAGTTTGACAACCGGGACTACCGAGGGTTACCAACTGGGACTATTGTGGGGTTCTCCACTAGTGATATTTACTAGTCTATAACTATCTATAAAGCAAGTAGTGTTTCCACCTAAATTTTTTTCTGCCTGGCTATTTTATATAAAACCCCTTGAGTTTTTCTGAAATTAACCCCCAGTCCACCTCGCTTGGCTATTTTAAAAAAAACTCCCCGCGCACGAACCGGTGCAGCCTCCTCGCGACGCGCTCGGCGGCGAGCTCCGCCTCCCAGTTGTCAGGCGAGAGGTCGAGGTCGCGCAGGCGCGGCATCGAGGCCAGCATCTCCTATAGAGTGCGGCGGGTTTCCTCGTAGCGGAGGAAGATGGAGTGGTCGTGGACGGGGCGGGTCTCCTCCATCGTCCAGGGCTTGTCGGGCTGCCGGTTACGGACGGGTTTGCCGTTGCTGCGGAGGTGGCGGGAGGCATACTTGACGGTGACCTTGCAGCGGATGTCCACGGATGAGTAGACGGTCGTCGAGTCGCTGGCCTTGTGCTCCGGCACCATCTTGCAACTGAAGTCAATGATGCTGATGCGCGTCTCCATCGCTGCCATGGCTGCCGGCCGCTAGCTTCTGCTAGCTTTCTTCGTGCTTCTTGGGCCATGGAGATGGAAGGGAGCAGCTAGGGTTCAGCAAGAGAGATCGAGAGCAGAAGGAAGATGGAGAGGTGAAGGAGGCGATCGTGATGGAGTTCAGTCTTCGTGTCTATTTATGCACTGATGTTCTTCTCCGACTCCGAGTCTGGAGTTGATGGCCCTTCTCTGAATCGGAGTTGACGGTCCATGCGCGGATCACACCGATGCCAGGTAATCAAATTGACGCAGACGAGGCAGTTAAACTGCTGGCACATACGTGCGGGGTCATATGGATCTCTACTGAAATTATTGTGATTTTAAAATCACAATCTAGCGCCAAGTGATTAGTGACTTCACGTGATTATCTTTGATAATAACGAAAATTAGTTATTCTGTGTGATTTATCTTCATGGTGATGCTAATACACGTGCAGCGCTTTGTTTTTTAATTCGAGTGTCTAATGTAACATCTTCACCATGTTTTTCTCTTTTTTTTCCTATTTTTTCTGTTTCACCTCGCCCCCACCTCCGGTTCCCATTCCTCCCCCGAACCTATCCCTTTCGTTTTTTCTGCAACCTTATCGGGAGTAAAAGAATTATACCCTTTCAAAGTAGTAGACTTTATTATTAGTAAAAACATTACTTTGATTTCTCGCTAGAATCCATTTAGTAATTTATTTATCTCAAATCCTTCTCCAAACGCCGGCGGCCGAAGGCATGGCCGAGCGCTGTCACCTTCCACGAAGACGACATTTTGTAGCTTTTGGCGATTTTATATTTTAGTTTCATATTTGTGGTAAATCAGAGACAGGTCCTAGAGGCTACATTAGGCCTCATTGGCTATGATGTTTGATCGTAGTCAACTGAGGTAAGTAAATTATAAGGAGATGCAAGGTTCACATGCCTGTTGATGATAACGTACAACTTATCCTATTCATCAATATACTTTTCTAACTAATAATATCGGAATCGTAAATATTTTAAACTTTTACCAAATTTCTAATCGGTTTTAAGTATCACTAAGTCAATTTCTATTTTCATCATATTTTTTACTTAATTTGGTAAAACTAAATTAACTTAGACTAAATATCTATCTGATACTATTTCTTAATCAAGGTTCAGTGGTACACAAAGTTGAAGACACCCTTGCTTTCAAAGTTATATATATATATGTATATATATAACTATCTATAAAGCAAATAGTGTTTCTATCCAAAATTTTCGTCCATCCGGTTATTTTGCGAAAATCCCTTGAGTGTTTATAAAATTAACTCAGTCCTAATCTTGAAAAGAAAGGGAGGTCTTGGATAAAAAAAGACCTCCTGCGTCCCTCTCTTCTGTCCCCATCCGCGCCGCGCCCCGCGCCGTGCCTGCGGCCCTTGCTCCCGTCGCCGCTCGGAGCTCCCGCGTCGTCGCCTGGACCTTCGCCCTCCGCCTACTTCCCTCCCTGCATCGTCGTCCCGTTGCAACGCACGTGCATTTTGCTAGTCTATATCTATAATCTATAACTATATATAAAACAAGTAGTGTTTCCACTCAAATTTTGTTTTGCCTGGCTATTTTGCAGAAAACCCTTTAAGTTTTTTTAAAATTAACCCATAGCCCAACTGACTATTAAAAAAACCGAGTTAAAGAAGAAAAAGGGGTTATTTTGCAGAAAACCCCTTGAGTGTTTATAAAATTAACCTGTACTTTTAATGCTGAAAAGAAAGGGAGGGCTTGGATGAAAAGAAACCTCCTACGTCCCTCTCTTTCGTCCCTACCCGTGTCGTGCCCCGCGCCACGCCTGCGCCCCTCCCTCTCGTCGCCGCTCGGAGCTCTTGCGCCGTCGCCTGGACCTTCGCCCTCCGCCTGCTTCTCTCCCTGCGTTGTCGTCCCGTTGCAATGCACGGATATTTTGCTAGTTATCTATAAAGCAAATAGTGTTTTCACCAAAAATTTCGTTCTGCCTGGCTATTTTTGCAGAAAACCCCTTGAGTGTTTCCAAAATTAACCCGCAGTCCACCTGGCTATTTTACAGAAAACCCCTTGAGTGTTTATAAAATTAACCTACAGTCCACCTGGCTATTTTGCAGAAAACCCCTTAAACGTTTATAAAATTAACCTGCATATCACCTGACTATTTTGTAGAAAATCCCTTGAGTGTTTATAAAAGTGTCGCGCCTGTATCCCTCCCTCCCGTCCTCGTCCACGCCGCGTCCCGACTTCATCCATTACAATGCACGAGCACAATTGCTAATAATAAATAAAAAGAGTGGAAAAGGAAAACCGCAAACTTCATTCGTTTATCCAACATACGTACCTCCGGTCACCGGAGCAGAAGACGCCGGAGAGCCCGGGAGTTGTGCAGGGGCTAGGTACTGTATGTTTGCATGGTACGTGCTGTTCTCCGTGTAGTTGCCGCTGGTGGCGTTGCAGCGGTGCCATGGCATGGGCTGCGCATCGGTGGTGACGGGCGCGGGAACACGCCGACGAGGCATGCTGTGGCAGCGAGGTAGCAGTATGCCATGTACGTGTAGCTTGACGAAGAGTGGATAGCTTGGAAGTTGGAAGGTCTAGTGATCGACATGGAGAGCTAGCACCATTGTTGTGTGTAGCATAGTAGCCTTTTGTTTTTGCAGTTTTTCTAGTGCTCTGTATCCCGTCGACCGGATAGGACAACAAATCGGGCGCCCGATTTTTTTTTCCAAAAATCGGACGCCCTTCCCACGTCACAGTCTCAGGGAAAATAGTGATATTCGTTTCCACGTCCAGTCACTTCACTCTGTCTCTCTTTATGCGGTGCACTACATGCACATGATGAAGCTTTTTTGGTTCCACGGTAAACGTCCGTATCACGTCGGATACGTGGAATTAAACGTGACCTAATTAAAAAATAAATATAAAATCAAACGATAATTTATAAGACGACTCTATTAAATCTAATTAATTTATATTTAATAAATATTTATGATGACATCATCGTTAAATTATGATATAATTAGGCTTATTAGATTTGTCTCGTAAATAATTTTTCGATTATGAATGAATTTTATAATCTAAAATAGTATTTAAATATTTGTTATTCGATATGATGAGACTAAAATTAGTTCTCTCTAATAACCAACAAGCCCTTAATCTCTATCTCGGGTCTGTCTATGCACAAAGTCAATATACTCTAGCATGCAAGGTAGGGGTAGGCTCTATAAAGACACCTATTTATTTTACAGTGATCACGACTTTAAATATATTTTTCTTCTAAATTAGTTATTATATATATGATTCAATTACACCAATATATTCATAGCAATTAATTCTTTAAAACAAGATCTCACATGATTATACACATAACTATATTTATAATTAAAAATTTTTTTATTATAAATAAAACATCATGTTATAATTATTGAAATATCACAAAATATTGGTTGAAAAATCTCAAGAATATCACGTGCACATTTACAAATAAACTAGCGAAACATCTGAAAATACTTATTAAAATATCTAAATAACACCGTGTGTAACACTAAAAAAATCCATTGCAACATAAGAAATTAAAATGTGTAATGTCGCCGGGATGGTCGGCAGTCCTCCGAAGGGTTACCCAAGGAGGTGAAAAAGTGGTCGAGGCGTCCCACCGATAGGTCGATGGTTGACTCGAGCACTAAGCGAGCCAAGAGATAAAGAGATTTTTATACTGGTTTAGCCCTCCCGAAGGATAATAGGCCTATGTCCACTGTTTTTTTGTTGGCGTGGAGTATTTTCGCACCCTAAGTTTTACCCTAAATTGTTTAAATAATTTACCCCGAAATAATCGGAATTTTTGAAGTAATCTCGAGCCAACCAAGTAATTTTAAAATACAATTAATAAATGGAAACGACATGGTAGGATTTTTCTTGAACTCTGCATGTCAAAATGCGCTAATAAGATTTTTACTGGAATTTTTAGAGCACTCTAAGTATTTTTAATCAATTAAATAAGAAATCAGCAATTTAATTAAGTCCCAAAATTCCCTTTTTCCTTTTTCTTTTTCTTTCCCTTTTCCGTACCGCCCGTACGGTTTCCCGCCCTTCACTCCATGACGGCCGCTGGCCCGCTCCGCTCCGGCCAAGCCGCCCCCGTGCGCGTGCCGCTCCTCCTTGGCCGTGGGCCGAAGCCCACGATGCCGGCCGCGCCGCGCAAGTCTGTGGCCCCTCCCCGCTCCACAGGACAGGTGGGCCCCACTTGTCGGGCCTTCTCCTCGCGCCCGGCAAGCCCAGCAGCCCGCCGCCGCCATGCGCCGCTCCTCGCCCGCCTTTCCGCCCCGTCCCGTGCGCCCCGTGCCACGTGGGCCCCTTGCCGAGCACCGCCCGCGTCCCCGCACCCGCGCGCTTTTCCCGCACGCCGAAACGACCGTCGTCGCCCAAAACGACCGCCGGAAATCTCTCCCTCTCTCTCCGAGTCCAAAACCTCCGGTGACCTTATCCCCGTCGTATCCGTGCCGGTTTCAACCTCTTCTCTCCCCTTTAAAACCCCTCGAGCTCCGCCGTGTTCCCTTTGTTGGCCATCGTTTCTAGCCCCAAATCGTTGCCATCTCCGTCCTTTTTTCACCGCCGGTGAGCTCGCCACCGTTCCTGTTTTCCTTTTTATTTACTTCGTTTTCATTTTGTTCCCTTTCGCTCGCGTGCCGCCGCTCGCCGGAGTCCCGCCGCGTGTCCCGCCGCCGCGCGCTGCCGCCGCAAGCCGCTCGCGCCGCGCCACCTGGCCGGCGGTGAAACCCTCGTCGCGCCGCGCCCGCAAACCCTAACCCTAGCGCCGCCTCATCCGAGCCATCTGATCGGCCGGATCAAGCGTGCCCGAACCGTCTGATCTCGCCCGAGCATCACCATCTGATCCGGCAGCCATGCCCTAGATGGCCGCCGCGTGTCCGCCGTTCCGGCCGCCATCCAAACCCTAACCCTATCCGCGATCCACACCGTTCGATCCTTCAGATCGGGCGGATCTGGGCCGTTCGCTCCCGCGCAAGCCGTCGTCGTCCGATCGCCGCCGCTCCCCGCGGATGCATGCCGCGTGTCCCCGCGCTCGCCGCCGTCGCCGTGGACTCGGTCCACCGTGGACCGAGCGCCCGCGTCGCTTGCGTTAGCCGCTTGCGCCACTGACGTCAGCCCGCCGCCGCGCAATGCTTGCGTCACCCGGACTTAATTACGCAATAAATGCTTTAATCTTTTCTGTTTAGTATAAAAATCGCAATTAAACTTGTAAAATCCATATCTTCTGAATCCGAGCTCCGTTTTAGTCCATTCAAATTTCATTAAATCCAGGAAAAGGTCAAGAATCCATTAAAAATACTTTTCAGTGCTGTTTTAGTAGACCTTTTAGGGTGTTTGTTGAGTGCTTTGTTTGTCGTGTAGATCCCGAGTTTTCCGGCGAGCCCGTTCTCTTCGAAGTAGTCGCCGAGAGGTTCCTCGCCCCGAACAAGGCAAGTCATACCTTACATTGACCATATTGTACCTATTTTATGTAAATATCTCTTTTCTCTCAAATATTGCATATGTTTTAGAATGTCATTTCATGGGATGATTATACCTATTGTACTCAACCATAGGATTGTTTACCTTATACCATTGATAACTTGGGGTTCAATATGACTAGATGATAGCTTAAGGTTTGCTTAGTTATGCTTAGCTCAACTAGCTCACTTAAGGGGATCACACTAACCAAGTATGTTACTAGAGGTTAACTCTCAGATGAGGTTAAGATGTGACTCTATTTCTAATAATATTGAATTATGAAAAGGGTGGGTCGTGAGCACATGGTTGGACTTTGGTTAGCGTGCTCATGACAATTAAGGACCGGTTCTCGGGAAACCCTGGAAGAAGTACCGTGCATATCACAAGCCAGCATGGGTAATGGCTGGGTCTGTAGCGTAGCTGTCTCTAGCCGACGTATCCCAGAGAGGGTGGGCGTGATGGAGTTGGGTCGGCCCTGGTTTTAAGGGTTGATCAGCTTTCGGATTCACCGCGGCACTAGAGGGGGCTGCCCATTGCCCGATGGGAGTGGGGGCAAAACCTTGGTGTGGTACGATTGGTTAGAGGGGGTTATGTGAAGGGTCCTATCACAGTTCCTTTCCGGGGTACCGTGGTGGTGCACCGGCGCACGGTAACATGTTGTGGGATTGTGTCTTGTGGGTACAATTGTACACCTCTGATCAGAGTAAAACTATTCGAATAGCCGTGCCCACGGTTACGGGCGATCGACCAAATTCACCTTGATTAGTTTCACTTATTTACTTGAATGAAATGTTGGAATGTGACTAGTGCAGGTGGATGGATGGGCCTGTTGCAACGTGGTTTTAACGTTGGACAGTGTTTATTTAATACTGCTTAATGATTACTACTGTTTTACTGTCTTCAAATATTGTTATTATATTCTGCAAATGCTGTTTATGCAAATTTAGCCTCTTATCCTTTTCCTTGATATTTATCTTGCATCATGTCCCCTTTTCCGGTGTGACTTATTGAGTACGGTGGTTGTACTCAGCCTTGCTTCTTTTTCCCCCTTCAGTGCCAGAGGTTGAGATCGAGGTCTCCGAGGAGGTGTAGGCTTGTTCGACGTCAAGGGTTAGCTGTGGTGTTGGCGTTTCGCTTCGCTTGAGTCAAGTTTAGCTTAAGTCAGTTTTACCTTCCTTTCCGCTGCATTTGTGTAACTCTTTTATATTGTTTCTAAGACGAGGATTCTGTATTATCAATAACGTCGATTTGTGTACCTCGGCTGATGCCTGGACGAGGGTGTAATGCACAAATTAGCTGCAGAAATTTTGGTGTGAATTTCTGGGCGTGACAAGTTGGTATCAGAGCCTTCCTTTGACTGTAGGACAAGCCAACTGGAAACCTTAAGAGCCCTCTAATTCTTTTCATTTGCATATGTTTAAAAAAAAGAAGGGTTGTTTTAAAAAGTGGAGTCAGTCTAGGGTTTAGGAATTGCGAAAATGGGGTGTTGGTCGTGGGTTTTTGAGCATGTTTTGATTTTCCCACTCCTTTGTTTCTATAGATGGCAGGTTCCCTAGCGATGCACTACGGGAAAGGGATGACGGGCTTTGTTGCAGAGCTGGCACGTATGGCCCTTGCAGTCGGATATCCTGAAGCACCGGAGTATACAACAGTTGCGCCTCTCAGTGGCGAGTTGCCCTATCGTGTTCGGTTGGAGGTTCACGGGTTTGTGGGAACGTGTCTTCCCAACATGGAGGTTACAGCTTCCGGAGGCACGTCAGATCACGCTTGTCAAGAAGCCACCTACCTGATGTTGGCCAGGATGAGGGAGCTGCATGATGCTGACCTTCACACCTCCTCCTACCGCTACCATCCCCGTCGAGGTAGTTCCTCCGAGGTCAGTGCATTCAAGTCTACAACAGAGGAGAATGACTCTACCTTCGGCCACATGTGCACCGTGATCAAAGGCCTGGACAAGATGCACTCTGACCTACACAAGGCAACCAAAGAGCTGAACGACAAGAAGATGCTAAGGATCGTACGACTGCAGGACGAAGTGGTTCGTCTTAAGAAGGAGGTGGCTGAATTGAAGGGACTCCCGGCACCAGTTGGTGTCAGGATTCGCACTACGCCTCGGAAGACCACCACCGCGCCTGTCCGTATCCAGCTGGCGCCTCGGATTCCACTGCCTCCTCCAGCTTCTCCAGCCACTCCAGCTCCACCCGCTCCAGTTCCAGCGCCTGTTCCAGTTCCTCCTGCTACAGGTTCTGCTCTCACCTTTGCTCCAGCTTCGACGTATCAAGGCGGAGGTGGCAGTAACGGTTGGATCTCCATCTCCAGTGACTCAAGCTCAGAGAATTCAGCTGAAGACATGGACTCAGAAGAGACTCGAGATTCCTCAGAGGGAAGAGGCAGGATTGGTTGGGCTACAACAACCGATTCAGAAGAGTCAAAGTCTGAGGTGACGCCAGAGGACTCTAGGAGCCGTTCTGAAGAATGGGGATCTTCTGAAGGAAGCAGTTTTGACTTCTCGCCTCGCGGATCGTTCTAGTTGCCGTCCTTAGTTTTATCGTTTAGCTTAGTTTGTCTTCTTGGTAGTTACTGTGTGTTAGGCTGCTGTGTGTGGGATAGCTGGCAGTCGATATCAAGTGTGATATGACTGACCAATTAAGGATGTTTGGTGCTTTTCCTTGTTTTTAGTCAAGATCAGAACAATGCATTTGAATTCCAATAATAAAGAATAGTTTCTAAGTCTGTCTGTTTTTCTTCTTTTCTCTCTTCGGTTCGGTCGCCTCCTTCAGATGGTGAACACCAGGACCAGCGGAGCGAACAGCAACAATGGGCAGTCAGGTGCCAACAACAACGAGGCTCACGACGCCAATGGCAATGCTCCTCCACCGCCACCCGAGAACCCCACCATTGCTCAAGTGCTTGCTTCGCGCACGAGATGATGGCTGCAATGATGCAAGCAGATGCAACAACAACACCAGATGCAATGCAACAGCAGATGTTGCAACAAATGCAAAGAAGAATAAAGCAGAGCAGGACAATCGCTTGCCGCCCCACCACCCCACCCAAGTTGCCGAGTTCCTTCGTGTCCGACCGCCGACCTTCTCCAGCACCACTAATCCCATGGAGGCTAATGATTGGCTTCATGCCATAGAGAAGAAGTTAGATCTTCGCAAAGGCATGCACCAGAGAAAGTCTCATTTGCCACTCATCGCCATGTGGTCCCTTCGCTTGGTGGGACAACTACTTGGTTACTCGCCACCGGGAGCAAAGCAGCTACATGGGAAGAGTTCCGTCGTAGTTTCAGACCTCACACATTCCTCAGCGGAATAGTTGCACGTAAAAGCGTGAGTTCCGTTCTCTTGAGCAGTGGTAATAGATCGCCATCGAGTATCCGCATGAGTTCAATCGTCTTGCCCGCTATGCCCCGAAGATGTGCGCACCGATGCGTAAAGGCAGAAAAGTTTTTGGTGGTTTGGATGATGAACTCACGGACAAGCTAATCTCCGGAGAGTATGCTAACTTTGAGAAGCTGGTTGACAAGGCTATTCGATAGGAAGATCAGCGCAACAAGATGATCAAGAAGAGAAAAGTAATCCAGTCCCAACCTCCTCAACAACAGGGAAATCATCAGAGGCCGCGTTTCATGCCTGTAAGTCAGAGTGGACCCACCACCATGATTGTTCGTCGCATCGACCTTATCACCCAGGAATTTCCAAACCGGCAGTAGTGGCGTGATCAACAACAAAACGCACTCCAGCCCCGCGCCTCCAACGGCGCCACCCAAGAAGCCACAGCCACCACCTCCAAGGAAGGACTCTGGAGGAAAGCCAGGAGTCTGTTTCAACTGTGGTGACCCCGGGCATTTTGCAGACAAGTGTCCCAAGCCAAGACGCGCTGGGCCAAGGTTCATCCAGGCCCGGGTCGACCATGCGTCCGCCGAGGAAGCACAGACCGCTCCCGAAGTTATACTGGGTATGTTTCCGTAAACTTTACTCCCGCCACGTATTATTTGATTCTCGCGTTACACATTCATTTATCTCAAAGCAGTTTGTTGGGGCACATGGGTTGTCAGTAGTGGGACTTAAGATACCTATGCGGGTTCAAACCCCCTGGAAACCACTTGGACACTACTCAGTATTGTCCCTCAGTGACCATAGAAATCCAAGGATCTATGTTTCTAGCCAACCTCATCCTCCTTCAGTCCAAAGGCATAGATGACATTCTTGGGATGGATTGGTTATCCAGACATAAGGGAGTAATTGACTGCGCTAGTCGCACCATTACTTTAATCAATACGAAAGAAGAAGGAATTGTTTTTTGTTCTCCCATGCAAGCCAAGACCGTAGCAAGTTTGAATCATGTTTCCGCCTGTGGATCGTCCGAAGTGGCGGCAAAGACCCCTATGAAGTTAGAGGATATCCCCATCGTCAGAGAATACCCTGAAGTTTTCCCTGAAGACTTAACTCAGATGCCGCCAGAAAGGGAAATTGAATTCCGGATCGATTTAGTACCCGGGACCGCCCCAATACACAAGAGGCCATATAGGATGGGAGCCAACGAGTTGGCCGAAGTAAAGAAGCAAGTGGATGAACAGTTGCAAAAAGGGTATATCCGCCCGAGCACGTCGCCGTGGGGTGCTCCGGTGATCTTCGTGGAAAAGAAAGACAAGACCAAGAGAATGTGTGTCGATTATCGCGCACTCAATGAGGTTACTATTAAGAACAAGTATCCCCTACCACGGATTGATGATTTATTCGATCAACTCAAAGGGGCCAAGGTGTTTTCCAAGATAGACTGCGATCAGGCTATCACCGTTGAGAATTCGAAAGAGGACATTCCCAAGATCGCTTTCACCACCGATACGGCTGTATGAGTGTACGGTCATGTCTTTTGGACCGACCAACGCACCGGCCTTCTTTATGAATCGATGAACAAGGTGTTTATGGAGTTCTTGGATAAATTTGTGGTGGTGTTCATTGACGACATTTTGGTCTACTCTAAAACGGAGGAAGATCATGAGCAACATCTTCGGATAGTGCTCGAGAAGTTGAGGGATCATCAACTCTACGCCAAGTTTAGCAAGTGTGCTTTCTGGTTAAAGGAAGTACAGTTCCTCGGCCACATTGTGAATGCCCAAGGAGTAGTCATGGATCCAGCAAATGTGGAATCAGTTACCAAGTGGACCCCGCCAAAAACGGTCACGCAGATCCGAAGTTTCCTTGGACTTGCGGGTTACTACCGCCGCTTCATTGAGAACTTCTCTAAAATCGCTAAGCCGATGACTCAACTGTTGAAGAAAGATGAGAAATTTAAGTGGTCGGCAGAATGTAACAAGAGTTTTGAAGAGCTTAAGAGGAAGTT
Source organism: Oryza australiensis (assembly GCA_019925245.2). Lineage (NCBI taxonomy): Eukaryota > Viridiplantae > Streptophyta > Magnoliopsida > Poales > Poaceae > Oryza > Oryza australiensis. Next base: position 187,087 of record JAIFGZ020000383.1, read on the forward strand.
GGTGTCTGCACCAGTGTTGATACTGCCAGATCCAGCAAAGGATTTCCAAGTTTATTGTGATGCATCTCGCCAAGGGTTGGGATGTGTGTTGATGCAAGAAGGCAAAGTGGTCGCATATGCTTCTCGTCAGTTGCGTCCGCATGAAAACAACTATCCAACTCATGATCTGGAATTATCCGCAGTGGTTCATGCCCTGAAGATCTGGCGACACTACCTAATTGGCAATCGTTGTGAAGTGTTTACGGATCATAAAAGTCTCAAGTATATTTTCACCCAACCGGATTTGAACCTCCGACAGCGAAGATGGTTGGAACTGATCAAAGATTACGATTTGGGGATACATTACCATCCTGGCAAAGCTAATGTGGTTGCGGATGCACTAAGCCGAAAGAGTTACTGCACCTCCCTCAATGTCGAAGGAATGTGCGACCAGTTGCAGCAAGAATTCGAGTATCTAAATCTACGATTGGTGGATTTTGGTTTTGCGGCTGCTCTGGAAGCCCAACCCACTCTCATTGATCAAATCCGGGCTGCTCAGGCATCAGATCCCGAGATGGCCGAACTCAAGAAGAACATGAGGGTTGGAAATGCTCGTGGCTTTACGAAAGACGAGCACGGCACAATCTGGATGGGAAAGAGATTGTGTGTGCCAGAAGACAAGGATTTGAAAAAAATGATCCTTACGGAAGTTCACCAAACTCAATACTCAATTCACCCGGCAAGACAAAGATGTATCAAGATCTTAAAGAAAAGTTTTGGTGAGTCAAGATGAGGAGGGAGATAGCTGAGTTTGTTGCACTTTGTGATGTTTGTCAGCGGGTTAAGGCAGAACATCAACGGCCCGCCGGATTGTTGCAACCACTCTAGATTTCAGAGTGGAAATGGGAAGAAATTGGAATGGATTTCATCATGGGTTTACCCCACACAGCGTCAGGATATGACTCAATTTGGGTCGTTGTGGACCGACTCACCAAGGTGGCCCACTTCATATCAGTGCATACTACCTACTCGGGGAAGAAGCTAGCAGAGCTTTATCTCGCAAGGATGATGTGTTTGCATGGTGTGCCTAAAAAGATCGTGTCTGATAGGGGAAGTCAGTTTACTTCCAAGTTCTGGAAGAAGTTGCAAGAAGAGCTCGGTACCCGTTTGAATTTTAGTACGGCCTATCATCCGCAAACAGATGGTCAAACTGAGAGAGTGAGTCAAATTTTGGAAGACATGTTGAGAGCATGCGCGCTTGATTTTGGAATAGCGTGGGATAAAAGCTTGCCCTATGCAGAATTCTCCAATAACAACAGCTATCAAGCCAGCATTCAAATGGCACCGTATGAAGCATTGTATGGACGGAAGTGCCGCACACCCCTTTTCTGGGATCAGACTGGTGAACGCCAGTTGTTTGGCACAGAAGTAATAAGTGAAGCAGAGGCAAATGTCCGAACGATTCGGGAAAGGTTGAGGATTGCGCAGTCTCGACAGAAGAGCTACGCAGATAATCGTCGAAGAGATCTCACTTTTGAAGCAGGGGATTTTGTGTATCTTCGCGTTACACCACTCCGGGGAGTACACCGTTTTTAAACCAAAGGCATGTTGGCACCACGTTTTGTGGGACCATACAGAATTCGGAACGTCGAGGAGAAGTCGCCATCGCCTTGAGCTTCCCTCCAAGCATGGTTGGTATTCACGACGTGTTTCATGTGTCCCAGCTTAAAGAAGTGTTTAAGGGTACCGAAGAGCAAAGCGAGTCCGCACTGATCGAAATTCAAGAGGACTTAACCTACGTAGAGAGACCAGCACGTATTCTCGAGATCAGCGAGAGAAGGACTCGGAACAAGGTTATCAGGCTTTGCAAGGTTCAATGGAATCATCACTCCGAGGAAGAAGCCACTTGGGAAAGAGAAGATGAGCTAAAGGCCGCGCACCCGCACCTTTTCGCCAGTACCTTCGAATCTCGGGGTCGAGATTCTGTTTAAGGGGGGTAGGTTTGTCGCACCCTGAGTTTTGCCCTAAATTGTTTAAATAATTTACCCTGAAATAATCGGAATTTTTGGAATTAATCTGGAGCCAACCAGTAATTTTAAAATGCAATTAATAAATGGAAACGACATGGTAGGATTTTTCTTGAATTCTGCATGTCAAAATGCGCTAACAGGATTTTTACTGGAATTTTTAGAGCACTCTAAGTATTTTTAATCAATTAAATAAGAAATCAGCAATTTAATTAAGTCCCAAAATTCCCTTTTTCCTTTTTCTTTTTCTTTTCCCTTTTTCCGTACCGCCCGTACGGTTTCCCGCCCTTCACTCCGTGACGGGCCGTCGGCCCGGCTCCGCTCCGGCCCAAGCCGCCTCCCCGTGCGCGCGCCGCTCCTCCCTCGGCCGTGGGCCGAAGCCCACGATGCCGGCCGCGCCGCGCAAGTCTGCGGCCCCTCCCCGCTCCGCAGGCCACCGACAGGTGGGCCCCACCTGTCGGGCCTCTTCCCTCGCGCCCGGCAAGCCCAGCCGCCGTCGCCGCCATGCGCCGCTCCTCGCCCGCCTTTTCTGGCCCGTCCCGTGCGCCCCGTGCCACGTGGGCCCCTTGCCGAGCACCGGCCTGCGTCCCCACACCCGTCGCCGCTTTTCCCGCACGCCGAAACGGCCGTCGTCGCCCCAAAACGACCGCCGGAAATCTCTCCCTCTCTCTCCGAGTCCGAAACCGCCGGTGACCTTATCCGCGCCGTATCCGTGCCGGTTTCAACCTCTTCTCTCCCCCTTTAAAACCCCCTCGAGCTCCGCCGTGTTCCCCTCTGTTGGCCATCGTTTCTAGCCCCAAATTGTCGCCGTCTCCATCCTTTTCTTTCACCACCGGTGAGCTCGCTACCGTTCCCCGTTTTCCTTTTTATTTACTTCGTTTTCCTTTTGTTCCCTTTTGCTCGCGTGCCGCCGCTTGCCGGAGTCCCGCCGCTGTGTCCTGCCGCTCGCGCTCGTCGCTGGCAAGCCGCTTCTGCCGCCGCGCCACCCAGGCCGGCGGTGAAACCCTCCTCGCCGCCTCGCCCGCAAACCCTGACCCTAGCACCGCCTCATCCGAGCCATCCGATCGGCCGGATCAAGCGTTCCCGAACCGTCCGATCTCGCCCGAGCATCGCCGTCCGATCCGGCCGCCATGCCCTAGATGGCCGCCGCGTGTCCGCCGTTCCGGCCGCCATCCAAACCCTAACCCTATCCGCGATCCACACCGTCCGATCCTTCGGATCGGGCGGATCTGGGCCGTTCGCTCCCGCGCAAGCCGTCGCCGTCCGATCGCCGCCGCTCCCCGCGGATGCGTGCCGCGTGTCCCCGCGCTCGCCGTCGCCGCCGTGGACTCGGTCCACCGTGGACCGAGCGCCCGCGCCGCTTGCGCCAGCTGACGTCAGCTGTGCCGCCTGCGCAATGCTTACGTCACCCGGGACATAATTACGCAATAAATGCTTTAATCTTTTCTGTTTAGTATAAAAATCGCAATTAAACTTCTAAAATCCATATCTTTTGAATCCGAGCTCTGTTTTAGTCCATTCAAATTTCATTAAATCTAGGAAAAGGTCAAGAATCCATTAAAAATACTTTTCAGTGCTGTTTTAGTAGACCTTTTAGGGTGTTTGTTGAGTGCTTTGTTTGTCGTGTAGATCCCGAATTTTCCGGCGAGCCCGTTCTCTTCGAAGTAGTCGCCGAGGTTCCTCAGTCTCCAGAACAAGGCAAGTCATACCTTACATTGACCATATTGTACCTATTTTATGTAAATATCTCTTTTCTCTCAAATATTGCATATGTTTTAGAATGTCATTTCATGGGATGATTATACCTATTGACTCAACCATGGGATTGTTTACCTTATACCATTGATAACTTGGGGTTCAATATGACTAGATGATAGCTTAAGGTTTGCTTAGTTATGCTTAGCTCAACTAGCTCACTTAAGGGGATCACACTAACCAAGTATGTTACTAGAGGTTAACTCTCAGATGAGGTTAAGATGTGACTCTATTTCTAATAATATTGAATTATGAAAAGGGTGGGTCGTGAGCACATGGTTGGACTTTGGTTAGCGTGCTCATGACAATTAAGGACCGGTTCTCGGGAAACCCTGGAAGAAGTACCGTGCATACCACAAGCCAGCATGGGTAATGGCTGGGTCTGTAGCGTAGCTGTCTCTAGCCGACGTATCCCAGAGAGGGTGGGCGTGATGGAGTTGGGTCGGCCCCGGTTTTAAGGGTTGATCAGCTTCCGGATTCACCGCGGCACTAGAGGGGGCTGCCCATTGCCCGATGGGAGTGGGGGCGAAACCTTGGTGTGGTACGATTGGTTAGAGGGGGTTATGTGAAGGGTCCTGTCACAGTTCCTTTCCGGGGTACCGTGGTGGTGCACCGGCGCACGGTAACGTGTTGTGGGATTGTGTCTTGTGGGTACAGTTGTACACCTCTGATCAGAGTAAAACTATTCGAATAGCCGTGCCCACGGTTACGGGCGATCGACCAGATTCACCTTGATTAGTTTCACTTATTTACTTGAATGAAATGTTGGAATGTGACTAGTGCAGGTGGATGGATGGGCCTGTTGCAACGTGGTTTTAACGTTGGACAGTGTTTACTTAATACTGCTTAATGATTACTACTGTTTTGCTGTCTTCAAATATTGTTATTATATTCTGCAAATGCTGTTTATGCAAATTGAGCCTCTTATCCTTTTCCTTGATATTTATCTTGCATCATGTCCCCTTTTCCGGTGTGACTTATTGAGTATGGTGGTTGTACTCAGCCTTGCTTCTTTTTCCCCCTTCAGTGCCAGAGGTTGAGATCGAGGTCTCCGAGGAGGTGTAGGCTTGTTCGACGTCAAGGGTTAGCTGTGGTGTTGGCGTTTCGCTTCGCTTGGGTCAAGTTTAGCTTAAGTCAGTTTTACCTTCCTTTCCGCTGCATTTGTGTAACTCTTTTATATTGTTTCTAAGACGAGGATTCTGTATTATCAATAACGTCGATTTGTGTACCTCGGCTGATGCCTGGACGAGGGTGTAATGCACAAATTAGTTGCAGAAATTCTGGTGTGAATTTCTGGGCGTGACAAGTATGATCAAAGTTTACAAGATAAAACCAAACTGAATCCAGAGCAAACTAAGCGCCCCGTTCCTCCCTCTGCCATCCTTTTTATAGTCCAAGGTGTCAGTTACAAAGGGGACTTAGGGCTCAAGAAAGTTTGGTCATAAAGTAAAAAGAAAATACAGAGATCTTTTCAAATATAGAGATCTCCTGAAAAGTGTAACCGAATCATCTTGGACTTTGTTCGCCATGGGCGTCTTGTGTGCTGCCTTCCCTCGGGATCCGCCATCTGCCAGTGTCCTATGCGCAGTGTTGTCAAATGATGCTGCCCCCTGTCGGGTGATCTCCTGTTCATCCTATCCGTGAGGCTTACCAAGAAAGCCATGCTCCCGAGGATAGGCGTCCCTTTTAGGGTCGGGACAAAGAGTAGAGGTCGAGAGGACTGAACTGGGGTCGGACCCAGGGGCAGGCGTCGGGACGCCCGACCTTGTATGAGGTCGGGCTTCCGACCCTGGCCTGAGGTCCATCGGTCCGCTCCTGCCGGTCTTCTTTCCCTTGCATGGGCTATCCTGGGGTGATATCCCCCACAACAGCCCCCGAGCCTAAGGACTAATGGGACATCCGTCCTTAGGGTCTGAATTCTTCTATGTTTTAGTCCCCAGCGGGTTCCCGAAGCATCTCGAGCATACTTTGGCAGGTGCACCCCCTAGATGCACCTGCCAGGTGTAGTTCCCGAGCCTGGGGTTGTATGGTACATCCAGACCTTGGGTCAAGCTTGTAGCATCATTTTTTACCCATCACTACTGGAGAAAGCCACACTAGTCTCGGTTCGTAACCCTCAGTAGTCCCGGTTGTCGAACCGGGACTACGAATCCGGGACTAGAGATAGGCGACCTCTAGTCTCGGTTAAATAACCAGGACTAGAGATGCATCTTCAGTCCCGATTAAAGCCATCAACCGGGACTAAAGATGGCGGAGCCACGTGGCCGGCTGCGCCATCGTTAGTCTCGGTTGGTGGCTCCAACCGGACTAAAGATGGCGCATCCGGCCACGTGGCTCGCCATCTTTAGTCCCGGTCGTTGCCATCAACCAGACTAAAGAATTTTTTATATTTTTTAATTTTCTTCTTTCTCCAACAAGTGCTACATACTACATATTACACACATATATTATATATTACACATATACATATTTTACACACATATATTTATACATATATATTATATAATATATATTTATAAATATATAAGTTACACATATAAATGAACTTAAGAAAGGAAATATATACATGTAATATATTACCAAAACATATCCACATATGTACAATATCCACATATATTTCGTATGTTACAAAACATTGTCTATTTTGTGGATCTGGTGGTTAAGTTACTTAAATTAAAATAGAACTCCCCCGTGGAATCAATGATCTGCTCGTTTTTAAATCCCATCAATTCTTCCTGAGCGGCTTATATGAAAGTCTCGTGGGGGAGGTTTCTCTTACTCGCATAAGCTGTCATTAATTCGATCAAACGAGAAATAAATATATGAAGTGAATAAGAAATCGAGACGTAATGTATAAATGGCTATTATACATACATCTATATCGTCCATAGTTGTGACATCGGTCACAAAGCGGTGAATATAGTCGCAGACGTAGTATCCGCATAAGTTGGTGCCCCGCGATGTTTTGCACACTAAAGGAGAAACGACGACGCATTTAATATACATTTCATATTTTAGAACAAAGTAATAATTCAAAACAACTTTGGAGCATGTTACTCACTGGAAAGTTCATCCTCACGGAGAGCTTATCTTTCCAATTTTCGCGAACATCAGCCCGAAGCCGTTCCCATGCCCTACGTGCAGTTGAAAGTTAGCTAGTAATTATCCGAGAACTGCATATATGCAATAGCAAGTAAGATGGAATTACCTATCTAGCGGTTCAAATATCTTTACGTACGTGGACTCTGGTTTATCCATTGAGTCAAAGACATGGATCCGCGAGTTATCCATGTCAATTACTAACAGAACCCAGTGGAATCTGCAAATTGGTTTAGATGACACATATGAAATTTTATGTATGCACACGGGATTGAAATCGGTACGGAAGGAAGAAAATACTTACGCAGTGTTGTAGGGTAGAAGGATAAATGACCGGAAGTGGTTTATCACCAGCGACTTGTAAATGTTGTCCAGTGTTGGATCAGGAAAATGATCAACCAATACGCTGTTGATTTTGCGTGGATTCATGAATCTATGTTTGCTACAGTCGTGCATGTTGCAGTATTGGATCGCCATTCTACAACGGTTAAAAAGAATTTTAGTCAGCTAAATACAAGAAGGTAAGAAACGAAATAACAGAACAATACTTACAGAGCCCGCGTGGCTAGAAGTGAGACGTCGAGGGCATCAAGCTGGTACAGGTCGAATATGTCTTCGAATCGGATATAGAAGTCATCACCTCCATCGACAAAATAGTACTATGAATATTTGCCCGTTACCATCTCTCCACCCTTGCTGGATTCTTGCATGTACCACTTGTGGAAGCGGTACATTTATGTTGGTAGCTTTTTCACTTGATCCGGCTTTACAAGAGGCTTTCCAAGTTTGAACTTGTATTTCAGCGGAGCCTTCGCCAGGGGAGCACGGCCATGTAATTGATCCATTGAAATTCCAGCAGATTCCATCCTTGACAGCAGCCTTCCGAATAGTCCTGTCGTAGTCGGACTGCGGTTGAGGTTGCAGTTTAGGCTGTGGGCGTTAGGTACGTCTTCTTGAAGAAGTCCTTGGTCTCCTGGGGGATTTCAGGAGGCTTCTCAGGAGACTTCTTTCTGAAGTGGGCCTTGACTTCAGCTTGGACGGCCTCGTGCAACTCCTCTGGAGTCATGTCGTACGCCGTTTTCTTTGGGGCTGGTGGGAGCCGGTCAAGTTTAGGCCTCTTGCTTCTAGGTCCACTTCTAGTTGACCTTGACTGCGTGGCTCGAGATGTTGTCCGTTTAGGAGTCGGTGCTCGTTGTGGTGACGGAGGAGTCTGAGAAGGCGGTGGAGTTGGAGACGACCGTTTAGGAGTCGATGCTCATGGAGGCGACGCAGGAGGTGGAGGAGGCGGAGGTGGTGAAGGAGGCGGAGGAGACGGCCCACTTGGAGGCAGAGGAGACGGCCCACGTGGAGGCGGAGGAGACGGCCCACGTGGAGGCAGAGGAGATGGCCCACGTGGAGGCGGAGGAGACGACCCACGTGGAGACGGAGGAGACGGCCCATGTCCGGGGAATATTATGAAGATCTTCCTCTAGAGAAATATTCCGTGAGCTGTTTCTCCTAGCGTCAGCTCCCCGTCTCCTCCGGGGATATCCAGCTCGAGATCTTCATAGCCGCGTTCCACTGTTCAATTTCAACTTTCGAGTACACAGGTGGAACGGGTCGAGAGTGGTAGGTGCCGTCTCGTTCTACTGGAATGGCCATGCCCGACGCAACCTGTTCGAGAAGATTGTTTATTAGTTAGTAATGAACATTGATTGACAAGTTATTCAAGGAAATATACGTATAACATAAAAGTATAAACATACCTTTATTGTTATGTTCTTTAGAGGAATGTGCAGCTCACATGGGGTCCGCTGTGTGATGTCATCAACGGGGCATGGCGGACCCGGTTCAGCGCGTGGGGCCAAATCGCCTTTATTTCCAGTTGAAGCGCAGCTGCTGCGCTGCTGCTGTAGTTGAGCGGCTGTTGCTGGATCCGGCTGTTGGCTAACCCAATGGCTCCGCTCCTCTGCCAACCTTATGGTCAGCCTTTCGTCCACAATCTGATCAATCTGCGAGAGTTTCATTTCTATCTCAGCGAACCTCGCATCGTGCTCTCGCTTTGACCTCATTCGGCTCTTGTGTGTGTCGACGTCAGCTTGGAACCCGTATTTCCAGGGGACGACGCCTTTTCCTCGCGTTCGCCCCGGGTGCTCTGGGTTTTGGAGGGCGAGCGTTAGCTCGTCCTTCTATCTGTCGGGCCTGAACGCGCCCGAGGAAGTGGCCTGCAGCGCTTCCTCTAACCTCCGTCCGGCTTCTTGAATTTCATCACCAAAGATAACTGTGCCATCGACGGGATTAAGTGAGCCGCCGTGAGCATAAAACCAGTGCTTTGCTTGTTCCGGCCAGGTGGCTGTGCCTGGAACGATACCTCCCGCTTCAAGGTCGGCTTGCATTTTCTCCTATTTCTCCATTGCTCTCTTATAGCTGCCTGACCCAAGCTTGTGATGGTATTTTTTAGCTGCATTGACCTTGTTCTTTTCTATGATAGCTTGTGCTTCTTCCCCAGTCTTGTGTTCAACAAAAGCATCGCAATGATCTCTGAGCTTTGGGAACTTGTCAAAGTCAGGTGTCTGGCCCTTCAGGATATATTTCTTGTGTAACTCTTTCTTGTAGTTCCTGAAGAGCTCTGGCATTTTCTTTAACGTCCATTCCTTGACCATTGCTTGTTGTGAGTCTGGGATGGTGAACGGTTGCAGCATTATAGTCCACAGCATTTCTTTCTCTCATTCTGGGAGATAGCTCTGCTCATCTCCTCCTGTCCTTGATCGCCTCCAGTTGGCAACGCTTACGGGCACGTGATCCCTCACCACCCATCCGCTATGCGCCACAAACTTCCTTGCGGTGTCCTCTGGGGCAATAGGGCGACCGTCAAATTCTACCTCCGTTATGACATGTCGACCCTCTATGCGCTTGTTGAGACCGCGTTGCCCGCGTGCCCTCTTCTGTCCAGCGAAGGCGGAGGCGGAGCCCTCATTCTCCTCATCGTTCCCCTGCTCGTCCCCCTCCTTGTTGAGGTATTGATTTGTATCTTCATTCCCCTCCTCGTTGTAAACCTCTGTTCCTCGTACGATCTCATCATGGAGAAGTTGTTCCTCGTTACGATCCGCATTTGATTGTTGTGGGTTGAGGACTTAATCAAAGAATTCTGAAAAAATATTATTAGGTTAATACATGTATCAATTATTCAGAAAAATCATGTATGTCTACGTAAAAAAAGACAAAAAGAAGAAGATGGATTCAGAATCACAGATTATCTCCATCGTAGAAATGACTTGTGAAGAAGATCACGTTCTATATTTTCCTTTTTCCTCTTTTGTTTCTCTTTGCTAGAACACGACCGACCGACCGTTCGTTATATCATTCATGTCCGTGAGTATGTTCATCTGGAGGAGAGGAGAGAAAGAGAGGAGAATGATGTGAGGAAGATAAGGAGGATGGGAGTGGATGTGGAGAGGAAAAGAAAGATAGAGGAAAGGAGACGTCCGTTCGTCCAGGTTCGTTCGTCGGTTCGTTTGTTCGTGAACGTCCGTTCGTCCACGAACGAACGAACGAACGAACACTCGTTCGTTCGTCCGTCCGTCCATCCGTCCGTTCGTTTACGACCGTTTGTTGATTTTAGTGTTCTCGTTCGTTCGAAAATACAAAATTCACAATTCACATAAACATTCAAATTTCAAATTTAAATACATATTCAAAATTCAAAATTCTCAACGTCCAATAACAGTCCATTTACATATAAAGTCGATTTACATACAAAAATGATATATTCAAAATACCCATACATACAAAATTCATATATTCAAAATTCATATATTCAAAATACACATATATGTGATGGCGTCGACGGCGGCCAAACCCTAGCGCATAATGTCGGGAAATCTTAGGGGACGGCGGCGCTAACCTGCGACGGCGACGAAGACGGTGGAGCGGAGGTCCTCCGGCGACGAAGACGGCGGAGACGGCATGCCTGCGGCGGCGACTGGGCTTGGCGACGGCGACGAAGACGAAGACGATGCGGCAAGTGCGAAAACGGCTAAGTGTTGGATCCCCAGTGAGGCCCTTGCTATATATAGTCATGGCGTCATTTGTCCCGGTTGAAGCCAACAACCGGTACAGAAGATACTTTACTCCCGGTTGGTGGCTCCAACCGGGACAACAGATATGAACATTAGTCCCGTTAAATCCACCAACCGGGAGTAAAGATGTCTGCCTCGGTTGGTGGCTTCAACCGGGAGTAAAGATCATATCTTTTGTCCCGGTTGAATCCACCAACCGGGACAAAAGATTGTGGGGCAGCCACGTAGCGCAGGTAGGTGGACATCTTTAGTCCCGGTTGGTGGCTCAAATCAGGACTAAAGATGTTTTTCTGCCCACTGAAATTCACCTCTAGTCCCGGTTTTTTTACAAACCGGGACTAATTATTACAATGCCCTATTCTATTGTATTTTATATTCATATATAATTATAATGTTCATATGTTGATATATTTTATATTCATATATAATTAATATATGTTTATATATAATTGACATGGTGTTTCAGTAAAAGATCGGGTGGATGGGGAACCTACTACTATGGATAGTACCAAGGTTCCTAATGTAATTATAGATCTTGAAGAAGGTCAAGTGGAAGACATGGATCTTTCAGATGTAGATGAATAATATTCAATGATTCAATTTAATTTACATCGTCCATACATAAATTTAGCTATGTAACTTTGTCCTCACGTACTTTCTCTGCACAATTATTCTTTCGTTATGATCGTTGCGTGAGTAAGGGGTGTCCTCATTTGATAGGAGGATACTCGGGTCAACCGCCATCGCGAACGGAGGTTGCCCGTCAAACTGATCATAATCTTTGTCAGTTCTATCCTCGACTCCCACGATTTTCCTTTTGCCTGGGAGAACCACGTGGCACATTGGCTCGTCGGACCCTTTTCCCTTCTTTGATTTGCTAGCCATGTCCTTGACATAGAAAACTTGCCGTACATCATTGGCAAGGACGAAAGGTTCGTCTGAGTATCCAACCTTGCTCAGGTCGACCGTTGTCATCCCACTTGCATCAATGGTTATGCCTCCACCACTGAGCCTAACCCACTGGCACCGAAACAGAGGGACCTTCAGAGGTCCATAGTCCAGCTCCCATATGTCATCGATGCTGCCGTAATATGTGCTAGCCGTACCGTCGTATCCCACGGCATCGATGCGGACAACGCTGTTCTGATTCGTGCTCTTTAAGTCTTGGGCCCGTATGTAAAATGTGTACCCATTGATTTCATATGCCTGGAATGTGGTGATCGAGCAAGATGGTCCCCTCGCCATGAAGGCTAGTTGTTGGTCAATGCTCACGTTGCCCATGAGACATTGTCGCAGCCAAGCAGGGAATGCATCGATGTGATGGCTTGTAATCCACGCATCCGTCTTACCGATGTTTTCCGAGTGAACAATCGCCAAGTGCTCCTCGATGTAAGGAGCCACCAAGGAAGATTGTTGCAGCACTGTCCAATGTGCTTTCCTGTACAAGTCATTGTTTATGTTCATTATTGCCTTCCTTCCAAGAATTCCCTTCCCCCGTAGTCTACCTTCATGGCTTGATTCAGGCACCTCGATGGGACGGTGGTCTTCAATAAAGTCGACGCAAAACTCAATCACCTCCTTTGTTCCATATCCATTGGCGATGCTAGCCTCCGGACGCGAACGGTTACGAACGTACTTCTTTAGAACACCCATATACCTCTCGAAGGGGAACATGTTGTGTAGGAATACCGGACCGAGGATATTGATCTCTTTGACAAGGTGGCATAGGAGATGCGTCATGATATTGAAGAAGGAAGGCGGAAAGATCATCTCAAACCAGACAAGACATTGGACCACATCATTTTCTTCTAGTCTGTCTGGATTGATGATCTTCTGTGAAATTATGTTCAGGAAAGCACATAGCTTTGTTATTGTTGCCCGGACATTATCGGGAAGGATACCTCAAATTATAACGGGAAGCAGCTGTGTCATCAGCACGTGGCAGTCATGGGACTTTAGATTTGCGAACTTCTTATCCTTCGTGCTTATTATTCCCTTTATATTCGAGGAGTATCCAGACGGTACCTTGATGCTCTCCAGGCATTCAAACATTATTTCCTTCTCTGCCCTGCTCAGAGTGTAGCTGGCTGGACTTAGGTATTGGGCTCCTTTATCCTTTGGTTGCGGGTGAAGGCCGTCGCGTTGTGCCATATGTTTCAGATCGTTACGTGCGTCAAGTGTATCTTTTGATTTTCCGTATATACCTAGGAAGCCAAGCAAGTTTACGCAAAGGTTCTTGGTGAGGTGCATCACGTCGATTGCGTGGCGGACGTCCAAGACTTCCCAAGAGGGCAACACCCAAAAAATGACTTCTTCTTCCACATCGCCGCGTGACCACCTTCACTTGCTATAGATTGGTTGCCGGGTCCCTTTCCAAATACTACTTTGAGGTCTTTCACCATGGCAAACACGACCTTTCCGTTGCGATGCTTTGGTTTAGTACGATGGTCTGCCTTTTGATCAAAATGTTTGCCTCTTCTCTGGACAGGGTGGCTTGCAGCAAGAAAGCGACGATGGCCCATGTACACTACCTTCTTACAATGTTTCAGGTACGTACACTAAGTCTCATCAAAACAGTGGGTGCAAGCGTTGTACCCCTTGTTTGACTGTCCGGATAGGTTGCCAAGTGCAGGCCAATCATTGATGGTAACAAACAGCAACCCTCATAGTTTAAACTGTTCTTGTTTATCTTCATCCCACACGGGAACACCTTCTTTCTTCCACAGCAATTTTAGATCTTCGATCAGCGGTCTCAGGTACACATCGATGTCGTTACCAGGTTGCTTCGGGCCTTGAATAATAACCGGCATCTGAATGTACTTTCGCTTCATGCATAGCCAAGGCGGGAGGTTGTAGATACACATCGTCATAGGCCAAGTGCTATGCCCGCTGCTCATCTCGCCAAAAGGATTCATGCCGTTCGTGCTTAAGCCGAACCTTAGGTTTCTTGCATCCTGGCCGAAGTCTTCAAATGTTCTGTCGATGTTTCGCCACTGTGACCCATCGGTGGGATGTCTCAGCATGCCGTCTTGTAGGCGTTCTTCCGCGTGCCAGTGCATCATCCTTGCATGCTCCTTGTTCCTGAACAGACGCTTCAGCCGTGGTATTATAGGAAAATACCACATCACCTTAGCAGGAATCCTTTTCTTTGAAGGTCGTCTGTCAACTTCGCCTTGATCATCTTGTCTGATCTTGTATCGAAGTGCTTTACAAACGAGACATGCTTCTAGGTTCTCGTACTCCTCACCGCGGTAGAGGATACAATCGTTAGGACATGCGTGTATCTTCTGTACCTCCAGTCCTAGAGGGAAGACTAACTTCTTAGCCTCGTACGTTGATTCCGGCAATTTGTTTCCCTCTGGAAGAATGTTCTTCACGAGTTTTAGTAACTTGCCAAATGCCTTGTCACTGACACCATTTTTGGCCTTCCATTGTAAGAATTCCAGCATGGTACCTAACTTTTTGTGTCCCTGTTCACAGCCTGGGTACAAGGACCTTTTGTGGTCCGCCAACATACGCTCCAATTTCTGCACTTCCTTTACGCCTTCGCTGTCCCCCTGTACGTCGCGCAACATCTGACCAAGGTCATCGGCACCGTCGTTTTCTTCAGGATCCCCGTCCGCCTCGCCCACTGTATTCTCTTCAAACCCACCGTATTGACCACGCCGGAATGTTGTCGTCGTCTTCTTCATCTTCTTCCATTGCAACCCCCACCTCTCCATGAGAAGTCCAAGAATTGTAGTGAGGCATGAATCCCGACTGAAACAAGTGGGTATGAATAATTCTTAATGTAGAATACTCCTCGTTTTTGCACTTTTTACATGGACAACGTATGAAACCCTTATGCTTGTTGGTATCGGCCACACTCAAAAAATAATGGACGCCTTGAATAAACTCTCTCGACCGTCGATACGCGTTGTACATCCATTGCCGATCCATCTACATGAAATGCACAAAAATCGTAAGAAAATTCCACAAAATTCAAATCATTTAAATATTATTACAATACTTATATATAATTAGACAATTATTATATACTAATCCAATATACGTAATGTGTTGTTCTAAAAAAATAGAATTATTTTTAAAAGGTCTTTTAAAGTGATAAATATAAAATTAATTAATTATTTTGCATCTATTTTAAAAGGTCCTTTGTCATCTATTTTATAATTTTTTTGTCCAAAAGATTCTCTCTCATCAAATATTTTTTGAGATAAAATTGTACAGACTAAATTCCTATAAATGTTACGTGCTAAGCTTACTTTTCTTCCTCTTTATTTTCCCCAACTTTTTTCTCAACACAATATAATGTGCTTAGCAAAATAATTAGTCCAAACAAATTTTGTCTCTCCTCATGTTTACAAAAAAATATAGAGATGAAAATGTATAGAAAACAACCGTAAAATACAAAGTGCTAAGCATAGATCATAAGAGGAAGAAGTTGCTAACCTTGTAGATAGCAAAGATTTGTGTATTACCACCAAAACAAAATCACAAAAAATTTTGGCAGCACCTCCCCTCTAGCTAGAGAAAAATTTTGAAGACAAGTGTAGCAGGCTCAGTGGAGGAGGAAGAAGGAGTATAAAAGCAAGCCATCTTTAGTCCCGGTTGGTGTAACCAACCGCACTAAAGATCATCGTTAGTCCTGGTTGGTGTTACCAACCGGGACTAAAGATGGTGTCGAGGTCGTCGAACCTATCGAGCGTCGCATCTTTAGTCCGGTTGTTAACACCAATCGGGACAAAATATAGCATCTATAGTCCCGGTTGGTGTTACCAACCAGACTAAAGATGCCCGCGCCCGACACGCTCCGACAACATTTGAACCGGGACTAGAGGTGATCTTTAGTCGCGGTTCGTGACACGAACTGGGACTAAAGTTCCTAGAGAGCCATTGAATTTTTAAACCGGGACTAGAGATCATTTCTAGTCTCAGGTGCAACTCAAACCGGGACTACTGTGATTTTTCCCACTTCAACCAATGATGGTTTCTCCAGTAGTGCATCTTTCGATTAAGCCATCGCCCGGAAGCTGATGGTGGTCGGCCGAGGTTGGCTACTCGTTGCCCGGAGGCTAACACTGTGTCGGCAGGGCCATAGCTCGGAAGCTGATGGCGGTTGGCGAGCTCAGCGAGTCCACTGCCCGAAGGCTGATGGTGGTTGTCGAGTTTGACTAGTCATAGGCCGAAGGCTGATGACTGCATCAGCAAAGCCATCGCCCGGAGGCTGATGGCGATCGGCAAGTTTGGCAAGTCCAATGCCCGAAGGCCGACTGTGATTGTCGAGTACGTCGGAACCACTGCCTGGAGGCTGATAGTGGTCGGCCGAGTCGGCCGCTCATAACTCGGAGGCCGATGTGCTCGGCAAAGCCATCGCCCGAAGGCTAATGGTATCGTCACGCCGTAAATTTATCCCAAATTTCCAGACTATTTTGTGTATTAATTCCCGTCCAGACCAGCCGTGGTACACAAAATGACAAATCAATACACAGATCCAAACGTAAATTAAAGCGTATAAATATACTTACGTAAGAGGCACTTAGTCCCCGCACTCAAGAAAACTGCAGCGGAAAAGCGAACGATCCTAGCGGGGCTTCGGCTCCACTCCACAGTGCAAACTCAACCGGGTCCGAGCCTTGGTCCTCTAACACCGTCTTCGACTCGCAGGCACTACACTTCGAAAGGGGAAGGAATTGCAAGGTCGAGTACAACCACCGTACTCAACAAGCCATGCCGGAGAATGAAAATAATGCAAGGGAGTACAAAGAATTCATATATAGGGTTATTTTGCAGAAAACCAGCATTTCATGCATTTAAATATTTTAAGGCATTTTAATAAACATGAGCCTATCTCTAGTCAAATTATTATCAAGTCGCGCACCAACGCGATCTTGCCTTCACTCAGCCAACATGTGCTAACTCCAAATCTTTCAGTTTTAAACGAATTAAACTCTAACTTGGGTACATTGCTCGGCTTGCCCATAACCGAGGGCACGGCTATTCGAATAGATTTACTCTGATCAGAGGTGTACATCTTTACCCACCAGACATGTCTTCCTCACGTGTTGCGACGTGCCACATGCCACCATGGCATACGGACGGAAGCCATGACATAACTCATCGCTTAGTACCGCCCTAAACAAAGAAGACCGACATAGACTTCCCCGCCAGTGCCCCGGGTCGAGCGCAGCCTATGCCCCTGTGCATCTCGACTCGTTCGAGCCTTCACTTGCCGAGACGTCGCCCATGGGCTTCAACCCTTCCTAGGGCTTCATCCATCCCTATCCGTGTCTTTTTTGTTTCTGACCGTACTAGTCGACGTGTTAAGCCTTACCCATTAGACAGGTGGTAGTACGGAAATGCTTTGCAACAGAGGCCCAAAGACCGGTCCTTATGACGGCCGAGGTGCGACTAACAAAACCATGCACCTCGTGCCCACCAAAACATGTTTGGGGAATTTTGAAGCGACATTTATTGCCACGGCTAAATGCCAAAATTTCCATCATTTACAAGTTATTCCTTAGTCTAATTATTGAAAACATCTAATTGTTTCTATTCAAGCATGTCTAAGCATATTCCTATGTTCGCTAGTGAGTACCACATACATAAAGTGCTCACTAGTTTTATTTTTCCTAGAGTTATCAAGGATCATAATACAAGTAGTAGGGCTATAACAAGGAGAATCGGTAAGGCTAAATAAAACAGTGATAGACGCAGGAATTTAATAAAGCAAAATGCAATAATTTAAATAAACATAATTTTGTAAACTAGGATAGCAATATGATCAAAATGACATGACTTGCCTTGCTCCTTCGAACAAATCTTCTTTTCCTCGCGAGCGCGAACCTCCGAAACGACAAAGTCTACACGCCGACACGCAAAACAAGGAAAACCCTAATAAAAACCAAATGAACAATACAAGAAAAGTAAACAAACATGTATAGCTCAATTTTAGATGAATTTTATAATTTGAATGGCCCAATTTCAAGTTTGTATGGATTAGATATGAATTTTAGAAGTTTTGGACCATTAAATAGATTCTGAAATTAAATTGATTTATTAGGCAA
Source organism: Oryza australiensis (assembly GCA_019925245.2). Lineage (NCBI taxonomy): Eukaryota > Viridiplantae > Streptophyta > Magnoliopsida > Poales > Poaceae > Oryza > Oryza australiensis. The sequence continues at coordinate 205,069 of JAIFGZ020000383.1, forward strand.
TTTTTAATTATTTTTGGAAGGAAAAGAGTAGGATGACGACAGGGGCAAGGATGGCGAGAGGGCGGCTCACCGTGTGCTCAACAATGGAAGAGGCGCGCGCAGCGCATGACGGCGGGGAAACCGCGCTCGACGACGACAAGGACGGCGAGCTCGCGGCGATCCGAGGACGGGAGCGGTGGACGAGGAAGAGGATGATGCCGCAATGCCGAGGAAGGAGACGACGATGTCGGAGACACATCGGTGAGGCGCAGAGGTTGCCGAGTGGCGCCGGCAAGGCCGAGGAGAGGCACCACGGGCAACGGGATTTCAGTGTGTTCCGGCAAAAACGGGCCTTGGCCGAGGTGGAGGGCGATGCTGTGATACCGTAGGTGTCGATGGCGCAGCCAACCGGCGCACGGCGAGAGTAAAAGCCGACCGGAGTTGCGGCGTGAGGTGGATGGGCGGCCGGCACAACGGTCTCCGGGTGAAATGGAGGTGAGGCCGGGAAGAGGAGGTGGCTGCGAGGCCGATGGAGATGGTTGCAAGGTCCGGCGCTTTTCGGCTTGACAGGGAGGGGCGGTCGAAGTTTGCCTCATGCCGAGAGAGAGAAACCGAGCGGAGGAATGGAGGGAGAGCAAGGGAGCTCGAGGTGGTGTGAGGGGAGTGAGGAGGGGGCTGGGGGCTCCCTTTTATAGGCCGGAGAGAGGGGGATCGTCGCCAGGGAGAGGAAAGGGAGGGGGTCGAGGAGAGGATGAGCCGTCGACCAACAATGGTGTAGTTCAACAGATAAATGCGAAATAAAAATCCAACATGAGTTCGTGCGGGATTGGATAAAGATTCATGGGAGAAATGATGATGAGGAGGAGAGGAACCGATTTTTGTGAGTTAATTGGGAAGGGAATCGACCGGGGAGGGAGAGGAACGGCCGGCTATGGTGGTGTTTAACAGTGAAGAACCAAATCGAAATCCACCACGATTTATTGTGGGATTGGATGGGAAATTATGGGGGAAATGGAGAGGAAGAGGTGAGGATTAATTCCCCTCAACTAATTTTGGATTTGAACAAGTGATTCGACGGGATTTGTGAAGGGAGGAAAGAGATGGTTGTTCGGATGAACAGTACCAGGCAGCTGGAGGAGGAAGATGACACTGTAGCGACAGGGAGGCATAGCAGACTTTTCCTTTCAAAATTCCTGGAATTTTTATCTATACTTCCAATGCTCAAATAATTCCAAGAAAAATCCTGAAATTAGATGAACACTTAATGTATTTAATAAAAATTCAACCAGATTATTTACTGATTAATTAATTTATTTAAATAATTACTTAAATGTTCTTTGTATTATTAAAATTATTTCGGAGCTCCAAAATTTCACGAAAAATTTCAGAGAGTACTTTAGGGCATGGAGAATATTTAAAAATATTTCCAGCCATAATTTTTAAAGGAAATTTTTATTTTCTTAATACTTTCACTTGATTAATATGCTTTTCATTTTATTTAATTTCTAGAAAATAAATTATTAAACGATTTTTAATCCCGAACGAAAATCGGGACGTGACAGTATCGTTGAGCTAGGCAGGTCCACCGCCCGAAAGCGATGGTGGTTGGCCGAAGTCGGTGGTCATAGCTCGAAGGCCGATGATGCGTCGCAAAGCCATCGCCCAAAGGCCGATTGCGATCGACGAGCTCAGCAAGTACACGCCCGAAAGCTTATGGTGGTTGTCGAGCTCGTCGGGACCATCGCCCGGAGGCTAATAGTGGTTGGCGAGGCCGGAGGAAGATCTCGAGAGGTTATCCGTCGGGCAGTTGCCTCACCTAGGGGCATGCCCTGTGCACGGGGGCCTCTAATGACTTGAACAGTGCGTTAGTCACATCCCATCGAGGCCGTCAAGACCGGGGTTACGTAATGGCTGATCATATATCCGGTTCCCTATTTTTCCCCAAACGGCTCGCGGATCCAACAGTCGAGATTCGTCACTTAGGTGGAGTGGCAGGCCCGACGGTGGTTTCATCAGGGCACATCACGCGGACCGTACGAGCACCGTTAACCGCACTAGGTAACCGATGACGCAGATCCTTCACCGGGATGACGTGGCCGCCCGAGAGCTGGATGGGCCGAGGCGCCTTGGAAGCCCCGCGCATGCTGTTAACGGCATCACGCACCTTCCGAAGATGGCACTGCCAGGCCTATCATTGCCTCTTTTCAGGTCCCGCCATTTCGGCTTCCTTCTTCCCCACACCTCCTTTTTGCTCAAAAATTCCCAAAACTTCCGCATTCAAGCTCTCGCGCCTTCTCCCTGGCTCCACGCCGCTCTAGCACTCTAGGCTGCCACCTTCATTTCCGCTGCATCATCTGCTACTGCAAGGGTTGCCGACTCTTCTGGATGAAGCCCATGGCATCGTAGAGAACATTGAATAAGGTGGCGAAGTCCTCGTCGGCAGGGGGAGATGGGACCGAGCATGGTTCAACCTTCGTTCCCTTGTGCGTCGGGGAAGAACTGATGGTGGAGATGCAGCAAGTCTGCGTCCTCCCTCCTCGGCAGCTTGCACTGTGGTGCCCGACGCGGGGGAACCATTCCCGACTCCCGACTCCGGTGAGTTGGTTGTTTTCGCCGCCTTTCTCCACCGTGGTTTTTGAGTGCCAACCCACCCCTTTGTCCGAGGCCTGCTCCACTATTATGATGTTGCTCTCCGCAATCTCAATCCAAACTCCATCCTCCAAATTTCCATCTTCATCCATCTCTGCGAGTCCTATCTTGGGATAGACCTGCACTTTAACCTTTTCTGCCATTACTTCTGTCTCTGGCGGACAGTGGGCAGCGCGGTCAGCGGGGCCAGGATTTAATTCTGGGAAACGATGTCCTAGTGCTACATCCCCGTCGACCTAACATCCTCAAACAAAGGATGGCATGCCGAGTGGTTCTATATTGGGAATCACGAGCTGACAATCTCCCCCGAGATCTATCGGGAGCTGGCCCCGGCGAGCACCTGGACGGCCACCTGCCTCCTCGCCGACCAGGATCAAGTCGACGAACTTCTCACCATGGCGGATCGTCTGAGGGAGCAGGGGCTGACTAGTGCCCGAGTGGCGCTCAACTTCGCCCTTCGAGGCCTTTATCCCTGCAAGGAGAGGGTGAAGCCGGCGTACGAGTATTCGGGTGGCCGAGATCCAATTCGGGAGGCCACGGTCCTCCTCGAGCGCGTGAGCTAGAGGTTGACCAGCTTCTTCTCGAGTTCGGTGGATTTCAGCGATGAGGGTCCGCTCAGCTATAGCCTTCACAATCCTCGCCCCGAGGTAAGTCCAACCTTCACTTCCTTTATTTGTTTTGCTTGCTTCTTCTTTTTTGTTCGATATCTCACTTGCCAGGTGTCGACATCGACAGGAGCGAGAAGCTTATGTGTCGCTTGCGCTAGTCCCCGGGGTGGCAAAAGGCGAGATCCCGAGGATCTGCATACCTCGCCCGAGGCCGAAGGCGAAGGGGAAGAAGGCCGATCTTCCTCGGCCAAAGGCAGAGGTGAAGAGGGCGACGTCGGGGAGTTTCAAAATCCTTGGCGTGAAGTGGAAGCTTGTAGTTTCCTCCGATGAGGAGGGATCGAGAAAGGTCGACGCGCATCTCGTGTCACCATTGTCCGGCTCGACCGGGGCGCCGAGCGTAGAGCCGTCTGGGCGCCCGAAGAAGGCGCCAAGCCCATTGGCATCCCATTCAGGGTCTCCGCGGAGTGAGTGACAAGCTAGGTGATCTCTTCTGATTTCTTTTTGTCTTTGGTGTGCTGATGGGTTGCCTTGAACAGGGTCATCGAGGACACTGACTCCCACACCGAGGGACCAACTAGGGTGACCGAGTTGGCTGCACAGGCTGAGGTGGTGGGGCCCGACCCGCTCTCGGCCGTCACAGACTCAGTGGTCGCGGCGCTGGTGGTCGGCCAAGTCGAAGAGCGACCGACGGTGGATGCCGAGGGGAGGGTCGCGGTGACGGCCGATGGTAAGGTTGGGGCGACGTCCGAGGCGACCCCCGCGACCAAGCTCGAGCGGGCGATGGAGGTGGAGAGGGTCGACTCGGAGGTTCAAGAATTCAACTAGGACCTATTTCCCCTCCCCTACATAGTTGTTGGCATCGGCGGAGCCCTCGGAACTGAGCCAACTGTGGCGGTGTTTGAGGTCCCACCTGCCTCGGACACCGAGGTACTGATGATCGAGGGCGCCAAGGACCAGCTCGCCTCGGGGGTCGAGGAGGCCGTTGTCAGCGATGTCGAGGATGAGCGGGCCCCGAGCGACGTGCCGGTGGTCGAGGAAGCCTCCAACACCGAGGTGAGGGCATGGAGGAGCTCGATCACACTCTTCACCACGTCCATGACATGTTCCTGGTAAGCGCCAGCTTCCCTCCTTTCCTTCCTTGGCTTCCTTTCTAATGCCTTGAATTCGTAGGGTACTATCTGCTAGACGTGGCCTGCTGAGGCGCTCCGGGTGTTGGAGGTGAGGGTAGCCGGGGCTTCTCGCCGTAAGTCTGATGTCCATTAATTTCGGCTTTCTCCCAAAGTCATCAGCTGACCTTTTTGTTGTGCAGAGACCGACGGGGCCATGGTCCTCGCCGAGAGGTTCAAGGGGGTCGCCAGGAGGCCAACTTGCTGGCCGAGACGTTTCGGTCACAATGGAACGGTGTCCAGGGGCTTCTCAAGCTCTCGGACACCGCCCGCAAGGAGGCCTAGGTGGCTAAGGCCGAGGTGGAGGAGAGGTTGGCGAGGGGCAAGGCGGCCAAGGCCGCCGCGGAGGAGAAGCTCGCGGCAGCCGAGTTGGCGAGGATGCCGCCGAGTAAGTGTCGGCACCGACACCTTTCTCGCCTCTTTTCTTTCTTTTGCTTGCACCGACCGACGCCCTCTTACAAGCAGGTCGCTTGTCGGTCTTCCGCCACCAGATTGGGGACCTCAAGGCCCGCTTGGAGACGGCCGAGGCTCGGCCGATGTCAGGAGGAGGCTCAGGCACTCCTGGATGCGGCCGACAACGAGCTTCCGCCATCTGAGGAGACCGAGGAGGTGTTCTTTGCGCGACTGTGTGACGGGCCGAGGTGCCTCCGGGTCTTCGTGCGAGACGTGACAAAGCTTGCTGTGATGCATGCCCTTGCGTCATGCATAAGCTTCATCGCACGTCTGGGTCAAGGCGATCGCTGAAGGCTAGCCCGTTGGCATGGTGGAAGGCGACGTCGAAGGCATCTATGCAGAGGTCGAGCCGACGGCCAAGAAGATAGTCGCCGACATGGTCCTCTGGGAAGCCCTTGTAAAAACCCTAGTCGGGTCGTGACCTTAGCCCACTACGGCGGGGAACATGCCCAGTCAAGACCCGAGGGGTTTCAAATCAAGCCTTAGTGTTGTAGTCATTTACTTTACGAATAGGTATAGGATGAGGTCACTCGTGACTGAGCCCCAAGTAATCTGACGTCATATCTGGCTGCTTTGCCTCGGATCCCGACCCTAGCAGCCCCGTGAGGGGACATGCCCCGGCTCAGCGCAGGGTATCGTGCCGAGCCACCGTGTTTGGCTAGATACATTGTCCAGATACTCGGGGGAGCTGCCGAGCCCCCGAGTCGCTCAGACGTGCTCAATTGGCTTCCTTCTGGGGAACCCCGACCATTGCTGGTTAGGGCCGCGTAGCTTAGGGTAGGCCATGAGTGTAGCGCGGAAGTTATTGAGCGAGCGCAGGCTACTCGACGGTCGGGAGAAGCCGCCGTGCCCCGGGCACCTTAGGCGTACTCAATAGGCTTCCTTCCGGGGAACCTCGACCATTGTGGGTCGGGGCCGCGTGGCTCAGGGCAGACCATAAGCATGGCACAGAAGTTATTGAGCGTGCCCAGGCTTACTCGGTGGCTGGGTTGAGAATAAATTGGAGTAATGCGATAATCAGAGAGACATCAAAGTTGCTTTATTAAAAGAGCTGAGTGTAGAATACATAGCTCTTCAAGAGTAGAACCGACGTAAGCGCCCTGACGTTCCATGAAGAAGATTGGCCTGTGTGACCGCACGCTCCAACACGCCAGAGATCTCTCAGGAGAGGGTGAGGCAGCTGAAGTTATTGGCGTAGAAGATCGGGCACCCAAAGACGAATATCATCTCGGTGGGTGCCGTGAAGTCGGTGGAGAAGAAGACAGCCCTCAAACTGCTTGGAACGACGAAGATGCACCCCTACCTGGAGCGCCAACTGTCGACGGGATGATCGGCAGTTCTCCGAGGGGGTTTACCCAAGGAGGTGAAAGAGTGGTCGGGGCGTCTCATCGATGGGTCTGATGGTCGACTCGAGCACTAAGAGAGCCAAGAGACAAAGAGATTTTTATACTGGTTCATTCCTCCTGGAGGATAATAGGCCTACGTCCAGTGTTCTTTGTTGGGGTGGAGTATGATCAAAGTTTACAAGATGAAACCAAACTGAATCCAGAGTGAATTAAGCACCCCGTTCCTCCCCTCTGCCATCCCTTTTATAGTCCAAGGTGTCAATTACAAAGAGGACTTGGGGCTCAAGAAAACTTGGTCATAAAGTAAAAAGCAAATACAGAGATCTCCTAAAAAGTGTAACCGAATCATCTTGAACTCTGTTCGCTATGGGCGTCTTGTGTACTGCCTTCCCTTGGGATCCGCCGTTTGCCAGTGTCCTGTGTGCAGTGTTGTCAGATGATGTTGTTCCCTGTTGGGTGGTCTCCTGTTTGTCCTATCCACGAGGCTTGCAAGAAAGCCTCGCTCCCGAGGATGAGGTGTCCCTTTTAGGGTCGGGACAAAGAGTTGAGGTTGAGAGGAGCGGACCGAAGTCGGACCCGGGGACAGGGGTCGGGACGCCCGACCTTGTATGAGGTCGGGCTGTCGACCCCGACTCGAGGTCCATTGGTCCGCTCCCGTCGGTCTTCTTTCCCTTATAGCGCTATCCTGGGGTAATATCTCCCATATGTAACAAAGTTAAATTTTAGTCGAAACATTCATTTCTTACGATTTCTTAGGTATGAAACATCAAATCATAACAGTTGAAGCATATTTTTTTAATCTAATGATAATTACATATATATTTTTAATCTAAATATAATTTTGTAAGATCTTGTTAGAAAGATTTGTTAGAAAGATTTAGCTGTGATAAATGTAATGATATAATTAGATTGTTTATCAGACAAATAACGTCGGAGAAAAAATGTTTGAAGTAAATTAAAAGAGATGTACTTTGCTAAATATAATGGCATGTACAGATAAAGTAAGAGGGTATGGAGCCACCTTTGTGAGCACACGTCCGATTATTTTCTCTTCCATCGGGCGCCGGGGACGAAGTATTATTGCGGCCTTAACGCTGTTGCATCAACAACAACAGGAAATAGATTCTAAATTCTAGAGCACATATTCTCTCGTTACTGTCATGATATCTATGATATCTAAATGGTTTAAAAATATCTTGTTAATTAACATATGTGATATGTTAATAACAAATATGAATCTTTAAATATGATTTCTATAAATTATAAAAACAACAAAAACTAAACTCTAAATAGTATGTGTATATTTATAGTCTAACGATCGGACATTTTCTCGAGAATTTAGAATATTTTCTCTCTCAACAACAGATACTGTTGTGCACATGTAACGAGTAACCCGTTAACGGGAAAGTATTTTCTACACTGTATGCAATTACACATTGTATACACATGTGGTATGAATAGTTAAATATAAATATGAAAAAAAATAAGATGTATTGGGACAATATAAGTACAAACACAGACATATAACTACAATTCGATCTACACTTGAAAAAAACCCATGTCTCTACGTTGTTGACCTTCGTATAATCACTTTACTGTTTGCTCTATTAAATAAATTTTATAATTATCGTTTATTTTTTTACTTGTTTTCTCATTAAATTACTTTAAACATTATTTTTTTAATAAAATCATTAAATAGAATGAATGATATAAAAGTTAATAGTGTCATATTTTCTGAAAGAATCGTATCATAGGATGAGCGAATTTCATTTCATTGAAAATAACAGAAGAAAAACTATTGTTTAATCATCCACTGTGTTAGCACCATTTGCCCCATGATCATCAAAATCAAGGGGCCATCAACAATAATCATTTAGGGGGTAACATCCTAAAAGTCTTCAAGTGTGGCCATGGGAAATATATAATTTTTAAAAGAAAAATTGTTTGTCTATAAAATTAAGGGGAAGGGACATGTGAATATAGTTTTTCTAGTGGTAAAATCTCGCATAGACCTTGACTTGGTTGCTATCACTCGTGGAGAAACCCACTATTGTCCTGGTTCGTAACCCCCTGTAGTCCCGGTTCGAGAACCAGGACTACAAACGCGGGACTAAAGATCGGTATTTTTAGTCTCGGTTGAAATAACCGGGACTAAAGATACATCTTTAGTCTTGGTTGGTAACACCAACCGGAACTAAAGTTTTTTATTTTTTTAAATTTTTTCTGCTAGCTGCTAGCTTGCTGCCTGTCAATTATATATTATGCATACATATTTTACACACATATAAATAAACTTAATAAAGGAAATATATAGATATATTACCAAAATATGTACACACATATGTACAATATCCACATATATCTCGTATGTTATAAAAATTGTCTAGTTTGTGGATCTAGTGGTAAAGTTACTCAAACTAAAATAGAACTCTCCCGTGGGATCAATAACTTGCTTGTTTATAAATCCCATCAATTCTTTTTGAGCAGTCTGTATGAAAGTCACGTGGGGGAGGTTGTCTCTTACTTGCATAAGCTATCATTAATTCGATAAACAAGAAATAAATATATGAAATGAATAAGAAATCGAGACGTAATGTATGAATGTTTGTTATACGTATATCTATATCATCAAGACTATTGACTTCGGTAACAAAGCGGTGAATATAGTCGTAGACGTAGTAGCCGCATTAGTTGGTCCCCTGTGCCTGTTTTGCACACTAAAGGAGAAACAACGATAGATTGAATATACATTTCATATTTTATAATAAATTAATGATTCAATATAACTTTGGAGCATGTTACTCACTGGAAAGTTCATCCTCACAGAGAGCTTATCTTTTCAATTTCCGCGAACATTCACCCGGAGCCATGCCCATGCCCTACGTGTAGTTGAAAGATAGCTAGTAATTATCCGAGAACTACATATATGCAATAACAAGTAAGATAACATTACCTGTTTAGCAGTTCAAATATCTTTGCGTATGTGGACTCTGGTTTATCCATTGAGTCAAAGACATGGATCCGCGAGTGATCCATGTCAATTACGAACAGAGCCCGGTGGAATCTGCAAATTGGTTGAGATGACACATATGAAACTTTATGTATGCACAGGATTGAAATTGGTACGGAAGGTATAAAAAACTTACGCTGTGTTGTAGGGCAGAAGGATAAACGTCTTGTAGTGGTGCTACACCAGCACATTATATATGTTATCCTCTGTTTGCTCCGGATATTGATCAACCATCGCGGTGTTGATTTTTCGTAGGTCCATGAATCCATGTTTGGGAGATTCTTGCTTGTTGCAATATTGGATCGCCATTCTACAACGGTTAAAAGAATTTCAGTCAGCTAAATACAAGGAGCTAAGGAATGAAATAAATATAACTGAACGATACTTACAAGACCCGCGTGGCTAGAAGAGAGGCGTCGAGGGCATCAAGCTGGTACAGGTCGAATATGTCTTCGAATCAGATAAAGAAGTTGTCACCTCCATCGAAGAAATAGTCGAGTGAGTATTTGCTCGTGACCATCTCTGTACCTCTACTGGATTCTTGCATGTACCACTTATAGAAGTGGTACATCTGTTTAGGTAGCTGTTTAACTTGATCTGGCTTTACAAGCGGCTTTCCAAGTTTGAACTTGTACTGCAGCGGAGCCTTCGCGAGGGGAGCATGCCCGGATAATTGATCCATTGTTATTCCAGTAGATTCCATAAATTCTCTTAATTCCGTTCGAACATTTGGAACCGTGATGAACTCCAAGGGTTTTTGAGGCTGCATGTCGAGCTGTGATGCATGTTTGCCCTTTCTTTGCACCTTGCCAGCAGCCTTCCGGATAGTCCTGTCATAGTCGGACTGCAGTTGCGGTTGTGGTTTAGGCTATGGAGTTAGGTACGTCTTCTTAAAAAGGTCCTTGGTCTCCTGGGCGATTTCAGGAGGCTTATCAGGAGACTTCTTCTTGAAATGTGCCTTGACCTCGGCTCGGACGGCCTCATCCAACTCCTCTTGAGTATTGTCATATGTCGTTTTCTTTGAGGCTGGTGGGAGCGGGTCAAGTTTAGGCCTCTTGCTTTTTGGTCCACCAGTTGACATTGACCGCATGGCTCAAGCTCTACGCTTAGGAGGCGACGGAGGAGGCGAAGTAGGATGAGTTGCTGATCGTTTAGGAGTCGGTGCTCGTTGTGGTGACGGAGGAGGCTGAGCAGGCGATGGAGTGGGAGACAACTGTTTAGGAGTCGGTGCTCGTGGAGGCGACGCAGGAGGCGGAGGAGGCGGAGTTGGTGAAGGAGGCTAAGGAGACGATTCACATGGAGTCGACGGCGGAGGAACGAAAGGAGAAATTGTTCGTGCTGGGAATATGATGAAGGGCTTCCTCCAAAGAAATATCTCGTGAGTTGTTTCTCCTAGCGTCGTTTCCCCGTCTCCTCCGGGGATATCCAGCTCGAGATCTTCGTACCCGCGTTCCACCTGTTCAACTTCCACTTTTGAGTACGCAGGTGGAACGGGCCTGAAGTGGTAGGTGCCATCTCGTTCTACTGGAATCGCCATGCCCGACGTGACCTATTCGAGAATGGCGCTTATTTGTTAGTAATGAACCTTGATTGTCAAGTTATTCAAGGAAATATACAACATAAAACTACGAACATACCTTTATTGTTATGTTCTTGAGTGGAATGTGCAGTTCACACGGTGTCCGCAGCGTGATATCATCCATGGGGCATGCGGACAGGCTTGAGCTTGTGGGGCCAACTTGCCTTCATTTCCTGTTGAAGCGCAGCAGCTGCGCTGTTGCTGTAGTTGAGCTGTTGTTGCTGGATCTGGCTGTTGGCTAACCCAGTGGCTCTACTCCTCTGCCAACCTTTGGGTCAACCTTTGGTCCACTATTTGATCAATTTGTGAGATCTGCATCTCCATTTCTGCGAACCTCGCATCCGTCTCTCGCTTTGACCTCATGTGGGTCCTGTATGTCTCGATGTCCGCTTGAAACCCGTATTTTCAGGGAACGACCCCTTTTCCTCGCGTTCGTCCCGGATGCTCTGGGTTCTGGAGTACGAGCGTCAGCTCGTCCTTCTCTCTGTCGGGCTTGAACGAGCCTGAGGCAGAGGCCTCCAGCGCTTCCTCTAATCTTCGTCCGGCTTCTTGGATTTCAGCGCCGAAGATAACTGATCCATCTCCAGGATTAAGCGATCCGCCGTGAGCATAGAACCAATGTTTTGATTGTTCCGACTAGTTGGCTATGCTCGAAACGATACCTCGTGCTTCCAGGTCGGCTTCCATCTTCTTCCATTTCTGCATTGCCTTTTGATAGCCGCCCAACCCAAGCTTGTGATGGTATTTCTTCTTGGCTCCGTTGGCCTTGTTCTTTTCAACGAGGGCCTGCGGTTCTTCCCTGGTTTTATGTTCCACAAAGGCCTCCCAATGATCTCTGAGCTTTGGAAACTTGTCAAAGTCTGGGTTGTGGCCCTTCAGGATGTATTTCTTGTGTAACTCCTTCTTATAGTTCCTAAAGAGCTCAGCCATCTTCTTTAACGTCCAATCCTTGGTCTTTGCTTGTTCGGCTTCTGGGATGGTGAACGTCTGCAGCATTGTCGTCCAGAGCATCTCTTTCTCTGTGTCCGAGAGATAGCTCTACTCATCTCCTCATGTCCTTGATCGCCTCCAGTTCACAACGCTGATGGGCACGTGATCCCTCACCACCCATCCGCCGTGTGCCACAAACTTCCTTGCAGCGTCCGCTGGGGCACTTGGTCGACCGTCCAGTGCTACTTCCGTTATTACATGTCGACCCTCAATGCGCATGCTGACACTGTGTTGCCCGTGTGCCCTTTTCTGTCCAACGAATGAGGAGCCTTCAATCCCCTCCTCGTTTCCCTCCTCGTTCCCCTCCTCGTTCCCGCCTCGTTCCCCTCCTCGTTGAGGTATTGATTTGGATCCTCGGTCCCCTCCTCAATGTAATATTGGGTGCTACCGTGTGCGATCTCATCAAGGAGAAACTATCCGTCGTCACGATCAGCCATTTGATTGTTGTGGATTCAAGGACTTAATCAAAAAAATCTGACAAGAAAAAATTATTTGGTTAATACATGTATCAATTATTCAGGGAAATCATGTATGTCTACCTAGAAAAAAGCGTAGACAAAAAAAAAGATGATGAAAAAATAGATGAAATCCGTCAGACACTAGATGAAATCCGTCATATCTTCCTTCTTCATATCTTTGTTTCTCTTTGTTAGACGAGGGGGAGGCGCAAGGGGAGGAGAAAGAGGATGGGAGGGGCAAGGGGAGGAGGAAGAGGAGGCGGTGGTGGTGGTCGTGGCTGCGGCAGCGGCGACGCGGATGGGGGGATGACACGAATGGGGGACGGTGGCGACGTGGATGGGGGCGGCAACGTGGATGATGGGCGGCAGAGGAACGAGAACAATGCCGATGCCGACGGCGATGCCGATGAGCACCCAGAGGCAAAGCCCGAACACTGCCGTCCGCTGCGACAGCCACCCGTTGAGGTACCCGGCGTTCCACCCTAATCCTAACCCTAACCCTAAACCCTAAACCCTAAACCCTAAACCGAACGAACACACGAAACTATAGTTCGTTCGTTCGTTCTCGTTCATTCGTTCACGTCCGTTTGTTCTATCGTATGTTCACGTCCGTTCGTCTGGAGGAGAGAAAGATAAGAGGAGAGGAGAGAAAGAGAGGAGGATGACGTGAGAGAGATAAGGCAGGGAGGAGATGAAGTGGAGAGGAGAGGAGAGAAACAGAGGACGATGCATGCTGAGGTACGTTGTAACGACCGAACAAACGACCAAACGAACGACCGACCAACTGAACGAACCACCGACCGACTGACCGACCGAACAAACAAAACTCGTTCGTTCGTTCACGTCCATTCGTTTGTTAACGTTCGTTTGTTCGTTCATGTACGAACGACCGAACGAACGAACGACCGACCGACCGAATGAAACTCGTTCGTTCACGTCCGTCGTTCGTTTTATCGTTCTTGTTCGTTTTATTGTACGTTCACGTGAACGAACGAACGAACGGCCGACCGACCGAACGAAACTCGTTCGTTTGTTCGTTCGTTCGTCTCACGTCCGTTCGCTTTATCGTTATTGTTCGTTCAAAAAAACAAAATTCACATTCACAAGTTCACATTCACATTCAAATTTAAATCTATTCATCCATGCATTCAAAATTAAATAAAAAGTTCATAAGTCCATTTAATACACATTTAATACATCGTTCGTTCACGTCCGTTCAAATCATCGATACACATAAACCGATTCTAACATTTTAAATTCCATACACATCAAAATTTACAAATATGAGAAAAATTTCACATTCTAACATTCTAACATTTCTAAAATTTGACACGGGAGGCGTGGCGGCGGCGTCGAGGGGACGCAGGGCGGCGGCGGCGTGCGGGAGGCAGCAGCAGTGGTGGCGGGGCGGCGTGTGGGGGCGGCGGTAGCGTCGAGGGAGGTAGCGGTGGTAGCGCAGCAGGGAGAGGCAGAGGGCGGCGGCTTGAAGGGCACGCGGCAGCGGCGCGATGAGGGAGACAGGTACGGCAGCTGATGACGACGGCGACGGCGATGGCGATGCCGCCCAAAACCCTAACCCTAGCCGGACTAAAGATATTTTTCCGCCTTTCCAAATTCATTTTTTGTCCCGGTTTTTGTTAAAAACTGGGAGTAAGTATTTCAACTGTGCCCTATTATAATGTATTTTAAATATAAATAATAACATATACTTCACATTTATCATATTCAAAACTATTTTAAATTTAAATAATAATATGTTATTCCTATTGAAAAGTATTTTAAATTCTAACAATCATCTATAATTAAATATTTTAAATATGTTAAATATGATTAACATATGGCCTATTTTAAAAATATTTTAAATTTAAATAATAACATATAATTAACAATTGTCATATTCAAAACTATTTTAAATTTAAATAAAAATATATAATTAACATATGGCCTATTTTAAATTCTAACAATCATATGTAATTAACATTTGACCTATTCAATAATTTACAATAATTTATAGTAACATTTGATCTATAATTTACAATAATATTAAATAATGTACAATAATTTACAATAAATTCAAATGGTTACAATAATATTCAAAAACTCAATTTAATTTACATCGTCCATACAAAAATTTAGCTAAGTGATTGTTCTCCTCACGTACTTTCTCCGCACAATTGTTCTTTCGTTATGATCGTTGCGTGAAGAAGGGGTGTCCTCATTTGATAGGAGGATGCTCGGGTCAATCGCCACTGTGAACGAAGGTTGCCGGTCAAACTAATCGTAATCTTCGTCAGTTCTATCCTCTGTTAGTGATATTCCCTAGAGGCAATAGGGAGATGTTGGATATCATGGTCAATGTTTATATATAAATGAATAAAGTGTTATTCAGTTCCATGAAATAGACATCTTGTATTGATCAATAAGTACGTGACTTATTTATGAGACTCTTTATGTATGAATCTATTTCTAAATGATCCCTGATCATATGTCACATTGTTGGAATAAATATGACTCTAAGATCAGCATGTTTATTGATTGATGATCATGTCTCATAGATCATGGGTATGGAGATACCAAATCAATAAACATGGACACATGTGTTAGAGAACACATTATTGGATAGACCCACCATGAGACAGTACAGGAATTAATGTGCCATTAATTGCTCTCAGGTAGTGTTGATACAAAGTCCTTACACCTGAGATCATCATGGATTTCAACATGTGTAGTAGCCTACTTTGGGACTACCAAACGCTATTCCGTAGCTGGGTAGTTATAAAAGTAGTCTTTGGGTTTGCTATGAAACATGTAGTGGGATGTGAATGATCAAGATGGAATTTGCCCCTCCTTTTGAGAGATATCTCTTGGCCCCTCGCGGTAATGGATTATGGAAGTGCATGGCCATGCCGAGTTGATTGAGGAGTCAATCAACAGACAGATAATCCAATACGGTTCGAGTGAATGGTTAAGCTATTGAAGGGATGGCACAAACATCTTGCCTATAGCTTAATTGATATTGTGAGGCAAAGGGATTTGTGTACGCATTACAGGTTCAGAGCTGATATTATATTATTGTATACTATGGTGTCAATATGTGTTGTTAGGCGCCCGCTGTTGACAAATCGGCTGTGTTGGACTCGAGCCGAAACCGAGTATACCTGAACCTACAGGGTCGCACGCTTAAGGGGATGGAACAAACATTCGAGTTGGACTCGAATATGGCTCAATTCGGATAAGATTCGATATAATATAGAGTCCTGTGGGCTTACGAAGTCTGGTCGGCCAACTCTATGAGATTCGGATAGGATCCGATTCAAAATTGTGTCCCAATCGGCCACTAGACCCAGTCGGCCAACTCTATATATAAGGGGGAGGGGTGGAGAGCTGTGGCATGTCAATTGGAACCGAATCAATTTGATCACACGCGGCTTCAGAAGTCGGCGAGATCAATCTTCACGGTAACCCTCTCTACTCCTGAGCCAAACCCTAGCCTTGCATCTTGTGCTAGCACACGGGTGTTAGGTGTTCTGTCCCCGGACGTGTGGATACCGGTAGAGGCGCTGCTACATTGCAGTGCTGTTCATCGGCTACAAATCAGCTACATTCGATAAATCGGCTGCGGCGCATCGGAGCGAGGCGGCTACGATGGGTCGGCAGCAAGCGTGGTTCGGCGAATCGGCAAATCGGTTGTGGCAGATCGGCTCCGGCATCAGCGAATCAGCTACGTTGGATCGGCTGTGGTCAGGCGAATCAGATGTGGTCCGAATCGACTATGATCGGCCAGTACAGTTTCGGATCGGATAGCTCCTGATTGGCTATATCCGCTGCACTCTATTCCAATCGGTAATGATCTATTGAACCTTACTTGCAAGTGTTCCTGGTTTGCGCAGTAGAAAAATTTTTGTTTTTAGCTATCGTAGCTTCCGCGTAACCCTTCAGTGGTATCACAGCTAATCTTGCTTAGTTCGGGTTTTAGATTGCATCTGGAACAAGTTTTGCACAAGGGTTGATTAGATCAATCGGTTTTACGGGATCTGTTGAGGAGGAAAATGGTAATTGTGTTCCTTGATAGTGTGTCGGAACGGTGTAATGTGATTACGTTGAATCAATTTCCATAGAACTCGGTTCGAGTTGAATTCGAGATGGCGTTCCTTGATAGTGTATGGGAACGGTATAATGTGATTATACCGAAGCTATCTCGTAGTCCAACCTTGATTGCTGCCTCGTGCCTACGCAAATCATCTCCTTTGATAGCATGCGTACCCCCTTATATGTCATCTCGATACTGTATCTCTGCGATAGGTAGAAAACGTTCTATGTCTAACTTGTTTTTGCAGAGAATGCTTTGAGATGGTATGGCCCTATTGTATGTATGAGATGCATGTGATGCGTGTAATATTCTTTCATATGTGCAATCCCTATAATATTCTTTCATACGTGCAATGCTTGTAATATTCTTTCACGACCTACGAGTCGATGTAATCTTCAATTATAGCTTCTATAGTAGTAGCTTAGTTTGAAAAAATCAAGCATTCAGCACTTGGAAGAACGGTGATGAAGATGGAGATCCTCTACACTGGCATGGAGAAGGAGATCACCATGTGAAGGGGGCCATACTATTTCATTAATTTCTATTCTACCTGCTTTCATATATTGATATGTTTGTTTGATATGATAGTATCCCTCACAAAATTAAGTGGTAATCATGTCCTTCCGAATGTTGCACCCGTCACCGTTATGCTCATCAATGGTGGGTCTGCCAAAGCAGAGTGCCATTCTCTATCATAACAAGAGGGGGTATATGTCGGACATATACAGCAGGAGCATTTGGTTAACTTAACAAGGCTATCAAAACAGTTTTGGGCCTTGGGGCATAGGTTGGCACCGGGGCATGGAGATGCCACACCAACAACAAGAGTCACATAGAGATGTGATTAGCAAGGTGTTGCTTACCGATGTTATTAATCTTCTAGCGGTGATGCCAAAGCTCACTAGAAATTAATTAACATGTGGATCTTGACCCAATACATAACCTAGAGAAAATGTGTAAAATACGTAATGGAGTCTTATGTTAAATTGTTTTACAATAGACATAGCATAAACATTGTGCTAAACTTTTGCTTTTTTTGTTGAAAAATAATGGCAGCTAATACTACACCCAGTACCTTTAATTTGCGATCTATTCTCGAGAAAGAAAAATTAAAGAAGGTTGTCGCGTTGTGCCATATGTTTCATATCGTTACGTGCCTCAAGTGTATCTTTTGATTTTTTGTATACACCTAGGAAGCCCAGCAGGTTTACGCAAAGGTTCTTAGTGAGGTGCATCACGTCGATTGCGTGGCGGACGTCTAAGACTTCCCAATAGGGCAACTCCAAAAAAATTGACTTCTTCTTCCACATCGCCACGTGACCACCTTCACTTGCTATAGGTTGGTTGTCGGGTCCCTTTCCAAATACTACTTTGAGGTCTTTCACCATGGCAAATATGACCTTTTTCGTTGCGATGCTTTGGCTTAGTACGATGGTCTGCCTTTTGATCAAAATGTTTGGCTCTTCTCCGGACATGGTGGCTTGCAACAAGAATCGGCATCTGAATGTACTTTCACTTCATGCATAGCCAAGGTGGGATGTTGTAGATACACATCGTTACAGGCGAAGTGCTATGCCCGCTGCTCATCTCTCCAAAAGGATTCATGCCGTCCGTACTTAAGCCGAACCTTAGGTTTCTTGCATCCTCGCCGAAGTCTTTAAATGTTTTGTCGATGTTTCATCACTGTGACCCATCGGCGAGATGTCTCAGCATGTCGTCTTGTAGGCGTTCTTCCACGTGCCAGTGCATCATCCTTGCATGCTCCTTGTTCCTGAACAGACGCTTTAGCCGTGATATTATAGGAAAATACCACATCACCTTAGCAGGAATCCTTTTCTTCGAAGGTCGTCTGTCAACTTCGCCTTGATCATCTTGTCTGATCTTGTATCGAAGTGCTTTACAAACGAGACATGCTTCTAGGTTCTCGTACTCCTCACCGCGGTAGAGGATACAATCGTTAGGACATGCGTGTATCTTCTGTACCTCCAGTCCTAGAGGGCAGACTAACTTCTTAGCCTCGTACTTTGATTTCAGCAATTTGTTTCCCTATAGAAGAATGTTCTTCATGAGTTTTGGTAACTTGCCAAATGCCTTGTCACTGACACCATTTTTGACCTTCCATTGCAAGAATTCCAGCGTGGTACCCAACTTTTTGTGCCCCTGTTCATAGCCTGGGTACAAGGACGTTTTGTGGTCCGCCAACATACGTTCTAATTTTTGCATCTCCTTTTCACCTTCGCATTCCCTCTATACGTCGTGCAACATCTGACCAAGGTCATCGGAACCGTCGTTTTCTTCAGCATCCCCGCCTGCCTCGCCTACTGTATTCTCTTCAAACCCACCGTATTGACCATAGTCTGGAATATTGTCGTTGTCTTCTTCATCTTATTCAATTGCAACCCCTACCTCTTCGTGCGATGTCCAGCAATTGTAGTGAGGCATGAATCCCGACTGAAACAAGTGGGCATGAATAATTCTTGATGTAGATTACTCCTCGTTTTTGTACTTTTTGCATGGACAACGTATGAAACCCTTGTTCTTATTGGCATCGGCCACACTCAAAAAATAATGCACGCCTTGAATAAACTCTGTCAACCGTCGATCCGCGTTGTACATCCATTGCTGATCCATCTACATGGAATGCACAAAAATCATAACGAAAATCCACAAAATTCAAACCATTTAAATATTATTACAATAATTATATATATATAATTAGACAATAATTATATACTAATCCAACGTACGTAATGTGTTGTTCTAAAAAATTAGAATTCTTTTTAAAAGGTCTTTTAAAGTGGTATAGAATTAGTTAATTATTTTATAAGTTCTTTTTAATGTATGCATCGTACATATTTGTAACTATTTTAACGATATTAAAATTACCTTACTTTTCTAATCTACTATCAAATTTTCTATATTTTTTTGTTTGTCATCTATTTTATAACTTTTTGACCAAAAGTTTCTCTCTCATAATTTTTGATAAATATTTTTGAGATAAAATTGTACGTAATAAATTCCTCAAATGTAATGTGCTAAGCATATTTTTCTTGCTCTTTATGTTTCTAAACATTTTTCTCAACACAATCTAATGTGCTTAATAAAATAATTAGTCCCAAACAAATTTTCTCTCTCTTCATGTTTGCACAAAAATCTAGAGATAAAAATATATAGAAAACAACCGTAAAAAACAAAGTGTTAAGCATATATCATAAGAGGAAGTAGTTGCTAACCTTGTAGATAGCAAAAATTTGTGTATTACCACCAAAACAAAATCACACAAAAATTTGGCAGCACCTCCTCTCTAGCTAGAGCAAAAGTTTGAAGACAAGTGGAGCTAGCTCGGGCTGAAGGAGAAAGAAAGAGTATAAAAAACAACTCCATCTTTAGTTCTGGTTTGTGTTACCAGCCGGCACTAAAGATCAAAATAATCTTTAGTCCCGGTTGGTAATATCAAAAAATAGCATCTTTAGTCCTGGTTGGTATTATCAACCGGGACTAAAGATCCAAGGCGTCCTAACAGTCTTTAGTCCCGGATCATGTCATGAACCGGGACTAAAGTTCCTAGAGAGTCGTTGCCTTTTTAAATCGAGACTAAAATATTTTTTAGTTTTGGATACAACTTTAACGGAATTTTTGTGATTTTTGTCGCTTCAACCAAAGATGGTTTCTCTAGTAGTGTATCCCACTACCCAGTGCATCAGGGTCCAGTCACAAGTGAAAAATCAATCATGTTTACACAGACATACAATGCAAGTTTTCTTGTATATATTGTCCTATATTCCTGCTAAGCTGCCAAGTGTGAAGCCAAGAATAGTTGTGGAGATTGTGGCAATCGGGTATCCACATGGTAAGCTTATCCGACTGGAGGTAGGGATAGATTGCGCCTGCTATATCTGTAAGCCGAACTTGACTTAGGTGTTACGGTTGCCGATAGTGATAAGGCAATCGGCCTATAGTCACGGTTTGGTAAGATTGAGGAAACCGTCTTAGAGTAAGATAGGGTTTCCGATTTGTAAACCCTTCCTCCCAAGACTATTTAAGGGGGGTAAGGGGCGTCCCTTGAGGGATATCTTAGACTTGATCAGAGATTAGATTCTAGATACGACTTCATAAGCAAGAGCTTTAGATCAAGAGATCAATAAAGACACTCGGCGGATCGAATCCACCGAAACAGGAGTAGGGTATTACCTCTCGAGAGGGCCTGAACCTGTCTAAATCTTCTTCTTCTTCTAACCCATCGTGCTTGGCGATCTTGACTGCGACCCCAGAAAATATATTGCCGAAACCAAGTTTCGACAGTTGGCGCGCCAGGTAGGGGACCGCGCGTCGAGACTTCTTCAACAATCTCGCCGACAAGCGTGATGGGATCTCCTTCAAGACTCGGCGACTTTGCCGCCAACTTCTTCGACGACTCCTCCCTCGACTCGGATTCGAACCAATCGGAGGGAAAAACCTACTCGGCGCCATTCGGGCTCCCCAACAGCGCCGAGATCTTCGACAACATCTTGAAGACCAAGATGCAATCCACCTTCCCCGATGACGGACTTCACTCGGCGCCATTCGGATTATCGGATGCCGACGAGATCTGCGCCAATCTTCTCGCCTCCCCGACGGAAGCAATCTACTCAGCTGAAGACCTCTCGGTGCCGTTTGGGTTACCAAACGTCGCCAAGATCTACAGTCAACTGCTCTCCCCCGAGTTGGCGGCGATCCACTCGGAGGAGCCTAATCCCCCAAGCTCCGACTCGGACTGGAGCGATCCAGATCCGGATTTCCCAGGATCAAGGGAGGTCGCTGTCATCCTCCCGTCCTTTGGCTCCTGTTCATCTTCAGAGCTCAACGGATACCTCAGCTCCGCCGGCTTCGACAATCTCTACGGCATCCCTTCTGACGAAGCCGACAACTCCGACGCCATATGGATCGCGAGCCGAAGTGCTTGACGTCCTCATGGCCGAACCGGATGAGTCCGACTCAGCCATGGCCGAAGGCTTGCCGAAGAGGAGCGAGCGAGTGGAGCTTGAACGCAAGACAGCCGAAGAAGACAAACAACGCAAAGATGAGGCCGACAAAAGGAAGCAGGATCTGCGTGCGGCCGGACGATCTGCCCAGGAGGCCATCCTCCAAACCAGGGTTCGCAACACCAATGTCTTCCAGACGCCACGGAACGCCGTCGCCGCACTCACGCTCTTGGATACCGTCATGGAGACGGCTCCGGCCAACGTGACTCCTATACTTGATAAGATCAAGACCATCGTTGCCGCCACGGCCAACGGACCTCCCACCACTTCGGCGCGAAGGCCGACGAATCCGTGGCCGAAACGCCGGACAAGAGCCGGCTCCCACCCCTAAGGTCGGGAGACTACGGAGGCCCGAGCCGGCTCGGCCGTCAACTAGGCCAAGAGGCCCACCTCCCGAGTCCACGCCGAGGCACCAAGAGCGACGGTCGACTCCGCCGAAAAAGACATGGACGTCCACCCGTCCACCACCGAGTCCGCCGCAACAGTTCCGGCTACCCAACCAGCCAACGTAAGACCCCGCCGAGTGATCTCGCGGAAGTCCTCGACCGCCGCTACCAAGAGCGCGACCGTCGCACTCGGAAGATCGGAGGGGATCACCCGATAGCGGCGACGATGGAGTACCGGCCTTCACTCGGGAGCTCCGCCGAGTGCATTGGCCGAGTGGCTTTAAGCCCACAGGATTGAAAGGTACGATGGCAAAACCGACCCGAATCTTGGTTAACCGTATATACCCTTGCCATCCGAGCCGCAGTGGCGACAACAAAGCCATGGCCAACTACTGCCCGTGGCCCTCGCAAACTCGGCGAAATTGGCTCACCACCGCCAAGAGGCTCAATCGGCTCGTGGAGCGAGCCGAGGGACCACTTCATCGCCAACTTCCAAGGCACCTTCGAGAGGCCCGGCACGCACTTCGACCTTTACAATGTCATCCGAAGCCGGACGAGCCTCGAAGGATTATATTCGTCGCTTCTCCGAGAAGCGCAACAAGATCCCGAACATCACCGATGACATCATCATCGCCGCCTTCCGAAGGGAGTCCGTGATGAGCCGCTATCGCAAGTTCGACGAAAGCCACCGAAGACGGTGAAGCGATGTTTGAGACGGCGAATTCATACGCCAAATCAAACGACGCCATCAAAGCCGCCCCGTCAAGACCGGCCCGACGAAGAGAGGACAAGCAAAGGAGGAAGCCGAAATCCTAAGAAGGATGGCGGCAACAACGGCAACCAGGGCCCGAAAGATCGCAAGCGCCGATCTGAAGACCTGGTGGCCGCAACCTCCAATACTCAACGCCGTCCCCGAGTCGCCGCCTACGACGCCATCATGAACGCCCAGTGCACCCACCATCCGAATCACAAGCACGCGGCAAAGGACTGCTTTATCTACAAGCAGTTCGCTGAACAGTACGCGGCGCAGCTCAACAAGAAGCCGACTGACGAGGCTGGCCCGTCCGGCGCCAAGAAGAACAACGCGGCTGAAAATGCCGAACCTTTTCAAGATCCAGTGGGAGAGCTCAACCACATCTTCGGGGGCCCGTTAGCTTATGAATCCAAGAGGAAACAAAAGCTAACTGACCGGGAGGTCAACGCGGCTCAACCTGAAGTCCCTCAATATCTGCGATGGTCGGAGGTGGCCATCACCTTTGACCGCTCGGATCATCCTGACCGAGTGGTCCACCCGGGACGATATCCACTCGTCCTGGACCCCGTGGTCCGCAACATCAGGCTTAAGCGCGTCCTCATTGATGGGGCAGCGCCCTCAACATCCTGTTTGCCAAGACCATGGATGAAATGCAGATCCCGAGGTCCGAACTCAAAGCAAGCTCCGCCCCTTCCACGGAGTTATCCCGGGGCTATCTTCAACTCCACTCGGGCATATCTCCCTCCCAGTCACCTTCGGAGCCCGAGAAAATTTCCGAACGGAGAACGTCACCTTCGAGGTAGCCGACTTCGAAACGGCGTATCACGCCATCATCGGAAGGCCTGCGCTTGCCAAGTTCATGGCGATCCCTCACTACACTTACCTCTCGCATGAAGATGCCGGGTCCCAACGGCGTCATCACTCTTCGCAGCGATGTGAAGCAAGCCTTCACTGCGACAAGGAGAGCTGCGACATGGCCCAATCTCGCGAGAGATTACGTGGCCAACAAGAAGTCCGATTGGCTGCATCAACTTCGGCAGGGCGAAGTCCCCACGAAGAAGATAGCCAAATCGGGATCCGGCGATGCCAAGACCAAAAGATCTCCCTTGATTCGTCCGATCCCTCCAAACCGCCGTAATCGGCGTCGACCTAGATCCTAAATAGGAAAGCGCGCTCGTCACCTTCCTCCAAAATAATAAAGATGTTTTTGCTTAGAAACCATCCGATATGCCCGGAATTCCTAGGGAGGTGATCGAGCACTCTTTGAACGTCAAGGATGACGCCAAACCAATAAAACAACGATTACGCAGTTCGCTCGGGATCGAAAAGACGCGATCAAAGAAGAACTCGCAAAGCTCTTGGCTGCCGGCTTCATTAAAGAAGTCCTTCATCCCGACCGGTTAGCCAATCCAGTCCTGGTCCAAAAAGACGGGGCAATGGCGCATGTGTGTCGATTACACCGACCTCAACAAAGCTGCCCCAAAGATCCGTTCGGGCTGCCTCGCATCGACCAAGTCGTCGACTCAAACCCGCTGCGAACTTCGAGTTTCTTGGATTGTTACTCGGGCTATCACCAGATCAGTTTGAAAGAATCCGACTGCTTGAAGACATCTTTCATTACGCCGTTCGGGGCCTACTGCTACATCACCATGCCTTTCGGCCTGAAGAACGCCGGAGCTACATACCAACGCATGATCCAAAGATGCTTCCGGACGCAGATCGGCAAAAACGTTGAAGCTTATGTCGACGATGTTGTCATCAAGACCAAGCGAAAGAAGACCGATCGCCGACTTAGAAGAAACCTTTGCAAACATCCGGCCTTCGAATGAAGTTGAACCGGAGAAGTGCACTTTCGGCGTCCCATCGGCAACCGCTCGGCTTCATGGTATCACATCGCGGCATCGAAGCAAACCCGAGAAGATCAACGCCATCTTAAGCATGAAGCCCCGAGTAATCGAAAGACGTCCAAAAGCTCACTGGCTGCATGGCGGCACCGAGCCGTTTCATATCTCGACTCGGCGAACGAGGCATGCCCTTCTTCAGCCGCGAAGAAGACAGACGACTTCCGGTGGACCACGAAGCGACAAGGCCTTTGAAGACTTCAAAGAATTCCTTACCACGCCACCGTCCCGGCTTCGCCTCGCCCGGAACCCTTGTTGCTGTACGCCTCACCACTCACCAAGTGGTTAGTACGGTCCTTGTGGTTGAACGCGAAGAAGAAGGACGGGCCCGAAGATTCAAAGGCCAATCTACTTTGTCGGCAAGTATTGGCGGGAGCCAAAATCCGATACCCTGTGTACAAAAATTGCTTTATGGTGTTCTAATAACCACGAGGAAATTGGCACACTACTTTCGGGTCACTCGGTCACCGTCATCACCTCTTTTCCACTCGGCGACGTCGTCCACAACCGCGAGGCAACCGGGCGCATCGCCAAGTGGGCCCTGGAACCGATGCCGCTGGATTTAACCTTCAAGCCCGGACGTCCATTAAGTCACAAGCCTTAGCGGACTTCTGGCCGAGTGGATCGAACAAAGAAGAACACGTGCCTCGGGAAGACCTCCAACACTGGACCATGCACTTCGACGGATCCAAGAGGATCACCGGCTGGGAGCGGAGTTGTGCCGATCTCCCCGACCGGGGAAAGGCTAAGATATGCCCTTCACCTCCACTTCTCCGCCTCACACAACGTCGCCGAATACGAAGCTCTTCTACATGGATGCGCCTCGCAGCCTCACTCGGATTCGACGGCTTATTGTGAAAGGCGACTCCACCTGGTCGTCAATCAAGTGATGAAAGACTGGTCCCGCTTGAACGATACTATGGAGGCCTACCGACAAGAGGTCCGCAAGCTTGAGGACAAGTTTGATGGGCTAGAACTCTCACATGTCCCGAGACATAACAACGAAGCCGCCGATGAGCTAGCGCAGTTCGGATCTAAGCGCGAAGCCGCTCCAACAGATGTCTTTGTCGAACATCTCTACGAGCCAACCGTCACGGCAAAGACAGCTCCCAACGAGCAAACCACGAACGAAGTCACCATGATCGATACCGACGGAGGACGCCGCTCATCAAATTCTTAACTCATCAAGAGCGCCGGATGACCGGGATGAAGCGAACGCGTCCGGCGTCGTTGCCAAGCATACGTCATGGTCGACTCCGATCTATACAAAAGAAGCCCCTCTGGAATTCTAATGAGGTGCATCACACCCGAAGAAGGGAAACAATTGCTCCAAGATATCCACTCGGGCATATGCGGAAGCCACGCGGCGCACGCACTCTAGTCGGCAAAGCTTACGGACAAGGATTCTTCGGCTCACCGCGGTCTCCGACGCGGATAAAGTCGTAAGAACCTGCGAAGGATGCCAGTTTTTTGCCCGACAAACCCATGTCCCGGCCCAGGAGCTCCAAATAATCCCACTTTCCGGCCGTTTGCGGTATGGGGTTGGACATGGTTGGCCCTTTCAAGAAAGCTCCGGAGGTTTCACACACCTCTTCGTGGCAATCGACAAGTTCTCCAAGTGGATTGAGGCCAAGCCGGTTGCCACAATCACCGCCGACAAAGCACGGGATTTTTCCTCAACATCGTGCACCGCTTCGGCGTCCCAAACAGAATCATAACCGATAATGGGACTCAATTCACGGAGGCATCTTCAAGGAATTCTGCGAAGACTTCGGAATCAAGATCTGCTATGCATCGTAGCTCACCCCAAAAGCAATGGGCAAGTCGAGCGAGCAAACGGCATGGTCCTTCAAGGCATCAAGGCTCGCGTCTTCGAGCGGCTAAGCCCTTACGCCGGCAAGTGGGTCCAAGAACTTCCCTCGGTTCTATGGTCGCCGCGAACTACACCCGGTCGGGCCACCGGCCAAACTCCTTTCTTTTTGGTCTATGGCGCGGAAGCCATGTTGCCAAACGAGATGGAGTATGAGTCCCTCCGGTCCGCAGCCTTCAACGATGAACGCTACGACATCGACCGGGTGGATGACCTCACCCGATTGGAAGAGGCCCGCGAGGCAGCCCTCATCCGTCGGCCAAATACCTTCAAGGACTCGAAGATACCACGGCCGCAACGTGCGAGCACGAGCTTTCATTGTTGGCGACTGGTCCTACGCAAGATCCGACCACCAAAGACCGACACAAGTTATCTCCCTTATGGGAAGGACCCTATATAATCGCCGAAGTGACTCGGCCGGTGCTTACCGGCTAAAGCGCGAAGACGGGTCCATGGTGGAGAACTCCGGAACATTGAGCATCTTCGGCGGTTTTACGCCTAATTTGGCTAAGGCCCCATGTTTTCCTTGACGCCAACCTCAAGCAAGATGACTTCTTGAGCTAGCAATGGGCGTACACATATCAATAAAGCTCGAATTTTCCTCATCAAATTTTTGTGCATAATTTGGTTTATCATTGTTTAATGTCCTTCGACTCGAGCTCGGCGTCTAAGGACCGAGAGTTTTCCGATGACCTAATCGAGCCTAGGCTTGATGACAATCGAAAACTACTTAAGAAATTTCACGCAAAGGCTCGAATCAAGGCATTGACATAAATAAACTAAAAATAGTCACAAAGATTCCATGTCAAGAGTGTTACGATTACATGATATTCACAAAGCAAAGTCAGAATACAGTTCAGAGTTTAAAATTGTTTACTACATCTAAAGAGATCTTCTTCGCCGCCTCCTGCGCCTCGCCGAGCATATCTAAGGCCTGCTCGTGTTGTCCCTCAAGCCCTCCTCGATTGAATGAATATCCACTGGGGTAGAGGGACTTGGTCTCGTGCAAGAGCCGACCAGCCCCCATGTTGGCCGCTTTGGTGATGTTCTTCGACATCGCTCGGGAGCGCCGGAGCTTGTCGAAGATCTCGATTGGCTCCAGCGAGCGGCCCCAACTCCTTGATCAAACAAGGATGTTAAGATCGGCGTGGCGGCGTTGGCGACCTCTCCCGAATCTCGTCGCTAGACTTGATCCGCCCAAGTAAGACGTCGTATTGGGCTCGGGTCTTCATCTTATAAGCCGCAAGGAGTTCCGGATCATTCAAGGCACTCGGGAATGAACGGCAAGACATGAGATTCAACTTCAAAGAAGGTTACCTTCAAATTCGGCCTCCATCTCGGCCTTGTCGAGGCCGACCGCTTCCGTTGGACTTGAAGCGAGTGGACCTCCGAAGAATTTTCTACAACGAAAGAGGATTATCAATTGACAAGATCAACAAAAGAATCATAATGAAGATGGGAGAGGCAGGCTTACTTCCGATTGATCCGCGGAGGTCGAGGTTCGCCTCCCGAAGCTCCGAGATCTCCCTCCCCAAAGCGGCCTCCCTCGAAGCGGCCTCCTCCCGAGTGACCTTCAGTCCGCCGAACGTCCTCCAAGGAGTTTAAGTGAGGCACCAGCTTTTCCAGCACCTCGGATTTTGCCATTGAGCGGCAATATTCTTTCGCATGCAAAGCGAAGAATGATCGATCGAAGAATAACGAAGATATAATCAAAAAGAAAGACGAAGGCTTACGTTGAGCAGTCGGGTTGCCTCATTCAGGCTCTCGACGAGGGCATCCCTTTCATCCTTTTCAGCTTGCCGGTCGAGGATAATTCCCGTCTCTCGCCCTCCGAGTCCCGCCACTCGATTCGATCGGAGGAACCAGTGTCTCAGCAGATCAGCACGGGATCTCTTCTACCGTGGCTGGCAAACGAGAAAGACCAATGAAGACATGAAGGATTTAAAATTGAAAGAACAAAGGAAAGTTCCGAAGCAAGTCTCACCGGTTTTGGTGGCTGCCTGCCTAGGTGGGGCAGCGGGCCCTTCTTTTCTTCGGGCTCGTGCCGAGTGACCCTCGGTCGGGGCGCTCGGGCCGCATCGTGGGTTCCTCGGCAGCCGCGGTTTCCGGTCGGGATATCCCGGCTGCGGTCGGGGCTCCTCCCTAGGGCGCTCTCCTTCGAGGAGAAGGATGCTTCTCCGGAACGCTCGCACTCGGTTGCGGGCTCCGGGGTTTTGGCTCTGACGGCCTTGGCACTTCGGGAGCAGCGGCCGGGGTCGGCCCTTCACCCCCTCCGGCAGGATCTATGTCCTGGGGCCTCCTGCACAAATGAACACAACGAAGATAAAGAAAAGTTTTCTGAGAAAGAGCTCGGGACTTTGGTTTCAGAGCATACCTGGAGGATCGGCGGATCTTCGGCGCTGTCCGCGGTGATCGTCTTAGGGGCGGGGTCTCGACTGGAGGAGCCGGGACGTCGTCATCCGAATCCTCGATGATCAGCCGCCTTTTACTTGCGCGCTTGTTCGAGTCCTCACTCGGCGCAGCCCGCTTCCCGACTGGATCAGTTTGGATTTTGATCCCGCCAGTCGGCTTCTTGGCGGGACGACATGGCGCGTCATCGTGAGCCACCTTATATGGCTTGGAGGTGATAGTGGCGTTTTCCTGCAGAAAAGGGAAAGTGCAACATTAAACGACAAGACGTCAAGATTAAAAGATAATATAAAGCAACCAATCGGCTTACCGGAGGAGGAGGTCGATGGATGCTGAATGGAAGGACTGGTAGTATGAGGGCTCGCTCGACTGAGATCCCGGATGAGAAGAGCTTGTACATCCGGATCTTCAGGATCTCGTATGTGAGCGGATCCGGGTCCTCCCGATTGGGGTCCGTTCCGCCTTCATACTCAAAGGCGGCTTTGACCGCTCCTTGATCGGCGCCATCGGCACTGATGAAGTGCCGAGTGATTTGTTCCCCGCGAAGATTCCTCTTCTTCATCGCCGGGATCTTCGCGAGCGATCGTTGGCTTCATCCCATTCTTGGGCTACGGGACGGTGCTCCATGATGGCTTGGGGACAGGAGGAAGACCAACAAAGGCAGGAAGGCCGGGTTCAAGATTGTTGATGTAGAACCGGTTCGCATGCCGCCTTTGTTCGAGGATTTCAAGGGGAGAGAGAAGTAGTCTTTGCGGAGAGATCCGCGAAGTTGAAAGCTGCCCCACCAACGACACAAGGTTGATCCTTGTTCGGATGGGGTTTCAGTGTAGAACATACGACGGAATGATTGAAATGAGGAAGAATGCCGAGAAAAGCTTCACATACATGAATAAAGAGTGCTATGTGAAGCATCGAGTTGGGGTTCGATGGTAGATGTGAAGGCCATAATAGTCCAAGAGCCCCGAAAGAACTCGGAGGTGGGAAGGCTGAACCCGCAATAGAAAAAGGAGGTAAAGACAACGAGCTCACCGGTGTTTGGGGTCGGAAGTCCTCCCCGCCGCCGGCGCCATCCCACAAGTTCCTTCGGCGAAGCACGCCGTGCTTTACCATCTCCTTGAGGGTGTATTCCCTCACGTCCGAGGTGGCCCATTGGTCGAACGGAATCCTCTTCTCCTCCGCCATGAGAGCGAGATTGTTGGGGAGCGGATCTGGCTGAGAAAGGTTAGATCTTGGGCGATGGATGTGGGAGTTTTGGCTGTGGAAGCTAGTTGTCGCGGCAAACGAGCTCCTTGACGGATGAATTGGGGAGCGCGCAAGCCTAGGGTTCTCCGCGGTGAGCTGTTGAACAGTACCGTGAGAAAGGGAATCGTTTGGAAGGCGAAGAGGCGGGGACGACCTCGTGTCTTTATAAAGAAAGATTTGAGGGTTGCGCTAGGTTTTCTGGTGAGTGGGCCGAGCCCATAAGAAAATCTACGGCCCAACTAAGGTGTGGTCTGATACGTGTCCTTAGGGACTTAAGCGGATGTGCTTAAGCAGATTTGCCCTGGCAATATGCGCGTGTCCGAGTGCCCTATACCTTAAAAGATCCTTCCATACCGCGGTTTGCTTAACTTCATAAGAAGTTGGCACGATGCAATTTGGAAGGTGACCAACAACAGAGTTTTTATAGCCGCCTTGATGAACGAGGGCTGTTTGGTTTTTCGGCATCTGGTCGGGTAATCTTGCCGATGCTGTTTATTTTCCACCTTGGTGAAGATCTTTATAAGATTGAGACCAGTATTATGGCAAAAGCTATTTAATAACTTGGTCATATTTTTCATATGATTGAAAGAACTTGTTTTCCCATGAGGGATGAATGAAATATTTATTCCGGGATTACTCGGACGAATCCACTCGGTTGAGCAAGAGTTTACCGAGTGTTTTTTACCCATGAGGGATGATTGAATTATTTGTTCTGAGATGACTCGGGCAAATTCACTCGGATAAGTATGAACTTGCCGAGTAATGAGATTTCTATGATTGCTTTAGCATGAGCTAAGCATCTACGTGAGAATAATTTTTTATAGTTCTTGACTATATGCTTAGTCTATTTTTGACTAACCACATAGTCGGGGGCTACACCTATAATTAGGTGCATCAGGAGATGCACCTAGATATTTATTTTTTGAGAAATTTTTATATATATATTTTTCCAGCCCTTCACAGTCTTTGGAGCCACTCGGGAAGATTCAGGCAGAGATGATGGAATCACTCGGCGCCAAAAGCACTCGGTCAAAGAGATTTTTTGGTTGAGTGCTGCTTTGGTCTGAAGCTAAGTTGTCTCGTCGCGAAAAGGACTCGGGGCTCTGTGGAGATTGTGGCAATCGGGTATCCACATGGTAAGCTTATCCGACTGGAGGTAGGGATAGATTGCGCCTGCTATATCTGTAAGCCGAACTTGACTTAGGTGTTACGGTTGCCGATAGAGATAAGGCAATCGGCCTATAGTCACGGTTTGGTAAGATTGAGGAAACCGTCTTAGAGTAAGATAGGGTTTCCGATTTGTAAACCCTTCCTCCCAAGACTATATAAGGGGGGTAAGGGGCGTCCCTTGAGGGATATCTTAGACTTGATCAGAGATTAGATTCTAGATACGACTTCATAAGCAAGAGCTTTAGATCAAGAGATCAATAAAGACACTCGGCGGATCGAATCCACCGAAACAGGAGTAGGGTATTACCTCTCGAGAGGGCCCGAACTGTCTAAATCTTCTTCTTCTTCTAACCCATCGTGCTTGGCGATCTTGATCTGCGACCCAGAAAATATATTGCCGAAACCAAGTTTCGACAATAGTTGTCTCCAGTAACGATCGATTGGCAACAAAATCAAAGTCCAAGTCAATCAACCAGCTGTCTTCCAATTTTAATCGGTACTAGTATCTATCCCTATCAGTTAAGAATTTCCTTAATTTTAATTAGGAAGATTTGATCGTTGATGTAGATGTATCATTATGACCGAATAGAGAACTAATATTGAACGAAACATGCTATTCTATAGCTGAAATGTGAGCAGTGCGAGTGAAAACTTATGGATGATCTACAAACAACAGGGACAAAAAAATAGTATAAATACTATAAAGTTAACGAACTGCTTGGAAAATTTTTTCTAAACAATGCTGATTGAGAAAGTTTTGGACAAATTGTACTTTTCAAAGTGTGGCACGAACAATCACTACTAAAAAACATGCATAGGTGTCGACCTAATAGGTGTCGGTTTAACAAAAACCTACACCTATTAAAACAATAGGTAGCGGCTTTAAATAAAAACGGACACCTATACTATAGGTGTCGGTTTTTTAAAAAAAACCCGACACCTATAATATATTATAGGTGTCGGTTTTAAAGAAAAACCGACACCTATAGTATAGGTGCCGGTTTTTTTAAAAAAACGACACCTATAATATATTGAAGGCACTGGTTTTTTAAAAAAACCGGCACCTAAACCACCGAGCCGAGCCACGTCAGTCTGAGCCGAGTCGCACACTGTCATCCTTATCTATCTCTTCTCATCTACTCATTCTTCTCACCCTTATCTCTTTCTTTCTCTCCCATTCTCTCATCCACTCTTTCTTTCTCTCGGTTCTGGCAGCGGGAGGCCGAGGCTACGTGCGGGAGGCGGCCAGAGGCCGGGTCGGCGGGAGGTTGCGGGAGGCCGGGGCTGCGCGCGGGAGGCGGCCGGAGGCCGGGTCGGCGAGAGGTTGCGGGAGGCCGGGGCTGCGCGCGGGAGGTAGCCGGAGGCCGGGTCGCCGGGAGGCTGCGGGAGGCGGTGAAGGGAAGAGGATTCGGTGCGGGGGGCGTCGGCCGGATGCGGTGCGGGCGACGGCAGTCGGATTCGGTGCGAGTGGCGACGGCCTGCGGCAGTTGTGTGTTTTGTGAATTTTGTGTGTGTTTGTGAATGTTTTGTGAATCTGTGCACTGTAATTTTTTGCTTGTGCTTGCATGTGCAGTCGTTGTACAGATCTATGAATGATTGTTCTTATTGATTTGTTGATCGTGAAATGGGATGGGGTTAGGGGTGGCGGGGAATATTGATAGCCGAAAGCATCGGCTTGATTCGGTGAGCCGAGAGCCAACTTTTACTTTAAGATCGGCATGTTTATTGATTGATGATCATGTCTCATAGATCATGGGTATGGAGATACCAAATCAATAAACATGGACACATGTGTTAGAGAACACATTGTTGGATAGACCCACCATGAGACACTACAGGAATTAATGTGCCATTAGTTGCTCTCAGGTAGTGTTGGTACAAAGTCCTTACACCTGAGATCATCATGGATTTCAACATGTGTAGTAGCCTACTTTGGGACTACCAAACGCTATTCCGTAACTGGGTAGTTATAAAAGTAGTCTTCGGGTTTGCTATGAAACATGGAGTGGGATGTGAGTGATCAAGATGGAATTTGCCCCTCCTTTGGAAAGATATCTCTGGGCCCCTCGAAGTAATGGATTATGGAAATGCATGGCCATGCTAAGTTGATTGAGGAGTCAATCAACAGACAGATAATCCAATACGGTTCGAGTGAATGGTTAAGCTATTGAAGGGATGACACACATCTTGCCTATAGCTTAATTGGTATCGTGAGGCAAAGGGATTTGTGTACACATTACAAGTTCAGAGCCGATATTACATTCCTGTATACTATGGTGTCAATATGTGCTCCTAGGCGCCGCTATTGACAGGTCGGCTGAGTTGGACTCGAGCCGACGGTCGACTAAGTTAGACTATAGCCGAAACCAAGTATACCTGAACCTACAGGGTCACACGCTTAAGAGGATAAGAACAGGCATTCGAGTTGGACTCGGATACAGCTCGATCGGATAGGGATCCGATTGGATAGAGTCCTATGGGCTTACGAAGTCCTGCCGGCCAACTCTATGAGATTCGGATAGGATTCGGTTCAAAATAGAGTCCCGATGGGCCTCTAGGCCCAACCGGCAACTCTATATAAAGGTGCGAGGGGTGGAGAGTTGCTGTATCGCAATTGAACCGAATCAATCTGATTTGGCGCAACAAGTCGGCGAGATCAATCTCCACGGAAACCCTCCCACCTTCGAGCTAAAACCCTAGCCTTGCATCGCGTGCTAGCACACGGGTGTTCGGCGTTTTGTCCCCAGACGTGTGGATACCGGTAGAGGCGCTGCTACGTTGCGGGGCTGTTGATCGGTTACGAATCGGCTGCAATCGGAGCGAGGCGACTGTGGTAGATCGGCAACGAGAACAAGGTCGGACGACTCGGATCGGCTACGACATCGGCGAATCGGCTGATTGGTGAATCGGATGTCCCCAAGAATCGGCTGTCGGCTTGTGGGAATCGGCTGTCATCGGCCAGCACAGTTCCAGATTGGATAGTCCTGATTGGCTATTTTCGCTGCATACTCCAATCGGTAACGATCTATCGGCCGTTACTTGCAAGTGTTCCTGGTTTGCGCGCTAGAAAAGTTTTGTTTTCGACTAGCGTAGCTTCCGCGTAACCCTTCAGGTAAGCCCTATCGGCTATAACTTCTTTTCTTGCTACAGGTTGGTTTTCTTCTTCGTGATCCGCTTTTCTCTATTGTAGCATCTTTCCAACCAAATTGCAATTCCCACTCTAGTTCATTCAAACCAGTTTTTCTTGGGACCAATCGGCAATACTGACCCCACTCAGCTTATTAATGCTGAAACCAATAAGGTTCCCTTCATACTGACAAACCTTAGCTTAGCTCACTGGGCTGGAACCTTTAAGTCTTGGTTATCCCTGACAAGACTAGCCGGAGTGGTACAATATGATATCGGCTAGCAAGCAAACCCATTGGGAAGAACTTGGAATAGCTCAGTGCTTATCTCTGACTATAGCCGATATGATTAAGGATGAATCGATGTTGTCGGCTGCAACTTACTTCTGGTCCAATACCTGAATGCCTTTTTGTTCAATCAAGGACCAATGACGCCGACCCTTCTGGACATAGTCATGATAACAGGCCTGGACATCACCTCATCGGCTGTCACGCCCAGAAATTTAGACCCGAATTTTTGAAGCTATATGTGTATTAAAATCCCTGTCCAGGACCAGCCATGGTACACATACGACAATTGTTGATATTACAGTTCTATGTCTTAGAAACATTACAAAAAGATTACAAAAGAGCAGCGAAAAAAAGGAAAAAGGGGCCTAAACCTAAGCTTGACGCTGGCCATGCGGCTTCACCCAAACCACACGCAACTTCCAGAGTGCAGGACAAAGCCTACTCATCTTCGTCTTCTTCTTTAGCTTCTTGCTCAGGCTCTGGTAAAGAGGCAAGAATGAATACTTCCACATACTTAGCAAGTCACACCGGAAGGGGGAGAGAAATGAAATGCAGGGAAGACAAGGGTTTGGCTAAGGTTTGCTTTTGCACAAACAGCAAGGGTTTTCGAAACAATAAGAATTTTGAACACAGTCAAAACAACAGTAATTTGAGTAATTAAGGTCTTTTGTATCCAACACTGTCCAACGTTACCCCCACGTTGCGACAGGCCCAGCCCATCCACCTATTCTAGTCATGTTCCATTAATCAGGGTTTTTAAAAGTGTGAGACTAATCACGGTGAGCTCGGTCGATCGCCCAATTTCTGTGGGCACGGCTATTCAAATAGTTTTACTCTGATCAGAGGGGTGCAACTGTACCCACAAGACACGGCCCACGACACGTCTCCGTGCGCGAATACCACCATGGTACCCGGAAAGAAAAGCGTGATAGGACCTTTCGTATAACCCCCACTAACCAAGCGAACCCCACCAATGTTTCACCCCCACTCTCGGGCCCTGGGACGTGGGCAGCCCCCCGAGTGCCTCGGTGAATCCGGCAGCCCAGCAACCCTTATACCGGGGCCGACTGAAACTCCATCCCGCTCACCCTTGCCGATGGGTTTGTCAGCTAGGAGAGACTACACTACGGGACCCACCTTACCCATTTTGGCTTGTGGTTTGCATGGTCATTCTCCTGAGGGTTCCCATGAACCGGTCCTTAATTGCCATGAGCGCCACTAACCAAAACCATAGCACCCACAACCCACCATTTGTCATATTTTAGTTATTAATCTGGTTCACCAAGATCTCTAATTATCAATCTTCCAAACAGATGTCCAGGAGAGACATATTAAGTGAGAATGACCCATTTAGTGAGCTAGTGAATCTAAGCCAGACTAAGCATAACCTAGTCCTGAATCTAATCATATTATTTTCCCAAGTTTAGTCAAAGGGTTTGGAGTGTCAAACCTAAGGCATAATCTAAATATATGGTGTACTATTTCCCATAAAATGACATTGTAAAATACATGCAATTTAATAGAGTAAAACAGGTGTTTTAGCAAAATGGGGGCAATATGATCAAAAATAAAGCATGACTTGCCTTGATCTTCGACTTGGGGGACTTCAGCAACAACTTCGAAGTAGAGCGGAACGGCGGAACTACCGGGATCTACATGACAAACAAGAAATTCAACAAAACAGGCTAAAAAGCTACTGAAATAGAGAATAAAACTATTTTTAATGGATTCTTGGCATTTTTATGAATTTAATGAAATTTGAATGGGCTAAAACGGAGGTCGGATTGAAAAGATATGATTTTTAGAAGTTTTCTGGGTTTTTTTACTAAAATAGAAAAATCCTTAATTGATTTATTGCGCAATAAAGCCCGGGGGAGGCGTCAGCGGCTAGGGTTGACGTCAGCAACCGAGGGCTGACGTCAGCGGTCCACGGGAGCGCCGGTCCACGGTGGACCGGGTCCACGGGCCAGACAGGACGGTGCACCACGTGGCGCACACGTGGTGCCGAGGTGGCAACCGCGTGGCGTGCCACGTGGGCGAGTGGGGAATGGACGGTGCCGATCGGCGAAGCCGATCGGACGGCCGAGAGGAAGTGGCGCGGGCGTGGTCGGCCGGCAACGGCGGTGGTGGCGAGGCCGGCCGGGCCATTCGGGGCGGAGTGCCGCGGCTCACGTGCGGGCGGAGCCGCACGCACCCACACACGGCGACGCGGGTTCGGACCGAGGGAAAAAGAGGGGAGCTCACCACGGGTGCCGTCGGAGTTGGAGAAGACGACGACGGCGACGGCGAGATTGACGGCGAACGGGCACGGGAAGGGGTGGCCGAGGTGGTGCAGGCTCCGACGGCGAGGAAGGAGGCGTCGGCGCGGCTCGGGGTGGCTCGGGACGGTGAGAAAAATGCGGCCAAAGACCGGCGGCGAGGTTCGGAGCTAGAGCGCACGGTTCAGGGGGGCGACGGAGAGAGGGATGAGCTCGGGTGAGTGTGTAGGGAGGACGGGGAGGGCGAGGGGATGCTTAAATAGGTCACGGGGAGGTCAGCGGTGGCCGGATAAGGGCGGATTAATTCACCGGAGTTAAGGGAGAGAGAGAAGGGGGAATAATGGCCGGCGATCAATTCTAGCCATTATTGGACGCGGGAGAGGTGGCCGGGGCCTTTAAAAGCCAGCAGGCACAGTGGGGAGTAACGGCGGCGAGATCCCCGGGCGCGGGGGAGGCGGGCGCGCGAGATCCAAGCGGAGAGGTGCGGCGAAAATGGCGCCGAGGCGGCCGGAGGTAGGGGACGACCCCGACAGGTGGGCCCCACCTGTCGGCATCCCGGGGTAAAGGGGGAGGCAAAATGGACTTGTTCGCGGGCGCGAGGGACTAACAAGCCTTGGCCTTCGGCTAGCCCGCGGGAAAGGAGAGAGAGGCGCGCGGGCGGGAACGATCGGGATGTCGGCTGGCGCGCGGGAGGGGATGGGCCGTCGGCTTGGGTCGGCGGCCCACGGCCTTTGGGCGGGAAAAGGACGAAGGAGAGAGAAAAGAATTTCTCGGGATTTATTAATTCGAATTTTGATTTTAATTGGTTAAAATTTATTTCTAGTGCTCTAAAAATTCCACTAAAAATCTTTTTTAGTGTATTTTGACATGTAGAATTTAAGAAAAATCCTACCATGCCATTTCCATTTAGAATTTGGCTTTTAAAATTATTTGTTCTCTCCAGTTAATTCCAACGATTTTCTTTAATGATTTTCTTTTAAATTTTTAAAAAGGGGAAAAAATACCTCAGGGTGTTACATCGGCTAACCTAGTTAGCTTGAATATCAAGGGCAAATTTTCTTTCAAGACCCGAGCCATCGGTGGCTGGAATGGATTTATTGCTCAGAACATAGGAATTAGTCCAGTAACTCCCAAAGAACATACAATTTTTCTGTTTGATGTGGTTGGAGAAATTCTTATTTTGCGGTCTAAGTTGTGGCCCTACCACCAACTTGCAACATGTAGCCAAAGCCCTAGCAGATAAGAAGCAGTTTCCTTTGGGAAAATATCTGTTAGGATATCTCTACCAAACTTTGAACTCTGCATCGGCTTGGATTGCCACAAACTCTGCCATCGACACTGGTGGCCCTTGGTGGCTCTTGTAGACCTGGCTCAACCTGCACACCCTCAAAGCTGCTAAGAGGTCAACATTAACAGAAACCGATTTCTCATTAACACAGCCGACCACAGATGATGATGGCAATGAGGTTAAAACTCGTCGATGGATGTCCTTTGGAGAGGCAGCATCTACATATACTGGATCCAAGCTATCAGCCGATCTCTTCAGCAATTTGTTCGACAACTCTTATGAGGGATTTCCAAGGGATTCAAGAATTTGGTTTGCTTATGAACATTCTGAAGACTCTGAGCTCCCAGCCAATTTCAGATTTGACGAAATCAACTCTAAAAAATTCAAAAAATCCAGAGAAGTCTTCACCATTGCCATATCCCCTTGCATACTCCCTGGCGGTATCCATCAGTGTAGAAATGTTCAAGTTTCGTATGAATTTTACCATCTGATAAGTGCTGCTAGACAACTGGGAATGGGTCAGCTTCCAATCGGCTTATACTTCACGGACAAGATCCAATCCAGAGGGGAAATCACCTCAGCCCTTATGATGAACAGACTGCTAAACATTCCAGGACCTCCGCTAGGCAGCATTGACAAGATTGAGTTGGCTTTAATGAGGAGTGCAACTTTCAACCGATGGTGGATAGAGTGGAAGAAACATCTTTTTCATCAATCGGCTTCAATGTACTTGACTACTATCTACCCAGAATCGGTTCCACAAGTAAGTATTCTTCCTCGTGTCAAATTCTTCATTGTCAGCCAACACCTTTCAATATTTGACCACTTATTTTTTCTTGTTCGCAGACCACAGACTCCTCACCTCTTCATGTCAGTCCAAGTGGAGCAACTATATGCTATGCTACATGAATTCTTCCCAATGGTGGTGGATTGGCCCCTTTAACAATCGGCTATAATGCCCCAAGAAGGCTTCCCTACTCTATGGCCAGACTCGCTAGCTGATTCCTTCTGAAGCTGGCAAAAGAAAAAGAATCAAGCAATCGGCTGCTGAACCATCGGCTGCAAAGAAAAAGACTTCAAAGAAACAAAAAACCACTGCAGCTGATGATCTGCCGCCTTTGGATCCAGATGTAGAAGAGTTTTTGGATCAAGAAGAGATGAAAGAGGTCGTCGATGATGTTGCTGCCGATGAAAGCGAAACAAGACAAATCATGCAAACACCGCTAGCCGATACACCAGCTCCTCAAA
Organism: Oryza australiensis; assembly: GCA_019925245.2. NCBI lineage: Eukaryota > Viridiplantae > Streptophyta > Magnoliopsida > Poales > Poaceae > Oryza > Oryza australiensis. The sequence continues at coordinate 244,360 of JAIFGZ020000383.1, forward strand.
GGACTCCAACATGCCGAACTCATCTCCCTCCGGTATGTATTTCTTTTGGAGTTTACTTCCTTTAAATATTCATTTTCCAGTTCGATTAAACTATTTTACTTACGAAAAGAAGCTAGCCACCAAGAAGAAACCAACACTGCCTCCATCGGTAACTCTGAACTCAAAGCTTTTCTTAACTTTCAATCAACCAATGCTGAACTAAATCTTTTTTCTTTTTGTTATGCCTCCTCGCTCTCCAGCACCTGCCCATAACAATTCATCATTTCCTTTTTCAGGTTCTAGCCGATATGTTTTCTTGTGACATAAAGTAGTTCATGGATGAAGAGGAAGAGACTACAAGCAAAGCCTTAGCTCCCATAGCAGATGATCTGAAGGCTAAACTGTTAGACATTGCACATCGGCTAGAAAGCTCTCTGGATACTCTAGTTGTCGATTGTGGGCCGATCAGAGCGAGGTTTGATGAAATCTAGGATCAAATTCCAGCAGACTTGGCTGACATCATCTCTCAATCGGTGTTCCTTGAATGATACTGATTCAAGCTGGAGAAGACAAGGAAAAGGATTGCCGATCGGCGAGAAAGGAAGGATCTTGAAGCCACCATCCAAGCTAATCGGATATCAATCAATGCAGACAAAGCCAAGCTTGATGAAATGTTTGCTGGGCCAAGCTCCACTCAGGCCAACTTTGATCGGCTGGCAAAATGCAAGATAGAGCTTCTAGCCGAATTAGAGAAGTGCAATGCCGAACTTGCATCGGAGGAACAAAAATTTGCCGATTTTCACAGGGCCATCGAAGAGCAAAAATCCAAGTTGAAGACATCTGTCAAGCATTTGTCAGATCTAGCCAAGTCTCTGAAGGTGATCCCAAGTACTGATGCAATCGATGCCCAAGCCATTGACGAAATATAACAAATTAGGCAAAGGGCTATATCGGTTATCAACAAGTTTGTATCTGGATGAGCCGATTCTGTAATAGTAGCTTGAAAATTGTGAACTTTTGTGATCTAACTTATGTGAATTTTTTTAAAGTTCACATATTTTGTATGCATGTATGCGCCCCTAATTTTACAATGTCAAACAAACATTGATAAAATTATGGCTTGACTAAGGACGATATCACAGATATCGACCATCACACATCGGCAAAACACAACCAATTATGATAAGTTAAAAACACTAAGGGCGATATACCTTATATCGACCATCTAAAGCCGATGTTAACACATCGGCTACCATGTATCGGCATAACCCAGCCGAATCATGAATTGATCCAAATACTTGGATAATATTTCTTCAAATATTTCCTATTAAGAGCCTTTTCAAAAACTTCTCCATCAATCCCTTGCAACATATAAGCTCCCTTAGAAATAGACTTGTAGATCCGAAAAGGCCTTCCCAATTCATTGACCACTTGCAAAATTTATTATCATGAGTTCCAATCGGCAAAATCAATTTCCAAACCAACTCGCCCTCTAAAAAGATTCTAGCACAAATTTCTTATTGTAATGACGAGCAATTCTCTCCTTATCTCTTGTTACTTTCTCCAAAGCACGCATCCTAGATTGAACCAACTCTTCCGATTCATCTACCATGAGATTATGATAATCATCGGTTGTCAACTCATCTTGTAAACTAATTCTCCTTGAGCCGATGACACTTTTCCATGGTAACACAGCTTCATGCCCATAAACTAGCTTATAAGGAGGAACTTGGATCAAACCATCACAAGCCATCCGATAAGACCACAATGCTTCAGTTAGTTGGCTATGTCATTCCTTTGGAAATTCAGAAATCTTTCTCTTAATCAACTTAATCAAACTTTTGTTAGATGATTTTGCCTGTCCATTGGCTTGTGCATAGTATGGTGAAGAATTCAACAAATTAATCCCCATGCTTTCTGCAAATTGGACAAACTCATCTGATACAAAGATAGATCCCTAATTGGTTGTGATAGTCCGAGGAACACCAAATCGATATATAATATGCTCTTTAACAAACCGAATTGCATCCCCAGAATCAACTTTCTTCAATGGTATTGCCTCCACCCACTTTGTGAAATAATCGGTTGCCACCAATATAAACTTATGTCTTTGCTTGAGGGTGTATTGATCTGGCCGATCATATCAATTTCCTGACCTATGAACGGCAATGGCTTGATTATAGGATTCATAGCCGATGCTGGTGCTCTTTGAATTGCTCCAAACTTCTGGCAATCTTGACGACCTTTATAATATCTAAAACAATCTTCTAACATTGTCGGCCAAAAATACTCAGCTCGCCGAAGCAACCACTTCATCTTGTGGGCCGATTGATGAGTACCACATATACCTTCATGTACTTCTCCCATCACAACTTTTGCTTGATCGACACTCAAACACTTCAGCAACACCCCATCAATCGTCCGATAATACAGCTCATCATCCAACAAAACATATCTCAAAGCTTTATATCACAATTTTCTTGAAGCCGATTGAGAGGGATTCTTCAAATAATTAAAGACATCATACCTCCAATCATCGGTTGCGATTTCTACCTCAACATCCTTCACCATCGGCTTGTATTCCACTGCCCCCTGAGCCAAATCATTAGCTTCAACGTTCTGCTCTCAAGAAACAAGCCTCAAAGTCACCAACCGAAAACTATCCATCAATTATCGACACTTTTCATTGTAGATCATCAATGTATCATTCTTGCACTCATATTCCCCAGCTAACTGGTTGATAACCAACAAAGAATCACCCATGATTTCAACAACATCGGCTTCAACTTCCTTTAAGAATTGTAATCCCTGGAGAACTGCCACATACTCAGCTTGATTTACAACTTTGCATTGGACTCAACCCCAAAATCTACCTGGAAATCATTTCAAATGAAGCCCAAAGTCGTAAACTTGCCTCAGGATCTCAGACTTGGAAAATTTCCAGCCTCTCTTCCTTCTCTCTCATTTCTTCTCTGACATGTGGGCCATACTGCCCGGTGGGGCCATGGTGTCAGCCTCACAGCCATTTCCCATGGGCCCGTAGGTCAGGACGTGCGCGCCATGCGCACCGGCACGTGTCGACCGCCGCGGCGAGCGCCCTCTCCTCCTCTTCCTTGCCGACGACCATTTTTAAACTCGACCGGCCGACCGCCTCTGTCTTTTCCCCATTCCTGTCTCACCACGCGGAAGAACCGAGGCCGCCAACCTTGGAATCGACGGGAACAACCAAGAGAACCCCGTCGCCAGAAAGCTAGGAGCCCATCACCATTGACGCTCGCCGACCGCCGGGAACATGACCAAGCCACGCCCGGCCTTTGATGGGCTTTGTGCCAACCGCCGCCACACACCCGCTCGTCAACAGCCATCTACATGAGGTGTACCGAAAGGTGAAAACCCCTTTTCTTCCCCAACTCCGGCCGTCGCCATCGATTCAAGCCTTCTCCCTCTCTGCCGAACGCCAAAGCATCATGCCGACGGACACCCGTGACCAAGATTGCCGCCGCTTCGAGACCTCGCACGGCGCCACCATCAACCCGACCTGGCCAGAGCCCAGCATTTGCTCGGTAAGTCTCCCTATGACCCCTAGAAGCTAAGCAATGTACATGCACTGCATGAATCGAGCTCAAATCTAAAAACTTTGAAGGATTACAATGGTGCTTAGTTTTGCTTGTAGTATTGTTTTCCATGAATATTGGGCAAAATATCCATCATTTGTTTTAAAGACTCTCTTTTTTAAGAAAACTATATTGAGATAAAATAGTACTTGCTAAATAAAAGATGGAAAAATGTCAATTTTAAATTTGGACGCAAGTTTTATACATGAGGTGACTAGTTGTATACCGATAGGGGGAGTGTTTGCCCAAACTACCCTAAGGACTTCACTTAATGTATGTTCATCTCGAATATAGGACAACCACATGTGCTAGTATGGGATAGCCCTAGCTTAGTATATTATTTGTGGTTTATCCTTACATTTAGGTAGGCAAAAGTGTATGAGTTTGAATAACTCAGAGGAGCTTCCTTTTGCCCCAGTGAGGTAGTTTAGGTGACTAAGCTTGTCCAATACAACGGTATTGTGCCACGTGGGTGGGTTCTTGTCGTGTCCGCCCCCACAGCGTTAAGTTTAAGGCATTGGCCCACCACTTAACGGTTCTATGTCGTACTTCCAAAATGGTATAGGATGGAGGAAACACATATCATGCTGGTGTAAGGCTAAATCACGAATATTTGAAGGGCTTTGTTGTGTGTAATAAATCGGATACTTATGTAATGCATGCCATGCTTTGCATGATTATTATGTCACATGATGTGGGTAAAGTGTACACACTTTGCATAATTAAAACTAATCGATTAGCCGTGCTCAATGTTATGAGTGTCGTGTGAACGTGTCGTGAGTATAGACTTGTGTTTTTCAAAAATCCTTCTTTAAAGCTGATTGTAAATGCTCAAAGATGATGATTACTTATGTTTTAATTCCTTTGCTGCCTTGATATGCAAAGAGAAACTGAGTTATGTGAAATATCATCTACTAAATGCCCAATTAGTAAAGTACATGCTTGCGAAATTTATTTGAGAAGAATCTGAAATTTGCAATGGGGCTTTGCCAACCTGCTTTGTGCTAAAAGAACCTGATATGAGCCAACCTTGATGATGACATACATGTAGTATGTAGGTTTGATGGTTGCTTGCCAGTACAACTCGTTGTACTGACACTTGTTTGTATATCTGTATTTGGTTGTTTGCATAGTCATGTATACAGGGGAGTTTCCTCCTGAGGAGGATGAATTCGCTGAAGACACTCCATTCTTCCAAGACGGTTCTTACTAGGGAATCCCATAGTCAGTCGAAAGAAAGATGCTTTGGGCTTAAGAATGCTTCCACATGTTAATAACTATCTATATGTATATTTGGCCTGACGGTCATATGTAACCAAATACTAGTGAGTTGTACTTACTAATGTTAGTAAGTTGAACTTTTATGAACTAGACGGTAGAATGGCTTCAAAAGAAAATTATTTGGAGGACAACTAACTCACTAAATTATTTTGAAAAGAAATCTATTCTTAGTCCTTATCCCCCTTTGGATAGATGTCTTTCCTATGTGATCAAGTTTTGAATTTGAAACCTCATCTTGATTCTAAAGGAAAACCTATGAGCTTAGGGAAAATAAGTGTCAACTCATACTAGGAGATAAAAGGAAACAAAAATCTAAACTAGTATCAACCATGGGGAGGTTTGGAAATCCTCTGTTAATTAAAAAGTTAACCTTCATTCTCTCGAAATTGGAATTCAAAATTTAAGTTTTTACGACAAGCCTAGAGAAGGTATAGAACGGGGTAGGAATGGAATTGTTTGTCTAAGCCTTAACTTCTTTGGCATTTAGAGGCCACCAGATGTCATGAAGCCTTGGTATTAAACCTATATTATGACCTAGCCTGGAAACAAATTTTTTCATGCATGCATCATGTCTTAAAATATCAAAAGATTTCAGGTTGCACAAATTTTAGAACCTGTAGTAGTCGGCCTTCGCAATTTTGTACAGACCTGGGTACTGTGGCTAAAATTTTGAAAATTTACCAGTAGCTACACAACTTGGTCATGACACTCCAGTATTTTCCCAGAATTTTTGCACGACTGGAAAATAGGATAAAAATTCGACCAGTACATCCTACCCTGCGATTCCAGAACTGCATCACTTAGTTTGAGGAACCCTTTCAGCCAATCATGAGTGTCCAAAATTCAAAAATCTATGTTATAGAAATGGGTTTATAACTAGGGGAGTCTCAGGTACGAACCTAAGTAAGAAAAAGGACCTTCTCCCATAATAATAGTACTCATTACCGTCACTATGTTATCCAAGGCAGATTTTGGTTCAATACCCACAGAATTATCTCCAACTCCTTGATGAGCTTTTAACGAAATTGTAATTAGTATATATTTCTAAATGTTGTAGATGACTACCATGTGGCAGCCACTGGGTTATTTCAGGGGTTATGAAGAAGGTTAACTACCTCACATTCTATGGCTTATGCTACAACATCTTTGGTTCACTTATCAACCGGGGCACCATTTCTTTACTATGGAACGGAGTTCATCTCTCCGAGCATATATGGCTGAGTTATGTATACCGGGACATTGGGCACATGAGTCACCGCTCTATTTTCAGGCTTATGGTTGGGATGCACCTTCTGCAATGAATGAAGTCACGTTTCAAGCGATTGTGTATTACCAACACCATAGGCCGCGAATAGATGGGTTTTTCCATTATTTTCTCGCTCGCACCATTCAAGGTGCTGCTAATTACTATCCAGGTTTAGAAGGCATGAAAGAAAGATTAACTCTTGGGAGCTTTTCTTAGCTAGCCTAGTTCGAGCTATGGATAGGTATCTTGCAAGCACTATGTCAGAACTGCATAGATTGCAAGCAAGGGTGGCAATGCTAGATAGACATATATAACCACTTCGGCATCAAGGGTATTTTGATAGTGCAACCATTTATGGAGATCAAGATCTTCAGCCACTTACCGATACTTTGCCATCTCCAATGGGCATATATCAAAACATAAGCACTCGAGCCCGCATGAGAGTTGGTTTCCATCGCAATCGTCGCACCATGCCAGACCCTGCACTTGTTGGAGATCCGGAGCTGCTAGGACCATTATATGTGTTCAAGCGGAATGGAAGGCGGTACCGTTTGACCATGGCCACTCCAACGACCATGGTGCCACAACCTCCCATCGGATTCTCCCAGATTTCTTAGAGAGGAGTATCAAAGAAAAATGTATCGGATGTAACTTTCATTTCTTATTTTCCATAAGACGTATGAGATGACATCCTAATATGTAATCCTTGTATGGTCAAATTTTTGTAACACCTAGTTGTGTACTTGGTGCTTTTGACCATTATTCCATCTCTATGTATTGTAAACACTTGACTCCTTCCGAACCTATGCACTGAAATGGAATGTATGCTCTTTTTACAGATGAGTTGCTTGCTGTCCAGAAATTTGTTTCATGCAAATATGCAAAGGATAACTTGTTAACTCGACTATAAGACATCATTTATGCGTACCTTGAGTTCAGAGCATGTTTATATGTCATTTCTATGCGTAAAAGCTCATGTACTTTTGTACTTTGAGTGCAGGATGACTTGTGGACCCCCGTTTTTGGAACGGGAATCTTTCGTGTTCATAGTACCATTTCCCTGGATCGAGTAGTTTGGTACCCACGAAATACAGTACTGAATAATCAGGTGCAAATGCACGAATAGTCTTACATCGAAATTATTACAATAATAGGCCCGAAGGCAATATCCAACACATAGGACCTCATGGTCCAGATACAACCCAAAAGTAGAAATTAGGTAAGGCAGCGGAATGAAGGCAGCAGCTTGTCATTGCCACAGGCAACGGCCGGAGACTAAGACCTAGCAAGCGCCATCAGCTTCTTCGTCCTCCTGGTAGTAGGCATAGGGATCCTCCAAGTCTTCATTTCCACCATCTGAAGGTTTGTGCGTATAGCAAGGGTGAGTACCAACCGTACTCAGCAAGCCAACACGGAAGTGATGCATATGATAGGGTCATTCAAAGAATGGCTGGTGTTCTTTTGCATAAAGCCAATTTTCACAACTCTTTTCACAAGCCTAACAGCTAGCCAAGTCAAGTTTTAGTTCCACAATTCATTAAGTCGGCGACGGTTCTGTCTACCATCCATCGTGATTCCAAGGATGGCTTCCCGCCTCTGGTTCGTCATGGTTTTCTGGGGAGTCCACCCCTTCTCGCATCTCGAGAAGTTGATCCACCAGTGAATAAGAATCATCATACAAACCCATCCCATCATTTTAAAGTTTAAAGTCTAGCCAAGCGAAAGTCTTGTCACGATGCTCAATATCCACGAGCATGGCTATTCGAATAGATTGATTCATTCACACTGCAGTGGATGTACACTTTACCCGTACTCCGCGACAGCCCAACGAATGAGCCTACGTCCCAACACATGAGACGATCACGGCAAAGCCTTTCGATAACCTCACTTCGGCAGTACCCGCTCCATGAACTTAAGCCCTCATGCACTCTAGCCGTCATTTTCTAGCAGTGAGAGGAGTTCTGACGCACCCGGGGTAAGGGAAGACTTCATTCATCAAGTTATAATAAATTTCAATTTTCCATCATCCCTTTCAAATCTCATCTCATACATAAGAACCACTATGCAAGGGTACCGCCTCCGCTCGGCTATCTACGCCGCTAGGTCTATACCCATTCGAGAAGTACGGTTGTACTGGCTCGTTTCCCAGCTATCTCATGGCTCGGTCCTTAATTGACCAGGGTCGGCACTAGCCTTTTCCGGAATCCACCCAAATCATCCAGCCACCCCAGTCTAAAACATTTGTTTGGTATTTCCAGTTTTCATCAAAAACTCATTTTTTCATTCTCATGGCAATGTGGCGCTCATGTCTCCACATGCCGTATCTCAACTACCTTCCCTAAGGTAGTTGCCCAAACATAAAGCTCTTTATAAAATCATGGGTATGCATGAATCTACTAATAGCATGTCTAAGCATTTTACCGAAGATGTTCTCCGGTTGTATGTATCACATCGAGGGTTACAAGGAATAATTCGAAAGGTAATCAATATCAAGGCATGGCATAACAAGTGTAGGTAATTCTTTGTGTATAGCATGCATGTTTAAATTTTAAAACAACATCATTTCGCAATTGGGATCAATATGTTCAAAGAGTGTGATGACTTGCCTTGCTCGCATGCTTGTTGAGCGGGGTCTTCAACGGAGTCGATGCTTGCTTCTTCAGGTGCTATCCGTACATGCGAAAGATCAATTGAATTCAATAAAATATCGAGAGATCGAAAAGAACCATAAAAATCATGATAAACGACTCCAAATGCTTGGCCTAGAATTCTACTTGGGTTAGGACGAGGTTGCTAGGAAAAATCCGAGTTTTGAAATCGAGTCGATGCCCTAGGGTTTTCGCAAAATGATGATTTGAAATTATCGAGAAAACGAATTTAGGAATATTAACGGAGGGGAGGGGCTTTGTGTTTGAGGTTTTGAAGGTTCAAACACAAAAGAAAAACATGTTTAGATGGCAAGAAAGAATTAAACGAAATCCGGATTTAAAAACGACGCGAAACGAAATCTCGGAAAAAGTCCGATTTCGATTTTCCGAAATTGTTGTGAGAAAAATATACAAGAAAATAATTTTATTTTTGCCCAAAAATTCACCAAAATCATTCCAAAACATTTTTCCTAATTTTCTATAATTTTTTCCTATTTTTTCCCTATTTTTCTTTTCCTCTTTTTATCTCTTTTCTTTTCTTTTTCTTTTCCTTTTTCTTTTCCTATTCCTTGTCCTCTACCCTCGACCGCGCCCCTTCCTTCTGTTTCGGCCGGTGGCCAGCCTTAGCGCGAGGGCGCGGCTCGGGGCTTCACCGGCGACGGCGACGGCAAGGGGAGGCGGCGGAGTACTGGCTCACGGCGACGGCGGCGCGCGGCAACAGCAGCGACGCTCGGCAACAGCGACGGCGCTCAGCGGATTGTGGCGCTTCGGCGACGGCGGCGCTCGGTGCTAGGGTTGCGGCAAAGGGAAACAGCGAGGGAAAGGGGGGTGGAGGATGGCGGCGAGGTGGGGAAATGAGATGGGCTTGACCTATTTATAGGCGCGGCCGAGAAGCGACCGGGAGAGAGAGGGAACCGGCGCGGCGGTACGGCGACGGGCACGTGGCGCGCAGGTTGGCGGGGCCGGCGGCAAAAGGGCGTGCGTGGGGCCGGGCGCGGGCGGCGACACGCGGCGTGAGCGTGGGCGGGGTCGGGGCATGGCGGCGACGCGCGGCGCGAGCGGGGTCCGACGCAGCGGCGCGCGCGTGGCGCGAGCGCGGCGGGGCGGTACGCGGCGTGGCGCGTGGCGGGAGCATCGCGCGGCACGGCGGGGCGGGGCGCGGCGTGCGGGCGGCGGGCGGCGCGGCGAGGGCACGCGCGCGGGCACGGCGCGGACGGTCGGGTGACGCGCGGAGGGCGCGCGGCCGGGCCGTACGGCGTCGAAAGTGATGAGCAATGAACAGTGTATTCTTCCGATTTTTCCCGAATAAAAATCCTATTTTCCCCATTTCTATTTCTTTCCACTCTAAAAATTCAAAATAAATTCTAATATTCCCAGAAAAATTTTTAAAATTATATTTTCAACTTTTTCGCCACTTTTAATTATTCCAAATATATTTTTCATATTTATTTTATTTCTTCTTTTAAATTCAAGAAAATAGGGTTTTTGATTAAAAATAAATTTCATATTTCATATTTCCCTTCAAAAATATTTTTATCATCCAATTCCAAGTATTTATTATCTTTCCTCCACCAATTAGGGTTTAAACCAAAATGTGTCCTTTTTAAAATACCCTTTTGCAATCCACCAAATTTTATATATGCCCTTTTCAAATATTTATTTATATTTTGAAATCTTTTCACCATGGGATTTGAAGCTTAGGGTTTTATCCAACTTTACATCAAAGTAATTCCAGAAGAAACTCTTAGCACTAAACTCGCAAATAAGATCGAAAAACACGATAAGAAGCAATGATTCCAAAAGGTTTTTGTGAGTTTCGATTTTAATTTCTTCGATTTTCAGGATGTTACATGAATCATACACGCTCGGCACCTATTCTACGGCTCGTGCTGGAAACAACCGAAGCGCTGCCCCATCGGCGGCGTCACGATGAGCCGACCATCGCAAGGCTTTTAGCTCACAAGAATCGACTCTTCGAGCGAATGGTGGAAAATTCAGAAAATATGGGGGCCGCAATGGCACATCAAGCAAACCAAGCACCATCCAAATTGGCGGATGTTCAACGGACTCATCCACCACACTTCTCCTCCGCGGCCGACCCTCTCGCCGCAGATGATTGGCTGCGGGGTATCGAGAACAAGCTGAACCTTTGCCGATGTGATCCTGTCGAGAAAGCTAGATTTGTTGCTTACTATCTACAAGGTGCTGCCGCCGCATGGTGGGAGACCTTCAAAACTTTTATTCCATCCGATGAACCCATCACCTAGACTGTATTCCGAGAAGGGTTCAGATCCGCCCACATTCTAGCTGGTCTCATGGAGATCAAGAAAAAGGAATTTCTCAACTTAAAACAAGGAAACATGCCTTTCATGGAATTCATGGAGCGTTTCAATTATCTCGGTAGATATGCTGCTGCAAATATAAACACTGAAGCTAAGAAAGTCGAGTCATGCAGAGACAAACTAGCACCTAAACTCAAGCATGCTTTGGCTGCCCATTAAATCAACAACATGAAGGCTTTGGTGGACAAGGCTCTTCGGGTTGAGTCTAGTGAGAAAGAAGTAGTTGAGGATTGCAAACGCAAGTGGGCTGCAAAGAATTTCGCAGGAAGCAGTAGTTCCACCCGTCCTCGACTGGCTTCACCACAAATGAACTAACCCGTGATATCTCAGCCACCAAGACCAATGTATGCACCGCCTCGACCAAAAGTCCAGACGTATCTCCAAAATCCTCACCCAATGCAAGCAGTTGGGGATGCCTCTCGCACAACTAATGTCACATGCTATAACTGTGGCAAGAAGGGGCATTACTCACCGAAGTGTTCATATCCAAAGACTGGGAAGTCCAAACCATGCACTCAAGCTGCACCAGCACAACCTCGGGCGCCAAACCCTGTACAAGGTGGACAACGGGGAGCTCCTGCAAATCCAAAGCCAGCCTCGACGTTTGGTAAAGGGCGACTCAATCATGTTACTGTTGAGGAAGCAACTGATGCACCCGACGTCGTACTCGGTACTATTCTTGTGCACTCCACTCCTATAATGGATTTATTTGACTCAGCTGCAACTCATTCCTTCATGTGAGCATCAAAAACAAAACAACTTAATCTGAAAACAGAATTCCTTAGTAAAGCTATGCATATAGTCACCTGGAACTACCATGGCCATAAAATTGTGGTGTAAAGGGGTAGAATTTCAAATGAATGGGGTGAAATTTTTAGCTAATCTTATATTACTAGATACTCTAGGATTAGACGTCATACTCGGGATGGATTGGTTATCTAAACACAATGGGACTATTGATTGTACATGGAGAATGGTGATGCTCCGCAACTCTGACGGTCAGATGGTTAGGTTCACATGTGAGAAATCGTCCACCTCTAAGCAACCTTCCACACAATCTTTTGTTGTACCGGAGTAGAAAATGGTACCTGTTGTTAAAGAGTATCCTGATGTATTCCCATAAGAGTTGCCAAGAATGCCTCCTGATCGAGATATTGAATTTGTGATCGATCTGGTTCCTGGAACAGCACCCATTGCTAAAAGACCTTATCGAATGACCACTGAAAATTTGATAGAATTAAAGAAGCAAATCAATGAACAATTAGCTAAGGGATTTATTCGCCCAAGCTCATCTCCTTGGGGCTGTCCTATGCTGTTTGCACCAAAGAAAGACAGAACCATGCGGATGTGTGTAGATTATCAACCCTTAAATGAGGTCACTATCAAAAATAAATATCCTCTTCCTAGGATTGATGAATTGCTTGATCAATTAACCGGAGCTCGTGTCTTTTCCAAGATTGATCTAAGATTGGGGTATTTTCAACTCAAGATCAGACCGGAAAACATTCCAAAGATGGCATTCGCTACTCGCTATGGTCTATTTGAATACACCGTAGTTTCTTTTGGTTTGACCAATGCTCCAGCCACATTCATGAATATGATGAATAAAATCTTCATGGAATATCTTGACAATTTTGTGGTGGTGTTCATTGATGATATCCTTACGTACTCCAAAAGTGAGGAGGAACATGTGCAACATCTGCATATGGTACTTGATAAACTGCGAGAACATAAACTTTATGCCAAATTCTCAAAATGTGAGTTTTGGTTGAAAGAAGTTGGATTTTCTTGGTCATGTCCTTTATGAAGGTGGTATTTCTGTAAATCCAAGTAATGTACAGAATATACTAAACTGGAAGCAACCACAAAATGTCTCTGAGGTTACAAGTTTCCTTGGCTTGGCCGGATATTATCGCCGCTTTATCGAAAATTTCTCGAAAATCTCTCGACCTTTGACTCAGCTCCTTAAGAATGAAAGTAAATTCACTTGGTTCAAGGCTTGTGAAGCAAGTTTCCTTGAACTCAAAAGGAGGCTTACCATAGCCCAGTGCTGGTAATGCCAGACATTCAGAAACCTTTCCATGTCTACTGCGATGCGTTACGTCTTGGACTCGAATGTGTGCCTATGCAAGAAGGAAGGGTAGTGGCTTATGTTGCACGCCAATTACGACCTCATGAGGCCAATTATCCAACCCACGACTTAGAGCTAGCTGCCGTATTGCATGCTCTGAAAATCTGGCGGCACTATTTAATTGGACACCGGTGTGAAATCTTCACCGATCATAGGAGTTTAAAGTATTTCTTTACTCAACCAGATCTGAATTTGATACAAAGAAGATGGTTAGAGCTCATTAAAGACTAATGGAATTACACAAAAAAGATTTTTCATCGGAAAGAGGTATTCATTGTCATCCTGGCAAGGAAAACGTTGTAGCAGATGCATTAATTCAAAAACAACGTCACCCGGCTGATATTGAATAAGTAATCCAGCCATCCTTGTCATCTGAATTCCAAAAGTTGAATTTGGGTTTAGTAGAAGACAACTATGTTGCTGCGTTGGCATTACAGCCCACTCTCTATTCTCAAATAAAAGATGCACAATCCTCGGATAAGGAAGCCACTGAAATTATGAAGGAGATCAATGCTAAACCTCAAACTTTGTACACACTTAACTCGGATGGGGTAATTATGCATGGGAAACAAATCTTTGTTCCTGATAATCAAAGTCTTAGAGAAACTATTCTTTGACTATCCATCCGGGATGTACAAAAATGTACCAGGACATATGAACTCAGTACTGGTGGCCCAGCCTGCGGCGAGACATAGCAGCCTATGTTGCCGTATGTGACACCTGTCAACGAGTCAAAGCTAAACTCCAACGACCTGCTGGTCTGCTCCAACCTTTATAGATCCCTGAATGGAAATTTGATGAGGTTGGAATGGATTTCATCACTGGTCTATCTAAGACACCCAACAGGCATGATTCCATATGAGTTATTATGGATCGACTGACCAAGGTGGCTCATTTTATATCGGTCCATGTAACTTACGGTGGAGCCAAATTAACAGAATTATATTTAACCCATATCGTAAGACTTCATGGTGTACCGAAGGTTATAGTATCCGATCGTGGGACACAGTTTACCTCCCGATTTTGGGAAAATTTGCATGGACTTTTAGGGACGAAATTATTCTTCAGCACTGCTTTCCATCCACAAACCGGAGGCCAGGTAGAAAGAACCAACCAGATCCTTGAAGATATGCTCCGAGCCTGCATACTTGAGCATAACACTAACTGGGAGAAGTGTCTACCATTTGCGGAATTCTCTTATAACAACAGTTTCCAGTCTAGTCTTCAAATGTCGCCATTTGAAGCTCTCTATGGAATAAAATGCATAAAACCTCTCTATTGGTCTGAAGTAGGAGAAATACAATTCTTTGGACCTGCGGTTATTAACGAGGCAGAAAAGAATGTCACTCTTATCAGGGATCGATTAAGAGAAGCACAAACCTACCAAAAGAGCTACTCCGTTCACCGACGACGAGAGCTAAGCTTTGATGTGGGCGATCACTTCTATCTTAAAGTTTCTCCTCTGCGGGGAACTCAACATTTTCATATACATGGCAAACTTGCTCCTTGGTACATTGGGCCATATCGGATCATTGCCAAGAGTGGACAAGTGGCCTATCAATTAGAATTGTCAGCCCAGCTCTCGAATATACATGACGTATTCCATGTTTCACAACTTAAGAAATGCCTTCAGACTCCTATCGAACACACTATCCTTGAAGATATTAATCTGAATCAAAACCTCTCATATCAAGAACATCCAATCCGGATCCTTGAAGAAAAAGAGCAGCGAACCCGCAGAAAATCCATCAAATTGCTTCGAGTATAGTGCAGTAATTGTACAACGGATGAGACTACGTGGGAACGTGAAGACCAACTCAGAACCGAATTCCCTAGCTTCTTCTAAAAAGAAAGAATCTCGGGGTCGAGATTCTTTTGTAAGGGGGGTAGAGCACTCACATACCATAATTTTGAAATATGTCGTAGGCTATGGAAATGACAAAATGATGTAAAAGAGAATAAAAAGTTATTCCTAGAAATATTTGGAATGGCTTGTTGTGCATTTTGGAAAAAAAATAAATAAGCATATTAGGAGCATAACCATTTTAAGTCTCAACAAAATGGGATAAAGAAAAATGTTTAAAATCACCCAGGAGTCTGAGAAAAGTTAGTATAAATCCTTTGCAAAACTTAGAAGCACAATGTGGAGTTTGAAATATTTTACTAAACCAAAATCTAGAACAAAACATCCACTAAAAATTTCTTAGTCTGGAAATCTGACAGAACTCTGGAGCCATTTTTGAATTAACACCAAAATTAAACCAGTGATCTTTAGGCGGCGGAGTTTGGCAGTATTACAGCTCAGGTCATGCTTTTCAACTTTTCCATTGGACTCAACCCCAAAATCTTCCTGGAAACCATTTCAAATGAAGCCCAAAGCATAAATTCACCTCAGGATCTCGGAAAATGTCCAGCCTCTCTTCCTTCTCTCTCATTTCTTCTCTAACATGTAGGCCATACTGCCCGGTGGGGCCACGGAGTCAGCCTCACAGCCATTTCCCATGGGCCCGCATGTCAGGACGTGCGCGCCACGCGCACAGGCACGCGTCAGCCGCCGCGGCGAGCGTCCTCTCCTCCCCTTCCTTGCCGGCGACCTTTTTTAAACTCGACCAGCCGACCGCCTCTGTCTTTTCCCCATTCTTGTCTCACCCCGCGGAAGAACTGAGGCCGCCCACCTTGGAATCGACGGGAATAGCCGAGAGAACCCCACCGCCGGCAAGCTAGGAGCCCATCACCATTGACGATCACCGACCACTGGGGACACGACCATGCCACGCCGGGCCTTTGACGCGCTCTGTGCCGACCGCCGCCACGCACCCGCTCATCGGCAGCCGTCTACGTGAGGTGTACCGGAAGGTGAAAACCCCTTTTCTTCCCCCAACTCCAGCCACCGTCGTCGATTCAAGCCTTCTCCTTCTTTGCCAAACGCTGAAGCATCCTGTCGACGGACACCCGTGACCAAGATCGTCGCCGCTTCGAGACCTCGCACGGTGCCAGAGCCCATCATTTGCTCAGTAAGTCTCCCTGTGACCCCTAGAAGCTAAGCAATGTACATGCACTGCATGAATGGAGCTCAAAACACACATGCGACATTCACCCGAACCACGGCGCCGCCCGTACCATCGCCGACAACGATTCCGGCAACTGCAGTGTACAGGAGAACCACCGCTAGCTTCGCCGTAGTCCTCTCTACCTTTTTCCTTTTGGTCACGCCCGTTGACCAGCCGCCGTTCGTCGCCGGCGCCGGCGAGAACGTCGTCGTGCGCCACTACTCTGTCTTTTTCTCTCATCGAGGTCACCGACAGCAGGGACCCACTTAGTTAGGTGCCATCGAGCCGTTTAAACACTGCGCTAACACTAACAGATGGACCCCACCTATGTTAAGAAGAAAAGATTTAAATCGAGAATAATTTTCTAACAGAAAAATGGCTCAACTTTGGAAATTCATATAGAATCAAAGATAGCATATTTTGGACTGGAACAAATTTTCTTAGATTCACAAGTTTATGATATGAAATAAAATCACCTACTCACAGTAGGACATTTATTTCTAAAAATTCATTTATAGATCAGCTGACCTAGGGTAAGTTTTAACTTATAAAAATTGTAGGAAAATCACCTAACTCCAAATGAGGTGAACCAAAGTCCTGAAAAACCAGCAAAAGGTGTACTTCATTTTAAAATTATGAAACTAGGTACTTTCTGTGACAAATATGTCACTTAAGGAATTAAATAAGGAAAATGATTTTCTTGTACACCTCAACTTCAAAAAAAAATGGCTAAGGCTAAAAGCCATCATTTTATCAGCGAGGCATGGGGGCGCTCCGTCTTTCTCGGACCCGGCGGCGGCCTAATCCATCTCTCTGAGCTGCTGGATTCTAATTGGCGGCGATCCTCTGGCAATGGGATCTTCCTTGGATCTTGTAAATCGCCTAGACTTCGACGTTGGTTTGTCTTTCCAGGATAAGATCTACCATCGCCTCCATTCACCGATACATCATCCTCTACCCTCACCTGATGGCTCCTCTTTTCTTCTGGCTACCTTTCAGAGATCTTTGTTTCGTCTCTCCAAAGATTCGGTTTCTCTGGCTCTTCAATCTTGTTTGGGTGGTTGCGCTCAAAATCTTCATGTCAAGTTCCTTAGCAACAACCACTTTTGTTTTTTGGTTTTCTCCAAAGAGGTTGGATTCGAGATCTACCGTATGCACAGAGTGATTACCAATTCTTTTGATGTTTATTTCCACCTCTAGAATAACGGTGTTCCACACTGGGAGAAAGTAAAACGTGCTTGGGAGATAGAACAAAAGAAAGAATGGACCCTGGTTCTATCCAAGGCAGCAAAGAAAAGGCTTCGGAAAAATGAGAAATCTCAGAAGCATGGCAGTTTTGCTAAATAACTTATTCAATCCCCTCCAAAGTATTTTCATTAGCCCAGGATTTCCATTTCTTTTGGTTATATTCGTACTGAAGTAATCCCTGGCCAAGCTTTGTCTCAGAGGCCTTTGGTTTTTGGTCGTGGCTCGTCGGTGATGAACTGCTATGATCAGAATTCCAAGATCCAGATCCTGGGGTTTACCTCCAGACTTACAGGAAATCAGTTTTTTCTGCCCACTTCCAAACAGTGCATGATGCGGCATGAGAAAATTTTGAATCCAGACGATCAGATCCCTCAAAGTTCAGAGAGGCCCTCCAATCAGTCTGCCCAGCCCAAGGCTAATAGAAAAAAGAAAAAAATTATAGACGGGCTCCAGTCCATGATTGGCAAGCCCAAGACTTACCAAACCAAGCATATATGGATTCCTAAAATCCGGAGTAAAACTCCCGAAAAGTTTTGGAGGCCCAAAGCAGCACCGGAGGCTTCCAAAAATCAGCACACAAGCATATATGGATTTCTACCTCAAGGAAGTCTTTTTTTATTAGCAATGCCAACCTTGATTCTCGTGCCGACTTCTCGCCTCCTGCAAACCAGCACACAACGGACGTACCGATCTTTTCTCCCAATTTACAATTTACTCTTCCCCTTTCAAGTCCGGCTTCTTCCTCGCCAGTTCTACTACTCCAACCAAGCTTGCTCGAGGCGACGACACCGTTGACGATCAAGTTGAGATGGCTAACTTCTCGGTCAATCCTCAGCCGTTCTTGGTGGCAGGGCTCAATGTGGAGCATGGTTGAAATAGACCGGCCCGAAGCAGAGTCGCTCTTGGCGGGGAGCCGACTAGGGAGCATGAGGATTACAGAATCGTTATGATCAACCCCATGCCAGAGCAGGTAAACTAGCTTCGTCCCATGCTTAATATAGTCTGTCACTTCTTGGAAGACACTCAGAGGGTACAAGTCGAGATTGCGCATCTATCACCTCTAGGGTTAGGGCTGATCAGGCTCAGAACAGTTGCCCAACGGGATCAGCTGGTTAAAGATTCCCCGTTTCAATTCCAACAACATGAGATTAGGGTTGTGACACATGATGAGGGAATTAATGCTAGAGCTTGTGTCGAAACTCGGTTTCGGCAATAGAAAATTGGGGGTGCAGTCAAGATCGCCAGGCTCGATGGGTTAGGTGGAAAAACAATATTTAGAGAGGTTCAGGCCCTCTCGTGAGGTAAAACCCTACTCCTATTTTGGGGATTCGATCTGTCGAGTGTTTATTGATCTCAAGATCTGTTGCTCTTGCTTCTAAGGCTAATAATCGATATCCCTCAAGGGACGCCCCTTACCCCCCTTTATATAGTCTTGGGAGGCGGGCTTATAAGTCGGAAACTCTATCTTACTCTAAGTTGGTTTCCTCAATCTTACCAAACCATGACTATAGCCGTTGCCTTATCTAATCGGCAACGTAACACCCAAGTCATAGTTGGTTTACATAATTGGCAGGCACAATCTATCCCTATCTCCAGTCGGATAAGCTTGCCATGTGGATATCCGATTGCCATAATCTCCACAGTAGCCCCCGAGTCCTTTGCAGTCGACGAGATAGCTCGGTCTTGAACCAAAATAGCACACAGCCAAACATCCCTTTGGCCGAATGCTTCTGGCGCCGAGTAATTCCATCACCTCTGCTTGAACCTCCCGAGTGGCTCCAAAGACTGTGAAGGGCTGAAAAATATCCAAAAAATTCTCAAAAATAAATATCTAGGTGCATCTCCTAATGCACCTAATTAGGTGTAGCCCCCCGACTATGTGGTTAGTCAAAAACAGACTAAACATATAGTCAAGAACTATAAAAAATCATTCTCACATAGGTGCTTAGCTCAAGCTAAAGTAATCATAAAAAATCTCATCACTCAGCAAGCTCACGCTTGTCCGAGTGAATCTGCCCGAGTCATCTCAGAACAAATAGCTCAATCAACCCTCGTGGGTGAAAAGCACTCGGTAATCTCATGTTCATCCGAGTGGATCTATCCGAGTCATCTCGGAGCAAATATTTTAATCGTCCCTCATGGGTAAATAAGTTTTTCAGTCATCTGAAAAATATGACCAAAATATTAAATAGCTCCTGCCATAATATTGATCTTAATCTAAAAAGATCTTAACCAAAGTGGAAAAACAGCATTGATATAATCATTTAATCAAATGCCTCAAAACCAAACAGTCCCTGTCATCAAGGCAGCCATAAAAAGCTTAATTGTTTGTCATCTTTCAAATTGCATCGTGCCAACTTCTCATGAAGTTGCATAAACTGCTGTATGAAAGGACTTCCAAAGGTACGGGGCAGTCAGACACGCGCATATTGGCAAAGCAAATCTGCTTAAGTTCATCCACTTAAGTCCCTAAGGACACGCGTCAGACCACACCTTAACTGGGCTGGAAGTCTCTCATGGGCTCGGCCCAATCGCGAGAAAACAAAGCGAAACCCTCAAATCTCTTACAAAGCCTCGAGGTCATCCCCGCCACTTTGTCTTCCCAGAAAAAATTCCCCACTCGCAACACTGTTCACTAGCTTGCAGCGGAAAACCCTAAGCTCTCGCGCGCACCCAATCCACTGATCCAGAAGCTCGCGCTTCGTTGCCAACTAGCCTCCGCATCCATCTTCACAGATCCCCATCCCAAATCCCCATCCTCCAAGCTAGATCTACTCCTCCACAAACCACACTCATGGCGGGAGAGAAAAAGATCCCCTTCGAGCAATGGGTGACTTTAGATGTTAAGGAATCCACCCTCAAAGATATGGTGAAGCACGGAGTTCTCCCTCCCAAGGAGATCGTGGGCTGGCGTCCGGCGGGCGGTGAGGAGTTACCTACTCTGAACACCAGTGAGCTCATCGTCTTTACTTCTTTTTTCGATTGCGGTTTCAGCCTCCCCACCTCCGAGTTCTTTAGGGGGCTTCTTGACTACTACGACCTTC
The DNA here is from genome assembly GCA_019925245.2 of Oryza australiensis. Lineage (NCBI taxonomy): Eukaryota > Viridiplantae > Streptophyta > Magnoliopsida > Poales > Poaceae > Oryza > Oryza australiensis. The sequence goes on from JAIFGZ020000383.1 coordinate 264,943, forward strand.
AGCTTTACCATTTGAACCCAAACTCCATGCTCCACATAGCTCTCTCCATTCATGTCTGCGAAGCCTTCCTTGGCATCCTCCCCCACTTTCAACTCTTCCGGCACATGTTCTATCTTAAGCCGCATCCGAACAAGGATCAGCCTTGCGTTGTTGGTGGGACGGGCTTCCAACTCCACGGATCCCTCCGCAAAGAATATTTCTCTCTCCCCTTGAAATCTTCTAACAAAGGCTGGCACGCGAGCTGGTTCTATATCGCCAACCTTGAACCCAGCCTGCCAAACTTCGTTGGCCTTCCCCCTGTGCCTAGGCCCAACTGGAGCACCGTACCAGTGGCCCAAGACTGGGATGAAGCCAACAAGCTGCTAGCGAAGATCTTGGAGATGAAGCAGCCAGGTCTTCGGGGCGAGCAGATCACTCGGCACTTCATTAGGAGCCGACTGGCTCCGATCAAGGAGAGGTCCAAGCCTGCCTTCGAGTACGAGGGCGAGAGGGACCCTAATCGGGAAGACCGCGACTCCCTCAGCTTCGAGATCTTGAAGATTCGTATGTATAAGATTTTCTCGACTGGGATTGCAGTCGAGCGCAGCCTCATGCTGCCGGTTCTCCCATACAGCCTGTATCGCCCTCCTCCTCCGGTGAGCTGACTTAACTCCTTCAATGCCTTTCAATCTTGATATCACACTTCTCAGCGTTGAAAGAATCTTTCTTGCAGGAAAATGCCTCCATCATCTCAAACCATATAAAATTCATCATGACGACATGTCGGCTTGGCCTGCTAAGAAGCCAGCTGGTGGCGTGAAGATCCAGAGCCATCCAGCCGGGAAGAGGATGGCCCCGAGTGAAGACATTAGCAAGCGAGCGAGCAAGAGGAGGCTGATCCTTGATGATTTGGATGATGACGTCCTAGCCCCTCAAGCTGATTCGACCCCTCCGAGGCTGTCACCGAAGACGGCTCCCAAGATCCGCCGATCGACCAGGTACGCCTTACGACTGAAATCAAGCTCTTTGTTAAGAATTTCTTCATCTTCATCCCGATTGCTCCTGTCTTTCTTTTGCAGGAGGCCTCAAAACATTGATCCCATTGGGCAAAATGAGGGCCCAACACCAGCTGCAACGATCGAGGCATCAAAGCCTGCAGAGCTAAAACCCCGGAGCCCTCTCCCGAGCGAGAGCGCCCCGGGTGAAAGGCCTTCACCTCCCAGTGAGGACACCCTAAGGACAGAGCCCCCGACCGCCAGCCGGGGTACCTCGACTGGAAACCAGTCGGTCGCAGAAGAGCCCCCGGCCGCTACTCAAAGGGCCCCGACTGAAAACCAGTCGGGCAAGAGCCAAGAAGGGAAAAGCAGCCGGGAAGTGCCGGTTAAAGATTCAGCCATCGAAACTGGTAAGTCTTGAATCAATCTCTAGCTTTTTAATCTCCAGTCAATTTTTCCTGTATCTTCATTTGCTTCTTCTGAACCATTCAGCCAAAGTGGAGGAGATCCCCAGGTTGCAGTCCTCTGAAACCTGGGTCCCTCCAATCAAGATTGAGTGGCATGATTCCGAAGGCCAGAGACAAGGCATCATCCTGAACAAGCAAATGGAGAATGAAGAAAGAGATGCGCTTGTAGACAGCCTGAAGCGACTCGGCTGTTAAACGTAAGTCCTTCTCCCTTTTTCTATTGTATCTTTGTAATCGCTTTTCAGTCGATCAATCTTCTGAAATTGAGTGCAGAGGGTGTATTGCTGGTCAATGGCCAAAACCGATGCACTCGAGAAGTTGGTCCCACACTTGAACTCCCTGGAGAACATCCAGCAAGAGCTAAAGACCACTTGAGAGGAAGCTACGTCGAGAGAAGCAGCTTTAAGGAGAGAGATAGCGCACTCCGGGAGGAGAACCTCGACCTCCGGGGTTCAGTCGGGAGTACGCTTAATCCTCTCAGTATCTTTATGCCTTTAATTGTAGTCTGTATTGATCTTGGTCGTTGATAACCTTTCTTGTTGTAGGAAACTTGTCGAAGGTCCACTCGCTCTAGGCCCGGCTGGAAGAAGCCAACATTACCAAGGCCGAGCTGGAGACCGAGTTTGAAGGTGAGCCTTTTCAACACAGCGCTCTTTATTTTGCTTCGTCTTCGAATGTTTGTGAAATCGTATGTCTTTGATAGCTTATAAGATCAAGATCCGGGCTCAGTACAATGTTTTTGTTGAGAGGATCAGAAAGGCTGAGAGCGTCAGGGACAATGTTGCTAACGCAGCAACACCGATTCTCTTATCGCTATTCCATAATGGGCTCGGGACCAGCTCGTTGGACACCGTCGAGGTCTTCGACAAGCTTCAGAGGGCCCCTGATCAATATCTGGCAAACATTTCTGAAGCAGCCATCATGGGAGCGGGCTTCGCCCTTGCGCAGACCAAGTCGCTCTACCCCCGGGTGGATGTTGATTCAATCGGGGAGGGGTTCGCTGATGGTACTTCGGATGAACAAGCCCTGGAATTGATTAGTGAGGCGCAGGAATCGGCCAAAAAAGTAGCCGCCGATGTAGTGAACCACTTTCGAGCTTGACTACTTCATGAACATTGTATGTCTATGACTTTTTGATGTGACTTGTAAATATTCGGCTTATTTATGTTAATGCCTTGATCCGAGTTCTCATGTAAAATTTCTTAAGTAACTTTTGTCCGACTGTCGCCGAGCCTAAGCTTGATTAGGTCATCAAAAAATTCTCAGTCCTTATACGTTGAACTCGAATCAAGGAACATTAAACAATGATAAACCAAATATAAGTTGCTGAAGAAAACCATGCTTTATTGGCATATGTACAGCCCCCGACTGCTAACTCAAGAAGTCATCTTGCTTGAGGTTGGCAGTCAAGAGGAACGTGAAATTTAAGGCAATTTAAGCATAGTATCGTCGAAGATGCTCGATGTTCCAGGAGTTCTCCACCATAGATCCGTCTTCACGCTTTAGTCGATACGCTCCCGGCCGAGTCACTTCAGCAATTATATATGGTCCTTCCCATAATGGGGATAATTTTTGACGGTCCTTGGTGGTTTGAATCTTGCGTAAAACCAAATCGCCAACGATAAAAGCTCGTGCTTGAACGTTGCGACTGTGGTATCGTCTGAGTCCTTGAAGATATCTTGCTGACTGGATGAGGGCTGCCTCACGGGCTTCTTTCAGTCGGGTGAGGTCATCCACTCGGTCTTGATCGTAGCGTTCGTCGCTAAAGCTGCGGACTCGGAGAGATTCGTACTCCATTTCATTCGGCAACATGGCCTCTATGCCATTGACCAAGAAGAAAGGAGTTTGGCCGATAGCCCGACTGGGCGTAGTCCGCAGGGACCATAGAACCGAGAGGAGCTCTTGGACCCATTTGCCGGCATAAGGTTTTAGCCGATCAAACACTCGGGCTTTGATGCCTTGAAGGACCATGCCATTGGCACGCTCGACTTGTCCATTGCTTTTGGGATGCGCAACCGACGCGTAGCAGATTTTGATCCCGAAGTCTTCGCAAAATTCCTTAAAGATGCCCCCAGTGAACTGAGTTCCATTATCGGTTATGATTCTGTTCGGGATGCCAAACCGGTGCATGATATTGAGGATGAAATCTCGTGCCTTGTCAGCGGTGATCGTAGCAACCAGCTTAGCCTTGATCCACTTGGAGAATTTGTCAATTGTGACGAATAAATGCGTGAATCCTCCTGGAGCCTTCTTGAAAGGGCCGACCATGTCTAAGCCCCATACCGCAAACGGCCAGGATAATGGAATTGTTTGTAGCTCTTGGGCTAGGACATGGCTCTGCTGAGCGAAGAACTGGCAACCTTCACAAGTTCGTACCACTTTGTCAGCATCGGAGACCGCCGTAAGCCAGAAGAAACCTTGTCTATAGGCTTTGCCCACCAAGGTGCGCGCTGCCGCGTGGCTTTCGCATATGCCCGAGTGGATGTCTTGGAGTAGCTGCCGTCCTTCCTAAGGTGTGATGCATCTCATCAGGACTCCAGAAGGGCTTCTCTTGTATATATCAGAATCGACCATGACATAAGCCTGACAACGGCGTCGGACGCGTTCTGCCACATCCCAGTCTTCTGGCAGCTCTTGCTGAGTTAAGAATTTGATGAGAGGCGTCCTCCAGTCGGTGTCGATCATGGCGACTTCGTTCGTAGCTTGCTCGTTGGGAGTTGGTTTGGCTGCAACAGTTGGTTCATAGAGATGCTCTACGAAAACATCTGTTGGAGCAGCTTCTCGCTTGGACCCGAACTGCGCCAACTCGTCAGCTGCCTCGTTATTATGTCTTAGGACATGGGATAGCTCCAGTCCGTCAAACCTGTCTTCAAGTTTGTGAACTTCTTGCCGGTAGGCCTCCATGGTGTCATTTAGACAGGACCAGTCTTTCATCACTTGGTTGACAACCAGCTGGGAATCCCCTTTCACGATGAGCCGACGTATCCCGAGTGAAACTACAAGTCGCAGTCCGTGTAGTAGGGCTTCGTACTCGACGACGTTGTGTGAGGCGGAGAAGTGAAGGTGGAGAACGTATCTTAGCCTTTCCCAGTCGGGGAGATTAGCACGACTCCTTTTCCCAAGCCGGTGATCCTCTTGGATCCGTCGAAGTGCATGGTCCAGTATTGAAGGTCTTCTTGAGGTACATCTTCTTGCTGTTTGGTCCACTCGGCCAAGAAATCCGCCAGGGCTTGTGACTTCACAGATGTCCTTGCCTTGAAAGTTAAGTCCAGCGGCATCAGCTCCAGGGCCCACTTCGCGATGCGCCCAGTCGCCTCTCGGTTGTGGACGACATCGCCGAGTGGGAAGGAGGTGACGACTTTGACCGAGTGACCCTGAAAATAGTGCCCCAATTTCCTCGCGGTTATCAGAACACCGTATAGCAATTTTTGTACCTGAGGGTAGCGAATTTTGGCTCCTGCCAGCACTTCGCTAACGAAGTAGATTGGCCTTTGAATTTTCTGGACTCGTCCTTCTTCTTCACGTTCAACCACAAGGACCGCACTGACCACTTGGTGAGTGGCTGAGACGTACAGTAGCAGGGGCTCCTGTGGCTGAGGTGAGGCTAGGATGGGCGGCATCGAGAGAAATTCTTTGAAATCTTCAAAGGCCTTGTTTGCTTCCGTAGTCCACTAGAACTCGTCAGTTTTCTTTAGTAGCCTGAAGAAAGGCATGTGTGGACCCCCGTTTTTGGAACGGGAATCTTTCGTGTTCTTAGTACCATTTCCCTGGATCGAGTAGTTGGTACCCACGAATACAGTACTGAATAATCAGGTGCGCATGCACGAATAGTCTTACAACGACATTATTACAACAATAGGCCCGAAGGCAATGTTCAACACACAGGACCTCATGGTCCGGATACAACACAAAAGCAGAAATTAGATACGGCAGCGGAATAGAGGCAGCGGCATGTCATTTGCCACAGGCAACGACCGGAGCTAAGACCTAGTAAGCGCCATCAGTTCCTTCACCCTCCTGGTAGTAAGCGTAAGGATCCTCCGGCTCTTCATTCCCATCAGCTGAAGGTTTGTGCGTATAGCAAGGGTGAGTACCAACCGTACTCAGCAAGCCAACACGGAATTGATGCATATGATAGGGTTATTCAAGGAATGGCTGGAGTTCTTTTGCATAAAGCCAATTTTCACAATTCTTTTCACAAGCCTATCAACTAGCCAAATCAAGTTTTAGTTCCATAGTTCATTAATCCGGCGACGGTTCTGTCTACCATCCATTGTGATTCCATAGTTCATTAATCGGATGGCTTCCCGCCTCCGATTCGTCATGATTTTCTGGGGAATCCACCCCTTCTCGCATCTCAAGAAGTTGATCCACCAGCGAATGAAATCATCATGCACACCCTTCCCAGCAGTTTTAAGTTTAAAGTCTAGCCAAGCGAAAGTCTTGTCACGATGCTCGGTATCCGCGAGCACGGCTATTCGAATAGATTGATTCACTCACACTGCAGTGGATGTACACTTTACCCGTACTCCGCGACAGCCCAACGAATGAGCCTACGTCTCAACACATGAGACGGTCACGGCAAAGCCTTTCAATAACCTCACTTTGGCAGTACCCGCTCCATGAACTTAAGCCCTCATGCACTCTAGCTGTCATTTTCTAGCAGTGAGAGGAGTTCTGGCGCACCCGGGGTAAGGGAAAACTTCCTCAATCTTTAAGTTTAATTAATATCGATTTAATTCCACCATTCACAGCAAAGGCCGCAGCCTCATTCTCATCACATAAACCACATCATAGAGAACCATCTATGCAAGGATACTGCCTCCGCTCGGCTATCTAGTCAGCTAGGTCTATACCCATTCGAGAAGTACGGTTGTACTAGCTCGTTTCCCGGCTATCTCATGGCTCGGTCCTTAATTGACCAGGGTCGGCACTTGCCTTTTCCGGAATCCACCCAAATCATCCGGCCGCCCCAGTCTAAAATATTTGTATAGCATTTTCAATTTTCATCAAACTTAGTTCAACATTCTCATGGCCATGTGGCGCTCATGTCTCCATAGGCCGTATTTCAACTACCTTCCCTAAGGTAGTTGCCCGAGCACAAAGCTTTCTTGCAAAATCATGAGTATGCAGGGATCTAGTATAAGCAGGGCTGAGCATTTTTACCGAAGTTAGCCTCCAGTCATATCACATCGAAGGTTACAAAGAATAATTCTAATGGTGATCAATGTCAAAGCAGGGTATATCAAGCATAGGTACTTGTTTGTGTATAGCATGCAATTTGTAATTTGAAATCAACATCATTTCACAAAGTAGGATCAATATGTTCAAAGAGTGTGATGACTTGCCTTGCTCGCACGCTTGAGGGGTAGTGTCTTCAACGGGGTCGATGCCGGTCTCTTCAGGTGCTACCCGTACGTGCGAAAAATCAATTGATTCTGATTAGAATCCCAGATAACACCAAAAGGTCGAAAAGATTCGAAAAAGTCTTAGAAACGATTCCAAGCGCTAAGCCCAGATTCCTACTTAAATTTGTACTACGATCGCCCGGAAAACTCCAAGTTTTGCCATCGGGTCGACGACTTAGGGTTTTCGTAAAACGACGATCGTGATCTGTTCGAGAAAACGGATTTGGAAATATCCGCGAAGGGATTTGTGCTAGAGGTTTTGAAGGTCCGAGCACAAAAGAGAAACATTTTTAAATGGCGACAAAGATTTAAACGAAATTCGGATTCAAAAACGTCGCAAAACAGAATTTCGGAAAAGTCCGGATTTGATTTCCAAATTTTTCACCGAAAAATCATGCAAGAAAATAATTCATTTTTGCCCAAAATTTTACTCAAGTCTTCACAAAATATTTTTCCAAATTTTCTAAAATTTTTCCTAATTTTTCCCTTATTTTTCTTTTTCTTTATTTTCTTTTTCTGTCGCTGTTCATTGCCCGCCATCTGTTCGACCGGGTCCGGCCAAGCAGGCGGCGGCGGGCGCGACAAAAGGGGCGGAGCGGGGCTTACCGGCGACGACGGCCTCGGGAGGAGCGGTGGGGCACGGGCGGGAGGGGCTTTGCGCACGGCGGCGACGGCGTTGGCGCTCGGAACGGGGAGAGAGAGCGGCGGTGCGGCAAAGGGGGGGGCGCGGCGCGGCGCGGGTGGAGAGGGAGGGCCGGCGTGGCACCGGCGTGTGGCGGCGACACGCGGCGCGCGGGACGGGCCGGGTACGGCGGGCGCAACGCGGCGGCGGGCGCGCGGCGCGGGCGGGGTCCGGCGCGCGCGCGCGCGGCGTGGGGGTCCGGCGTGGGCGAGCGCATGGCGGCGCGGCACGCGGGGTCCGCCGGGGGCGGCGCGCGCGGCGCGCGCGTGCCCCGCGGCGCGTGCGCGCGCGGGCGCGGCGCGCGTGGCGCGCGCGGGGTAGGGGCCGATGCTGCGTGCGCGCGGTGCGAGGCGGGCGGGGCCGGGCACGGCGGCGCGGCGCGGCGCGTGGCGGCGCGCGCGGCGGGCGGTACGGCACGTACGGCGTCGAACACTGGCGCGACATGAACAGTGCATTTTCCGATTTTTCCCGATTTTCAATTTTAATTTCCCATTTCTATTTTCCTTTCTTCTAAAAATTCCAAAATAAATTCCTATAAGTCAAAAATAATTTTTAATATAATATTTTCAACTTTTCTCCACTTTTATTTTCCCACATTATTTTCATATTCATTTATTTAAAATCCCTCTTTTCTACTTTCAATATTCTCCCCTTTATTTTTCCAAAATTTTCCCGGATTTCAAGTACTCCCCAATATTTTATTATTCATTTTGTGTCCTAATTTATCTTCTCTCAACCACAATTACTATTTTATATCTCCCAAATCGCGTTTTCATAAATCTGCGCTTCTCCGATTTCTTTTTAAAAATCCCAGATACGGACTTTCGCATCTTTCATTCCGACAACTCCAAGTCATCCAAAAACACCGAAAGGGGAATTGATCACGACTAAATTTATGCAACGAGTGGCAAATAAGAAGCAACAAACCCGAGAAAGAAGCAACAAGCGAAGGTTTTTGAAAGTTCTGATTTTTACGTTCCGATTTTAGTTTCTTCGATTTTTAGGATGTTACAGCATGCCTCGTTTGCCGAGTCGAGAGATAAATCAGCTTAGTGTCGCCATGCAGCCAGTGAGCTTCTGGACAGCTTTCTGGTTACTCGGGGGCTTCATATTCAGGATGGCATTGATTTTCTCTGGGTTGGCTTCAATGCCGCGATGTGACACCATGAAGCCGAGCAGTTCGCCTGATGGTACGCCGAACATGCACTTCTCCGGGTTCAACTTCATTCTGAAGGCCCGCATGTTCGCTAAGGTTTCTTCTAAGTCGGCGATCAGATCTTCCTTCTACTTGGTCTTGATGACGACATCGTCGACGTAAGCTTCCATGTTTTTTCTGATCTGCGTCTGGAAAAATCTTTGGATCATGCGTTGGTATGTGGCCCCGGTGTTCTTCAGGCCGAAGGGCATCGTGATGTAGCAATAAGCTCCAAACGGCGTGATGAACAATGTTTTCAGGCAGTCGGATTCCTTCAAGCTGATTTGATGATAGCCCGAGTAACAATCTAGGAAGCTTAGGAGCTGGCAGCCGGCTGTTGAGTCCACGACTTGGTCGATGCGAGGCAATCCGAATAGATCTTTGGGGCAGGCCTTATTGAGGTCGGTGTAGTCAACGCACATGCGCCATTGCCCTGTCTTCTTCCGGACCAGAACCGGGTTAGCCAGCCAGTCGGGATGCAGAACTTCCTTGATGAAACCGACGGCTAAGAGCTTTGTGAGTTCTTCCTTGATGGCATCTTTTCGATCCTGAGCGAACCTGTGCAATCATTGTTTGATTGGTTTTGCATCATCTTTGACGTGTAAAGAGTGCTCGATCACCTCCCTAGGGATTCCAGGCATATCAGATGGTTTCCAAGCAAAAACATCTTTATTATTTTGGAGGAAGGTGACGAGCGCGCTTTCCTATTTAGGATCTAGTTCAGCGCCAATTACAGCGGTTTTTGAAGGATCCGATGGATCAAGGGAGATCTTCTTTATTTTGGCGTCGCCTTGTCCCGATTTTGCTATCTTCTTCGCGGGGATATCACCCTCTGTCGACCTGGCCACGCGATCTCTCGCGAGATTGGGCCATGTCACAGCTCTCCTAGTCGCAGGTGAAGGTTTGCTTTACGTCGCTGCGCAAGGTGATGAGCCGTTCGGACCCGGCATCTTCATGCAGAGGTAGGTATAGTGCGGTATTGCCATGAACTTGGCGAGTGCAGGCCTTCCAATGATCGCGTGGTAAGCCGTCTCGATGTCGGCCATCTCGAAAGTGATATTCTTTGTTCGGAAGTTCTCGCGAACTCCGAAGGTGACTGGAAGGGCGATGTGCCCGAGTGGCGTGGATGACAGCCCCGGGATCACTCCATGGAAGGGGCTGAGCTTGCCTTTAATTCAGCTCTCGGGATCTGCATCTCGTCCAAGGTCTTGGCGAACAAAATATTGAGGGCGCTACCCCCATCGATAAGGACGCGCTTGAGCTTGATGTTGCGGACCATTGGGTCTAACACCAGTGGATAGCGCCCCGGGTGAACCACTCGGTCAGGGTGATCCGAGCGGTCAAACGTGATGGCCACCTCTGACCATCGTAGATACTATGGGACCTCAGGTTGCACCGCGTTGACCTCACGGTCAGTTAGCTTCTGTTTCCTCTTGGATTCATAGGCTTGCGGCCCCCCGAAGATGTGATTCAGCTCGCCCACGGGGTCTTGAAAGGGCTCCGTATTCCCAGCCGGATTGTTCTTCTTGGTGCCTGATGGACCGGCTTTGTCAGTCGGCTTCTTGTTGAGCTGTGCCGCATATTGCTCGGCGAACTGTTTATAAATAAATCAGTCCTTGGCCGCGTGCTTGTGGTTGGGATGATGCATGCGCTGAGCGTTCATGATTGCGTCGTAAGCCGCGACTCGGGGGCGACGCTGGGAGTTGGATGTAGCAGCGACCAGATCCTCGGCCCGGCGCTTGCGGTCCTTCTGGCCCTGGTTGTTGTTGTTGTTGCCATTGTCCTTCCTAGGATGTCGGCCGCCTCCCGACTGTTTGTCGTCTCTTCTATCAGGCCGGTCTTGTCGTGCCGCTTTGATCGCGTCGCTGGACTTGGCGTAAGAGTTCGCGGTTTTGAACATCTGCTTCACCGTCTTCGGTGGCTTGCGCCCAAACTTTCCGATCAACAGTTCATCACGGACTCCCTTTTGGAAGGCGGTGAGGATGATGTCGTCGGTGATGTTGGGGATCTTGTTGCGCCTTTTGGAGAAGCGCCAGATGTAGTCCTTCAATGGCTCATCCGGCTTCTGGACGACGTTGTAGAGGTCGAAGTGGGTCCCAGGCCTTTCGAGAGTGCCTTGGAAGTTGGTGATGAAGTGGTCCCTTAGCTCGCTCCACGAGCCGATCGAGCCTCTTGGCAAGCTTGTGAGCCAATTCCTGGCTGAGTTAGCAAGGGCAACGGGCAGGTAATTGGCCATGGCCTTGTTGTCACCTCCTGCCACACGGATGGCGAGGGTGTACACGGTTAGCCACGACTCGGGGTCGGTCTTCCCGTCGTACTTCTCGATTCCAGTCGGCTTGAAACCATTCGGCCAATGCACTCGGCACAGGTCCCGAGTGAAAGTGGGTACTCCATCGTCATTGCTGTCGGGTGAGCCCCTTCGATCTTCGCGGGAGCGCTGATCTCGTTCTTGATAGCGTCGGTCGAGGACTTCCCGCAGATCGCTCGGCGGGGTCCTTGGCAAGCTGCTTCGATAGTCGGAGTTATTGCTGCGGCGGACCCGGTGGTGGACGGGTGGTGTCCGTGCCGCTTCTCACGGGAGTCGGCCGATTGCTCCTGATGCTTGCGCGTGGTCTCGTGGCGAAGGTCTCTTGACCTAGTGGCCGTCCGGTCTTGCTCGGGCCTCCTGTAATCCTTTGACCTCAGCGGCGGAAGTCGGCTTCTGTCGGGCGTTTCTGCCACGGACTCAGTCGGCCTTCGTGCTGAGGTGGAGTGAGAACCACTAGCTGTAGCTGCGATGATGTTTTGATCATGTCCAAGATTGGCGTCACGTGGGGGGGTCCCGTCTCAATTACGGTGTCCAGAAGGGTGAGAGCGGCAACGGCGTTCTGCTGAGGCGTCTGGAAGACGTTGGTGTTGTGGATTCGCGTCTGAAGTATGGCCTCCCGAGCAGATCGTCCGGTCGCCCTCAGGTCCCTCTTTCTCTTGTCGGCTTCCTCCTTGCGCCTCTTCTCGTCTTCCGCCAGCTTGCGCTCCTGCTCAAGCCTGGCTTGTTCTTCCTCAGCGACCCTGCGGGCCATGGCTGAGTCGGTCTCGGCCACCTCAGCCATGAGGACGTTGAAGCACTTCGGCTCGTAGTCCTTGTCGCAGTTGGAGTCGTTGGCCTCGTCCGACGGGATACCGTAGAGGTCGTCGAAGCCTAAAGAGCTGAGGTATTCATCGAGCTCTGAGGATGAGCATGACCCGAATGGTTGGAGGATGACTGCGACTTCCCTCAAGCCAGGGTTGCTCGAATCTGGATCGTTCCAGTCCGAGTTGTAGCTTGATGACGTGGATCCCTCCGAGTGAGTCGATCTCGACTCGAGGGAGAGGAGCTTGCAGTAGACCTCAGCGGCGTTTGGTAATCCAAACGGCGCCGAGGGGTTTTCTCCCGAGTAGATTGGTTCCGACGGGGAGATGAGGAGACGGCTTGAGATCTCAGCGGCGTTCGGTAGTCCGAACGGCGCCGAGTGGATTCCTCCTTCAGAGTGGATGGATTGCATCTTGGAACTCGGGATTCGGTCACAGATCTTGGCGTTGTTCGGTAGCCCGAACGGCACCGAGCGGGTTCCCCCTCCTGACTGGTCCGAATCCGAGTCAGAGGAGGAGAGCGACTGGTCCGAATCCGAGTCAGAGGAGGAGAGCTTGTTGAAGCTATTGGCGGCGAAGTCGCCGATCCTTGAAGAAGATCCCATCGTGCTTGCCGACGAGATTGTCGAAGAAGTCTTGACGCGCGGGCCCTACCTGGCGTGCCAACTGTCGAAACTCGGTTTCGGCAATAGAAAATTGGGGGTGCAGTCAAGATCGCCAAGCTCGACGGGTTAGGTGGAAAACAAGATTTAGACAAGTTCAGGCCCTCTCGTGAGGTAAAACCCTACTCCTGTTTCGGGGATTCGATCCGCCGAGTGTTTATTGATCTCAAGATCTGTTGCTCTTGCTTCTAAGGGTAATAATCGATATCCATCAAGGGACGCAGGCGGGCTTACAAGTCGGAAACCCTATCTTACTCTAAGTTGGTTTCCTCAATCTTACCAAACCATGACTATGAGTCGTTGCCTTATCTAATCGGCAACATAACACCCAAGTCATAGTTGGTTTACATAATTGGCAGGCACAATCTATCCCTATCTCCAGTCGGATAAGCTTGCCATGTGGATATCTGATTGCCATAATCTCCACAACTTGCACTTACACTCCTGTCTGCTGGGTGATGTTCCTGGTTTTCCCGCTGGATTACCAAAAGGTTTATCAGGGCCGCTATTGCCCCTTTTGGCTGCCTTCTGGATTGGTTTCAGGATCAGAACAAATCAAGAATTCTCATGCGTGCATTAGTGCTGAGCCCTAATAGAATCCCTCGAAGTCTTGTTTTCTCCAGTGGTACCCAGATTGGGGGTGCAGGCAAGTCCTGGACTGTCCCTGTATATATCCTCAATTGGAATTTCCCTGACGATTTTCCTGCAGATGAGGATCCAGTCCCCTTTGATGGAGAACCACATCCAGAGTTCCCACCAGTCGTCCTCGGAACAAACCCGGGTGCCCCCAATTGGCAGGCTGAGTAGCATGGAGCTGCACTGAATCAGGGATTCCTCGGGGATGAACAACACTTCCTGGCTCAACACAACCAGTGGCAGCACCAGCCTGTTGCGCACAATGAAGATCCAGATGGAGAAGTCCAAGACCCCTGGCCTGCTTGGGAAGGGCCAGAAGAATCAACTGATTTGGATATGTCAGGTTCTTCCATGGAGTATCTGCATGGCAATGGGCCAGATATATCAATTGAAGAACTTGCTGCAGCCCTTAGTGCTAGGGAAACCTCCACTAAGGAAACTCTGTCTCTAACTAGCGAAGAGCAAGCTCGATTCCAAGCGACTCTTAGCCGTTGTGCTACAATCTCGATCTTCCACAGAAGGGACCTGCTGAGTGCCAGCTTTCCAAATATCCTATAGGGGACTACAAGGTTTCTACTCAACTGGCTCCTTTTGTCATCTCTACTAATATGTTACAGTCCAGCTCCTCTACGGTTGCTTCATCAAGGAAAGAAATAGTTATTTGGCAGCCTTGCAAATAGGCCCTAGCTTTACAACTTTGGCCAGCAATTCTTGAGGCGTGTCGCCTTGCTCATAGAAAAGTTTAAATAGCTTGTGAGAGCCCAACCCAAAGAAGCCCACATCATCGATCAGAAGGCTAGCCCAATCAGTTGCATAAGAAAAAGTCTGATCTTGGCTTACCAAAGGTGATTTCGGACCGTTCCAAACACTCGCGAAGGAAGCGTCGGGCGCGGTGCTCGTATTAACAAAACAGATGGCTATCACACTATGAAGCTAGAGACCAAGAGACGCAAGCTCTGTCCGGTTTTGATTGATGCTGATACTGAAGCAACTAAACCAATCCCCGTGGAGATCCCACGTGGTTGGGGCATAAATTGCAGAATAACTCCTAGCGAGCTATCCGATGAGGTGCTTCTCCAAGCGCCTACGCCCAAAAACCCTGATGTTGATGATGCTGAACGCTGATCACATGCAGAAAACTATATCTCTTTTTATTCTCCAAAGTTTATACTCTATTAGTAGTTACTTGCTATGCTGGACAGATCTCATTCTCAGACTCTTGTTATTGATTCTATTATCTACTATCATCTTGAACATATTCTGTGTTATCGGGTCTGGCTGATAGATTTTGGTTCCTGCTTTGCTAGTCTTAGTAGGATGTTACCCTCTCTTTTGTTGTTTATTCCATGAATTCACGTAATTGGAACATCTTATGCTGGAATGTTCGTGGTATCAACTCCCCTAACAAATGGGCAGCCTTTCGTGACAAGATAGAGGATAGTAATAGTTCAGTGGTTTGCATTCAAGAGACAAAACGGGACTCTTTCGACCCCAGTTTTCTTCGAAAGATTGCCCCCCATCGTTTTGATCGCTTTGAGTTCGTTCCTTCCTCTGGTGCTTCAGGTTGTTTGCTTGTTATTTGGACTAGTTCACTTTTTTTTGGACAGGTTATGGACGCGAATAACTTTGGCCTCACCATCCGTTTTGTTTCTACCTTCAATAATGTTCAATGGTTACTAACAAATATATATGGCCCGTGTGTGGAACCGGATAGATCGGCTTTCATCGAATGGTTTAAAGGCCACCAGATAAATGATGATTCAAACCGGATTTTTCTTGGTGATCTTAATTTCTATAGGTCTCTCAGTAACAGAAATAAGTCGGGTGGTAATCTCTCGGATACTCTCATCTTTAATGATGCTATCAGTCACTTAGGGCTTAGAGCTTCCTTAAAAGGCAGGGCCTTTACATGGAGTAACATGCAGACGGATCCACTCTGGGACAATTGGACTGGTTTTTCACTTCTCCAAACTGGACTATAGCTTTTCCAAATACAGAAGTTTATCCCTTAGCAAAGACAACCTCAGATCATACACCATGCAAGGTGGCTATCAGTACAAAAATCCCAAAATCCAATGTCTTCAGGTTTGAAAACTTCTGGGTGGAACATGACACATTCATGCAAACAGTTCAAGACAGCTGGTCTACCTCACCGACAGTTAGTGATCCAGTGAAACATATCTCTCTTAAGCTCAAAAAGCTATGATCATATCTAAAAACATGGAGCCAGAATTTATCAAATCTCAATATGCCAATTGCTAATAGTAATTTGGTGATAGAATTTATTGACTCTTTGGAAGAAAGAAGAGGTCTCTTCTTCCCCGAGAACAATCTTCGTGCCCTCGTCAAATATCAGTTGCAAAACCTGCTTTGGGGATGAGTGCACGAAATTGTTTCATGCTATGGCAACAATCTCCTATAGACGGAATCTCATTCCACACATAGTAAATGAATAGGGCATTGAGATCTCGGATCATGAGGGAAAAGCAGGTCTTCTCTGGTCATCTTTTAAGAATAGGATGGGAATTAGCACTGACCCGATCATGGTTTTTAACCTCCAATCCCTCCTCACTCCAGTAGAAGGACTTGACTCCCTGATTGATTCATTTTCACAAACAAAAATTGACTCTATAGTGTGCAAAATGCCTACGAATAAAGCACTAGGCCTGAACGGTTTTAATGGTTTGTTCATGAAAAAATGATGGTCGATAATCAAGCATGACTTTTACACGCTCTGCAATGACTTTCATTCTGGGGCAATCTCTTTAAGCTCTTTAACGCTTTCTTTATTGCTCTTCTCCCCAAGACTGCCAATCCCAACACCGTGCATGACTTTCGGCCAATATATCTAATGAATGTTAGCCTCAAACTTCTAACAAAAAATTTACCTGATCGTCTACAAATTGTTATCACAAAACTAATTCACCGTAACCAGTATGGCTTTATCGGAAATAGGGCTATGCAAGACTTCATTGCTTGGAGTTTTGAGTACATCCACCAGTGCCACCGCTCTAAATAACCAGCAATTATCCTCAAGTTGGACTTTGAAAAGGCATTCGACACAGTGGAGCATCTAACCATCATCCAAGTCATGACACATCTGGGCTTTCCTTCAAGATGGATTAATTGGATCAGCACAATTTTGGCTACAGGACGATCGGTTATTCTCCTCAATGGAGTTCGAGGCAAATTCTTTCAGTGCAAACGGGGAGTTCGTCAAGGTGATCCACTCTCACCGCTCCTCTTTGTCCTGGCAGCTGACTTGCTCCAAGTTCTGGTTAATAGAGCAGCATCTCAAGGCCTTCTCAAAACACCAATCGCGCAGCCAACAGAAGATTTTCCCATAATCCAATATGCGGATGACACCCTTCTCATCATGCAAGCAGACTCTAGAGAACTTCTCTTCCTGAAAGGACTTTTGAACAGCTTCTATGT
The DNA here is from genome assembly GCA_019925245.2 of Oryza australiensis. Classification (NCBI taxonomy): domain Eukaryota; kingdom Viridiplantae; phylum Streptophyta; class Magnoliopsida; order Poales; family Poaceae; genus Oryza; species Oryza australiensis. Next base: position 281,510 of record JAIFGZ020000383.1, read on the forward strand.
TGCAACTGGGCTAAAGGTGAATTTCAGTAAATCCCAAATGTTACCGATCAACGTGAGTCAGGATAGGTTGGATCACTTGGCTTCCACCTTTGGTTGCAAATTGGGAATTTTGCCTTTTACTTACTTAGGATTACCTATGGGAACCACCAAACCCAGGATGGAAGATCTAACGCCTATAATGGACAAAATCGAAAGAAGATTATCAGGTAGTTCTTTGTGGCTAACTCTTTCAGGCAGATTACAGCTGCTCAATTCAGTCTTAACACTGATTTCTACTTACGCTCTCTGCTCCATCAAACTTCCTGCTGGTGTTATTGATTGCATTGATCGGGATAGGAAACAATGTTTATGGCGTGGGAACACAGAAAAGAAACAAGGAGGTAATTTAGTAGCTTGGGAAGCAGTCCAGAGACCAAAAAAGAAGGGAGGACTAGGAGTCATTAATCTCAAACTTAGAAATGATGCTCTTCTCTTAAAGCAACTACATAAGTTTTATAACAGAGAGGACATTCCTTGGACCCAACTTGTTTGGTTCAAATATTACGACAATAAAGTTCCTCACACATCACGGGAGGTGGGCTCCTTTTGGTGGAAAGATGTTTTTTGACTCAATGGGATCTACAGAGCAATCGCTCGTTGTGAACTGGGGAATGGTTCCACAGTTAGCTTTTGGATGGACCCTTGGATAGAGCCTCCCCTCTGTCAAGCTTATCCTAGACTCTACTCTTTTGCTATTTCTGACACAGTCTCGGTGAAAAAACTGATGCAGTATGAGGATTTAGACTCTGTATTTGTGCTACCCATTTCAATCCAGGCCTTAGAAGAATTGGAAAGTTTACAATCAAAGCTCCAACAGCTTGCCTATAATGAAAATGCCAAGGATTCCTAGAAACCGATTTGGGGGAAAGATTACACCTCCAACAAGTTTTATGACTTAGTGTGTAAGTCAGTGCAAGCTCATCCAATCTACGGCAAATTATGGAAATCTTAGTGCACACCAAGAATTAAATTCTTTATTTGGTTGATTCTTTTGGACCGTCTCAACACCAAGGTGATGCTCACCGGAAGGCACATTGGGCACAGAGATAATGATCTTTGCGTCATGTGTACTCTTAATATTGAAGAATCCATCGATCACCTTCTCTTCACTTGCCCCTTTGCAATTCTATGCTGGTACCGAATCAATAAGACCTGGGACCTAACTCTCTTGATTGAAGATAGACTTTGCCAAACTAATGATCACAGCTTCAGTTTTGAAGCATGTCAGATTGCTCTTTGGGAATTTTGGAAGATCAGAAATGACAAGGTCTTTAATAGAAGGGATCACTCTCTGTCCAGATGGATGCACTACTCTGGACCCAAGGCCATTACCAATCAGCTCGGTTCAAAACTTCTTCTAGAGATGCTTTCTGTTTTTGGCTAGATGCTTTTAGTTGATCTCCACTCTGCTTCTTGTACCTAACCAACCCTAACCCCCCTAACTCTGCTAACATATCTCAAAGCTTTATATCACAATTTTCTTGAAGCCGATTGAGAGGGATTCTTCAAATAATTAAAGACATCATACCTCCAATCATCGGCTGCGATTGTAGCGATTTCTATCTCAACATCCTTCACCATCGGCTTGTATCCCACAACCCCCTGAGCCAAATCATTAGCTCCAACGTTCTGCTCTCGAGAAACATGCCTCAAAGTCACCAACCGAAAACTATCCATCAATTCTCGGCAGTTTTCATTGTAGATCATCAATGTATCATTCTTGCACTCGTATTCCCCAGCTAACTGGTTGATAACCAACAAAGAATCTCCCGTGATTTCAACAACATCGGCTTCAACTTCCTTTAAGAGTTGTAATCCCTTGAGAACTGCCTCATACTCAGCTTGATTTACAACTTTGCCATTGGACTCAACCCCAAATCTACCTGGAAATCATTTCAAATGAAGCCCAAAGTCGTAAACTCGCCTCAGGATCTCAGACTTGGAAAATTTCTAGCCTCTCTTCCTTCTCTCTCATTTCTTCTCTGACATGTGGGCCATACTTCCCGGTGGGGCCAGAGTGTCAGCCTCACAGCCATTTCCCATGGGCCCGTAGGTCAGGACGTACGCGTCACATGCACGGCACGCGTCGGCCACCGTGGTGAGCGCCCTCTCCTCCTCTTCCTTGCCGGCGACCATTTTTAAACTCGACTGGCCGACCGCCTCTATCTTTTCCCCATTCCTGTCTCACCCTGCGGAAGAACCGAGGCCGCCCACCATGGAATCGACGGGAACAGCCGAGAGAACCCCGCCGTCGACAAGCTAGGAGCCCATCGCCATTGACGCTCGCCGACCGCCGGGAACACGACCACGCCACGCCAGGCCTTCGACGCGCTTTGTGCCGACCGCCACCACACACCCGCTCATCGACAGCCGTCTATATGAGGTGTACCGAAAGGTGAAAACCCCTTTTCTTCCCCAACTTCGGCCATCACCGTCGATTCAAGCCTTCTCCCTCTTTGTCGAACGCCAAAGCAACCTGCCAACGGACACCCGTGACCAAGATCGCCGTCGCTTCGAGACCTCGCACTGCACCACCATCAACCCGACCTCGCCAGAGCCCAGCATTTGCTCGGTAAGTCTCCCTGTGACCCCTAGAAGCTAAGCAATGTACATGCACTGCATGAATCGAGCTCAAATCTGAAAACTTTGAAGGATTACAATGGTGCTTAGTCTTGCTTGTAGTATTGTTTTCCATGAATATTGGCAAAATATCCATGATTTCACGATACTTTGAGTGTCCATCTAATTTCAGGATTTTCTTGGAATTATTTGAGCATTGGAAGTATTTATAAAAATTCAAGGTTGTTAGAAAGGTAAAAGTCTGCTTTTCCTCTCTACGCTACAATGTCATCTCCTACCTCCAGCCAGCCACTGTTCATCCGAATCAGCCCAAGTTTTCCCCTTTCCATATCCAGCCAAATCACTTGCTCAAATCCAAAATTGATAGGGAAATTAATCCCCACCTCATCCTCTCCACTTCCCTCATAATTTCCCACCCAATCCCGCAATAAATCATGGTGGATTAATTTTGTTCTTCACCGTTGAGCTCCACCATGGCTGCCATGGATGGCCGGCCGACCCCTCCTCTCCCCGGCCATTCTCCTCCTCTCCTCGGTGTCCCTCTCCCTCCCCCGGCCTATAAAAGGGAGGACCTCAAGCTCCCTTGTTCTCCCTCCATCTCTCTGCTCGGCCTTCTCTCTCCACGGCGTCGACAAACTTCGGCCGCCCATCCCCGTCGACCGGAGCCATGAAAGACCCTGGTATTGTCACCCTCATCATCGCAGAAACCTCCTCTACCCTGGCCGACCCTCTGTCTCACCCGAAATCCATCGGAAGCTCACCCCCGCCACCGAACAGTGAAGAACGTCGTCGTTGTCCTCCTCCTCCGGCAGTCCTCCCGCCTTGCCGAAGCACCGTTCTGCTGCATTGTCATTACTGTTGGCCCTCCATCGTCAAGCCGAAGTGCTACCTGTCATCTCCGACCTTGTCATCAAGCTCGCAGCGCCAAGTCCATCATCGTCCGCCTCTTCACCAAGCCTAAAGATTGTCGAAGCTATCCCCTTGTCGTCGACCCGTTCGTCTTTGTCGTCCTCGTCGCGTGCGTCGGCACTCGTGCGCCGGCCTTTCCTCCGCTCGTGCGTTCGTGACGCCTCTTCTCACCATTGTGCGCATGGTGAGCTCCTTTCTCCCTCTCCGCCCTCCGCCGTCCTTGCCCGTTGTCGTCATCCTGGCCCTTTTTCCTGGTAAAAATAATTAAAAATCGCATAATAAATCAATTTAATTTCTAGAATTCATTTAAATGGTTCAGAACTTCTAAAATTCATATCTAATTCATACAAACTCTAAATTGGGCCATTCAAATTGCAAAATTCATCTAAAATTAAATTCTACATGTTTGTTTACTTTTCATGTATTGTTTATTTGGTTTTTTAGGGTTTTTTCTCGTTTTGCTTGCTAGCGTGTAGACTTCATCGTTTCGGAGGTTCGTGCTCACGAAGAAAGAAGATTTGTTTGAAGAAGCAAGGGAAGTCATGTAATTTTGATCACATTGTTGTCCCAACTTATAAAATTATGTTTATTTAAATTATTGCATTTTGCTTTATTAAATTTCCATGTTTTATCATTGTTTTATTTAGCCTTACCGATTCTCCTTGTTATAGCCCTATTACTTGTATTGTTATGATCATTGATAACTCTAGGAAAAATAAAACTAGTGAGCACTTTTATATGTGGTACTTACTAGTAAAATTTAGGAATATTCTTAGCCCTGCTTGAATAGAAACGATTAGATGTTTTCAATAATTAGACTAAGGAATAACTTGTAAAAATGGAAATTTTGGTTGCTTAGCTATGGCAATAAATGTCTCCTTCAAAATTCCCCAAACATGTTTTTCGCTGGGCTCGGGGTGCTTGGTTTTGCTAGTCGCACCTCGACCATCATAAGGACCGGTCTTTGGGCCTCTGTTGCAAAGCATATTTCATACTACCACCTGTCTAATGGGTAAGGCTTAACAGGTCCTCTAGTGTGTCATGAACAAAAAAGACATGGATAGGGATGGATGAAGCCCTAGGAAGGGTTGAAGCCCAAGGGCTGACGTCTCTGGCAAGTGAAGGCTCAGAACGAGTCGAGATGCCTGGGGGCATAGACTGTCTGCTCGACCCAGGGCGCCTGGCGGGGGAAGTCTATGTCGGTCTTCTTTGTTTAGGGCAGTACTAAGCGATGAGTTATGTCATGGCTTCCGTCCGTATGCCATGGTGTCATGTGGCACGTCACAACACGTGAGGATGACATGTCTGGTGTGTAAAGTTGTACACCTCTGATCAGAGTTTAATCTATTTGAATTGCGGCGCCCTCGGTTATGGGCAAGCCGAGCAATGTACCCAAGTTAGAATTTAATTCTGTTTAAAACTGAAAGAAGTGGAGTTAGCACATATTGGCCTGAGTTAAGGCAAGATCGCATTTAAGCGCAACTTGATAATAATTTAACTAGAGATAGGCTCGTGTTTTATTGAAATGCCTTAAAATATACAAATGCTTCGAAATGCTGGTTTTCTGCAAAATAGCCTTATATATGAATCCTTTGTACTCTCTTGCATTATTTTTGCATTCTCCCAGCATGGCTTGTTGAGTACATTGGTTGTACTCAGCCTTGCAATTCCTCCCCCTTTCAGAAGTGTAGTGCTTCTGAGTTGAAGACGGTGTTAGAGGACCAAGGCTCAAACCCTAGTTGAGTTTGCCTGTGGAGTGGAGCTGAAGCCCCGCTAGGATCGCCTTTTTCCGCTGCTGCTACTTTCTTTCGAGTGTGAGGACTAAGAGCCTCTTCTGTAAGTATTTATTTATGCGCTTTATTTTATGTTTGGATCTGTATATGATTTGTCATTTTGTGTACCCTGGTTGATTCCTGGATAGGGATTTAATACACAGAATAGTCTAGAAATTTGGATAAATTTCCGGGCATGACACCTACCATGACAGCTGAGGCCTCGAAGATGTAAAAGGCTAAAGTCAAAAAGCTTCGGGTGGAGCGAGTCAAACTTGAGCAACGGGTGGAGGAGGCCCGTTTGAGCAACGAGTCAAACTACACAAGTAATGAAGCCCAAATGCAAGCACTTCGGACCCAGCTGAAGGAGGCCCGTGCCGAGGCTGCTAAGCTGCGTGATGAAGCTGCTTCGGCCAGTGCTGCCTCAGCCCAAACACAAGAATCCACTGTGCAGGCTAGCCATGTGCTTCATCTTGCACTGAACTTTCTGGGCGCTTCACCCGGGGAGCTTCCTGCCCAAGGAGCTCCTGCTCATGAGTTCACTGAGTGGAGCACCACTGCTGGTGGTGCAATCACTGATGCAGCTGACATCTATGGTGATGGTTGTGCTCGTGTGGTGGCAGGGCTTGTGCTTTCCGCCCTCAAGGCGAAAAGATGTGAGCACATCACCACTTCCCTCGAGATGCTTTCTAGGGGCTACCTGGAGAACACCAACTTGGTGAAAAGCGAGTTGACGGCCTTTCGAAAGCTTTCCTAAGTTCCAACGGGAAGCGAGGTCACCCACGAGCAGCTTCGATCCCAGCTGGCAAAACAGTCTGAGGCCAATGCGGCTGACATAGGCAGAATGGCTGTCGGTGCATCGGGCGGGGCTTCTCTGAGCCACAACTGTTAGTGATATGCCCTAGAGACAACATGGAGATGTTGGATATCATTGTCAATGTTTATATATAAATTAATAAAGTGTTATTCGGTTCCATGAAATAGACATCTTGTATTGATCAATAAGTGCGTCACTTATTTATGAGACTCTTTATGTATGAATCTATTTCTAAATGATCCCTGATCATATGTCATATTGTTGGAACAAATATGATTCTAAGATCGGCATGCTTATTGATTGATGATCATGTCTCATAGATCATGGTATGGAGATACCAAATCAATATACATGGACATGTGTTAGAGAACACATTGTTGGATAGACCCACCATGAGACACTATAGGAATTAATATGCCATTACTTGGTCTCAGGTAGTGTTGGTACAAAGTCCTTAGACCTGAGATCATCATGGATTTCAACATGTATAGTAGCCTACTTTGGGACTACCAAACGCTATTCCGTAACTGGGTAGTTATAAAAGTAGTCTTCGAATTTGCTATGAAACATATAGTGGGATGTGAATGATCAAGATGGAATTTGCCCCTCCTTTTGAGAGATATCTCTGGGCCCCTCGAGGTAATGGATTATGGAAGTGCATGGCCATGCCGAGTTGATTGATGAGTCAATCAACAGACAGATAATCCAATACGGTTCGAGTGAATGGTTAAGCTATTGAAGGGATGGCATACACATCTTGCCTATAGCTTAATTGGTATCGTGAGGCAAAGGGATTTGTGTACACATTACAGGTTCAGAGCAGATATTATATTCTTGTATACTATGGTGTCAATATGTGCTGCTAGGCACCACTGTTGACAGATCGGCTGAGTTGGACTCGAGCCGACGGTCGGCTGAGTTGGACTATAGCCAAAACTGAGTATACCTGAACCTACAGGGTCGCACACTTAAGGGGATAAGAACAGGCATTCGAGTTGGACTCGGATACAGCTCGATCGGATAGGGATCCGATCGGAAAGAGTCCTATGGGCTTACGAAGTCCGGCCGGCCAACTCTATGAGATTCGGATAGGATCCGATTCAAAATAGAGTCCCGATGGGCCTCTAGTCCCAACCGGCAACTTTATATAAAGGGGTGAGGGGTGGAGAGCTGCTGCATGCAATTGCATTAAACCGAATCAATCTGATTTGGCGCAACAGAAGTCGACGAGATCAATCTCCATGGAAACCCTCCCCACCTTCGAGCCAAAACCCTAGCCTTTCATCCTCTGCTAGCACACGGGTGGTAGGCGTTCTGTTCCCGGACGTGTGGATACCGGTAGAGGCGCTGCTACGTTGCGGTGCTGTTCATCGGCTACGAATTGGCTGTGGTGGAATCGGCTGCGGTCGGGTGCATCAGAGCGAGGCGCGCGAGCTTGGTCGGACGACTCGGCGAATGGCTACTCGGTGAATCGGCTGATTGGTGAATCGGCTGTTCTCGGGAATCGGCTGTCGGCTTCCGAGAATCGGCTGTTGGCAAATTGGCTATCATCAGCCAGCATTGTTCCGGATCGAATAGCTCCTGATTGGCTAATCCTCTGCACTCTACTCCAATTAGTAACGATCTATCGACCCTTACGTGCAAGTGTTCCTGGTTTGCGCGGTAGAAAAGTTTTGTTTTGAGCTAGCGTAGCCTCCGCGTAACCCTTCAGTGGTATCAGAGCTAATCTTGCTTAGTTCGGGTTTTAGATTGGTTCTGGAACAAGTTTTGCACATGGGTTGATTAGATCAATCGGTTTTACGGGATCTATAGAGGAGTGTAGATGGTAATTACGTTCCTTGATAGTGTATCGGAACGGCATAATGTGATTACGTCGAAGCAATAACCATAGAACTCGATTTGAGTTGGGTTCGAGATAGCGTTCCTTGATAGTGTATCAAAACGGTATAATGTGATTATGCCGAAGCTGTCTCGTAGTCTGACCTTGTTTGCTGTCTCGCGCCTACACAAACTATCTCCCTTGTAGGTCGTCTCGATGTCGTATCTCTGCGATAGGTAGAAACATTCTACGTCTAACTTGTTTTTGCAGAGAATGCTTTGAGATGGTATGGCCCTATTGTATGTGTGAGATGCATGTGATGCGTGTAATAATCTTTCATATGTGCAATCCCTGTAATATTCTTTCATACGTGCGATGCTTGTAATATTCTTTCACGACCTACGAGTCGATGTAATCTTCAATTAGAGCTTCTATAGTAGTAGCTTAGTTTGAATAAATCAAGCATTCGGCACTCGGAAGAATGATGATGAAGATGGAGATCCTCTACACCGACATGGAGATGGAGATCACCATGTGAAGAGGGTCATACTATTTCATTATATGCTATTCTACCTGCTTTCATATATGTGATATGTTTGTTTGATAGGATAGCATCCCTCGCAAAAGTAAGTAGTAATGATGCCCTTCCAAATGTAGCACCCGTCACCGTTATGCTTGTCAATGGTGGGTTTGTCAAAGCAGAGTGTTATTCTCTATCATAACACGAGGGGGTATATTTCGGACATATACAGCAGGAGCATTTGGTTTACTTAACAAGGCTATCAAAACAGTTTTGGGCCTTGGGGCATAGGTTGGCGCCGGGGCATGGAGATGCCACACCAACAACAAGAGTCACATAGAGATGTGATTAGCAAGGAGTTGCTTACCGATGTTATTAATCTTCTAGCCGTGATGCCAAAGCTCACTAAAAATTAATTAACATGTGCATCTTGACCCAATACGTAACCTAGAGGGAAGGTATAAAATACGTAATGAGAGTCTTATATTAAATTGTTTAACAATAGACATAGCATAAACATTGTGCTAAATTTTGCTTTTTCTGTTGTAGAATAATGGCAGCTAATATCACACCCAGTACCTTTAATTTGCGATCTATTCTTGAAAAGGAAAAATTAAATGTAATAAACTTTATGGATTGGTTTCGCAACTTGAGAATTGTTCTCAAGCAAGAGTGCAAGGAGTACGTTCTTGAAGTACCCTATCCTGATGATTTGCCTAGTAATGCTACTGTTACTGCACGGAGGGCTTATGAGAAGCACACTAATGATTCCCTAGACATAAGCTGTCTCATGCTAGCTACAATGTCCTCTGAGCTTCAGAAGCAATATGAGAGCAGCGATATTCATACTATTATTCAGGGACTGCGTGGCATGTTTGAGAACCAAGCTAAGGCCGAAAGGTTCAACACCTCAAAGTCCCTGTTTACGTGCAGGCTTGTTGAGGGGAGTCCCGTCAGTCCGCATATGATAAAAATGATTGGCTACATTGAGAGTCTGGAAAAATTAGGTTTTCCCCTTAGCCAAGAGTTGGCTACTGATGTGATTCTCCAGTCGCTCCCTCTGAGCTTCAAGCCATTCATATTGAATTATCACATGAACAGTATGGATAAGACCTTGGCTGAATTGCATGGGATGCTAAAGACGGCTGAGGAGAGTATCCAGAAAACAGTCATCATGTGATGATGATGCAGAAGGCTAAACGCAAACCACATGCCAAGAAACTTTGCACCAAGAGGAAATTAACTCCCAATGAGATCGCGAGTGCCTCCAACGCAAAGAAAGGCAAGAAGGGGTCGGCGGCATCAGATTTCGTTTGCTTCTATTGCAAGGAGACAGGTCATTGGAAAAGAAACTGCAAGAAGTACATGGAGGATCACAAAAAGAAGCAAAGTGTGACTTCTGCTTCAGGTATTAATGTTATAGACATTAATCTTGCTACTTCACCTACTGACCCTTGGGTATTTGATACCAGATCAGTAGCTCATATTTGCAAATCGTTGCAGGGAAAGAGAAGAAGTAGAGGCTTGAGAAGGGGCGAGGTGAACCTGCACGTCGGCAATGGAGCAAGCGTTGCTACAGTTGCTGTCGGCACTGTTCCACTTCATCTACCTTCAGGATTAGTTTTGGAATTAAATAATTGTTATTGTGTTCCAACTCTATGTCAAAACATTATTACCGCTTCATGTTTGCAAGCGGAAGGATATGATTTTAGATCAATGGACAATGGTTGTTCAGTTTATCTCAGAGATATGTTCTATTTTCATACTCCATTGGTGAATGGATTATACGTTTTGAATCTTCAAGCATCTCCATCTATAACATTAACACAGAGAGGCAACTCCCAAATGATACAAACCCCACATTTATCTGGCATTGTCGCTTAGGCCATATAAATCAGAAACGCATGGAGAAGCTCCATAAGGATGGATTGCTTCACTCTTTTGATTTTGAATCATTTGAGACATGTGAGTCTTGTTTACTTGGTAAGATGACAAAGGCACCTTTCACGGGACACAGTGAGAGAGCAAATGACTTGTTGGCACTCGTACATACTGATGTATGTGGACCAATGAGCTCAACGGCCAGAGGTGGTTATCAGTACTTCATTACCTTTACCGATGACTTTAGTAGATATGGTTATATCTACTTAATGAGGCTTGTAGGATCGAATGCCCAAAGAAAAGCCAACCAAAGGGGGGGTGAATGGTTGGTGCACCCCAAAAACAAAGTTTTAGCGGAAATAAAACTTTACCTTTGTTCTGTGAAGTCGGTCCGACCGCAGGTGTCACGCCGGTTTGACCGAACTGTTCGACCAGTCTGACCGCTAGGTGAACACCGGTCTGACCACCCTAGCCGATCGCCTCAGCCGATTGCTCGATGTAGCCGATGTCGATGAAGTCCGATGCTAGCCGGTCTGACTGCCTACGTGCTTGCGGTCTGACCGGGTAGAAGCCGCGGTCTGACCACATTATATATCGCGGTCTGACCGGACAGTAGATCCGGTTGAACCGACAATGAAGCCGCAGCATCGAGGAAAATCGCCACACAAAGAATTCTTCAAATAGATTGAACTTTATTGAATCTCTCTGTGTTTACAAAGTGCATGCAAAGCACTCCTCATAAAATCTCAAGCTAAACTTGAAACCCTAACTCGAAAACTCTCTAAAACTTAAACTCAAAGCGATACCGAGAGGCCACGCCTCCCCTCACTATTTGTACCCAAGATCCGCAGCCAAGAGCCACGAATCCTACTCATACAAGAAGTCTTAATCCACTAGAAAACCTTCCCGTACAAGAAACGAACTTTACATAAAACAACCATAACAAACTCGGTCTTCCCAAAACCGAAATTCCGCTTTCCATACGCAACAATATCTCCATTGTATGTCATATGGAAACTTTACCAATTATGTGCACTAATCTCTACCCTTCAGCATCCCGCATGATCTCCATCTTGGACATCACCTTATCTCCAAGTTGACTCCAACTCGATCACCGGCAACACTTTCCCGAGGCGTAAAAATTACCTGCACACAATTAAACAAAGAATACCATATCCGAGCACAAGCTATCCAAACTTGACTCATTGTTAGCATAAACAACCAGACACGTGCATAGGAACACGAAACTTCCATGTATATGCAAGGAAACAAACAAAAACCAAAACTGAATCAAAATTGGCAACCAGTCGGACTGGCTCGGCCGATCTGACCACAGGCAACTACCCTGGTCTGACCGCCCAGACACCTCCGGTAAGACCGGCAATAGAAGCCGTCGGACCGGCTGGGGCCGCCGAACACTGTTCATTGTCCAAAAATTCAACTATCTCAAAACCAAATTGTCAATAATCTCCAAAGATCAAAACACACAAACCAATAACCACAGATGCCAATTGTTCATCATCAAATAAAGAATCAAACACACTTTGATTTTACAATCTCCCCCTTGATGAACACATTGGCAAACAAAATAAAAGTGTTGTTTTGGTGTTTGGAAAATTAAAAACAAAAATGATAAAAAACATTTGAGTGCTCAAAAATCAAAGAAAATTTCTCTCCCTTTTAAAAAGAAAGAAAATCCTTTGACCCCAAAAAAACTTTGTTCTTTTAAAAAACTTGCACTTTTGTTCTCCCAAACAACATTTTTTTCTCCCCCTTTTGACAATGAATTCATCAAGCGTTGGAATTATGTTTATGAATATTCAAGAGCTTAGCACCATACATATAGCAAGTCATGTCATGTGTTGCAATAATAAGAAGATAAACTTATCAATTATATAGCAAATATGCACTAGAGTATAATCATGAATCAAATATTATATACTTAAGTGTAATAACGCAATAAAAATTCATGAATTCAAACAATTTATAATGCAACATCTTTACAAGCACATAGGTTGAAAGATTAACCCAAATATATATACCTATTGCAATCTTTATTCTTTCTCAAATTTACCTTTTTGCACATATAATTCAAGAGAAAAATTTTTATATTGATTGGAGCCATATTTGTTGCTCATATTTTTTCTCTCAATTATTCTGAGTATGTCCTTGCCGTCAAGACTGTCTCCAATGATTCGGTACTCATTATTTTTGCTCACATCGAATACGTCCTTGTCGTCAAGACTGTTTCCAAGGATTCGATATTCATTTTTTCTCTCATACATAACATTTTATTCTCTTTTACAATGAGCAATCTTGAAGTAATTTGAGGAATAATAATTCAACATAATATATATATATATAAGCATTTATAATCCAACACATGCACTAGTATCAACATTTCATATTTCTTTAATTCAAGTGTGATATTAAAGTGTCATGCATTATTTTTCTTAAGATAAAATCTAGATCACATAAAAATACTAGAATACACATAGGTTATGCTAGTGACAAATAAATCTTCATAATATTGCTAGCATGCACATGACAATACAATATGTATAAACAAAGCTCTCTTGTCAATTTAGTTCAATTATATATTGCTTGATAAAAACAAGAAGCATAAAAAAGTCCCCCTCAAAACATGCCGAAAGGATGAATGATTCCTAACTCTCCTCGAAGAAAAGAAAAGCGAGAAGAATCAAACACGAATGCACAAAAAAAACATAAACTCCCCCTCAAATTAACCTCCAATTTTCCTAAGGAAAAATAAAGAAGAAATTAAAGATCTTTGAAGAAGACATCCAATTGCAAATGATATCACCAAGGTTCTCATAAAATGACACATATTCACTTATACTAACACAACTACTACCTCAAATACTAGCATATAAAAACTAATAATCAAGAGAGTAAAAAAAATTATGTCAATCTAAAATTACCTTGATGAAAAGCAATCATTGTCTCCACATTACACACATATGGGGAGTATGCCATCAAAATACCTACAAACAAGAAGATGTCGAGGCCTCCGTGTTGGATTAGAAATAAGAAATTTTGGAACCCAACACTAAGTCACACGACCAGTTGAACTAGTAGGTACATATGCGCAAACAAAATCAGAACCAGACTTACCTGAAACATTACCTTGTCGCTTCACTAAAGTCTGATTTGAACTATGCACAAAACTATCCCGAGGCCGGTCGACCGCCGCGTACTGCGGTCGACCGAGCACAGTGCACGGTCCGACCGCCTGTTCAACTACGGTCTGACCGCTGGTCGTGGCCGGTCTGACCGACTACTTAGTGTCGGTCTGACTAAGCTCATCGAACCAAAACTTGACTTTTGCCATCGTTGCTTTGCAAAAGCAATTTCTCTTTCCCTTTTCTATTTACGGGCAAGTCTAAAACAAAATCCAACCAAATGTCCATCTTTTCCACAATACGAAGAAGTATATCTCTCATGATAATTAGAAGCATTAGTAGAAACAGATGGTTTTGAAATATTAGTTTTAGTTTCTTTTAAACAAACAGAAAGAGATGGCAAATTTCCAGCAGATTTGAAAATTGTTTTCAAAGCATTAGGTTTTGTTAAGATTTCACCATTTTCAGTCAAATTCAAAACACCTTTTGTGAAATAATCATAAGCATCAAAACCTATTCCCTTGTTGTTGCAACACACTTTAGATTTGTCCAAAATCATGTTAAGTTGTTTCTTACCGTCAGAAAATTTTTGCAAAGAACTTTTAAGTAAGAAACTTCTTTTTCAAGATTAACACAATTTTCACAACCAATCATGACATCTTTACCTTTGCGACATCTAGAGCAAGAAGCTACCTCATCTTGTTTAACTATATCTTCCATGTGCTTAACACGAGCTAAAACATCTTTTAGTTTCAATTCATTAGCATCACAAGTTAAACAAGATTTATCAGCCAAAACTTGAGAATTATTGACATCTCTAATCTTTGAAATTTCTAGCATTAAAACCTCACAATTTTTGCAATTATCATCATTGGGAATAAGAGATTTTAATCTAGCAATTTCATCATTCAAAGATTCAATGACAAATTCTTGTTGTTTAAATATTTTTTCACATTTTTTATTGTTAGCACTTAAAACAAGAATTGCATCCTCAAGTGAGCTTACCTCATTGTCCTCGTCTTCGAGTCATCTCCACACGTCATGAGACAAACGCCGGAGATGTTCTTGCCCTTCTCCTCTTCACTGTCAGAATCTATGTCGCTGAGTGGCTCAAAAGCGGCATAGACTTGACTCAGCACTTTCTTGATCATCTCCTTGGAGCGCATCACTTTGGGCTTGTCATCCTCCGTTTTCTCCACGCTCTTATCCTCCTTCTTGCTTCTCCCATGTTTGGGGCAGTCGGAGCGAATGTGATCCAAAGCACCGCACTCAAAACACCGAGCTGGTCCTCCTCTTTTCCTAAACCTGACTTTGTTCACAGCTCGAGAGAGTTTGTTAGCGGCAAGAACCAAGTCCTCCTCCTCGAATTGCTCGAGTTGTTCATTGGACATGGCATTAATTAAAGCAAGAACAGTGGGAGCCGATGAAGAAAGAGCTGATGAAGAAGGAGCCAATGAAGAAGCAACAACAGAAGAGGAAGTAATCAAAGCACTTGACTTGGAATCAATTTTTCGAGAAAGAATGTTCATCTCATGAGTTTTGAGTTTAGTGTAAAGAGAATCCAAAGTCAAAGTAGCCATGTTAACAGACTCCTGAATTGAAGTAACTTTCATCTCCCAAATAGACATGTCAAGACCATTCAAAAAGTGGCGAGAAATCTCAGATTGTGGATAATTAGTGTCATAAGAAGAATCAACGGATCTAAGATTACTCAAAATTTTGTTAAACCTACCAAGATAGTCATCTAAAGCTTCAGCAGGTTTCATCTCAAATTTTATATATTCCTTTTTGAAAAGATCTCGATGAAGTTCTTTTATGTTGTTAGTTCCTTAATGAAAGTTTTTCAAAGCATTCCAAATCTCGTTTGCGGTTTGAAGATGTGAAACATGGTCAAAATCAGAACACGAAATTCTATTCAACAAAATATTTCTAGCTTTGCAATTATTATTAAATTCAATTTTCAAAGCATCAGTATTAATTGCATCGGGTATGGTGTAGGGAAGAGCAACCTTTTGCCACACATCATAGTCTTGAGCCATGATGTAGGATTGCATCTTACTACACCAATACGCAAAATTGGTGCCATCGAAAACATGCGATTTTGTTGAAAAATTATTAGACATGGCGAAAAACTTTAGATCGACAAAAATCCAAAACAGAAAAATGTGGCTCTGATACCACTTGTAGGATCGAATGCTCAAAGAAAAGCCAACCAGAGGGGGGGTGAATGGTTCGTGCACTGCAAAAACAAAGTTTTAGCGGACATAAAACTTTACCTCTATTCTGTGAAGTCGGTCCGACTGCAGGTGTCGCGCCGGTCTGACCGAACTGTTCGACCAGTCTGACCTCTTGGTGAACACCGGTCTGACCGCCCTAGCCGATCGCCTCAGCTGATTGCTCGATGTAGCCGATGTTGATGAGGTCCGATGCCAGCTGGTCTGACCGCCTACGTGCTTGCGGTCTGACCGGGTAGAAGCCACGGTCTGACCGCAGTATATATCACGGTCTGGCCGGACAGTAGATCCGGTTGAACCGTTAATGAAGCCGCAGCACCGAGGAAAATCGCCACACAAAGAATTCTTCAAATAGATTGAACTTTATTGAATCTCTTTGTGTTTACAAAGTGCATGCAAAGCACTCCTCACAAAATCTCAAGCTAAACTTGAAACCCTAACTCGAAAACTCTCTAAAACTTGAACTCAAAGCGATACCGAGAGGCCACGCCTCCCCTCACTATTTATACCCAAGATCCGCAGCCAAGAGCTATGAATCCTACTCATACAATAAGTCCTAGTCCACTAGGAAACCTTCCCGTACAAGAAACGAACTTTACGTAAAATAACCGTAACAAACTTGGTCTTCCCAAAACCGAAATTCCGCTTTCCATACGCAATAATATCTCCATTGTATGCCATATGGAAACTTCACCAATTATGTGCATTAATCTCTACCCTTCAGCATCCCGCATGATCTCCATCTTGGACGTCACCTTATCTCCAAGTTGACTCCAACTCGATCACGGGCAACACTTTCCCGAGGCGTAAAAATTACCTGCACACAATTAAACAAAGAATACCATATCCGACCACAAGCTATCCAAACTTGACTCATTGTTAGCATAAAAAACAAGACACGTACATAGGAACACGAAACTTCCATGTATATGCAAGGAAACAAACCAAAACCAAAACCGAATCAAAATCGGCAACTAGTCGGACTGGCTCGGCCGGTCTGACCGCATGCAACTGCCCGGTCTGACCGTCCAGACACCTCCGGTCAGACCGGCAGTAGAAGCCCGATCAGACCAGCTGTGGCAGCCGACTGAACACTCTTCATTGTCCAAAAATTCAACTATCTCAAAACCAAATTGTCAGCAATCTCTAAAGATCAAAACACACAAACCAATAACCACACATGCCAATTGTTCGTCATCAAATAAAGAATCAAACACACTTTGATTTTACATGAGGCATAAGTCAGAATCCTTTGAAAAGTTCAAAGAATTCCAGAATGAAGTACAGAATCATTTAGGGAAAACAATCAAGTTTCTACAATCAAATCGTGAAGGGGAATACTTGAGCCAAGAGTTTGGTAATCATGTGAAAGATTGTGGAATTGTTCCACAGTTAACTCCGGCAGGAACTCCACAATAAAATGGAGTGTCCGAACAGAGAAATCGCACCTTGTTGGACATGGTGCGATCCATGATGAGCCAAAGTGATCTTCCGTTATCCTTCTGGGGATATTCTCCTGAAACAGCTGTGTTCACACTAAATAGAGTTCCATCTAAGTCAGTTGAAAAGACACCATATGAGATATGGACAGGGCGACCCCCTAGTTTGTCTTTTCTCAAAATTTGGGGATGTGAGGCTTATGTAAAACGTTTACAGTCCGACAAGCTCACACCCAAATCTGACAAGTGCTTCTTTGTGGGATATCCTAAGGAAACCAAGGGATATTACTTTTATAATCGGGAACAAGGCAAAGTGTTTGTCGCCCGACACGGTGTCTTCTTGGAGAAAGAGTTTCTTTCAAGAAGGGTTAGTGGGAGCAGGGTGCATCTTGAAGAAGTTCAAGAAACACCAGAAAATGTTTCAGCTACCACAGAACCACAACAGGAGGAACAAGATGTTGCGCCATCTGTTGTAGATACACCAGCCCCACAGAGGTCTGAAAGATCACGTCGTGCTCCTGACAGGTACACAGGTGTGAAACAACATGATATATTGTTGTTAGACAACGATGAGCCTAAGACCTATGAGGAAGCGATGGTGGGACCTGATTCCAACAAGTGGCTTGGAGCCATGAAATCCGAAATATAATCCATGTATGATAATCAAGTTTGGAACTTGGTTGATCCACCCGATGGTGTCAAAACCATTGAGTGTAAATGGGATTTTAAGAAAAAGGCCGACATGGATGGAAATGTTCACATCTATTAGGCGCGATTGGTGGCGAAAGGTTTTAAACAGATACAAGGTGTTGATTTATGATGAAACCTTCTCGCCCATCGTAATGCTTAAATCTATTCGAATTATTCTAGCGATTGCTGCATATTTCGATTATGAGATATGGCAGATGGATGTCAAAACGGCTTTCCTAAATGAAAACCTAAGTGAGGATGTATACATGATACAGCCTAAGGGTTTTGTCGATCCACAATCCCCTGGAAAGATATGCAAGCTATAGAAATCCATTTATGGATTGAAGCAAGCATCTCGGAGTTGGAATATTCGTTTTGATGAAGTAATCAAAGGGTTTGGTTTCATCAAAAATGAAGAGGAGGCCTGTGTTAACAAAAAGGTCAGTGGGAGCGCAATTGTATTTCTAATCTTATATGTGAATGACATATTACTAATTAGAAATGATATCCCTATGCTAGAATCCATCAAGTCTTCATTGAAAAATAGTATTTCCATGAAAGAGATAGATCCAAGAGGCTAATTGGATTAAGCCAAAGTACATATATTGACAAGGTGTTGAAAATGTTTAACATGCATGAATCCAAGAAAGGTTTCTTGCCCATGTCACATGGCATTAATCTTAGCAAGAATCAGTGTCCTCAGACACATGATGAGCAGAATAAGATGGGTATGGTTCCATATGCTTCGGCAATTGGATCCATCATGTATACCATGCTTTGTACACGTCCAGATGTCTCGTACGCGTTGAGTGCTACGAGCAGATACCAGTCAGATACAGGTGAAGGTCACTGGACTACCGTAAAGAATAGCCTTAAGTACTTGAGAAGAACTAAGGATATGTTCCTAGTCTATGGAGGTGAAGAAGAGCTTGTTGTAAGTGGTTACACCGATGCTAGCTTCCAAACGGACAAGGATGATTAATCTGGGTTCGTGTTCTGCCTGAACGGAGGCGCAGTCAGCTGGAAGAGTTCCAAGCAGGATACTGTTGCTGATTCTACAACAGAGGCCGAGTACATTGCTGGTTCGGAAGCTGCAAAGGAGGCTATTTGGATCAAGAAATTTATTTCTGAGCTTGGTGTGATGACCAGTGCAACTGGTCCAATGTCTCTCTATTGTGATAATAGTGGAGCCATTGTGCAAGCCAAGGAGCCGAGGTCACATCAGAAGTCCAAACACATACTTCGGCGATATTATCTAATCCTCGAGATTGTGGATAGAGGTGATATCAAGATATGCAAAGTGCACACGGATCTCAACATCGCCTATCCGTTGACAAAACCTCTCCCTCAACCGAAACATGAGGCGCACACAAGAGCAATGGGTATTAGATACTTACATGATTGACTCTAGCGCAAGTGGGAGACTGTTAGTGATATGCCCTAGAGGCAACATGGAGATATTGGACATCTTGTCAATGTTTATGTATAAATGAATAAAGTGTTATTCGGTTCCATGAAATAGACATCTTGTATTGATCAATAAATGTGTGACTTATTTATGAGACTCTTTATGTATGAATCTATTTCTAAATGATCTCTGATCATATGTCATATTGTTGGAACAAATATGATTCTAAGATCGACATGTTTATTGATTGATGATCATGTCTCATAGATCATGGTATGGAGATACCAAATCAATATACATGGACATGAGTTAGAGAACACATTGTTGGATAGACCCACCATCAGACACTACAAGAATTAATGTGTCATTAGGTGGTCTCAAGTAGTGTTGGTACAAAGTCCTTAGACCTGAGATCATCATGGATTCCAACATGTGTTGTAGCCTACTTTGGGACTACCAAACGTTATTCCGTAACTGGGTAGTTATAAAAGTAATCTTCGGGTTTGCTATGAAACATGTAGTGGGATGTGAATGATCAAGATGGAATTTTCCCCTCCTTTGGAGAGATATCTCTGGGCCCCTCGAGGTAATGGATTATGGAAGTGCATGGCCATGCCGAGTTGACTGATGAGTCAATCAACAGACAGATAATCCAATACGGTTTGAGTGAATGGTTAAGCTATTGAAGGGATGGCACACACATCTTGCCTATAGCTTAATTGGTATCGTGAGGCAAAGGGATTTGTGTACACATTACAGGTTCAGAGCCGATATTATATTCTTGTATACTATGGTGTCAATATGTGCTGCTAGGCACCGCTGTTGACAGATCGGCTGAGTTGGACTCAAGCCGACGGTCGGCTGAGTTGGACTATAGCCGAAACCGAGTATACCTGAACCTACAGGGTCACACGCTTAAGGGGATAAGAACAGGCATTCGAGTTGGACTCGGATACGGCTCGATCGGATAAGGATCCGATCGGATAGAGTCCTATGGGCTTACAAAGTCCGGCCGGCCAACTCTATGAGATTCGAATAGGATCCGATTCAAAATAGAGTCCCGATGGGCCTCTAGGCCCAACCGGCAACTTTATATAAAGGGGTGAGGGGTGGAGAGCTGCTGCATGCAATTGCATTAAACCGAATCAATCTGATTTGGCGCAACAGAAGTCGGTGAGATCAATCTCCATGGAAACCCTCCCCACCTTCGAGCCAATACCCTAGCCTTTCATCTTGTGCTAGCACACGGGTGTTAGGCGTTCTGTTCCCGGACGTGTGGATACCGGTAGAGGCGCTGCTACGTTGCGGTGCTGTTCATCGGCTACGAATCAGCTGTGGTGGAATCGGCTACGGTGGGGCGCATCGGAGCGAGGCGCGCGAGCGCGGTCGGACGACTCGGCGAATCGGCTACTCGGTAAATCAGCTGATTGGTGAATCGGCTGTTCTCAGGAATCGCCTGTCGGCTTGTGGGAATCGGCTATCGGCAAATCGGTTGTCATCGGCCAGCATTGTTCCGAATCGGATAGCTCCTGATTGGCTAATCTGCTGCACTCTACTCCAATCGGTAACGATCTATCGACCCTTACTTGCAAGTGTTCCTGGTTTGCGCGGTAGAAAAGTTTTGTTTTGAGCTAGCGTAGCCTCCGCGTAACCCTTCAACAACACCGCAGAGGATCACCCTGAGGTGTGGGGCCTTCGTCCTCGTGCTACTTTTCGCTCTTTATTTTGTCCATGTGCCTAGCTTTCTGTAGGATGTTAGTAGCTTAGGATGGTCAAGTTTTTGTAATGAATATATGTGTAAGGCTCTTTTTGGGCCACCCTAATGTATATACAAGTATATTCTTTTGCCAAGCGTTTGAGTCTCGCTTTATTTGGCCGCGTGTTCTTCACAGGTGATCCATTGAAAACTATGTGTTCGGCCATCTCCTGGTGATTGACACTGAGCCAACTTCAAGTTTGTGGCGAGGAAAGACTTGCTGAAGGCAAGGTATTTTGACTTCCATGGGAGACGGAAGATGACCATAAATGGTCGAAGCTATTCGGTGCCTAGCGTGGCGAAATGGATCAAAAAACATCCTAGTCAAACCGTTGAGGATTTTGATCGGGATATTGCCAACATAAGGAGGCGAAGTACTCGGACGCACTTTCTTGTTGAAAGATGTCAAAGTTGCCTCCGAGTACTTCGCCATATGGCCCAGTGCTTCGAACCTTACTTCTTCGAGGAGTTCAAGCGATGTTTCACGGCCTGCTTCTCTCTCGGTAAGTACCACTCTTTGCAAATTAGCTCCTAGTTCACTGGGTGTCATAGCTTCATCGCCATAAAGGAGCATGAATGGGCTGAACTTGGTGGGCCGGGTTGGTGTGGTGCGAAGCGCCCATAGGACTGGGAGCATCACTTCGGGCCACTTCCCCTTGGGATCTCCTTCAAATCTTTTCTTAAGCGCCTCTAGGATCTTGTCGTTCGCTCTTTCCTCCACCCCGTTCAACTACAGGTGCGCCACTGAGGCGAAGGTTATTTGCAAATTGAACGCCTTGCAGATTTCTTTAAACTTCTCTAAGTCGAACTACTTTTTGTTATCCATGATGAGCTCCTTCGGCACTCCAAACCGGCATACGATGTTTTCCCACATGAACTTTTAGACCGCCGTTGATGTGATGGAGGCCATTGGTTCAGATCCATCTGGAGAAGTATTCGACCGCCATGATGGCGAAGCGGTAGCCATTTTTTGCAGTGGGGAATGGGCTGATGGTGTCGAGCCCCCAGCAGGCGGAGGGCCAGATTGGCGCGAGTGGCTGTAGCTTGTACAGCAGGGCAATTTGGCTTCGTCCATGCAACTGGAATCCTTCGCATGTCTTTACATGCTACAGGCAAGTGTGTAACACTGTCAGCCAATTCGCACCCTGCCGAAGCACCTTGGTTGCGACAGTTCTTGTTGCTTGGTGGGCTCCACACATCCCGTGATGTATTTCCTTCACAATTTCTTCTCCTTCGGCAATCGACACACAATGAAGTAAGGGTTGGTTTACCCCTGACTTGTATGATTTACCGGATATCAAGATCTTGCTACCTGCAACTATAAGCGCCTCGCTTCGGCATCTTCGTTTGGAAACCACCCGTCTTGCAGATGCCTGATGAATGGGGTTTGCCAGTCGTCCATCTTTTCGATGGATGTAGCCCGGGCTATAGTCCAGACTTCTTCTCCAGGCTCGTCTATCACACTAGAGAGTACAATACTTCAAACAGAATACCAAACGAATATGGCCCTCCTGTCATCGCGGCCTTTGCCAACGCATCAGCTTCTTCGTTTTTCCCCGGGGTAAGTGCTCAACAGTGACTTCGGCGAAACCGTTTTGTGTGGCACAAATGGCATCCAAGTATCTCTTCATCCCTTCTTCTTTCGGCTCAAAGGACTTGCCAACTTGTCCTGCAACCAACTTAGAGTTGGTTCGGATGAAGACTCGCTTAGCTCCCAAAGCCTTCACCATGTCAGTCCCATCAGCACCATCTCGTACTCTATTATATTGTTGGTGGTGGCGAATTGGAGACGGGCAGCATATCGGATCGTCGTACTAGCTGATGATATGAGTATCGCAGCTGCGCCCGTCCCCTAGTTTGACCAAGATACTTCAGAGTACATGGTCCAGTGTTGTTCGACGGGGCTGCATCCCTTTCGATGGCCGGAGTCCACTCGGCCATGAAATCTTCCAAGACTTGGAACTTGATGGTGATTCTAGTGACGAAGTTGAGATCGAAAGGTGATAACTCAGTAGCCCACTTGGTCAATCGCCCCGTGATCTCCTTCCCCTGAGCACTTTGCCAATGGGGTATTGCGAAAGTACTGTAATCTTGTGTGCCTAGAAATAATGCCGAAGCTTGGGTGAAGCCATTACCAAGGAGTACGCCAATTTCTTCATCTCGATATACCTGACCTTCACTCCTTGCAATGCTTCAGACACAAAGTACATTGGCTTCTACCCACCTTCACCCTCTTGTACTAGCGTCATGCTGACTACTACTACCGAAGCTGCCAGATACAATAGCAATTTGCTTTCGGGCTCCGGCTGACTAATGTTGTTGCCTTTTGGAGGTATGCCTTTAATTTTGCCAAAGGTGGTATGGCACTATGGGTTCCACCTAAACTTCTCGGCCCTTGGTAGCGTCTTGAAGAACGGGAGTCCTCTTTCGGCTCCCCGTGCTCGGAATCTGCTGAGAGCGGCCATCTGACCTATTAGCTTTTGCACGTCCCATGCGTTCTTCGGTGGCTGCATCTATTGTATGGCTTCATTTTTTCTGGGTTAGCTTATATTCCTTTTCAAACACCAAGCAACCCAACAACTTGCTCGTCAGAACATCGAAGGCACACTTTTCTGGATTAAACTTGATCCCAGTCACCCTCAAGTTGCTAAAAGTTTCTTGTAGACCCACGGCATGTTCTCTTGCTCTTCGGCTCTTCATGACGACATCATCCACATATGCCTCAATACCCAATTTTCCCTTTTATCACTTTGTAGACTAGCCTGATGAAGGTGGCCCCAACATTCCTTAGGCCGAAAGGCATTCTGATGTGGCAATAGGTGCCGAAGGGTGTGATGAATACAGTTTTTGCCCGGTTTTCAGAATACACATCTCGGAAGCTCATGACTTTGCATATCGCCATCGAATCGACTAGCTGGTCGATCTACGGGAGCAAGACATCATCTTTTGGACAAGCCTTTGTTTAGGTCGGTGAAGTCCACGCATATTCGCCATTTTCCGTTCAAATTTTTGACTAGCACCGAGTTCGCCAACCACTATGGGTCATTGATTTCTCATATCACGCCAGCCTTGATAACTTCTAGACCTCTGCCTTGGCCGCCTCCTAGTGGTCCATAGACATTTTCTGACATTTTTGTTTTTTTGATTTCACGTTCGGCTTCACCGCCAACTGGGGCACGATGAGGTTTGGGGAAACTCCTTCCACTTTGTGTGGGCTCCAAGCGAAAATGTCGAGGATGCTCACTACGACTTTCATAATGCCTCGTGTTTCCTCTTCGCCCACATTTCCGCCGATGGAGACTGTTTTTCTTGGGTCACTTGCATTGACTTGAACCTTGTTTATTTTGTCTTGTGGGGATGGCTTCAGCGGTATGCGCTCGCCATGCTGCTTTCCAATGTTGCCGAAGCTTGAAGCCCCTTGACCATGATTTTCCCATGGGTCTGTGTAACATCCTAAAAATCGAAGAAATTAAAATCAGAATGTAAAAATCGGAACTCACAAAAACCTTTTGGAATCATTGCTTCTTATCGTGTTTTTCGATCTTATTTGCCGTTCGGTGCTAAGAGTTTCTTCGGAATTACTTTGATGTAAAGTTGGATAAAACCCTAAGCTTTGAAATCCTATTGGTGAAAAAGATTTCAAAATATAAATAAATATTTGAAAAGGGCATATATAAAATTTGGTGGATTGCAAAAGGGTATTTTAAAAAGGATACATTTTGGTTTAAACCCTAATTGGTGGAGGAAAGATAATAAATACTTGGAGTTGGATGATAAAAATATTTTTGAAGGGGAAATATGAAATTAGAAATTTATTTTTAATCAAAAACCCTACTTTCTTGAATTTAAAAGAAGAAATAAAATAAATATGAAAATATATTTGGAATACTAAAAAGTGGGGAAAAAGTTCAAAATATAATTTAAAAAAAATTCTCGGAATATTAGAATTTATTTTGAATTTTTAGAGTGGAAAGAAATAGAAATGGGGAAAATAGGATTTTTATTCGGGAAAAATCGAAAAAATACACTTGTTCATTGCTCATCACACTGTTCGACGCCGTACGGCCCGGCGCGCGCCGCCCGCGTCGCCCGACTGCATGCACGCGCCCGCACCACGCGTCGCCGCGCGCCGCGCCGGCCCCGCACGCCCGCACTCCGCGCCCGGCCCCGCCGTGCCGCGCGATGATCCCGCCACGCACCAAGCAGCCAGACCCAGCCCCGCCCGCTCTCGCACCACGCTTCGCCCGCCTGCGCCGGACCCTGCTCGCGCCGCGCGCGCATCACCGCCATGCCCCGACCCCGCCCGCGCTCACGCCGTGTGTCGACGCCGCGTTCGCCGCGCCGGCCCCGCCAACCCGTGCGCCGCGTGCCCGTCGCGACCGCGCGCTGGTCCCCCTCTCTCCGGTTGCTCCCGGCCGTGCCTATAAATAGGCCGAAGCCCATCTCTTTTCCCCACCTCGCCGCCGTCCTCCACCCCCCCTTTCCCTCATCGTTTATCATGATTTTTATGGTTCTTTTCGATCTCTCGGTATTTTATTAAATTCTAATTGAATTCAATTGATCTTTCGCACGTACGGATAGCACCTGAAGAAGCAGGCATCGACTCCGTTGAAGACACCGCTCAACAAGCGTGCAAGCAAGGCAAGTCATCACACTCTTCGAACATATTGATCCCAATAGCGAAATGATGTTGTTTTAAACTTTAAACATGCATGCTATACACAAAGAATTACCTATACTTGTTATGCCATGACTTGATATTGATTACCTTTAGAATTATTCCATGTAACCCTCGATGTGATACATACAACCGGAGAACATCTTCGGTAAAATGCTTAGCCATGCTATTAATAGATTCATGCATACCCATGATTTTATAAAGAGCTTTATGTTTGGGCAACTACCTTAGGGAAGGTAGTTGAGATACGGCATGTGGAGACATGAGCGCCACGTTGCCATGAGAATGATAAAATGAGTTTTTGATGAAAACCAGAAATACCAAACAAATGTTTTAGACTGGGGCGGCTGGATGATTTGGGTGGATTCCAGAAAAGGCTAGTGTCGGCCCTGGTCAATTAAGGACCGAGCCATGAGATAGCCAGGAAACGAGCCAGTACAACCATACTTCTCGAATGGGTATAGACCTAGCGGAGTAGATAGCCGAGCGGAGGTGGTACCCTTGCATACTGGTTCTTATGTATGAGATGAGATTTGAAAGGGATGATGGGAAATTGAAATTTATTATAACTTGATGAATGAAGTCTTCCCTTACCCCGGGTGCGCCAGAACTCCTCTCACTGCTAGAAAATGACGGCTAGAGTGCATGAGGGCTTAAGTTCATGGAGCGGGTATTGCCGAAGTGAGGTTATCGAAAGGCTTTGCCGTGACCGTCTCATGTGTTGGGACGTAGGCTTATTCGTTGGGCTGTCGCGGAGTACGGGTAAAGTGTACATCCACTACAGTGTGAATGAATCAATCTATTCGAATAGACGTGCTCGCGGATATTGAGCATCGTGACAAGACCTTCGCTTGGCTAGACTTTAAACTTTAAAATGATGGGATGGGTTTGCATGATGATTCTTATTCACTGGTGGATCAACTTCTCGAGATGCGAGAAGGGGTGGACTCCCCAGAAAACCATGACGAACCAGAGGCGGGAAGCCATCCTTGGAATCACGATGGATGGTAGACAGAACCGTCGCCGACTTAATGAATTGTGGAACTAAAACTTGACTTGGCTAGCTGTTAGGCTTGTGAAAAGAGTTGTGAAAATTGGCTTTATGCAAAAGAACACCAGCCATTCTTTGAATGACCCTATCATGTGCATCACTTCCGTGTTGGCTTGCTGAGTACGATTGGTACACACCCTTGCTATACGCACAAACCTTCAGATGGTGGAAATGAAGACTTGGAGGATCCCTATGCCTACTACCAGGAGGGCGAAGAAGCTGATGGCGCTTGCTAGGTCTTAGTCTTCGGTCGTTGCCTGTGGCAATTGACAAGCCACTGCCATCATTCCGCTGCCTTACCTAATTTCTACTTTTGGGTTGTACCTGGACCATGAGGTCCTATGTGTTGGATATTGCCTTCGGGCCTATTATTGTAATAATTTCGATGTAAGACTATTCGTGCATTTGCACCTGATTATTCAGTACTGTATTTCATGGGTACCAAACTACTCAATCCAGGGAAATGGTACTATGAACACGTAAGATTCCCGTTCCAAAAACGGGGGTCCACAGAGCTGGTATCAGAGCAATGCGACTGTAGGATAAGACCAACTGGCGCCCTACCCCTGACTAGCTGGCTAAAGGGAAATATCCCTACGTAGGATCATTTCGTAAACTATTATTTTTGAAAAATAGACATACTTTTTCCTATACCTTCATCCCCATTTTCTTTTACTCAAATTGTTTTGATATTATCTCTCTCTGACCCTAAGTTGCTTTCAAAAGCAGATGTCGGACCATGTCGGAGTTTGGGAGATCACCGTTCCACGGGATGAAGGATTCGTGGCGCAACTCCAGTTATTGCTGTGGTGCCTAAGGTACCCAGAGGCACCCACCTACCAGATTAGGAGGCATGGCACCGAAGGATACCCGGTATGGGAAGCAACAGTTTCAGTTGAGGCCCGTATGGGGAGCGAGACACCCTATTGCTTCCACACCCGTTACCACCGAGATCTGGTAGAAGCAGCTCTTCAGGACGCGGCCCGTGAAGCGTTCCTCCGCCTCAACGCTATTCACCGTGCTGAGCTCACCGTGACTGAGTTTGTACACCACCCCTACCGCGAGGAAGGCAATCCGGTCTGCACCGTGGAAGCCACCCCCTGCTGCTATAATCCTATGGTCACCCGTCTATCCCGCTGGGCAGAAACAGCGGATGACTGCTATGAAGAGGCTTTGCTCGAAATCGACGACCAGCAGCGACGCCTCAATGATCTGGTCGAGGAACACCAAAACTACGGGGATCAGATCAACTTGCTACAGACCCAGCTACAGGCTAACGGTGCCCAGTACGAGCAGCTCTCTGACCGTTACATGGCCCGTGGAGAAGCCTTGGTGGAGCTGGAAGAACAGCTCAGGAAGAGCAAACAACAGGTCAACCAGCTGGAAGAACAACTTCGCTCCCACCCTATCCCTGCTGCAGGTACTTCCACCGAAGTTGCACCAACACCCCCTGCCCCTGTGCCCGACCACTACTACCTCATGACTCCAGCATGCCTAAACACTTTTGAAGCCATGATGGAGCAGGCCTTTATGTTGAGCACAGAGTCGGCACCATACCTGATAGACCCCACTGCTGCCACCTCAATAGGACCTACCTCGAACTCCATGGCTATACCATCTGAGCCTGGTTCGGGAGAGGAGAACCCCATCCAGATCTGCACCGACTCCGAGTCCGAGACAGAGCCTATGGAGATCAAGTGGGAGTCCAGTGATACGATCCAGCGGAGGAGGCAGCTCCTACTCGTCGCCTGACTCACACCAGAGGTCCCCTCACCCTCAGGACTGCCCGGAAGAGTACCCGACCACCAAGCAGGAAGATCAAGCATGACTCTGAGGCCACTACCTCTGAGCCATGGGGACTTCGATTTGCTTCGGCTAAGGATCACCCCCTTCCTGCACCTGGTTCCTGCGGTTGGTTGGATGACTAGGCGAGAGGACCACCCCAACTTTGACCTTGCTTTGGATGGTTTTTGGCAGCAAGGATCACACCCTTTCCCCTTAGTAGCTGACGGCAGTAGTGCGATGTTAGCTTTTGCATTGTGTCATGTGGGACTGCGTATGTGTAGTCCATTGTATCCCCATTAATGTAATCGCTATGGACCTATGTAATGTTTTATGGTATGTTATTAATGAGTTTATTCCACCATGCTTGCTCTGTTCAAAGATCACTTAAAAACAACTTGAAGAGAAATCACTTAGAAACCATGACCTTAGTGGTTCCAATCTCTTAACTCATCTACCTCCTTCAGATGGCGCATCGTCACAGAGCTTCGACATCCAACGAGAACCCACCAGAGCCTAATCCCTCCACCCTAGCGGAGGTCATGGCTTTGCAAACCCAGTTGCTTCAAGCTATCGCCAACAACCAAGGGAATTGTGGAGGATCAAGCTTGGGAGAATTTATGCGAGCTAAGCCGCCTACATTTTCCATGGCCGATGAACAATTGGATGCCGAAGACTGGTTAAGAGTAATAGAGAAGAAGTTGACCCTCGTCAGGGTGCGAGAAGCCGACAGAGTCATTTTTGCCACCAACCAATTGGAAGGCCCCGCAAGTGATTGGTGGGACACCTACAAAGAGACACGGGCAGAAGACGCCGGAGAACCCACCTGAGAGGAGTTCACAGCCGCCTTTCGTGAAAATTTTGTACCCGCCGCAGTCATGAGAATGAAGAAGAACGAATTCCGAAGGTTGTGCCAAGGCAACACCACAGTGCAGGAATACCTTAACAAGTTCACAGAACTCGCTCGATATGTCACCGGTGACCTGGCAAACGAAGAGGAGAAAATCGATAAATTCATCGAAGGATTGAGCGATGAGCTGAGAGGGCCAATGATTGGTCAAGATCACGTCAGCTTCCAAACCCTTATCAACAAGGTTGTACGATTGGAGCACGACCAGAAGATGGTGGAAAACAACCGCAAGAGGAGGCTTGCTATGGCCCGCCCACTTCTGGGAGTGTCTCAGCGCCCCAAGGGAGCTACCCCGTCCGGATGGAAGCCAACCGTCGTGACAACCAGTTGTCCCCTGCACCCGACCACGTCAGCAGGCCGACTGCACCCCAGTTCCGTACCCCAACACCAACTCTAGCCGCTCCTGGAAGAAGAAATGTGAATTGCTTCAACTGTGGAGAGTTTGGGCACTACTCCAACAGCTGCCCCAAGCCACGCAACACTCCCATGCGTATCGGCGCCAATACAACGGCTGTACGAGGAACTACTGCTCCTGCTGCGGGATGCGGTCTGTTTAGGACACCGCAACCCAATGAGACTGCTACCGGATTCCGGCGCGGACAAGTGAATCATGTGCGTGCCGAAGAAGCGCAGGAGGATCAGAATGTGCTGATGGGTATGTTCTCTATCAACTCTACCCCAGTTAAAGTATTATTTGATTCCGGAGCATCGCATTCATTCATATCATCACAAGTAAGCAAACAACACCACCTACACCAGGTAGAACTTAAGAGACCCATGTTGGTACACTCGCCTGGGGGAAACATAACCGTACCCCATGCTTGCATCAATGTGCCCATACGGATTAGAGACGTGGTATTCCTTTCAAACCTTATGGTACTACCATCACAAACTCTTGATATCATACTTGGAAATGATTGGTTGACTAAGAACAATGGAGTCATAGACTGTAGCCGAAGGGAAGTCACAGTATCCACCCCATGGGGATCACCAATGAACATAGCCATGGACCAAAACCAGATGCTATGTGAGCAAGCTGCGGGAGTATTTACCATGCTACCTTTGAGCGGGATGCCAGTAGTGCAAGAATACCCGGACGTATTCCCTGAGGAATTGCCCGAAATGCCCCCTGATCGTGACATAGAATTTATCATCGACCTAATGCCTGGTACTGCCCCCATATCCAAGAGGCCCTACTGAATGCCGGCTAACGAACTAGAAGAACTCAAGAAGCAAATCAGAGAACTATAAGAAAAAGGATTTGTACGCCCTAGTTCTTCTCCCTGGGGAGCCCTAGTATTCTTCGTCAAAAAGAAGGATGGAAGTATGAGAATGTGTGTAGATTACAGATCGTTGAATGAAGTGACCATCAAAAACAAGTACCCACTACCTCGAATTGATGACTTATTTGATCAACTCAAGGGTGCACAAGTGTTCTCGAAGATTGATCTTCGGTCAGGATACCATCAGCTAAAGATTAGAGTCGGAGATATTTCCAAAACAACATTCTCTACGCGTTATGGCTTGTATGAGTTCACTGTAATGTCTTTTGGGTTGACCAATGCCCCGGCATATTTCATGAATCTGATGAACAAAGTATTCATGGAGTATCTGGATAAATTCGTGGTCGTGTTTATCGACGATATACTTATCTACTCCAAAGACGATGAGGAACATGCAGAACACCTACGACTGGTACTGGAGAAGCTACGAGAGCACCATTTGTATGCGAAATTTAGTAAATGCGAGTTCTGGCTTAAGGAAGTAGCTTTTCTTGGCCATGTAGTCTCAGCCGGAGGAGTAGCGGTGGACCCTGCCAAGGTCGAAGCTGTTACAGAATGGAAGGCACCCAAGTCAGTGACCGAGGTCCGAAGTTTCTTGGGATTGGCCGGATATTACCGGAGGTTCATCGAAGGGTTTTCCACGATAGCCCGACCCATGACTCAACTTTTGAAGAAGGAGAAGAAATTTGTATGGAACGAGAAGTGTCAGGAGGCCTTTGACCAACTAAAAGAAAAGTTAACCACTGCCCCAATCTTAACCCTACCTGACAATCAGAAGGATTTCATGATATACTGTGATGCGTCTCGACAAGAACTGGGAGGCGTATTGATGCAGGATGGAAAGGTCGTAGCATATGCCTCGAGACAGTTACGACCCCACGAGGAAAACTACCCCACACATGACTTGGAATTAGGAGCAGCTGTTCATGCATTAAAAATCTGGAGGCACTATCTGATCGGGAATCACTATGATGTATACACTGATCACAAGAGCCTGAAATACTTCTTTACTCAGTCCGATCTCAATCTATGTCAGAGACGGTGGTTGGAATTGATCAAGGATTACGATCTAGGAATCCATTACCACCTCGGCAAGGCAAATGTAGTGGCCGATGCGCTAAGCCGTAAAGCCCAATGCAACCATATGAGACTGGAAGGCATGGCCAGTGAGCTCCAAGAAGAGATGGCTCGACTTAACTTACACCTAATTCCTCACGGAGAAGTGAAATCACTAGAAATCCAACCTCTTCTGAGGACTCAAATAGAAGAAGCTCAAAAGGGTAATGAAGAAAAACAAGCGATCAAAGAGCGCATGGCCGCTGTGCACGCGAAGGAATTCTCGGTAGATGACAAAGGAACCCTGTGGTATAAGAAAAGAATCTACGTGCCTGAACAAGGTGGTTTGAGAGGATTGATCCTAAAAGAAGCACACGAATCAGCCTATTCGTCACATCCAGGAAGCACGAAGATGTACCAGGATTTGAAGGAGGAATACTGGTGGCCCAATATGATGAGGGACGTAGCCGAATACGTGGCCGTATGGGATGTATGCCAAAGGGTAAAAGCCGAACATCAACGACCGGCAGGGTTGCTGCAGCCACTCAAGATTCCCGAGTAGAAATGGGATGAGATAGGCATGGATTTCATCGTTGGACTACCAAAAACTGCAGCGGGATATGATTCCATTTGGGTAATAGTAGATCGGCTCACCAAGACCACCAGATTCATCCCCGTAAAGACTAACTACAATAGCGCCAAGCTGGCAGAACTATACATGAGTAGGATCGTGTGTCTTCACGATGTACCAAAAAGAATTATATCGGATCGCGGTACTCAATTCACGTCCCATTTCTGGAGCAAAGTTCATGAGGCACTCGGAAGTCACCTTGCCTTCAGTACCGCTTACCACCCACAGACCGATGGGCAGACCGAAAGGACAAATCAAGTTCTTGAGGATATGTTGAGAGCCTGTGCGTTGGATTTTACCAAGGATTGGGAAAAATGCTTACAACAATAGCTACCAAGCAAGTCTGAAGATGTTGCCAAATGAAGCCCTATTTGGTCGGCGATGCCGAACCCCATTGATGTGGTCAGAAACCGGTGAACGAGCCGTGTTTGGGCCAGACATAATCAAAGAGGCCGAGGAAAAGGTCCGCCTGATCCGGGACCGATTGAAAGCGGCCCAATCTTGACAGAAGAGCTGTGCGATACTCGTCGAAGGGACTTAGAGTTCAATATAGGCGACTATGTGTACCTAAAGGTCTCACCACTACGAGGGACTCAAAGGTTCAAGGTCAAAGGGAAACTTGCGCCAAGATACGTGGGCCCATTCCTGATAAGTGCTAGAAGAGGTGAAGTGGCCTACCAGCTAGAGTTACCCGAGAACATCTCCGATGTCCACCTAGTGTTCCATGTGTCACAGTTGAAGAAGTACCTGCGAGTGCCAGAAGAGCAAGCTCCTTTGGAAACCATCCATATCAACAGTGATCTCACATATCCAGAACATCCAATAAAGATACTGGACGAGGCAGAAAAGAGGACACGAACCAACTCATGGCGCATGTACAAAGTGCAATGGAGCAATCACACCGAAGAAGAAGCCACCTGGGAGAGCGAGGATTTTCTAAAGACCGAATACCCACACCTACTCAACAACCGGTAAGAAATCTCGAGGATGAGATTTATTGTTAGGGGGGTAGGTTTGTAACATCCTGAAAATCGAAGATATTAAAATCGAAACGTAAAAATCGGAACTCACAAAAACCTTTTGGAATCATTGCTTCTTATCATGTTTTTCGATCTTATTTGCCAGTTAAGTGCTAAGAGTTTCTTCTGGAATTACTTTGATGTAAAGTTGGATAAAACCCTAAGCTTTGAAATCCCAGCTGGTGAAAAGATTTCAAAATATAAATAAATATTTGAAAAAGGCATATATAAAATTTGGTGGATTGCAAAAGGGTATTTTAAAAAGGATACATTTTGGTTTAAACCCTAATTGGTGGAGGAAAGATAATAAATACTTGGAATTGGATGATAAAAATATTTTTGAAGGGGAAATATGAAATTAGAAATTTATTTTTAATCAAAAACCCTATTTTCTTGAATTTAAAAGAAGAAATAAAATAAATATGAAAAATACATTTGGAATAATAAAAAGTGGGGAAAAAGTTGAAAATATAATTTTAAAAATTTTTCTGGGAATATTAGAATTTATTTTGAATTTTTAGAGTGGAAAGAAATAGAAATGGGAAAATAGGATTTTTATTCGGGAAAAATCAGAAAAATACACTGTTCATTGCTCATCACACGTTCGACGCCGTACGGCCCGACCGCACGTCCGCGCGCGTCCCGCGTGCACGTGCCGCGCCCGCGCGGCCCGGCTCGCCCGCACGCCGCACCCCGGCCCCGCCCGTGTCGCGCGATGCTCCCACCACGCGCCAAGCCGCCGTGCCCAGCCCCGCCCGCGCTCGCGTCGCGTGTCGCCTGCCTGCGCCGGACCCCGTTCGCCCGTTCGCCCGCGTCGCGAGTCGTTTATCGTGATTTTTAGGGTTCTTTTCGATCTCTCGGTATTTTATTGAATTCTAATTGAATTCAATTGATCTTTCGCACGTACGGATAGCACCTGAAGAAGCAGGCATCGACTCCGTTGAAGACCCCGCTCAACAAGCGTGCGAGCAAGGCAAGTCATCACACTCTTTGAACATATTGATCCCAATTGCGAAATGATGTTGTTTTAAACTTTAAACATGCATGCTATACACAAACAGTTACCTATACTTGTTATGCCATGCCTTGATATTGATTACCTTTAGAATTATTCCTTGTAACCCTCGATGTGATACATACAACCGGAGAACATCTTCGGTAAAATGCTTAGCCATGCTATTAGTAGATTCATGCATACCCATGATTTTATAAAGAGCTTTATGTTTGGGCAACTACCTTAGGGAATGTAGTTGAGATACGGCATGTGGAGACATGAGCGCCACATTGCCATGAGAATGAAAAAATGAGTTTTTGATGAAAACTGGAAATACCAAA
Source organism: Oryza australiensis (assembly GCA_019925245.2). Lineage (NCBI taxonomy): Eukaryota > Viridiplantae > Streptophyta > Magnoliopsida > Poales > Poaceae > Oryza > Oryza australiensis. The sequence goes on from JAIFGZ020000383.1 coordinate 316,262, forward strand.
CAAATGTTTTAGACTGGGGCGACTGGATGATTTGGGTGGATTCCGGAAAAGGCTAGTGCCGACCCTGGTCAATTAAGGACCGAGCCATGAGATAGCCGGGAAACGAGCCAGTACAACCGTACTTCTCGTTGGATGTCGAAGCTCTGCGACGATGCGCCATCTGAAGGAGGTAGATGAGTTAAGAGATTGGAATCACTAAGGTCATGGTTTCTAAGTGATTTCTCCTCAAGTTGTTTTTAAGTGATCTTTGAACAGAGCAAGCATGGTGGAATAAACTCATTAATAACATACCATAAAACATTACATAGGTCCATAGCGAAATTGTAATTAGTATATATTTCTAAATGTTGTAGATGACTACCATGTGGCAGCCACTGGGTTATTTCAGGGGTTATGAAGAAGGTTAACTACCTCACATTCTATGGCTTATGCTACAACATCTTTGGTTCACTTATCAACCGTGGCACCATTTCTTTATTATGGAACAGAGTTCATCTCTCCGAGCATATATGGCTGAGTTATGTATACCGGGACATTGGGCACATGAGTCACCGCTCTATTTTCAGGCTTATGGTTGGGATGCACCTTCTGCAATGAATGAAGTCACGTTTCAAGCGATTGTGTATTACCAACACCATAGGCCACGAATAGATGGGTTTTTCCATTATTTTCTCGCTCTCACCATTCAAGGTGCTGCTAATTACTATCCAGGTTTAGAAGGGCATGAAAGAAAGATTAACTCTTGGGAGCTTTTCTTAGCTAGCCTAGTTCGAGCTATGGATAGGTATCTTGCAAGGACTATGTCAGAACTGCATAGATTGCAAGCAAGGGTGGCAATGCTAGATAGGCATATAGAACCACTTCGGCATCAAGGGTATTTTGATAGTGCAACCATTTATGGAGATCAAGATCTTCAGCCACTTACCGATACTTTGCCATCTCCAATGGGAATATATCAAAACATAAGCACTCGAGCCCGCATGAGAGTTGGTTTCCATCGCAATCGGCGCACCATGCCAGACCCTGCACTTGTTGGAGATCCGGAGCTGCTAGGACCATTATATGTGTTCGAGCGGAATGGAAGGCGGTACCGTTTGACCATGGCCACTCCAACGACCACAGTGCCACAACCTCCCATCGGATTCTCCAAGATTTCGTAGAGAGGAGTATCAAAGAAAAATGTATCGGATGTAACTTTCATTTCTTATTTTCCATAAGACGTATGAGATGACATCCTAATATGTAATCCTTGTATGGTCAAATTATCAAGAAAACGAATTTAGGAATATCAACGGAGGAGAGGGGTTTTGTGTTCGAGGTTTTAAGGTTCGAACACAAAAGAAAAACATGTTTAGATGGCGAGAAAGAATTAAACGAAATCCGGATTTAAAAACGACGCGAAACGAAATCTCGGAAAGAGTCCGATTTCGATTTTCCGAAATTGTTCGAGAAAATATACAAGAAAATAATTTTATTTTTCCCAAAAATTCACCCAAATCATTCCAAAACATTTTTCCTAATTTTCTATAATTTTTTCCTATTTTTTCTCTATTTTTCTTTTCCCATTTTTCTCTCATTTCTTTTCTTTTTCTTTTTCTTTTTCTTTTTCTTTTCCTATTCCTTCTCCTCTACCTGCTCGACCAGCGCCCCTTCCTTCTCTGCTTCGGCCGGTGGCCGGTGCTAGCGCGAGGGGGCGGCGGCTCGGGGCTTACCGGCGACGGCGACGGCAAGGGGAGGCGGCGGAGTACTGGCTCACGGCGATGGCGGCGCACGGCAACAGCGGCGGCGCTCGGCAACAGCGACAGCACTCGGCGGATTGCGGCGCTTCGATGACGGCGGCGCTCGGCGCTAGGGTTGCGGCAAAGGGAAACGGCGAGGAAAGGGACGGTGGAGGACGGCGGCGAGGTGGGGAAAAGAGATGGGCTTCGGCCTATTTATAGGTGCGGCCGGGAGCGACCGGGAGAAAGGGGACCGGCGCGGCGGTACGGTGACGGGCACGTGGCGCGCGGGTTAGCGGGGCTGGCGCGGCGAACGCGGCGTGCACGGGCCGGGCGCGGGGCGTCGACACGCGGCGTGAGCGAGGGCGGGTCGGGGCATGGCGGCGGACGCGCGGCGCGGGCAAGCTGGGTCCGGCGCAGTGGGCGATGCACGGCGCGCGCGAGCGCAGCGGGCCGGGCACGGCGGCTTGGCGCGTGGCGGGAGCATCGCGCGGCACGGCGGGCGTGGCGCGCGCGTGCGCGGCGGGGCAGGCGCGCGGCGCGCGTGGCGCGTAGGCGCGGCGCGGTACGGTCGGGCGACGCGCGGCGGGCACGCGGCGGGGCGGTACGGCGTCGAACGGTGATGAGCAATGAAGCAGTGTATTTTTCCGATTTTTCTGAATAAAAATCCTATTTTTCCCATTTCTATTTCTTTCCACTCTAAAAATTCAAAATAAATTCTAATATTCCCAGAAAAATTTTTAAAATTATATTTTCAACTTTTTCCCCACTTTTTATTATTCCAAATATATTTTTCATATTTATTTTATTTCTTCTTTTAAATTCAAGAAAATAGGGTTTTTGATTAAAAATAAATTTCATATTTCATATTTCCCCTTCAAAAATATTTTTATCATCCAATTCCAAGTATTTATTATCTTTCCCCCACCAATTACGGTTTAAACCAAAATGTATCCTTTTTAAAATACCCTTTTGCAATCCACCAAATTTTATATATGCCCTGTTCAAATATTTATTTATATTTTGAAATCTTTTTCACCAGCTGGGATTTCAAAGCTTAGGGTTTTATCCAACTTTATATCAAAGTAATTCCAAAAGAAACTCTTAGCACTGAACTGCAAATAGGATCGAAAAACACGATAAGAAGCAATGATTCCAAAAGGTTTTTGTGAGTTCCGATTTTTACGTTCCGATTTTAATTTCTTCGATTTTCAGGATGTTACAGCATCTTGAGCTTGAGGTAGTTTTGATCAGCGAGTACTTTGAACTTGTTTAACATAGCATGGCTGAAGATCGTGTTGTAATGGTAGGGGATGTCCACTACGTCGAACATGATTAGCTCTTTGCGCTTGTTGCTTTCTGGTCCAAAAGACACCTAAAGCTGTACCTGTCCGAGAGCTTGCAAAGATCCTCTGCCGAAACCTTGGAGAGGGAGGTGGCTTGCGAGATGGCCATAGTGGGCAAGCCCATTTTCGTGTAAGCATTGACGACGATTATATCCACCGAGCTCCCTTCGTTGACCAGTATATGGCGCACTTCACATATGGCTATCATGGCCAGAACAATGAGGGGGTCCTATTGTGGAAAGTTTACTCCATCCACGTCCATTGGACCGAAGGAGATTTCAGATGCATGGTATCATAGTTCTTCGCCCACCGAAACCATAGAGATGTCTAGATCACCCGAGCATGCACTTTCTTTTGGTGTTTTGATGTGTGGTCATCGGGGGCATCTCATGTAATGACTTGTATTACCATCCGCTGTCCATCGGGTGCTAGTCGATCTGTAGTGGTTTGTCCACATCTTCGCATGTCGTGGTGTTCGACGAGGGTGCTGGGGGCTATGCTTGGTGCTGGATGTTTCGACATTGTTTTGTTGTATGGGATGATTTGCCATGGTACAAGCAATACTTGTCTTTCTTGTACTTCTTCCTTGGTGGTGGACCTTGTTCGTTCCCTTGCCTCACATTGAAGTTTATTCGGAGGTTTTGAACCACTTCGACTGCCATTACTGGCTTTCTCTTGTCTGTATGAAACTTCTTCTAGGCCAAAGGGGCTTGGGCTTGCCTTGTTGGTTGGATCGTGCCTATCTCTTGCGAGGCGGCATCTGTTTGCACTGCGTCCTTGTCATACTTGACTTGTATTTTGATCCAATGCTCTGTGTCTTCTTCTCCCCTAGCGTAGCCATCAATTATGCGAAAGAGATGATCAATAGTTTGGGGATTCTTCCACGTGATCTTTCTTGTTAGTTCACTTAGCTGAAACCTGGCCAAAGCAGCATTGATGACCAAAGCTTCTGTGATATCTTGGACTCATCATCTTGCTTGTGAGAACCTTTGCATATATTCCCCTATTGATTCACCATGTTTTTGTTGGATTCCAAACATATCTTGCTAGGTCTTGGGTTCCTCGTAAGTTCCGCAAAAGTTCATGACAAACACATATCGTAGTTGTTCCCAGAAGTAGATGCTGCTTGGAGGGAGGTTGAAATACCACGAGCGGGCGAAGCCGTCTAGAGCAAGGTGTACGACCTTCACATTGGTATTTTCATCACCATGTGCCGCTTTGATCACTAACTCATAGATTGATAGGAACTCACTCGGGTATGTTTCTCTGGAGTACCTCATTATCCTTGGGTACTTGAATTGTGTTGGGATGGGATGATTATGCAACCAACATAGAGGCAACTTCCTCTCACCCCTGCTCCTGATGCTGAGCTTGCTGACACTGCGATGAAAGACTTGGGTATGGCTGGACGAAAGGTGAAGCTATCCCTTACATTGGCGCTTGCAACTGGCTTTGTACTGCTGTTTGTAGCAGAGGGGAAGCACAGGAATGGCCAGTCGGTGCACCTTGGAAGATTGGCGGGGACGTCGGGGCCGGCAAAGCCACCGCGCCTTGAATTTCTCCCACAACGGTTGGAACTGCTCCGGGGGGCGCCAATGGTGGCAATTGTGTGTGGGGTTGACTTGAACTCAGTTACCAGAGGAAGGTTGGAACTGGGCTTGGAGAGAAGAGGCAGCTTTGGTTGTGGCTGTTGCGATAGAGGCTGGGGCCTGCGCTGAAGATGGGGTGGTTTGGCAGGAGGCCGGTGCTTGCAAAGTCATAAGCGTCGTCGCCAACTGGACTGGAGACGGTACCATCACAAGGGCGGCGATATTGAGGCGTAAAAGCGCTGTTGCCCTGGCTTGTATGGCCGCCTCCTGCGCCTACTATTGTTGCATTTGTCGAAGCATCTCCTATAGTCTTGTCACATCTTGTCTCATGGCTTCGTACTCTGTCCTAGGCACTATAGGGAATTTGGGCTCTGTCGGCTGGCTTCCTTCAGCGATGACTACTGTCGAAGCCTGAACTTGTGCCATCGAGGCCTCTCAGCTTGCGTCAGCTTTGACTGTCTGTCCGGCTTTAGCTCCTTCAGGTTCGGCTTCGGCTTCAGTCTCGGCTCCCAGCTCGGTCTCACCTTTGTACCTTCGTGGGACAGCTCTTGTCCTCACGGACCTCCTCTTGGGCAGCATTAGCTTCAACCGAGGTTCCCACGGACGGCGCCAGCTGTTGTCGATGGACAAACACGTCTGTCGAAGGGCAGGCTTCACTCAAAAAGTGTGGAAGGTGCAAATTGAAAAATATATTGATTTCTTAAAAATTGGATCTCCTATTACAATACCCCTTTGGGTCCATTTATAGTCTCACAATCTAGGTTTACAAGCCTAGGGTTTACTGTTTGCTCTAGAACTAATTTAGTTGCCCTTATGATAGGGACATTTATAGGGGTAGTGTTAACGCCAGAATTTGGTAAGCCCCGGAGCCCGAATCGGCTAAGGTGTCCATCGGCTGATACCGAATCGGATAAGACAGGCCGATGTAGCCGATTCCGGTATGACAACATTGGAGACACCGTCGGATCAAGATGATGTGCTTCATGAGGATTGTCATATAAGGATAGAGTCCTAAAAAGGCAATTGTATCTATTAATTAGGAAGAGTTTGTTAGTTTTCTATTTTATCTTTAGGAAAGTGTGTTAGTATCTGATAAGGATTTGATTTGTTTCCTTTTATCTTGAGGAAAGTTTGGATTTGTAATTTGTTAGGATCTTTGTTTCTCTATTAGCCCATGGGTATAAATATGTAAGCCCAGGGTTCATGTAACTCATCTCTTGATCAATACAATTCGACGCATCGCCACCTCTTACTTTTCTACTTTGTTCATCATTCGACGAGACTTGGCACCCGACGCGGGCTGCATCGGCTTCGATCTCCGGCGAAGGGGTAAGTCCAAGGTCCCGTCGGCCCAGGTATATCGTATCTATCTTTAGTTTCATTATCTTTCATAGATACATCGGCTTAGTTAGGACTTTCTCGGTAAGGTTCGATATTCTGATTAAGTCGATGTTTCTGTAAACGTAATATCGCTTTAGGTTGATCTGTTATATCCATCATATTAGATAGATCTATCGGCTCATCGAGTATTAGATTATCGTATACAATCTCGTGCTGCATCGGTTAGGTCCGACCTACTAGATTGTTATCGATAATCTAAGTCTTGTTAGCCGATAGGTTCGTGCTAATGTTTCACCGGAGGGTTAGCCGGTCTTATCATATATCTCTATTAATCTAGTCCTAGTATCTCAATTTAGCTCTATTGGTTGTTTCTCGCTTTAGGGTTTCTGCCGATACCAGCTAAATCGTTATATTAGATTAGATCAGCTTAAGCATCTACCCACCTAAAAATCAGTCAAGGGCTAGATTGTCTACATGTTACGTTTCTTTTCATACTTAGTGCTGCATCAGTTCAGTTTGATCTACTAAGTCATGTTAGAACCGTAGTCTCTAGCCTGCTTGTTGGCTGCCACTAAGGGTTTCGTCGGGGTTTCAGCCGACGAATTATCTGGACATCGGCATCGACCGGAATCGCACGATCGGCTATCAATGGATCGACTATTTTGATCATCGGCCTATCGACCGATATGATTTATGATCTGTTGTTTTGTATATCTTGTCAGTGCAAGATCAAACTGACTGGCACGCCCGTGCTTCATCGATCTAGGACCTGCACTGGAGCTAAGCAGATCTCCCAAGCCGGCATGTTGATTTTTCTCGTCAACAGATAGTAATTATCTTTTGGCCCAATTAACAGGCCCATGGACCCTAAAGGCCAATTGCTGGGCCACTTGTTGGGCTCCTCAGGACAAAGGCCCTCGTAAGGGACTTTTCCTCCTTTGTCGCCTGATGGTCTTTCGCCACGCACCACCAAAGGTCTGTCATCTTGTGGTCCCATGAGCGCTTCACCACTCATCGCCTGCCTTCAGTGTTTGCACGGGCTTCGCCCTTCGCGGCTTGACATGTGTTTCGGCAATTTGGCCGAAGGTCCTCATGATATGCCTTCAACAAAATTGAAGGGCGCGACACGATGGTAATGACAGAAGCCAATAGAGCACCTCGGTCATCAGGAGCAGTCAGAAGACCACCAATCACTTGAAGGATAGAAGAAGAAAATTCCATATATTTGTAGTTAGATATTAGCTTATTATGAATTTCTATTAAGTTCAGTGCAGTAAACATTTTAGATACTCAAACCTTATCTATGTTGATACATATTTAGTTGTTTATATCTTGCTTAATATCTTGGTTGTACAATTCATCTGCACCTATGGTCAGTACGTGTACATACCAAGGTTTGCACATGCATCCGTAGATTACTATATGTTGGAATTAATGGGCCTAGCCCAAGTTAATTCAATTAATTCCTGGAATAAATCTCAAAAGCCCAATCAGGCCCATGTATGGCATGGCAAGGTGGGAAGGGTTTAGTACCACCTTGCTAGTCTAGAGTGGAGTTGTCCAACTTAAATAGTGGGACTTCCCTCCTCCTCCCAAAGCCATGGATGAGGGAGGAGTAGGAAAAACCACACGCACGCTCTCGCTTGCCTCGCTGGGACAATTGCTCTCAGGCGAATTTGGAGAGTCCTAATCGAATACAAATTGGATTTTGTTGGAGATTTTATCCGGATACGCAACAGAATCCTAACAGAATTCGTTGTCGAGTGCAACCTTGACGCAGAGGTCATCCGGGACTATATATATTCGTCTGTGCGCAGTCGTCTGGATCAGTCAATCTAATCTGGGTGTTTTTCCATGTTCCTTACTGCTGCGCCGTCGCTGTAGTCTACCCTATCCCGTCGCCGGCGTGCACTTGTGATCGGGAGAGCAGGTCTCTGGAACCGTCGTCCTTGCGATCCTGCACCAGGAGAGGGCGAATAAGGTTTTTGGGAAGCGCTCTGTGTGACTGCTCGCTTCGTCCTGACGCGTCTTCCAGCTGCATCCGCTCGTCGTGAACGTCTTCGCCGTCAATGTCCGCGGCGAGTTCCAATGACTCCTAAGCCTAAGTACGCTTGGTACGCGTTTCTCGTTTCTCTGATCATGGCTATTACTTTTATGTGTGCTAGTATGTTAGATCTGTTCATGCTAGTTTCTGTAGTAGTTTTGATCTGTTTAGTTCAGAATTTATTTAAACAGTTGCCTAATCTTTCAACTATCCAAAAACCTTATAGGCAATCTGTTAATTTTACTATGGCTGGTTTTGCTGATGCACTGAGGCCAGAAAAGTTTTCTGGTGTGCACTTCAAGAGATGGCAAGCAAAGGTTTGTCTCTGGCTTGCTGCTATGAATGTGTGGAAAGCGAGACTTGGCAAACCTGAAGGAGAACTTTCTGCTGAGGAGCAGAAGAAGTTCTCGGATGCCAACAATCTCTTCGTAGGATGCATTCTCGGCGTACTCACTGATCGTCTGTGCGATGTGTACATACACATGACAGATGCTAAAGAGCTGTGGGATGCACTGGTTGCAAAATATGATGCATCAAATGCAAACAGTGAACTGTACACCATGGAGAGTTTCCATGACTACAGGATGGTGAATAACCGATCTGTGGTGGAACAGGCTCATGAGGTAAAGTGCATTGTTCAGGAACTCGAACTCCTGAAGTGTTCTTTGCCTGACAAGTTTGTGGCTGGGTGCATAATTGCAAGGCTTCCTCCGTCCTGGAGAGGCTTCGCCACTGCTCTGAAACACAAAAGACAGGAGATATCAGTTGAAAATCTGATAGCGTCTCTAGATGTTGAGGAGAAGGCTCGGGCTAAGGATACCTCGGAGAAAGGAGGAGAGGGCCAGTCCAACGCCAATGTTATCCAGAAATTCCCATAGGGTAAGAACAAAGGTAAGAACCAAAAAATTCACAAGGGTGTGAAGAATTATGCCTTCAAGAAGAAGAATAATAAATCTGAGTTGACCTGCTTCACATGCGGAGAGCTAGGGCACTTCTCCAAGGATTGCCCAGATCATGCAGACCGCAAAAGGAACAGAACTGATAATGGGTCAAAGACTGTCAACACAGTGACAATGGGTGACGAGTACGGTAATTTACCTATTGTACTTTCAGTTTTTCAATCTACGAGTTGGTGGTTTGATACTGGAGCGAATGTCCATGTGTGTGGTGACATATCTATGTTTTCTTCTTACCAGGGCACTCAAGGCTCAGTGATGATGAGAAACGGGTCGCATGCGACTGTTCATGGTGCTGGTATGGTAGATCTGAAGTTTACTTTGGGAAAGATCGTGCAGCTGAAGAACGTGCAGCATGTCTCCTCCATCAACAAGAACTTAGTTAGCGGGTCCCTACTCTTGAAGGACGGTTTTAAATTAGTCTTAGAGTCCAATAAATTAGTAGTGTCTAAGCATGGACATTTTATTGGTAAAGGCTATGAATGCGGAGGCTTGTTCCGTTTTTCCCTATCAGATTTTAGCAATAAGTCAGTAAATCATATTTGTGGTCATATTAATGATGACACAAGTGTTTGGCATTCTCGTTTATGTCATGTGAACTTTGGCTTAATGTCTCGACTATCCAGCATGCGCTTAATTCCGAACTTCACCATTGCCAAAGGTTCTAAGTGCCATAGTTGTGTGCAATCTAAGCAACCACGAAAACCTCACAAGATGGCTGAGGACAGGAACTTGGCACCTCTAGAACTCATACATTCTGATGTTTGCGAGATGAATGGTGTGTTGACAAAAGGTGGAAACAAATATTTTATAACGTTAATTGATGATGCTACTCGTTTTTGTTATGCTTACTTACTACAAACTAAGGACGAGGCATTAGACTACGTCAAAATCTATAAAACCGAGGTCGAAAACCAACTAGAAAGAAATATTAAACATTTTAGGTCAGATCGTGGTGGCAAATTTTTCTCTAATATGTTTGATGAATTCTGTGTGGAACATGGCATTATTCATGAGAGGACGCCTCCCTATTCACCTGAATCAAACGGAATTGCCGAGAGGAAAAATCGCACGATGACTGACTTGGTTAACGCCATGTTAGACACTGCTGGTTTATCTAAGGCATGGTAGGGGGAGGCCTTGTTGACTGCATGTCATGTCCTAAATAGAGTTTTGAATAGGAATAAAGATCAAACGTCATATGAAATGTGGATTGGGAGAAAACCATCACTGTCTTACTTACGCACATGGGGGTGTTTGGTTAAGGTAAATGTGCCAATCACCAAGAAGCGTAAGCTGGGGCCTAAAACAGTGGACTGTGTCTTTCTAGGATACGCTCAGAGGAGCATAGCTTATAGATTTCTAGTAGTTAAATCTGATGTACTTGATATGCATGTTAATACTATTTATAGAATCTCGTGATGCTACATTCTTTGAGAATATATTTCCTATGAAAGATATGCTTAGAACCTCTAGGTTATCATCTGAGATTATTACTGAGCCTATACCTCTTGTTGAGTCTTCTGAACCGTCTAATAAGCTTGAGATAGTTCATGAGAAGGATGACAGTGAGGCAGCTCCTAGAAGGAGTAAGAGACCTAGGATTACAAAATCCTTCGGTGATGACTTCACTGTATATCTTGTGGATGATACTCCTATGACTATCAATGAGGCATACGCATCTCTGGATGCGGATGATTGGAAAGAAGCTGTCCAAAGTGAAATGGACTCGATTCTATCTAATGGAACATGGGAGCTTACAGAACGACCCTATGGGTGTAAACCAGTGGGTTGTAAATGGGTGTTCAAGAAGAAGCTTAGGCCTGATGGTACAATTGAGAAGTACAAGGCTAAGCTTGTGGCAAAAGGGTATACACAAAAGGAAGGAGAAGACTTCTTTGATATATATTCACCTGTCGCTAGAATGACCACAATTCGAACACTACTTTCCTTGGCAACCTCATATGATCTTATCGTTCATCAGATGGACGTTAAGACAGCTTTTCTTAATGGAGAGTTGGATGAGGAGATCTATATGGATCAGCCTAATGGGCTTGTAGTAAAAGGTCAGGAAAGCAAGGTGTGCATATTGTTAAAATCCATGTATGACCTGAAACAAGCACCTAAGCAATGGCATGAAAAATTCGACAGGACTTTAACTTTTGCCGGATTTGTCATCAATGAGGCTGATAGGTGCGTGTACTATCGCTATGGTGGGGGTGAAGGAGTCATTTTGTGCCTATATGTGGATGACATTCTTATTTTTGGCACAAACATTGATGTCATCAATGATGTCAAGTCTTTCTTATCAAATAGCTTTGATATGAAAGATTTGGGAAAAGCTGATGTGATTCTAAACATCAAGCTGGTTAAGGATGAGAATAGGATTACTCTTTCACAATCTCATTATGTGAAGAAGGTCTTGAGTCGCTTTGGTTACATGGAAAGTAAGACTTCTCCAACTCCTTACGATCCCAGTGTGATACTTCGAAAGAACAAGAAAATTTCTAAAGATCACCTGAGATATTCACAAATTATTGGTTCACTCATGTACCTAGCTAGTGCAACAAGACCCAACATCTCTTTTGCTGTGAGCAAATTGAGTAGATTCATGTCCAACCCGGGTAGTGATCACTGGCATGCACTTCAGAGGGTGTTGTGCTACTTGAAAGGTACAATGAGTTATGAAATTCACTATTCTGGGTACCCCGCTGTGCTGTAGGGGTATAGTGATTCAAACTGGATATCAGATGTTGATGAGCTTTACGACACGAGTGGGTATGTATTTACTCTGGGAGATGGTGCAATATCATGGAGGTCTTGTAAACAGACCATATTGACGAGGTCAACCATGGAAGCAGAATTGACTGCTTTAGATACAGCTACAGTTGAGGCTAAATGGCTGCGTGAGCTCTTGATGGACTTGCCTGTGGTTGAAAAATCAGTGACGGCTATCCTAATAAACTGTGACAATCAAACCGTGATAGTCAAAGTGAACAGTGCTAAGGATAATGCGAAGTCGTCAAGACACATTAAGAGACGTCTGAAATCTATCAGGAAGTTGGAGAAACTACGGAATGATAAGTGTAACTTATGTTCAAATAAACAAAAACCTGGCAGATCCCTTTACTAAAGGGCTATCATGGAATGTGATAGATAATGTCGAGGGAGATGGGATTGAGACCCATTTAAGTTGACATAGTGGTAACCCAGCCTATGCGATCGGAGATCCCGTAAATTAGGGCCTGGAAAAAACTAGCTATTGGTTAACTGAGGAGAGCTATGTTTTTTATTCCTCTCTATGATGTAAAGCTCTCAGAAATCTGTAAGGCAGGTTGGCGACATGCCTTAATGTATTCTATTGGCTTGAAAAAGCAAAGATGTTTTCCTACAGAACATTCTTGAAAGAATACACCTATATGAGTTTGACTGTCTAACGTCGCAGTCTATGAGATGTGGGTATTCTCTAGTAAACTCATGGAAAGACTTAGGAGTATGACGCATATGCTTCATCCGCGGGGTAGTCTACTGGTGGTCTAGTACTGGTTATGACTTTAAGTAAAGCTCGTTCACACAAAACTTGCAATTCAAGGCTTAGTTCATTGTCCAAGTTGTGGATGAGTGTAGCTTGAAGCTCTAGGCAAGAGTTCAACTTAACAGTCCTTGCTGAAACACTAGTATATCAAACAGCAAGGAACATGCTAATCTCTAAATGGACATTGAGATCTGGTGGGGGATTGTTGGAATTAATGGGCCTAGCCCAAGTTAATTCAATTAATTCTTGAAATAAATCTCAAAAGCCCAATGAGGCCCATGTATGACATGGCAAGGTGGGAAGGGTTTAGTATCACCTTGCTAGTCTAGAGTGAAGTTGTTCAACTTAAATAGGAGGACTTCCCTCCTCCTCCCAAAGCCATGGATGATGGAGGAGTAGGAAAAACCACACGCGTGCTCTCGCTTGCCTCGCTGGGCCAGGCAGTGGCCGTGGCCGCGATTCGCGTACCTGCTCACGTGCCTTAATTTTTTGGACAAACCGACAATTGCTCTCAGGCAAATTTGGAGAGTCCTAATCGAATACGAATTGGATTCTATTAGAGAGTTTTATCCGGATACGCAACAGAATCCTAACCGAATCCGTTGTCGAGTGCGACCTTGACGCGGAGGTCATCCGGGACTATATATATTCGTCTGCGCGCAGTCGTCTGGATCAGTCAATCTAATCTAGGTGTCTTGCCACGTTCCTTACTGCTGCGCCGTCACTGTAGTCTACCCTATCTCGTCGCCGGCGTGCACCTGTGATCAGGAGAGCAGGTCTCCGAAACCGTCGTCCTTGCGATCCTGCACTAGGAGAGGGCGAATAAGGTTTTTGAGAAGCGCTCTGCGTGACTGTTCGCTTCGTCCTAGCGCGTCTTCGAGCTGCATCCGCTCGTCGTGAACGTCTTCACCGTCAACGTTCGCGGCGAGTTCTAGTGACTCCTAATGCTAAGTACGCTTGGTACGTGTTTCTCGTTTCCCTGATCATGGCTATTACTTTAATGTGTGCTAGTATGTTAGATCTGTTCATGCTAGTTTCTGTAGTAGTTTTGATCTGTTTAGTTCGGAATTTATTTAAACAGTTGCTTAATCTTTCAACACTATATAATTCATATAGAAAAGAAATGGATTAGGGACTAACATGCCTATCAAAATGATGGCACCGTCGCTCGAGCAGTCTAAACTTCAACAGCTTTTCAGGACTTCTTCTAGTCACAGGAGTTGCTTCAACCTCAACCCTTTTGATTGCTCTGCTGACGTTCCTATACAAGAATAAGAACAGGATAAGAAACAGCATTAGCCATGACCAGACTCAGAACAGATATGGACCATAGCACATAAATGAACAAAATGAAGAAGGGACAATAAATTCTAACCAGGTCAAGAACTTGCAATTCACAGTAGCAGATGATTTAGATGAATATACCTATCAATAGGAGTAGCAAATATCCATAGAACTAAGCCCAGCTTCACGTATAGATGGCCAAACGACCCGCCTGACACGGCCCAGCCTGGGCCCGACAAAGGCATGGCCCGAGAATAGTCGGGCTGGCATGGCCCGCTGACACACCGTGTCAGGCTGTGCCTGCTCGGAGGCTATAGCTACGGCCCGAACACGGCTTAATAAGACTCAGGCCGTGTCGTGCTAACCCAAAAGCACAACCAGCCCATCGTGTTTCGTCCTTGGAATAAGTGTATTTTGTCTCTCTTGTCTTTTTGGTTGTGTTTTATATGGCTAGAGTAAGTCTACTTTTCATCCCTCATCTCTTTGGGTCATGCCTTATATGGCTAAAATAAGTTTAATTTGTCTTCCTTATCTATTTTGCTACCTTTATCTATTTTACCTCCCGGATCGTTGGGTCAGGCCGTGCCGGGCCAGCACGTCGTGCCGAGGACAAGGTCCAAACACGACCCAACGGTCAGGCCAGGCTAGCATAGACTCGACAATAGTCCGGTCCAGTCATGTTGTGTCTGGGCCGGGCTAAATCTTCGTGCCATGGGCCAGGCCTATCAGGCTGCAGGCCGTTTGGCCAGCTTCAGGGATCTAAACAAGTCAATCTGGTCGAGGGCGTGGACTGGAATGTGACAAGGTGTGGCGGCAGCAGGGGATCGACGGCAGCAACTAAGGGTGAGAAGGGAAGAGATCGCCGGCGAGGAGGCCCGTATGACGGGGATGGAGCAGAGCACCCGGAGGCTGACAGATGGGGGTGCGAGGTCGCGCTGCAAGGTTGGCGACTGACAGGATGGGGGCGCGGCACAGCGCGGCAAGATCGGCAGCTGATGGGATGGGGGCGCGGCGGCACTGCGCGGCGAGATCAACAGTTGCGGAGGATGCGCGGCGAGATCGGCGGCTTGCCACTTGCAATGATACCTGAGATAGCAAGGTTGACTTGACACTTTCAAAGTCCTCAGCTGCATCAGCTGGCAAATTTCATGGGGCCCTGGAGGTTGGTCTCGTAGGTGCTGTTCGCCTTGTATGTGCCGCCGCCGCGGCCGCAGAGTTGCCACGGCTGGCCGGTGGCGAGCGGGAGCGCGACCGCCGCGACGAGGAGAGCCGCATGAACGACGAACGTGGAGCGCCGCCGCATGGCGCCGTGGATGCAGCAGTCAGCAGGTGGCCGCTATGGGATGGAAACTATTTTGCGCTGCATTGAAATGGTTTTCTCGTGCACGTACGATCGTGTTGGCAAGTTGCCACGCGATAGCCCACAGAGACTGAGGTCACTGCACAACGTTAGGAAGATGTTTATTACGTCGTACATTTATTTATTCAGGTGTTCAGGCGGGCGGGTCATCATCATTAGTTGTGGAAAGGAAAAGTGAACGGAAATACATATATACAAATCTGGGCATGTCTCCCGGGAAACCACCAGACAGCAGCTGTTTCACTTTCAACATGCTACTAGTAGTTAGCAAGCCCTTAATAATTGAGTGAGGAACTTGACCCATTTTAAACTCGTAATAATCGAATGGCTGATTGTGGAGTGCATGCATCTGGCACCCCTTGGGAAAAACAAACAGCCGCGCTGGTTGCAACTTGCATGGATGGATATCCATCAAACCTAAAGTATATCTTAGGAGAAACTAATTAAAGTCAAAAAGGAAAAGAGACAGTGAGATACTACTTGGTAGTAGTATCATATGGTAAACCGCTGGCTTTGCTCCACGCGACGCGAGTTCAAACTTGCACCGTGCTTTCAAATGGGCAGTTTTGGCCCATCAATTTCCTGGTTTCCCTCCGCAATATCACCCTGTTTACAACTTGACTAACTATTCTCGATTGCAAATTGTGGAGATTATGGCAATCGGGTATCCACGTGGCAAGTTTATCCGACTGGAGGTAAGGATAGATTACGCCTACCAAATATGTAAATCAAATATGACTTGGGTGTTACGTTGCCGATTGAGATAAGGCAACGGCCTATAGTCACGGTTTGGTAAGATTGAAGAAACCGACTTAGAGTAAGATAGGGTTTCCGATCTGTAAGACCACCTCCCAAGACTATATAAGGGGGGTAAGGGGCGTCCCTTGAGGGATATGCTTTTTCTGAGTTACAGATCTTGAGATCAATAAACACTCAGCGAATCGAATCCCCGAAATAGGAGTAGGGTATTACCGCACGAGAGGGATTGAACCTGTCTAAATCCTTGTTTTCCACCTAACCCATTGAGCTTGGCGATCTTGACTGCACCCCCAATTTTCTATTGCCGAAATCGAGTTTCGACAGTTGAAGCGCCAGGTAGGGGCCCGCGCGTCAAGACTTCTTCGACAATCTCGCCGACAAGCGCGATGGGATCTTCTTCAGGATTCGGCGACTTCGCCGCCAACGACTTCGACAGTTCTCCTCCTACGACTCGGATTCGAACCAGTCGGGAGGAGAAACCCACTCGGCGCCATTCGGGCTCCCGAACAACGCCAAGATCTACGACGAAATCTTGGAGTCCAAGATGCAGTCCATACACTTCGACGAAAGAACTCACCCGGCACCGTTCGGACTACCGAACGCCGCCGAGATCTGGAGCGAACTTCTCATCTCCCCGACAGAGCCAACCCACTCCGAAGAAGACCTCTCGACACCATTTGGATTACCAAACACCACTGAGATCTACTGCAAGCTCCTTCACTCCGAATCAAGATTGACCCATTCGGAGAGATCCACGTCCTCAAGCTCCGACTCGGACTGGAACGATCCAGATCCGGACCACCCGGGCTCAAGGGAGATCGCCGTCATCCTCCAACCATTCGGCTCATGCTCATCCTCAGAGCTCAACGAATATCTCAGCTCCTCAGGCTTTGACGACCTTTATGGCATCCCCTCGGACAAAGCCGACGACTCTGACTGCGACAAGGACTACGAGCCGAAGTGCTTTGACGTCCTCATGGCTGACGTGGCCGAGACCGACTCAGCCATGGCTCGCAGGCTTGCGAAAGAAGAACGAGCCAGAATTGAGCAAGAGCGCAAACTGGACGAAGAAGAGAAGAAGCGCAAAGAGGAAGCCGACAGAAGGAAGCAGGATCTAAGGGCAACCGGACGATCCGCTCAAGAGGCTATACTTCAAACTCGGGTCCACAACACCAATATCTTCCAGACGCCACAGCAGAACGCCGTCGCTGCTCTCACTCTCTTGGACATCGTCATTGAGACGACTCCCCCTGATGTAACCCCGATCCTAGACAAGATCAAGACCATCGTTGCGGCTATGGCCAACGGCCATCCCTCCACCTTAGCATGAAGGCCGACTGAATCCGTGGCAGAAACGCCTGACAGAAGCCGGCTCCCGCCGCTGAGGTCAAGGGATTATAAGAGGCCGGAGCCAGACCGATCGACAACCAGGCCAAGCGGCCCATGCCACCAGTCCACACACAAGCATCAGGAGCAAACGGCCGACTCCCGTGAAAAGCAACATGGACGTCCACCCGTCCACCACCGCGTCTGCCGCAACAACAGCTCCAGCTACCGAAGTAGCCTACCGAGGACCCCGCCGAGTGATCTGCGGGAAGTCCTTGATCGTCGCTACCAAGAACGGGATCAACGCACCCGGGAAGATCGAAGGGGATCACCCGACAGTAATGACGACGGAGTACCAGCTTTCACTCGGGAGCTTCGCCGAGTGCATTGGCCGAATGGGTTCAAGCCGACCGGAATCGAGAAGTACGACGGCAAGACCGACCCCGAGTCATGGCTGACCGTGTACAATCTCGCCATCCGTGCAGCAGGAGGTGACAACAAGGCCATGGCCAATTACCTGCCTATGGCCCTCGCCAACTCGGCCAGGAACTAGCTCACGAGCCTGCCAAGAGGCTCAATCGGCTCGTGGAGTGAGCTGAGGGACCACTTCATCGCCAACTTCCAGGGCACCTTCGAGAGGCCTGGAACGCACTTCGATCTCTACAACGTCATCCAGAAGCCGAACGAACTTCTAAAGGATTACATCCGGCGCTTCTCCGAAAAGCGCAACAAGATCCCCAACATCACCGACGACATCATCATTGCCGCCTTCCAGAAGGGAGTCCGTGATGAGTTGTTGATCGGAAAATTTGGGCGCAAGCCACCGAAGACGGTGAGCAGATGTTCGAGACGGCAAATTCTTACGCCAAATCCAACGACGCCATCAAAGCGACGCGCCAACACCGCCCAACAGGAGGGACGACAAGCAGGCGGGAGGAAGCCGGAATCCTAAGAAGGATGACGGCAACAACAACCAGGGCCAGAAGGACCGCAAGCGCCGACCCGAAGATCTAGTTGCCGCAACCTCCAACTCCCAACGTCGCCCCGGAGTCGCGGCCTACGACGCCATCATGAACGCTCAGTGCACGCATCATCCCAATCACAAGCACGCGGCTAAGGACTGCATCATCTATAAACAGTTCGCCGAGCAATATGCGGCACAGCTCAAGAAGAAGCCGACTGATGAGGCCGGTCCATCGGGCGCCAAGAAGAACGACACGGCTGAAAATGCCGAACCCTTTCAAGACCCCGTGGGCGAGCTGAATCACATCTTCGGGGGGCCGCTAGCCTATGAATCCAAGAGGAAACAGAAGCTAACAGACCGAGAGGTCAACGCGGCGCAACCCGAGGTCCCGCAGTACCTACATGGTCGGAGGTGGCCATCACTTTTGACCGCTCGGATCATCCCGACCGAGTGGTTCACGCGGGACGCTATCCACTCGTCTTGGACCCGGTGGTCCACAACATCAAGCTCAGGCGCGTTCCCATCGATGGGGGCAGCGCCCTCAATATTTTGTTTGCCAAGACCTTGGACGAGATGTAGATCCCGAGGGCCAAACTGAAGACAAGCTTAGCCCCCTTCCATGGAGTTATTCCGGGGCTGTCATCTACACCACTCGGGCACATCGCCCTTCCGGTCACCTTCGGAGTTCGAGAGAATTTCTGAATGGAGAACGTTACTTTTGAGGTGGCCGACTTCGAAACGGCCTACCACGCCATCATCGGAAGGCCTGCACTCACCAAGTTCATGGCGATACCCCATCGTGGCCAGCAAGAAATCCGATTGGCCGCATCGACTTCGGCAGAGGGTGAAATTCCCGCGAAGAAGATAGCCAAATCAGGAATCGGCGAAGCCAAGACCAAGAAGATCTCCCTTGATCCATCGGACCCCTCGAAAACTGCTGTAATCGGCGCTGAACTAGATCCCAAATAGGAAAGCGCGCTCGTCACCTTCCTCCAAAATAATAAAGATATTTTTGCTTGGAAACCATCTGATATGCCTGGAATTCCTAGGGAGGTGATCGAGCACTCTTTACACGTCAAAGATGACGCAAAACCGATCAAACAGCGATACGCAGGTTCGCGCAGGATCGAAAAGACGCCATCAAAGAAGAGCTCGCAAAGCTCTTAGCTGCTGGCTTTATCAAAGAAGTCCTGCATCCCGACTGGTTGGCCAACCCGGTCCTGGTCCGTAAAAAGACGGGGCAATGGCGCATGTGCGTTGACTACACCGACCTCAACAAAGCCTGCCCCAAGAATTCGTTCGGGCTGCCTCGCATCGACCAAGTCGTAGATTCAACAGCCAACTGCCAACTCCTGAGCTTTTTGGACTGTTACTCGGGCTACCACCAGATCAGCTTGAAAGAATCCGACTGCCTGAAGACATCGTTCATCACGCCGTTTGGAGCCTACTGCTACATCACAATGCCTTTCGGCCTAAAGAACGCCGGGGCAACATACCAACGCATGATCCAGAGGTGTTTTCAAACGCAGATTGGGAAGAACGTGGAAGCTTATGTCGACGATGTCGTCATCAAGACCAAGCAGAAAGAAGACCTAATTGCCGACCTAGAAGAAACCCTCGCGAATATCCGGGCCTTCAGAATGAAGTTGAACCCGGAGAAATGCACTTTTGGCGTTCCATCAGGCTAACTGCTCGGCTTCATGGTGTCGCATCGTGGCATTGAAGCCAATTAAGAAAAAATCAACGCCATCTTGAACATGAAGCCCCCGAGTAACCAGAAGGATGTCCAGAAGCTCACTGGCTGCATGGCGGCGCTAAGCCGATTCATCTCTCGACTCGGCGAACGAGGCATGCCTTCTTCAGATTGCTAAAGAAAACGAACGACTTCCAATGGACCACAGAAGCCCACAAGGCCTTTGAACATTTTAAAGAATTTCTCACGACGCCGCCCGTCCTAGCCTCACCTCAGCCCCAGGAGCCCTTGCTACTGTACGTTTCAGCCACTCACCAAGTGGTTGGTACGGTCCTCGTGGTCGAGTGCGAAGAAGAAGGACGGGCCCAGAAGATTCAGAGGCCGATCTATTTTGTTAGCGAAGTGCTGGCAGGAGCCAAAATTCGCTACCCTCAGGTACAAAAATTGCTATATGGTGTTCTGATAACCGCGAGGAAATTGGCGCACTATTTTTAGGGTCACTCGGTCACCGTCGTCACTTCCTTTCCACTCGGCGATGTCATCCACAACCGGGAGGCGACTGGGCGCATCGCGAAGTGGGCCCTGGAGCTGATGCCGCTGGACTTAACTTTTAAGGCGAGGACGTCTGTAAAGTCACAAGCCCTGGCGGACTTCTTAGCCGAGTGGACCAAAACAACAAGAAGATGTACCCCGAGAAGACCTTCAATATTGGACCATGCACTTCGACAGATCCAAGAGGATCACCGGCTTGGGAGCGGGAGTTGTGCTGATCTCCCCGAGTGGGGAAAGGCTAAGATACGTCCTCCACCTCCATTTCTCCGCCTCACATAACGTTGCCGAGTACGAAGCCTTGCTACATGGAATGCAGCTCGCAGTTTCACTCGGGATACGTCGGCTCGTCGTGAAAGGAGATTCCCAGCTGGTCGTGAACCAAGTAATGAAAGACTGGTCCTGTCTAAACGACACCATGGAGGCCTACCGACAGGAGGTTCGCAAACTTGAAGACAAGTTTGACGGACTCGAGCTATCACACGTCCTAAGACACAACAACGAAGCAGCTGACGAGTTGGCGCAGTTCGGGTCCAAACGTGAAGCCGCCCCAACAGACGTTTTTGTCGAGCATCTCTATGAGCCAACAGTTGCGGCAAAACCAACTCCTATCGAACAAGCTGCAAACGAAGTCGCCATGATTGACGCTGACTGGAGAACACCACTCATCAAATTTTTAACACAGCAAGAGATGCCGGAAGACCGGGATGAGGCAGAACGTGTCCGACGTCGTTGCCAAGCTTACGTCATGGTTGACTCCGATTTATACAAGAGAAGTCCCTCCGGAGTCCTGATGAGATGCATCACACCCGAGGAAGGACGACAGCTACTCCAAGACATCCACTCGGGCATATGCGGAAGCCACGCAACAGCACGCACCTTGGTGGGCAAAACCTACAGACAAGGTTTTTTCTGGCTTACCACGGTCTCCGACGCGGACAAAGTGGTACGAACCTGTGAAGGCTGCCAATTTTTCGCCCGACAGAGCAATGTCCCAGCCCAAGAGCTACAAACAATTCCATTATCATGGCCATTTGCGGTATGGGGCTTAGACATGGTCGGCCCTTTCAAGAAGGCTCCAGGAGGATTCACGCACCTATTCGTCACAATCGACAAGTTCTTCAAGTGGATCGAAGCTAAGCTGGTTGCTGCAATCACTGCTGACAAGACACGGGACTTCATCCTCAACATCGTGCACCGATTCGGCGTCCCAAACAGAATTATAACCGACAACGGGACTCAATTCACTGGAGGCATCTTCAAGGAATTTTGCGAAGACTTCGGAATCAAAATTTGCTATGCGTCAGTTGCACACCCCGAAAGCAATGGTCAAGTAGAGCGTGCCAACGGCATGGTTCTTCAAGGCATTAAGGCCCACGTGTTCAACCGCTTAAGTCCTTATGCCGGCAAGTGGGTACAAGAGCTCCCCTCGGTCTATGGTCTCTGCGGACCACGCCCAGCCGGGCTACCGGCCAAACTCCCTTCTTTTTGGTCTATGGCGCAGAAGCCATGTTGCCAAACGAGATGGAGTATGAATCCCTCCGAGTCCGCAGCTTCAATTATGAACGCTACGACCCAGACCGAGTAGATGACCTCACCCGATTGGAAGAGGCCCGTGAGGCAGCCCTCATCCAGTCGGCAAAATATCTTCAAGGGCTCAGACGATACCACAGTCGCAACGTTCGAGCACGAGCTTTTATCGTTGGCGATCTGGTTCTACGCAAGATTCAAACCACCAAGGACCATCACAAGTTAACCCCCTTATGGGAAGGACCATATATAATTGCTGAGGTGACTCGGCCAGGCGCATACCGATTAAAGCGTGAAGACGGATCTATGGTGGAGAACTCCTGGAACATCGAGCATCTTCGACGATACTACCCTTAAATTGTCTTAAGGTTCATGCTCTTTTTGACTGCTAAACTCAAGCAAGACGACTTCTTGAGTTAGCAGTCGGGGGCTGTACATACGTCAATAAAGCATAGTTTTTCTTCACCAACTTATGCACATTCGGTTTATCATTGTCTAATGTTCCTTGATTCGAGTTCAATGTTTAAGGACTGAGAATTTTTTGATGACCTAATCAAGCTTAGGCTTGGTGATAGTCAGATGAAAATTACTAAGAAATTTTACATAAAAACTCGAATCAAGGCATTAACATAAATAAACCAAATATCTACAAAGTTCACATCAGAAA
The DNA here is from genome assembly GCA_019925245.2 of Oryza australiensis. Taxonomy (NCBI): domain Eukaryota; kingdom Viridiplantae; phylum Streptophyta; class Magnoliopsida; order Poales; family Poaceae; genus Oryza; species Oryza australiensis. The sequence goes on from JAIFGZ020000383.1 coordinate 338,923, forward strand.
GTTGCATATAATGTTTACAAGACAAATCAAGGCCGAAAGTGGTTCACTACATCGGCAGCCACCTTTTTGGCCGATTCCTGTGCCTCACTAATCAAATCGAGGGCCTGCTCATCTGAAGTTCCCTCAGCGAAGCTCTCCCCGACTGAATCGATGTCCACTCGAGGGTAGAGTGACTTCGCTTGAGCAAGGGCGAAGCCCGCTCCCATGACAGCCACCTCAGAGATGTTGGTCAAATACTGGTCAGGGGCTCGCCTAAGCTTATCAAAGACTTCAACTGGGTCCAGTGAGCTGGTCCCGACTCCATGATGAAACAGAGATAGCAGGATCGGCATTGCTGCGTTTGCAACATCTTCTCTGACCTTTCCGGCTTGTTTGACCTTCTCAAGCAAAACGTCATATTGAGCTCGGGTCTTGACTTTGTAAGCTGCCAAAGGAACATAATCACGCAAAGTACTCGAAGACAGAGTAGTACAACGAACATCATTACGAAGAAGCTCACCTTCAAACTCGGTCTCCAGCTCGGCCTTGCTGAGGCTGACTGCCTCCAGCTGGACTTGGAGCGAGTAGACCTCCGATGAATTTTCTACAACGAGAAAGGTTATCAACAACCAAAATCAACACAGAAGCCATAAAGAGACCGAGAGGGTTAAGCTTACTCCCGATTGAACCCTGGAGGTCGAGGTTTTCTTCCCGGAGTTCGGCTATTTCCCTCCTCAGGGCTGCCTCCCTCGACACGGCCTCTTCTCGAGTGGTCTTCAATTTTTGCTGGACGTCCTCCAGGGAGTTTAGATGTGGGACCAACTTCTCGAGCGCTTCGGACTTGGCCATCGATCGGCAGTACTCTTTCTACACGCAAGATCTGAAGTTGGCCGACTGAAAAGGAATAACGATGCTACAACGGAAAAATATCAGGACTTACGTTGAGTAGCCGAGTCGCCTCATTCAAGCTGTTGACAAGGGCATCTCTTTCCTCGCTTTCCGCTTGCTTATCTAAGATGATGCCTTTCCTCTAGCCTTCCGAATCTCGCCACTCGATCTTAATCGGAGGAACCCAGGTTTCAGAAGACTGCAACCTGGGGATCTCCTCTACTGTGGCTGATAGATCAGGAGGAATAGATGAAGATACGAAAGAGTCAAATTGAAGATTAAAGATGAAATGTTAATCCAAGACTTACCGGCTTCGGTGGCCGAATCATTAGCGGTGCGGCAGCTGGTCTCTTCCTTCGACTTTTGACCGTGGTCTTTAGTCGGAGCCCTTTGGGCTGCGCCGGGGCTTCTCCGCGGCCGGCGGTTTCCGGTCGGGGTGTCCGGCGCGGTCGGGGCTCCCTCCTTAGGATATCTTTCTTTGGGAGGCGAGGGCTTTTCACCGGAGCGCTCTCGCTCTGGAGAGGGCTCCGGGGCTTTGGTTCCGCGGGCTTGGATGCCTCGGACGCGGCAGCTGGCGTTGGCCCTTCACTCTTCCTGGCAGGGTCTATATCTTGGGGCCGCCTACCAAACGAACGACGAGCGCAGTTAGGATGAAGACAAAGAAATTTTCAACAAATAGCTTAACTTCAGTCATAAGGCGTACCTGGATGACCGACGGATCTTCAGCGCCGCTTTTGATGACGGCCTCGGAGGGGTTGCCTCGGCTGGAGGGGCTGGGACGCCATCGTCCGAGTCATCGATAATGAGCCTCCTCTTGCTCGCCCGGTTGCTAATATCTTCACTCGGAGCCGCCCTTTTCCTGGCTGGATCACTCTGGATCTTCACGCCGCCGACTGGCTTCTTGGTAGGTCGGGTCGGCACGTCATCGTGAGGAATTTTGTATGGCTTCGAAATGATGGAGGCATTCTCCTGCAAGATAGATTCTTATAACACTGACAAGTGTGACATCAGGATTACAAGGCAGTAAAAGAGTTGAGTTGGCTTACCGGAGAAGGAGGTCGATACAGGCTGAAGGGGAGGACTGGCAGCATGAGGCTGCGTTCGTCTGTGATTCCAGTCGAGAAGACCTTGTACATTCGGATCTTCAAGATCTCGAAGCTGATTCCAGTCGAGAAGACCTTGTACATTTGAGTCGCGGTCTTCCCGATTGGGGTCCTTTTCGCCCTCGTACTCGAAGGCTGGCTTCGATCGCTCCTTAATCGGCGCCAGTCGACTCCTGATGAAGTGCCGAGTGATTTGCTCGCCGCGAAGACCTTTTTGCTTCATCTCCAAGATCTTCACTAGCAACTTGTTGGCTTTTTCCCAGTCTTGAGCTACTGGCACGGTGCTCCAGGTATGCTTGGGCACAGGGGGAAGGCCAACGAAGTTTGGCAGGCTGGGTTCAAGATTGCTAATGTAGAACCAGCCCGCATGCCAGCCCTTGTTGGAGGACTTCAAGGGAAGAGAAAAGTACTCCTTGCGGAGGGATCCACGGAGTTGGAAACCCGCCTCACCAACGACGCAAGGATGGTCCTTATTCGGATGCGGCTTAAGGTAGAACATGCGACGAAAGAGTTGAAAGTGGGGGAGAATGCCAAGGAAGGCTTCACATACATGGATGAAGAGAGCGATGTGGAGCATAGAGTTAGGGTTCAAATGATAGAGACGAAGACCATAATAATCAAGAAGCCCCCTAAAGAACTCGGAGGTGGGGAGGCTGAAGCCACAGTAAAAGAAAGAAGTGAAGACGACAAGCTCACCGGTGTTCGGGGTGGGAAACTCCTCACCCGCCGCCGGGCGCCAGCCCACAATCTCCTTGGGAGGGAGCACTCCGCGCTTCACCATCTCTTTGAGGGTGGATTCCCTCACATCCGAAGTGGCCCACTGCTCGAAAGGGATTTTTCTTTCATCCGCCATGAATGTGGTTTGTGTGGGGAGCAGATCTGGCTAAAAGGATGGGGATTTGAGATGGGAGTTTGAGAAGATGGATGCAGAGGCTAGCTGTAAGCGAAGCGCAAGCTTCTGGATCGGTGGATTGGGCGCGCGCAAGGGCTTAGGGTTCTCCGCTGCAAGCTGGTGAACAGTGTTGCGATTGGGGAATTTCTATGGGAAGATGAAGTGGCAGGTATGACCTCGAGGCTTTGTAAAGAGATTTGAGGGTTGCGCTAGGTTTTCTCATGATTGGGCCGAGCCCATGAGAGACCTGTGGCCCAGTTAAGGTGTGGCCCGACGCGTGTCCTTATGGACTTAAGTTGATGAACTTAAGCAGATTTGCCTTGGCAATATGCACGTGTCTGAGTGCCCTTTACCTTTGGAAATCATTTCATACCGTGGTTTTCTTGACTTCATGAGAAGCTAGCACGATGCAATTTGAAAGGTGACAAGCAGCTAAGCTTTTTATGGTTGCCTTGATGACAGAGGCTGTTTGGTTTTTTAGTATTTGATTGAATGATTATGTCAATGCTAACTTTCCACCTTGGTGAAGATCTTTTAGATTGAGACCAATATTATGGCAGGAGCTATTTAATATTTTGGTCGTATTTTTTCAGACAACTGAAAAACTTGTTTATTCATGAGGGACGATTAAAATATTTGTTCCGAGATGACTCAGGCAGATCCACTCGGATAAGCATGAGCTTACTGAGTGCTTTCCACCTATGAGGGTTGATTGAGTTATTTTTTCTGAGATGACTCGGGCAAATTCGCTCGGATGAGCACGAGCTTGCCGAGCAATGAGATTTTTTATGATTGCTTTAGCATGAGCTAAACATTTATATGAGTATGATTCTTTATAGTTCTTGATTGTATGTTTGGTCTGTTTTTGGCTAATCACACAATCGGGGCTACACCTAATTAAGTATATCAAGAGATGCACCTAGATATTTATTTTTGAGAATTGTTTGGATATTTTTCAGCCCTTCACAGTCTTTGGAGCCATTCGGAAGATTCAGGCAGAGATGATGGAATCACTCGGCGCCAGAAGCACTCGGCCAAAAAGTTGTTTGACTGTATACTGTCTTGATTTGATGCTGAGTTGTCTCGTCGACTGAAAAGGACTCGGGGGCTACTGTGGAGATTATGGCAATCGGGTATCCACGTGGCAAGTTTATCCGACTGGAGGTAGGGATAGATTGCGCCAACCAAATATGTAAACCAAATATGACTTGGGTGTTATGTTGCCGATTGAGATAAGGCAACGACCTATAGTCACGGTTTGGTAAGATTGAGGAAACCTACTTAGAGTAAGATAGGGTTTTCGATCTGTAAGCCCACCTCCCAAGACTATATAAGAGGGGTAAGGGGCGTCTCTTGAGGGATATGTTTTTTCTGAGTTACAGATCTTGAGATCAATAAACACTCGGCGGATCGAACCCCGAAACAGGAATAGGGTATTACCTCACGAGAGGGCCTGAACCTGTCTAAATCCTTGTTTTCCACCTAACCCATTGAGCTTGGCGATCTTGACTGCACCCCCAATTTTCTATTGCCGAAACTGAGTTTCGACACAAATTGTTTCAATAGTAAAAAAACAATAAGCAACTAGCAATCCTAACTCTGTTTTTAGCCCCTGCTATCTAGGAGACAATTGTGTAACGGTTTGAGAATAACCAGAGTTCCGCTCGATGAAAATTGTTGGCCTATGAGCTGCAAAAGCCGGCAGAGTGCAGGTAGCATCGCTGTTAAGCAAAACCATGACATCCGCCATTGTAGGCCGATCTACAGGGTTCTGCTGCACGCACAAGAGACCGATGTTGACACATTTCAGCACCTCGGCTTCAGGGTAGTTTCTTCCCAAGGAATGGTCAATCATCTCTACAATATTTCCCTCTTCCCAGTGCCTCCGTACCTAGATCAATTACATATAATTTAGTTATCAGTAGTAAAGATCATATATTACATGGTTATCTGCAGATGCGAATACTAAAATGTCAGCGGCATTAGTGTAATTGTCTCAGTGTTAGCATAATACTCACTATGCTTACTAAATCTTCGTTTTGCTCTGAGAAATGGGGGCCGTTGTTTCTCCGGCCAGTCACGATCTCTATGACGAGAATACCAAAGCTGAACACATCTGACTTCGTAGAGTACTGCCCACGAATCACGTACTCCGGAGACATGTACCCACTGCATGCAGTAACAAGAAAAAAATGCATGTTAGTTTGTTAGCTATATATAAGCACGAAGGGATAAAGTGTTTGACTTCATTACAATGTCCCAACGATGCGATTGGTGACGTCTCTAGTCTGATCCTGCCCAAAGAGCCTAGCGAGGCCGAAATCTCCGATCTTGGGGTTCATGTCTGCGTCCAGCAAGATGTTGCTCGCCTTCATATCACGGTGGATGATCTTCTTCTGTGAGTCTTGGTGAAGATACTGCAGTCCTCTAGCAATTCCTTCTATGATCTTGAATCGTGTTGCCCAATCTAGTTGTCTGCTTGGCTCTGAGTCTAATTAACACAAGATGAAGACATTATTATAATTGTTGCGTACGTCAAAATATGAAAGGGCTATATATGTGTATATATTAAGAGGTGATTATAATATTACCAAAAAGAAAGGTATCAAGGCTTTTATTGGGCATATACTCGTAGACGAGTAGCCTCTCTCCCTCTTCCAGGCAAAAACCCACAAGACGAACAAGATTCCTGTGATGCAGTTTGGCCACCAAGACCAGCTCATTTTTCAGCTCTTCTAGCCCCTGGTTTGAACCCTTTGTCAGCCTCTTCACAGCTACTTCTTGTCCAAAAAGAAGTCCCTGAACAGTTTCTGATTTAGTAGTATATTTACTTCATATGGAGATATATATGGACAGAAATACTGAATTTTGTAATGACTTAAACTCTGACATGTGCAACTAATTTACAATATTTTGTATTTCTAATAAAGCCAGGTCAAAATATCTTTTGTCAAAAATGAACAATAATAAGTTAAATTAGAAATGGTGTACTAGTGGCGCCTTTATGCATCAAAACTTTTAGAAATTCATATTTTGACCGATCTCGATTCACACCATCAAATCAACAATTCTTTTCTACAAGGAAATCAGCAATGGTCAAAAGTTACCCACGAAGGCTACTGCCATATACCTTATAAACTGCACCAAATCCCCCTTCACCGAGTTTTTTGCTTTCGTGGAAGTTGTCCGTCGCTATTTGCAATGACGCCAAACTTATCAAGGTCGACTTGACACTTTCAAGGTCCTCAGATGCATCAACTGAAAAATTTGCATGAATTCGATATAGTTAATTGATATGCGAATGTTAAATGGAATTTCTTAAAACTTCTATGCTAAATTGTGTAGAGGACTTACGTCCGGAGAAATGCCGTGCCTTTTCCGATCTTCTTTTCTTACGCACGTTCCAAAAACAGAAGGACATTGCAGCTACAATTGCAATGGCCAGTATCGGCAGGACAATCAACAGAACTTTGCTTCCTGAATTATTCTTACCTGCACGTTGCATCGGAAATAATCAGTTCAAGTACGTGAAGTACTGTGTACCTTTTCTCTTACTTACAATTGATTACGATAATACAGCGTTAGCTGCTGCTCAACAAACAAAACGGAGTTCTTCCTCGTGCGCTAATTAAAATTTAGAAAGATTAAGAAAATAAAAAAATGAGCATCCCTACATTCTCAAGACTTTTCTTTCAGCTATGATCTTACTGCATGGGGTTTTACCTCCTTCGTGAATGTATTAGCACGGTACCTAGAAATATCTAGCATTCGAAGGTACAAGTTTTACAATAGAAAACATGTATCTCCCGTTATCTTATCCAGATGATAAAATTACCTTTTCTTCAAACAGTAAACTATAACAGTTCAGATCAACCAATATAGTTGTATACAATATAAAAATTGCATTCATGCAAATGCAAAGCAATATTGTATAATTGTATTTATAAAAATTAAAGCAAGAGTTGTATGTCTAAATATTTTTTAAAAAAATTATGAGCTTGTGGAAAATTAAACGTAGAATTTATCTAGCTTTGTATAAAAGTAGAATTTGCACAAAGCTAAATTTTATAATTCTACTTTAAAAATCTAGCTTTGTGCAAAATTTTGCATAAAAACCCACTTGTCCAAAATCTGGCAAATATATATATGATGACGTGAATACCGAAGTTACGTGATGTCATTCGTATATGCAGACTAAACGTGTTACGGCGTTAGTCAATCTACGTATGCTGTATTCTCACCTCCCGTAGTAGCCGACGGCGCCGGCCCTGGCACCGGCGTGAGTCCGTCGGCCCGCAGCAGCACCATCGGTTGGCCGGTGTAGAACGTCCCCTGGTTCAGCTCGGACCTCAAGTTACACCGTGTGCCGGCGATCCTCGCGCCCTCCACGTTCACCGGGAACGTGTCCCACCACTGTCCCACGAGGTCGTCGAGGCAGCTCCGGCACAGCGGCCGCGACAGCTCCGGCGAGCACTGCGCCATGGAATAGATGTTGCTGAACCCCGGGTCGGTCCCCACCCGCTGCCCCGTGGCGAAGAGCCTCGTCGAGTTCTCCACCGCGTACCGCACGGTGGCGTTGAGGAGGCTGATGACCGCGACGTCGTACCCCTTGACGTCGGCGGTGCCGGTGATGTTGGTGGAGCTCATGAGGGGCACCTCGCCGGAGTTGTTGGTGGAGGCGAGGAAGTCCGTGTCGGAGACGCGGACGTAGCATTGGTTGTACACGAGGGCCGCGTCCCTGGTGCGGTTGCAGACTCGCCCCACGTCCTGGCCAGCCCTGGTGCCGCAGTCGTTGCAGTCTGAGGTGCTCAGGTCGCCGCGGCAGAGCATGACGCCGTAGACGGCGTCCCGGCCGGAGCCGAGGACGCCGGAGGCGTAGAGGGTGGGCGAGGAGGAGGCATTCCCTTGGAGGGCGCTGATGAGGTCCAGGAGGTTGGTTTCGTAGGTGCTGTTTGCCGTGTAGTTGCCGCTGGTGCCGCAGCTCGGCCACGGCTGGCCGGCGGCGAGCGGCAGCGCGACTGCCGCGAGGAGGAAGAAGACGGCATGAACGAGCGACGAGCGCCGCCGCATGGCGCCGCTCAGAGCAGCAGAGGCAGTGGTGGGATGGTGGAAGCTAGAAGTAGCTCGATCGATCCATCGATAAGCAGCAATGGCACAGCATTCGTTTTGTGTTTTTGAGCTGACATGCCTATCATTTTGGTTTTGGATGTGACAACTCTGGCAAGTGGCCAACTTGGCATGCGATGGCCCACAGGTCGGAGACTGAATTCATGAACCCCGTTAGGTACTTGTCAAAACCCATGTGCATGCGTTTGATATCAGTTGCTGAAAGGAAAAGGGGAATGAAAATAGACAAAGCTGGTGGTGATCAGTCTCAAGGAAACCTCCCCGTCGCAGCTGTTTCAACATACATAATTAGCTCCCTGAAAGAAATAGGAGTATTAAACTAAGGTACTGTCCTCTTCATCTTAAAATATAAAACACAATCATCACAAACGTAAATACTAAAAAAATTATTATTATCTTTTTAGTTGAATCATCTCAGCATGTATCCAATGATATTAGAGTTTTTAGAGGTGAAGGATTTTAAAAATACAAATTTGGACAAGAGAGGTGTTAATTAACTTTTTTATTAATGCATGTATAAGTGTCTTTATTATGAATAGTCGCACTGCTCTCTACTGATAATAGAAAGTAATTTGATCCGTTGATCTGATTTGATCGATGAGTTTATCTATTTATATTATCATCCCTAGTTAGTGATAGTAGAAATATAAAGAGACATTATTGTAAAAAATAGGTGTGGAGGAGTATAATCGTCATTTAGCACTGACTAAATTTTTCCCTTCTTCTTAGCTTTTTCGATAAAACATGAGCGATGTCAACGTAATAGATGACCACATGTTACTCTGATCAGAGAAAACCATAAATGATAAAGTTATCTATTTTTACTGTATTAATAAATTACTGATTTATCCTTAATAACAAATAATTTATATCATTTCTAATGACAGTATAATATTAACAACAAAAGGCACCGGAGCATGGCTCTATCACGAAACATTGAAAAAAATAGTTGTCTTATAAAGTAGCACTCAGACTACTGAAATTTAATTGAAATGAAATATTGCACGGAGTGCATGCACCTTCGCGCGGTGGGTGGGCCCCATGGAAGTCGCGTGGAACCTTGTCACTACTAGAGAAAGTCACACTAATCCCAATTCGTAACCCTCAGTAGTCCTGGTTGTCAAACCAGGACTACGAATCCGGGACTAGAGATGGACGACCTCTAGTCCCGGTTAAATAACCGGGACTAGAGATGAATCTTTAGTCCTGGTTGAAGCCACTAACCGGGACTAAAGATGGCGGAGCCACGTGCTCAGCTGCACCATCGTTAGTCCCGGTTGGTGGCTCCATCCGGGACTAAAGATGACACATCCGGCCACGTGACTCCGCCATATTTAGTCACGGTTGTGGCCATCAACCGGAACTAAAATTTTTTTTATATTTTTAAATTTTCTTCTTTCTCCAACAGTGCTACATACTATATATTACACACATATATTATATATTACACATATACATATTTTACACATATATTTATACATATATATTATATAATATATATGTATAAATATATAAGTTACACACATATAAATAAACTTAAGAAAGGAAATATATACATGTAATATATTACCAAAACATATACACATATGTACAATATCCACATATATTTCGTATGTTACAAAACATTATCTATTTTGTGGATCCGGTGGTCAAGTTACTTAAATTAAAATAAAACTCCCTCGTGGGATCAATGATCTGCTCGTTTATAAATCCCATCAATTCTTCCTGAGCGGCTTGTATGAAAGTCTCGTGGGGGAGGTTGCCTCTTACTCGCATAAGCTGTCATTAATTCGATCAAACGAGAAATAAATATATTAAGTGAATAAGAAATCGAAACGTAATGTATGAATGGCTATTATACATACATCTATATCGTCCATAGTTGTGACATCGGTCACAAAGCGGTGAATATAGTCACAGACGTAGTATCCGCATAAGTTGGTGCCCTGCGACTATTTTGCACACTAAAGGAGAAATGACGACAGATTTAATATGCATTTCATATTTTAGAACAAAGTAATAATTCAAAACAACTTTGAAGCATGTTACTCACTGGAAAGTTCATCCTCACGGAGAGCTTATCTTTCCAATTTCCGCGAACATCAGCCCGAAGCCATTCCCATGCCCTACGTGCAGTTGAAAGTTAGCTAGTAATTATCCAAGAACCGCATATATGCAATAGCAAGTAAGATGGCATTACCTATCTAGCAGTTCAAATATCTTTGCGTACGTGGACTCTGGTTTATCCATTGAGTCAAAGACATGGATCCGCGAGTTATCCATGTCAATTACTAACAGAACCCAGTGGAATCTGCAAATTGGTTTAGATGACACATATGAAAATTTATGTATGCACACGGGATTGAAATCGGTATGAAAGGAAGAAAATACTTACGCAGTGTTGGAGGGCAGAAGGATAAATGACCGGAAGTGGTTTATCACCAGCGACTTATAAATGTTGTCCAGTGTTGGATCAGGAAAATGATCAACCAATACACCGTTGATTTTGCGTGGATCCATGAATCCATGTTTGCTATAGTCGTGCATGTTGCACTATTGGATCTCCATTCTACAACGGTTAAAAATAATTTTAGTCAGCTAAATATAAGAAGGTAAGAAACGAAATAACAGAACGATACTTATACAAAGCCCGCGTGGCTAGAAGTGAGACGTCGAGGGCATCAAGCTGGTACAGGTCGAATATATCTTCGAATCGGATATAGAAGTCGTCACCTCCATCGACAAAATAGTACTGTGAATATTTGCCCGTTACCATCTGTCCACACTTGCTGGATTCTTGCATGTACCACTTGTGGAAGCGGTACATCTGTGTTGGTAGATTTTTCACTTGATCTGGCTTTACAAGAGGCTTTCCAAGTTTGAACTTGTATTTCAACGGAGCCTTCGCCAGGGGAGCACGGCCGTGTAATTGATCCATTGAAATTCCAGCAGATTCCATAAATTGTCTTAAGTCTGATCTGAGATTTGGAACACTGAACTGGGGTACATCTTTGCCCATTCTCTTTGCCTTAACAGCAGCCTTCCGAATAGTCCTGTCGTAGTTGGACTGCGGTTGAGGTTGCGGTTTAGGCTGTGGCGTTAGGTACATCTTCTTGAAGAAGTCCTTGGTCTCCTGGGGGATTTCAGGAGGCTTCTCAGGAGACTTCTTTCTGAAGTGGGCCTTGACTTCGGCTTGGATGGCCTCGTGCAGCTCCTCTGGAGTCATGTCGTACGCCGTTTTCTTTGGGGCTGGTGGGAGCGGGTCAAGTTTAGGCCTCTTGCTTCTAGGTCCACTGCTGGTTGACCTTGACCCGTGGCTCGGGATGTTGTCCATTTAGGAGTCGGTGCTCGTTGTGGCGACGGAGGAGTCTGAGAAGGCGGTGGAGTTGGAGACGACCGTTTAGGAGTCGGTGCTCGTGGAGGCGACGCAAGAGGTGGAGGAGGCGGAGGCGGTGAAGGAGGCGGAGGAGACGGCCCACGTGGAGGCGGAGGAGACGGCCCACATGGAGACGGAGGAGACGGCCCACGTCCAGGGAATATTATGAAGATCTTCCTCTAGAAAAATATTTCGTGAGTTGTTTCTCCTAGCGTCAGCTCCCCGTCTCCTCCGGGGATATCCAGCTCGAGATCTTCGTAGCCGCGTTCCACCTGTTCAATTTCAACTTTCGAGTACGCATGTGGAACGGGCCGGGAGTGGTAGGTGTCATCTTGGTCTACTGGAATGGCCATGCCCGACGCAACCTGTTCGAGAAGATTATTTATTAGTTAGTAATGAACATTGATTGACAAGTTATTCAAGAAAATATACGTACAACATAACAGTACGAACATACCTTTATTGTTATGTTCTTTAGCAGAATGTGCAGCTCACATGGGGTCCGTTGTGTGATGTCATCAACGGGGCATGGCGGACCCGGTTCAGCTTGTGAGGCCAAATCGCCTTCATTTCCAGTTGAAGCGCTGCTGCTACGCTGCTGCTGTAGTTGAGCGGTTGTTGCTGGATCCAGCTGTTGGCTAACCCAATGGCTTCGCTCCTATGCCAACCTTAGGGTCAGCCTTTCGTCCACAATCTGATCAATCTGCGAGAGCTTCATTTCCATCTCAGCGAACCTCGCATCGTGCTCTCGCTTTGACCTCATTCGGCTCTTGTATGTGTCGATGTCAGCTTGGAACCCGTATTTCTAGGGGACGACACCTTTTCCTCGCGTTCGCCCCGGGTGCTCTGGGTTTTGGAGGGCGAGCGTTAGCTCGTCCTTCTCTCTGTCGGGCCTGAACGCGCCCGAGGAAGTGGCCTGCAGTGCTTCCTCTAACCTCCGTCCGGCTTCTTGAATTTTATCACCAAAGATAACTGTGCCATCGACGAGATTAAGTGAGCCGCCGTGAGCATAAAACCAGTGCTTTGCTCATTCCGGCCAGGTGGCTGTGCCTGGAACGATACCTTGCGCTTCAAGGTCAGCTTCCATTTTCTCCCATTTCTCCATTGCTTTCTTATAGCCGCCTGACCCAAACTTGTGATGGTATTTCTTTTTAGCTGCATTGGCCTTGTTCTTTTCTATGATAGCTTGTGCTTCTTCCCTAGTCTTGTGTTCGACAAAAGCATCCCAATGATCTCTGAGCTTTGGGAACTTTTCAAAGCCAGGGGTCTGGCCCTTCAGGATATATTTCTTGTATAACTCTTTCTTGTAGTTTCTGAAAAGCTCTGCCATTTTCTTTAACGTCCATTCCTTAACCCTTGCTTGTTGTGAGTCTGGGATGGTGAACATTTGCAGCATTGTAGTCCACAACATTTCTTTCTCTGAGTCTGGGAGATAGCTCTGCTCATCTCCTCCTGTCCTTGATCGTCTCCAGTTGGCAACGCTTACGGGCACGTGATCCCTCACCACCCATCCGCTGTGCGCCACAAACTTCCTTGCGGCGTCCTCTGGGGCAATAGTGCGACCGCCAGATTCTACCTCCGTTATGACATGTCGACCCTCTATGGGCTTGTTGAGACCGCGTTGCCCGCATGCCCTCTTCTGTCCAGCGGAGGCGGAGGCGGAGCCCTCATTCTCCTCATCGTTCCCCTGCTCGTCCCCCTCCTTGTTGAGGTATTGATTTGTATCTTCATTCCCCTCCTCATTGTAAACATATGTTCCTCGTGCGATCTCATCATGGAGAAGCTGTTCCTCGTTACGATCCGCCATTTGATTGTTGTGGGTTGAGGACTTAATCAAAGAATTCTGAAAAAAAATTATTCGGTTAATACATGTATCAATTATTCAGAAAAATCATGTATGTCTACGTAAAAGAAGACAAAAAGAAGAAGATGGATTCAGAATCACAGATTATCTCCATCGTAGAAAAGACTTGTGAAGAAGATCACGTTCTATATTTTCCTTCTTCTCTTTTGTTTCTCTTTGCTAGAACACGACCGACCGACCGTTCGTTATATCATTCATGTCCGTGAGTATGTTCATCTGGAGGAGAGGAGAGAAAGAGAGGAGAATGATGTGAGGGAGATAAGGAGGATGGGAGTGGAAGTTGAGAGGAAAGGAAAGATAGAGGAAAGGAGACGTCCGTTCGTCCACGTCCGTTCGTCCGTTCGTTCGTTCGTCCATTCGTGAACGTCCGTTCGTCCGTCCGTCCATCCATTCGTTTACGACCGTTTGTTGATTTTAGTGTTCTCGTTCGTTCAAAAATACAAAATTCACAATTCACATAAACATTCAAATTTCAAATTTAAATACATATTCGAAATTCAAAATTCTCAACAGTCCATTTACATATAACAGTCCATTTACATACAAAAATCATATATTCAAAATTCATATATTAACATTCACAGAGTGCGGCGGCAGCTGCGGCGAGGATGCAGAGGACGGCGGCGACGGCGTGGAGTGGAGGGCGCCACGCGGCCGTTTAGGGTTTACGGGCCGACCAGCTCGGGGGCCGTGGGGAGGCGCAAGGGGACCGGGCGGCGTGGGGAGGGCGGCGGTGGCGGCTGCGACGATGGCGATGGCGTCGACGGCGGCCAAACCTAGCGCATATTGTCGGGAAATCTTTGGGAGGCGGCGGCGCTAACTGCGACGGCCACAAAGACGGCGGAGCGGAGGTCCTTCGGCGACAAAGACGGCGGAGACGGCGTGGTGCGGCGGCGAGCTGGGGCTCGGCGACGGCGACGAAGACGAAGACGATGCAGTTTCGAAGTGCGAAAACGACTAAGTGTTGGATCCCCAGTGAGGCCCTTGCTATATATAGTCACGGTGTCATTTGTCCCAGTTGAAGCCAACAACCGGGACAGAAGATACTTTACTTCCAGTTGGTGGCTTCAACCGGGACAACATATATGAACATTATTCCCGGTTGAATACACCAAGGGAGTAAAGATGTCCGCCCGGTTGGTGGCTTCAACCGGAGTAAAGACCATATCTTTTGTCCCGGTTGGTGGCTTGGTCGGGACTAAAGATTGCGGGGCAGCCACCCGCAGGTAGGTGGACATCTTTAGTCCCGGTTGGTGGCTCAAACCGGGACTAAAGATGTTTTTTCGCCCACTGAAATTCACCTCTAGTCCCGGTTTTTTTACAGATCGGGACTAATTATTACAATGCCCTGTTCTATTTTATTTTATATTCATATATAATTATAATGTTCATATGTTGATATATTTTATATTCATATATAATTAACATATGTTCATATGTTTATATATAATTAACATGGTGTTTCAGTAAAAGATCTATGCCCTCAATTCGAATGAAGTCAACCCATTGGCATCCGAAGGGGAGTCTGTTTCTGTGGATAACACCAAGGCTTTGGATGGGATATCATAGATCTTGATCGGCAAGATCAGGTGGATGGGGAACCTACTACTATGGATAGTACCAAGGTTCCTGATGTAATTATAGATCTTGAAGAAGGTCAAGTAGAAGACATGGATATTTCAGATGTAGATGAATAATATTCAATGATTCAATTTAATTTACATCGTCCATACATAAATTTAGCTATGTAACATTTGTCCTCACGTACTTTCTCCGCACAATTGTTCCTTCGTTATGATCGTTGCGTGAGTAAGGGGTGTCCTCATTTGATAGGAGGATACTCGGGTCAACCGCCACCGCGAACGGAGGTTGCCCGTCAAACTGATCGTAATCTTTGTCAGTTCTATCCTCGACTCCCACGATTTTCCTTTTGCCTGGGAGAACCACGTGACGCTTTGGCTCGTCGGACCCTTTCCCCTTCTTTGATTTGCTAGCCATGTCCTTGACATAGAAAACTTGTCATACATTATTGGCAAGGACAAAGGGTTCGTCTGAGTATCCAACCTTGCTCAGGTCGACCGTTGTCATCCCACTTGCATCAATGGTTACGCCTCCACCACTGAGCCTAACCCACTGGCACCGAAACAGAGGGACCTTCAGAGGTCCATAGTCCAGCTCCCATATGTCATCGATGCTGTCGTAATATGTGCTAGCCGTACCGTCGTATCCCACAGCATCGATGTGGACAGCGCTGTTCTGATTCGTGCTCTTTAAGTCTTGGGCCCGTGAGTAAAATGTGTACCCATTGATTTCATATGCCTGGAATGTGGTGATCGAGCAAGATGGTCCCCTCGCCAAGAAGGCTAGTTGTTGGTCAATGCTCGCGTTGCCCATGAGACGTTGTCGCAGCCAAGCAGGGAATGCATCAATGTGATGGCATGTAATCCAAGCATCCGTCTTACCAATGTTTTCTGAGCGAACAATCGCCAAGTGCTCCTCGATGTAAGGAGCCACCAAGGAAGATTGTTGCAGCACGGTCCAATATGCTTTTCTGTACAAGTCATTGTCTATGTTCATTATTGCCTTCCTTCCAAGAGTTCCCTTCCCCCGTAGTCTACCTTCATGGCTTGATTCAGGCACCCCGATAGGACAGAGGTCTTCAATAAAGTCAACGCAAAACTCAATCACCTCCTCTGTTCCATATCCATTGGCGATGTTGGCCTCTGGACGCGAACAGTTATGAACGTACTTCTTTAGAACGCCCATATACCTCTCGAAGGGGAACATGTTGTGTAGGAATACCAGACCGAGGATACGGATCTCTTTGATTTGTGAACTTCTTATCCTTCGTGCTTATTATTCCCTTTATATTCGAGGAGTATCCAGACGGTACCTTGATGTTCTCCAGGCATTCAAACATTATTTCCTTCTCTGCCCTGCTCAGAGTGTAGCTGGCTGGACTTAGGTATTGGGCTCCTTTTTCCTTTGGTTGTGGCTGAAGGCCATCAGGTTGTGCCATATGTTTTAGATCGTTACGTGTCTCAAGTGTATCTTTTGATTTTCCGTATACACCTAGGAAGCCAAGAAAGTTTACGCAAAGGTTCTTGGTGAGGTGCATCACGTCGATTGCGTGGCGGACGTCCAAGACTTCCCAGTAGGGCAACTCCGAAAAAATTGACTTCTTCTTTCACATCGCCGCGTGACCACCTTCACTTGCTATAGATTGGTTGCCATGTCCCTTTCCAAATACTACTTTGAGGTCTTTCACCGATGCTTTGGTTTAGTACGATGGTCTGCCTTTTGATCAAAATGTTTGCCTCTTCTCCGGACAGGGTGGCTTGCAGCAAGAAAGCGACGATGGCCCATGTACACTACCTTCTTACAATGTTTCAGGTACATACACTCAGTCTCATCCATACAGTGGGTGCAAGCGTTGTACCCCTTGTTTGACTGTCCAGATAGGTTGCCAAGTGCAGGCCAATCATTGATGGTAACAAACAGCAACCCTCGTAGTTTAAACTGTTCCTGTTTATCTTCATCCCACACGGGAACACCTTCTTTCTTCACAGCAGTTTTAGATCTTCGATCAGCGGTCTCAGGTACACATCGATGTCGTTACCAGGTTGCTTCGGGCCTTGAATAATAACCGGCATCTGAATGTACTTTCGCTTCATGCATAGCCAAGGCGGGAGGTTGTAGATACACATCGTCACAGGCCAAGTGCTATGCCCGCTGCTCATCTCTCCAAAAGGATTCATGATGTCCGTGCTTAAGCCGAACCTTAAGTTTCTTGCATCCTCGTCGAAGTCTTCAAATGTTATGTCGATGTTTCACCACTGTGACCCATCGGCGGGATGTCTCAGCATGCCGTCCTGTAGGCGTTCTTCCGCGTGCCAACGCATCATTCTTGCATGCTCCTTGTTCCTGAACAGACGCTTCAGCCGTGGTATTATAGGAAAATACCACATCACCTTAGCAGGAATCCTTTTCTTCGAGGGTCGTCCGTCAACTTCGCCTGGATCATCTCATCTGATCTTGTATCGAAGTGCTTTACAAACCGGACATGCTTCTAGGTTCTCGTACTCCTCACCGCGATAGAGGATACAATCGTTAGGACATGCGTGTATCTTCTGTACCTCCAGTCCTAGAGGGCAGACTAACTTCTTAGCCTTGTACATTGATTCTGGCAATTCATTTCCCTCTGGAAGAATGTTCTTCATGAGTTTTAGTAACTCGTCAAATGCCTTGTCACTGACCATTTTTTGCCTTCCACTGTAAGAATTTCAGCATGGTACCTAACTTTTTGTGCCCCTATTCACAGCCTGGGTACAAGGACCTTGTGTGGTCCGCCAACATACGCTCCAATTTCTGCACTTCCTTTACACCTTCGCGGTCCCCCTGTACGTCGTGCAACATCTGACCAAGGTCATCGGCACCGTCGTTTTCTTCAGCATCCCCGCCCGCCTCGCCCACTGTATTCTCTTCAAACCCACCGTATTGACCACGATCCAGGAATGTTGTCGTCGTCTTCTTCATCTTCTTCCATTTCAACCCCCACCTTTCCGTGCGATGTCCAGCAATTGTAGTGAGACATGAATCCCGACTGAAACAAGTGGGCATGAATAATTTTTGATGTAGAATACTCCTTCTCGTTTTTGCACTTTTTACATGGACAACGTATGAAACCCTTATGCTTGTTGGCATCGGCCACACTCAAAAAATAATGGATGTCTTGAATAAAATCTCTCGACCATCGATCCGTGTTATACATCCATTGCCGATCCATCTACATGGAATGCACAAAAATCGTAAGAAAATTCCACGAAATTCAAATCATTTAAATATTATTACAATAATTATATATATATATAATTAGACAATTATTATATACTAATCCAATATACGTAATGTGTTGTTCTAAAAAAATAGAATTATTTTTAAAAGGTTCTTTTAAAGTGATAAACATAAAATTAATTAATTATTTTGCATCTATTTTAAAAGGTCCTTTGTCATCTATTTTATAAGTTTTTTGTCCAAAAGATTCTCTCTCATCATTTTCCATAAATATTTTTTGAGATAAAATTGTATGGACTAAATTCCTATAAATGTTACGTGCTAAGCATACTTTTCTTTCTCTTTATTTTCCCCAATTTTTTCTCAACACAATATAATGTGCTTAGCAAAATAATTAGTCCAAACAAATTTTCTCTCTCCTCATGTTTACAAAAAAAATCTAGAGATAAAAATGTATAGAAAACAACCGTAAAATACAAAGTGCTAAGCATAGATCATAAGAGGAAGAAGTTGTTAACCTTGTAGATAGCAAAGATTTTTGTATTATCACCAAAACAAAATTACAAAAAATTTTGGCAGCACCTCCCTTTGGAGAAAAATTTTGAAGACAAGTGTAGGCGCTCGGGGGAGGAGGAAGGAGTATAAAAAGCAAGCCATCTTTAGTCCCGGTTGGTGTTACCAACCGGGACTATAGATGGCGCCAGAGGCTGTCAGAACCTGTCAGAGAGCCAGACATCTTTAGTCCCGGTTGGTAACACCAACCGGGACAAAATATAGCATCTGTAATCCCGGTTGGTGTTACCAACTAGGACTAAAGATGTCCGGCGCTCTGACACGCTCTAACAACATTTGAACTGGGATAGAGGTGATCTTTAGTCCCGGTTCGTGACACGAACCGGGACTAAAGTTCCTAGAGAGCCGTTGAATTTTTAAACCGGGACTAGAGATCATCTCTAGAGAGCAACTCAAACCGGGACTACTGTGATTTTTGCCACTTCAACCAATGCTGGTTTCTCTAGTAGTGTGCATAAAACTATCGATCATATATATAGTTGGCCATAAGGCCTGAAGGCCAACGGCCCGACCCATAGCACGGTGATTTGGCCCGACTCAGGCACGGCATGGCACGGAGCTGGTCGGGCCCGTGCCGGCCCGGCTGGCCGTTGGGCCGTGCATTGGCTGTGACCTCGGCACGATGGACCGGCCCGACACGGCACGAACTAACGGTCGGCATGATGGGCCGGTCGGGCCGTTGGGTCGGCACATTGGGCCAGCCCAGCACGGCACGGCCATTCGATGCCATATATATCTCCCTCCCTCGACGCTCTCGTTTCCACAACCGTAACCCTAATCACCCCGATTCCCCCTCGCCGCCCCTCTCCTTGTCCTCTCCGCCGCCACTGCCAGTCGGTCATATCGTCTCATGTCCTCTCCCAGTGAACCCTAACCGCGCTCTGTGTCATCTCCCCTCGCCGGAGCCACAACTCTTCGTCTCTGTCTTCGCCGGATCTGCGAGCTCGTCGTCTCCCCTCGTCGGATCCACGAGCTCTTCTTCTCCCCTCGCCGGATCTGCGAGCTCTTCTTCTCCCCTCACCGGATCCACGAGCTGGTCATCTCCCCATGCCGGATCCGTGAGCTTGTCGTCTCCCCTCGCCGGATCCACGAGCTCTTTGCCTCTATCCTTGCCGGATCCGCGTGCTCTTCGTCTACCCTCGTCGGATCCGTGTGCTGTTCTTCTCCCCTCGCCGGATCCTCGAGCTCTTCTTCTCCCCTTTCCGGATCCGTGAGCTCGTTGTCTCCCCTCGCCGGATCCGCAAGCTCGTCATCTCCCCTCGCCGGATTCGTGAGCTCATCTCCCCTCGTCGGATCCGCGAGCTCTTCGCCTCTGTTCTGGACGGATACACGTGCTCTTCATCTACCCTTGCCGGATCCGCGTGCTCTTCGCCTCTCCTCGCCGGATCCGCGAGCTCTTCGTCTCTCTCCTCGCCGGATCCACAACTCCGGTGCTCCGGCAGCGCAGGTATAGTACAGTCCCTAACCCTAACCCTAGGCCTAACTCCCTATTTTCTCCTTCCAATTTCCAATCCCTAAGACCCTAAAAACCCTTGCTTGTTCTTCTATTTTTTGTTTTTTTTGCAAGTCGTAGGCAACTTGCCGAGCGGCAGTCGCCATTGAGGAACCAAAGTTGAGGACGATGGACGACGATCCTACGTCCTGCAACTTCGAGTTGAGGACGATGGGTATGTGAGGTGATGATGAAGATGATGTGGAGGAGGCTCGTGTGGAAGTGTTCGGCAACATTGATTCGACTTCGGTCGATATCGAAGGCAATGATGCTGATGCCCCGCAGTCGCAGGAGGAGCCAGTGTTGCCAACCGATGGTGCTCCTAGCCCCGGTGCCGGTGGCACTGGCACACCTTCTGTCTCTAGCGTCAGCAACAGCAACAAAAGGGGCAAATATGAGGTATGGGCCAATTTTGAGGAGCTTTTTGAAGAGCGCAATGGCTCTCAGGTTAGAGTTTATGCTAAGTACAATTATTGCCATAAAACTTTATCTGCTCATTCATCTGGTGGTACTGGACATTTGCTTAGGCATATTAGGTCTTGCAAACCTAGAAAGCTTCGGTCTAATGCCTTGTCTCAATCCATGTTGAGGTTTAATGCCGATGGTTCTGTTTCTCAATGGGAATATAGTCCTGAGGTTGCAAGAGTACAAATGTGTAGGCTGATTGCTAGAGAAGATCTGCCTATTTGTTTTGGTGAATCTGCTGCTTTTGAGGAGTTTATTAAGTTAGCCCATAACCCTAGGTATACTGTTGTCTCTAGGCAAACTACCACTAGAGATCTTCATAAATATTTTAAGGATCGTCGTGCTATGCTTGTTGAGACTTTAAATTCTGTTAGTTATGTTGCTTTGACATCTGATATATGGTCTGGTAATGCTAAGAAAGACTATTTAAGTGTTGTTGCTCATTTTGTTAATTCTGATTGGCAATTAGAGAAGAGAATTCTGGGTCTTAGGCTCATTGATGTGTCACACAATGCTAAAAATATTTCTGAACATCCACTTGCTGTTGTTGAAGAATATGTTTTAACTAATAAGGTTTTCTCCATTACCTTAGACAATGCCTCTACAAACACTAGAGCAATAGAGACTCTACGTCATGTTCTGTCTGCTTATATTGGTGATTTATATTTGCATCAGCGTTGTGCATGTCATATCATCAATTTAATTGTTATGGTTGGTCTTGAAATATTGAACCCCACGCTTCATGCTTTTAGAACTGCTATTTCATTCTTGAATGCATCTAATCAACGCATTGCTGCATACAAAAACTTTTGCATTGCTAAAAATATTCGTCATCGTAAGTTTGGCTTGGACATGGATGTTAGATGGAATGCAACTTATCTAATGCTTAAACACCTCATGCCACATAGGGAACCCTTTTCTGTGTTTATTGCTACAGACTATCCTTTGGTTAATGGTCAGCCATTACTTACAGATACACACTGGATATGTGTTGAATCAGTTCTGTTATTCCTTGAACAATTTTATGACTCCACTGTTATTCTATCTTGTGTTTATTACCCAACATCTCCACTAATTATGCATCACATTCTTGAGATTCTTGGACATTTAATACTTATGAGAATGATTTCAACCTTAGAAATGTTGTTGTGCCCATGAAAAATAAGTTCCTTTCATACTGGTCTGAAATTCCATTGCTTTATTCATGTGCTTTTATATTGGATCCTAGAGCCAAGATTAGGGGTTTATGCAATGTTCTCCAAATTATATCTCAGTTTCTTAGTGGTGATTACTCAGCTTATTTAACTGAGGTTAGGGCTACATTGTCTGATATTTTTGCTAAGTATGAAAGTAAATTTGGTGCTGTTAGATTGCAAAGGGTAACAATTCCAGGCTCTTCTATTGGTAAGAAAAAAACTGCTTGGGGGGAAATTTTTGGTGTTGCTGCTTCTGGTACCAGTCTTGGCGCTGGACTTGGTGCTGGTGCCAGTCCACGTGCTGGGCTTGGTGCTAGTGCCAGTACATTGTCTAGGAGAACATCTGCTAGTGCTTTGCTTTAGGTAGCTTCTTCAACTTCTAATATGAATGCTTCTGAGCTTTCTGCCTATCTTGACAGTGACACCATCAACCAATACGATGATGACTTCAATATCCTTAATTGGTGGCATTAGCACAAACTCACCTATCCTATTCTTTCCATATTAGCTAGAGATGTTTTGACTGTTCCTGTATCTAGTATATCTTCAGAATCTGCTTTTAGCCTAACTGGCAGGATCATCGAGGATCGCCGATGACGTCTAAGACCTGAAATGGTGGAGCTGTTGGCATTGCTCAAGGATTGGGAGCAAGCATATGCAAAGGCTCAACATTCCATGAATAATTTGGAGCTTGAAAGCTCATGTGAGAATTTGTATCTTAATGATGATGATGTAAACACTTAATGAATGCAATTGGACTGTATGGTGAATATTATATAAGTTGTGGGTTGCACTCTTTTTCTTTCAAGGGTTTTCTCATGAGGTGTGAGTTTTTACCTAGAAAGTTTTTTAGTGAGGCAACCATTGCACAAAACACAGCTAAATTTATATATAGGATTGTTTATATGTCATGTTGTCTATATTGTGCTGATGAGTTAAGCCTCAGGATGTTTATATTGTGCCAATGAGTTATATGTGAATGATATGTGAATGAGTTATATTGTGCCAATGTTTATATTGTTGTATATATAATATGAATGAAAGTTTGAAAGTATCATTTCTGCTGTAAATTTGAAAGTTCCATTTCTGTTGTGAAAGATTCATTTTGAGTTCATTTATGTTGTCTAAGTTGCATTTGTGCCCTTAAGTTTAATTCGGACCTAGGCTAGCACGGGGCCCATGGGCTTGTCATGCCTTCGGGCCGGCACGACACGGCCCGACTATTGTTGGGCCATGCCTGGGCCAGACATGCAGCTCGTGGGTAGGCACGGCCTGACACGGTGTGACTATCGAGCCGTGCCTTGTCCGCGCCCAGGCCAGGCCGTTTGACCATCTATAATCATATATGCCTTTGACTACTACCGCTCGCACGCGTATAAATCCCTCTACGTGAGGTAGAGCATGATCAATGTTTAATCCTAAAAAAATTATGCGTGAGTCGTATAATGAAGGTAGCACCCTTTAAAAATTTCTGCACTATATATGGCTAAGAAAAATTATATAGATAGGACCCACCAAAAAGAATTATAGATTCATGGTAGATGTAAAGATCTCTGACAGGTGAACCTATATATTCTTTCTCATTTAAAGCTGGGCATTATGGTTAATGTTTGGTTCTATAAATCTAAGATTTTAGCTTAGGGTATACCCGTCAAAAAAAATTAACACAATACTTTGGTAATAATTATAAAATTAACAACATGATTAGATATATATGTACTAAGTAACACGATAAAAGCTTTAATTCTTAGATTAAATAAAAACGATCCACTAACTACAATTTAAATAGTTTAAACACCATACTGATAATTTAAAATATATGCATAAAAGAATACCAGAGACTTACAATGCTAATTTTCTGACTAATTTATTCGACACTTTCGAATGGACATGAATGTCTTAATTTATTCGACGACCTGGCGCACGAGCGACCGGCTGCCGGTGCACAGGCGGCGTGCAGGCGTGGACGGCGGCCGGCGCGCGGGTGGCGTGAGGGCGCGAGCAGCGGCCGGCATGAGGGCGGTGGTTGGCGCACGGATTCGGTAGCATTGGTTCGGGCATTTGGCGACGGTTCCCGTCTTCCACTATTTTTGAGTTTCGATTTTCGAGTTCCGAGACGACAAGCCGAGAAGATATGTTGCCGTACACGTGTATATATATATTAGCAATTGTGTCCGTGCGTTGCAACGGGTGAAGTCGAGGCGCGACGCCAATGGGGACGGCACGGAGGGGCGCGGGAGCTCCGAGCAGCGATGGGAGGGAGGAGCGCAGGCGCGATGCGGGGTGCGACGCAGATGGGGACGGGAGACAGGGGCGCATGGAGGGAGGGTGAAGGAGGTCTTTTTTTCATCCAAGCCCTTCCTTTCTTTTCAACATTTGGACTGCAGGTAGGGCTGGACAAAATACTTGTGGCTCGCTAGCTCGTTCGGCTCGTGGTTGGCTCGGGTCGGCTCGTTGAGAAATGCTAACGAGCTGCGCCAAGGGTTTAGCTCGTTAGCTATAACGAGCCAGCTCGAGTCAGCTCGCGAGCTGCTCGTGAGCTCAACAAGCCATATGCAATGTACAAAGCAGGGCCTAATGTTTTGCTTGTTTTGCTACTCTTTTGCTTGTTTTGTTGTTGATGTGACAATAAATCAATATTTTTTATGATTTTATGATGGTCAATATGGATCTAATGCTTTAGATTATAATAGTAATAATATCTAATCTAGTTGCATCATTATATTTGCATGGATAATTATCGATGGACAAGTATTATTACATTAATTATGGACTTAATATATCACTTTTTACTTTTTTAAATTGTATATTTGCATGTTTAATAGACTAAAAAAATAGAATGTAATTTGTACTTAAATTGCACTGTATTAAAGTGGCTCGCGAGCTAAACGAGCCGGCTTGAGCCGACTCACGAGCCGAGCCGAGGCGGCCTCTGGCTCGGCTCTCTACCGAGCCGAGCCAAGGCGAGCCGGCTCGGTATCCACAACTACTACGGGTTAATTTTGGAAAAACTCAAGGGGTTTTCTGCAAAATAGTCAGGGAGAACAAAATTTTGGGTAGAAACACTACTTGCTTTATAGATAGTTATAGATTATATATATATATATATAACTATATATATAAAGCAAGTAGTGTTTCTACCCAAATTTTGTTTTGCCTTGCTATTTTGCAGAAAACCCCTTGAGTTTTTTCGAAATTAACCCATAGTCTGCGTGGCTATTTAAAAAACCCAGTTAAAGAAGAAAAAGTGGTTATTTTGTTGAAAACTCCTTGAGTGTTTATAAAATTGACCTGCAGTCCCAATGCTAAAAAAAGGGAGGGCTTGGATAAAAAACCTCCTGCTCCTCTCTTTCGTCCTCATCCGCGCCGCGCCCCACGCCGCGCCTGCACCCCTCCCTCCCGTCGTCGCTCGGAGCTCCCGCGTCGCCACCTGGACCTTCGCCCTTCGCGTGCTTTCCTCCCTGCATCGTTGTCCCGTTGCAATGCACGGGCATTTTGCTAGTATATATATATCTATAATCTATAACTATCTATAAAGCAATTAGTGTTTCCACACAAATTTTGTTTTGCCTGGCTATTTTGCAGAAAACCCCTTGAATTTTTTCAAAATTAACCCCCAGTCCGTCTGGCTATTTTAAAATAACCCAATTAAAGAAAAAAAGGTTATTTTGCAGAAAACCCCTTGACTGTTTATAAAATTAACCTGCAGTCCTAATGTTGAAAGAAAGAGAGGGCTTGGATGAAAAAAAGACCTCCTGCGTTTCTCTCTTTCGCCCCCATCCGCGCGCGCTCGCGCCCTCCCTCCCGTCGCCGCGCGGAGCTCCCACGCCGTCGCTTGGACCTTCGTCCTCCGCATGCTTTCCTCTCCGCATCGTCGTTTCGTTGCAATGCACGGGCATTTTGCTAGTATATATATACACACACTTACGTGTGGACCGGGGTATGCCGGGTACCACCCGGCCTACCCCTGCCTCCGCCCCTGGTTCTATATATAAGGAAATAAAATAAATCTCATAATGTATAGGGCTAGTCCTATTATCTTGTATCTTCTATAGAACCCCTCCAAATATCACTCTGCTGATGCTCTTAAAATTTTTAGATGTGTAAGCAGGTGCTTCAACCTATCAACTACGATCATGTTCTTCACGCGCGTGCGTGTGAGAAGATTGTATACGTATCATTATAACAGACTGGATTCGCTAGAAAACCATTATTTAGATGAGCTTCGCTAAAATACCAGGCTTAATAGGAACAGCTTCGCTGGTGTCGAAACTTGGTTTCGGCAATATATTTTCTGGGGTCGCAGTCAAGATCGCCAAGCACAATGGGTTAGGAGGAAAAGAAGATTTAGACAGGTTCAGGCCCTCTCGTGAGGTAATACCCTACTCCTGTTTCGGTGGATTCGATCCGCCGAGTGTCTTTATTGATCTTGTGATCTAAAGCTCTCGCTTATGAAGTTGAATCTCGAATCTAGTGTTGGAATATCCCTCAAGGGACGCCCCTTACCCCCCTTATATAGTCTTGGGAGGAAGGGTTTACAAGTCGGAAACCCTATCTTATTCTAAGTTGGTTTCCTCAATCTTACCAAACTGTGACTATAGGCCGATTGCCTTATCTCTAACGGCAACCGTAACACCTAAGTCAAGTTCGGCTTACAGATATAGCAGGCGCAATCTATCCCTACCTCCAGTCGGATAAGCTTGCCATGCGGATACCCGATTGTCACAATCTCCACAGTAGCCCCCGAGTCCTTTTCAGTCGACGAGACAACTTAGCTTCAAACCAAAGCAGCACTCAACCAAAAAATCTCTTTGACCGAGTGCTTTTGGCGCCGAGTGATTCCATCATCTCTGCCTGAATCTTCCCGAGTGGCTCCAAAGACTGTGAAGGGCTGGAAAAAATATACATAAAAATTCTCAAAAATAAATATCTAGGTGCATCTCCTGATGCACCTAATTATAGGTGTAGCCCCCGACTATGTGGTTAGTCAAAAATAGACTAAGCATATAGTCAAGAACTATAAAAAATTATTCTCATGTAGATGCTTAGCTCATGCTAAAGCAATCATAGAAATCTTATTACTCGGCAAGTTCATACTCAACGAGTGAATTTGCCCGAGTCATCTCGAACAAATAATTCAATCATCCCTCATGGGTAAAAACACTCGGTAAACTCTTGCTCAACCGAGTAGATTCGCCCGAGTAATCCCGGAATAACAACTCAATCAACCCTAGCGGGTAAAAAGCACTCGGTAAGCTCATGCTTATCCGAGTGGATCGCGAGTCATCCGGAACAAATACTTTAATCATCCCTCATGGGAAAATAAGTTCTTTCAATTATATGAAAAATATGACCAAGTTATTAAATAGCTTTTGCCATAATACTGGTCTCAATCTTATAAAGATCTTCACCAAGGTGGAAAATAAGCAGCATCGGCAAGATTACCCGACCAAATGCTGAAAAACCAAACAGCCCTTGTTCACCAAGGTGGCTATAAAAACTCTGTTGTTGGTCACCTTCCAAATTGCATCGTGTCAGCTTCTCATGAAGTCAGACAAACCGCGGTATGGAAGGATCTTTAAAGGTATTGGGCACTCGGACACGCGCATATTGCCAGGGCAAATCTGCTTAAGCTCATCCGCTTAAGTCCCTAAGGACACGTATCGGACCACACCTTAGCTGGGCCGTAGATTTCCTTATGGGCTCGGCCCACTCACCCGAAAACCTAGCGCAACCCTCAAATCTTTCTTTATAAAGACACGAGGTCGTCCCCGCCTCTTCATCTTCCAAAAATTCCCCTTCTCGCAATACTGCTCATCGGTTCATCGCGGAGAACCCTAGGCTTGCGCACTTCTCGGTCCATCCGCCAAGAAGCTCGCTTGCCGCGACAACTAGCTTCGCAGCCAAAACTCCCACATCCATCGCCCAAGATCTAACCTTTCTCACCGATCCACTCCCCAACAACCTCGATCTCATGGCGGAGGAGAAGAATATTCCGTTCGACCAATGGGCCACCTCGGATGTGAGGGAATACACCCTCAAGGAGATGGTGAAGCACGGCGTGCTTCCGCCCAAGGAACTTGTGGGATGGCGCCGGCGGCGGGGAGGACTTCCCGACCCCAAACACCGGTGAGCTCGTTGTCTTTACCTCCTTTTTCTATTGCGGATTCAGTCTTCCCACCTCCGAATTCTTTCGGGGCTCTTGGATTATTATGGTCTTCAAATCTACCATCGAACCCCAACTCGATGCTTCACATAGCACTCTTCATTCATGTATGTGAAGCCTTCCTTGGCATTCTTCCTCACTTCAATGCGTTCGTCGTATGTTCTACGAAACCCCATCCGAACAAGGACCACCCTTGTGTCGTTGGCGGGGCAGGCTTCCAGCTTCGCGGATCTCTCCGCAAAGACTACTTCTCTCTCCCCTTGAAATCCTCGAACAAAGGCTGGCACGCGAACTGGTTCTACATCGGCAATCTTGAACCCACCTTCCCGCCTTTGTCGGTCTTCCTCCTGTCCCCAAACCATCTTGGAGCACCGTCCGTAGCCCAAGAATGGGATGAAGCCAACGATCTGCTCGCGAAGATCCGGCGATGAAGAAGAGGAACCTTCGCGGGGAACAAATCACTCGGCACTTCATCGGTGCCGGCGGCGCCGATCAAGGAGCGGTCGAAGCCGGCCTTCGAGTACGAAGGCGGAACAGACCCCAATCGGGAGGACCCGGATCCGCTCACATACGAAATCTTGAAGATTCGGATGTACAAACTCTTCTCATCTGGGATTTCAGTCGAGCGGGCCCTCATACTGCCAGTCCTTCCATTCAGCATTCATCGTCCTCCTCCTCCGGTAAGCCGATTGGATGCTTCATAGTATCTTTCGATCTTGATGTCTTGCCGTTTAATGTCGCACTTTCCCTTTTCTGCAGGAGAACGCCTCTATCACCTCCAAGCCATATAAGATGGCTCATGATGACGCGCAGCGTCGCCCCGCCAAGAAGCCGACTGGCGGGATAAAAATCCAAGCTGATCCAGTCGGGAAGCGGGCGGCGCCGAGTGAGGACTCGAACAAGCGCGCAAGCAAAAGGCGGCTGATCATCGAGGACTCGGATGACGACATCCCGGCTCCTCCGGTCGAGACCCCGCCTCTAAGGCGATCGCCGCGGACTGCACCGAAGATCCGCCGATCAACCAGGCAAGCTCTGAAAACAAAGTCCTGAGTTCTTTCGTAGAAAACTCTTCTTTATCTTTGCTGTATTTGCTTGTGCAGGAAACCCCAGGATATAGATCCTGTCGGAGGGGATGAGGGGTCGACCCCGGCCGCTGCTCCTGAAGCGCCAAGGCCGTCAGAGCCAGAACCCCGGAGCCCGCAACCAAGTGCGAGCGTTCCGGAGAAGCACCCTTCTCCTCAGAAGGAGAGCGCCCCCAGGGAAGAGCCCCCGACTGCCAGCCGGGATATCCCGACCGGAGACCAGTCGGTTGCCGGGGAACCCTCAGCTGCGGCCCGAGCGCCCCCGACTGAGGGTCACTCGGCACAGAGCCCGATGAAGAAGAAGGGCCCGGCTGCCCCACCTAGGCAGGCAGCCGCCGAAACCGGTGAGACTTGCTTCGGAACTTTCCTTTGTCCTTTCAATTTTGAATCTTTCATGTCTTCATTGGTCTTTCTTGTTTGCCAGCCACGGTAGAGGAGATCCCTGTGTTACGTTTTCGAGACACGGGTTCCTCCAATCGAATCGAGTGGCGGGACTCGGAAGGCGAGAGACGGGCATCATCCTCGACCGGCAAGCTGAAAAGGATGAAAGGGATGCCCTCGTCGAGAGCCTGAACGAGGCTACCCGACTGCTCAACGTAAGCCTTCATCTTTCTTTTTGATTATATCTTCGTTATCCTTCAGTCGATCACCCTTCTGCCTTCGCGTGCAGAAAGAATATTGCCGTTCAATGGCAAAATCCGAGGCGCTGGAAAAGCTGGTGCCTCACTTAAACTCCTTGGAGGACGTTCAGCGACAGCTGAAGGTCACTCGGGAGGAGGCCGCTTCGAGGGAGGCCGCTTTGAGGAGGGAGATCTCGGAGCTTCGGGAAGCGAACCTCGACCTCCGCGGATCAATCGGAAGTAAGCCTGCCTCTCCCAGCTTCATTATGATTCTTTTTGTTGTTCTTGTCAATTGATAATCCTCTTTCGTTGTAGAAAATTCTTCGGAGGTCCACTCGCTTCAAGTCCAACTGGAAGCGGTCAGCCTCGACAAGGCCGAGATGGAGGCCGAATTTGAAGGTAACCTTCTCTGAAGTTGAATCTCATATGCTGCTTCATTTCCGAGTGCTTTGAACGATCTGGAACTCCTTGCAGCTTATAAGATGAAGACCCGAGCCCAATATGACGTCTTACTCGGGCGGATCAAATCCAGCGACGAGATACGGGAAGAGGTCGCCAATGCCGCCACGCCAATCTTGGCAGCCTTGTTTGATCAAGGGGTTGGGGCCGCTCGCGGGGCCAATCGAGATCTTCGACAAGCTCCGGCGCTCCCGAGCGATGATCGAAAAACATCACCGGCAGCCAACATGGGGGCTGGTCTGGCTCTTGCACAGACCAAGTCCCTCTACCCCCGAGTGGATATTCATTCAATCGGGGAGGGCTTCGCTGAGGGGACAACAGACGAGCAGGCCTTAGATATGCTCAGCGAGGCGCAAGAGGCGTCGAAGAAGATCTCTTTAGATGTAGTAAACAATTTTAAGCTCTGAACTGTATTTTGACTTTGCTTTATGAATGTCATGTAATCGTAACACTCTTGTCATGAAACCTTTGTGACTGTTTTTAGTTTATTTATGTCAATGCCTTGATTCGAGCTTTCGCGTGAAATTTCTTAAGTAGTTTTCGTCTGGCTGTCATCAAGCCTAGGCTCGATTAGGTCATCGGAAAACTCTCAGTCCTTAGACACTGAGCTCGAGTCGAAGGACATTAAACAATGATAAACCAAATTGTGCACAAAAATTTGATGAGGAAAATTCGAGCTTTATTGATATGTGTATCAGCCCCCGACTGCTAGCTCAAGAAGTCATCTTGCTTGAGGTTGGCAGTCAAGGAAAACATGAGGCCTTAGCCAAATTAGGCATAGAACCGCCGAAGATGTTCGATGTTCCAGGAGTTCTCCACCATAGACCCGTCTTCGCGCTTTAGCCGTAAGCACCGGCCGAGTCACTTCGGCGATTATATAGGGTCCTTCCCATAAGGGAGATAACTTGTGTCGGTCTTTGGTGGTCTGGATTTTGCGTAGGACCAGGTCGCCAACAATGAAAGCTCGTGCTCGCACGTTGCGACTGTGGTATCTTCCGAGCCCTTGAAGGTATTTGGCCGACGGATGAGGGCGCCTCGCGGGCCTCTTCCAATCGGGTGAGGTCATCCACTCGGTCGATGTCGTAGCGTTCATCGTTGAAGCTGCGGACCCGGAGGGATTCAAACTCCATCTCGTTTGGCAACATGGCTTCTGCGCCATAGACCAGAAAGAAAGGAGTTTGGCCGGTGGCCCGACTGGGTGTAGTTCGCAGCGACCATAGAACCGAGGGAAGTTCTTGGACCCACTTGCCAGCGTAAGGGCTTAGCCGGTCGAAGACGCGAGCCTTGATGCCTTGAAGAACCATGCCGTTTGCTCGCTCGACTTGCCCATTGCTTTTGGGGTGAGCTACTGATGCGTAGCAGATCTTGATTCCGAAGTCTTCGCAGAATTCCTTGAAGATGCCTCCTGTGAATTGAGTCCCATTATCGGTTATGATTCTGTTTGGGACGCCGAAGCGGTGCACGATGTTGAGGAAAAAATCCCGTGCTTTGTCAGCAGTGATTGTGGCGACTGGCTTGGCTTCAATCCACTTGGAGAACTTGTCGATTGCGACGAAGAGGTGTGTGAAACCTCCTGGAGCTTTCTTGAAAGGGCCAACCATGTCCAGCCCCCATACCGCGAACGGCCAGGAAAGTGGGATTGTTTGAAGCTCCTGGGCCGGGACATGGCTTTGTCGGGCAAAGAACTGGCAGCCTTCGCAGGTTCTTACGACTTTATCCGCGTCGGAGACCGCGGTAAGCCAGAAAAATCCTTGTCTGTAAGCTTTACCGACCAGAGTGCGTGCCGCCGCGTGGCTTCCGCATATGCCCGAGTGGATATCTTGGAGTAATTGTTTCCCTTCTTCGGGTGTGATGCACCTCATTAGAATTCCAGAGGGCTTCTCTTGTATAAATCGGAGTCGACCATGACGTACGCTTGGCAACGACGCCGGACGCGTTACGCTTCATCCCGGTCATCGCGGCTCTTGCTGAGTTAGAAATTTGATGAGCGGCGTCCTCCGTCGATATCGATCATGGTGACTTCGTTCGTGGTTTGCTCGTTGGGAGCTGTCTTTGCCGTGACGGTTGGCTCGTAGAGATGTTCGACAAAGACATCGTCGGGCGGCTTCGCGCTTTGATCCGCTGCGCTAGCTCATCGGCGGCTTCGTTGTTGTGTCTCGGGACATGTGAGAGTTCGAGTCCGTCAAACTTGTCCTCAAGCTTGCGGACCTCTTGTCGGTAGGCCTCCATAGTGTCGTTTAAGCAAGACCAGTCTTTCATCACTTGATTGACGACCAGTGGGAGTCGCCTTTCACAATAAGTCGACGAATCCCGAGTGAGGCGCAAGGCGCATCCATGAAAGAGAGCTTCGTATTCGGCGACGTTGTGTGAGGCGAAGAAGTGGAGGTGAAGGGCATATCTTAGCCTTTCCCCGGTCGGGAGATCGGCACAACTCCCGCTCCCAAGCCGGTGATCCTCTTGGATCCGTCGAAGTGCATGGTCCAGTGTTGGAGGTCTTCCCGAGGTACGTGCTCTTGTTGTTCGGTCCACTCGGCCGGGAAGTCCGCTAAGGCTTGTGACTTAATGGACGTCCCGGGCTTAAAAGTTAAGTCCGGCGGCATCGGTTCCGGGGCCCACTTGGCGATGCGCCGGTTGCCTCGCGGTTGTGGATGACGTCGCCGAGTGAAAAGAGGTGATGACGGTGACCGAGTGACCACGAAAGTAGTGTGCCAATTTCCTCGCGGTTATTAGAACACCATAAAGCAATTTTTGTACACAGGGGTATCGGATTTTGGCTCCTGCCAATACTTCGCTGACAAAGTAAATTGGTCTTTGAATCTTCTGGGCCCGTCCTTCTTCTTCTCGTTCAACCACAAGGACCGTGCTGACCACTTGGTGAGTGGCTGAGACGTACAGCAAGAGGGGTTCCTGGGGCTGAGGTGAAGCCAGGACGGGTGGCGTGGTAAGGAACTCTTTGAAGTCTTCAAAGGCCTTGTCGGCTCGTGGTCCACTGGAAGTCGTCTGTCTTCTTCAGCAGTCTGAAGAAGGGCATGCCTCGCTCGCCGAGTCGGGATATAAAACGGCTTAGCGCCGCCATGCAGCCAGTGAGCTTTTGGACGTCTTTCGATTACTCGGGGCTTCATGTTTAAGATGGCGTTGATCTTTTCGGGTTTGCTTCAATGCCGCGATGTGATACCATGAAGCCGAGCGGTTGCACGATGGGACGCCGAAGGTGCACTTCTCCGGGTTCAACTTCATTCGAAGGCCCGGATGTTTGCAAAGGTTTCTTCTAAGTCGGCGATCGGGTCTTCTTTCGCTTGGTTTTGATGACAACATCGTCGACATAAGCTTCAACGTTTTTGCCGATCTGCGTCGGAAGCATCTTTGGATCATGCGTTGGTATGTAGCTCCGGCGTTCTTCAGCCGAAAGGCATGGTGATGTAGCAGAGGCCCCGAACGGCGTGATGAAAGATGTCTTCAAGCGGTGGATTCTTTCAGACGATCGGTGATAGCCCGAGTAACAATCCAAGAAGCTCGGGAGTTCGCGAGGCGTTGAGTCGACAACTTGATCGATGCGAGGTAGCCCGAATGGATCTTTGGGGCAGGCTTTATTGAGGTCGGTGTAATCGACGCACATGCGCCATTGCCCCGTCTTCTTGCGGACCAAGACTGGATTGGCTAGCCGGTCGGGATGAAGGACTTCTTTAATGAAGCGCAGCCAAGAGCTTTGCGAGTTCTTCTTTGATCGCGTCTTTTCGATCTGTGCGAACCTGCGTAATCGTTGTTTAATTGGTTTGGCGTCATCTTTGACGTTCGAGAGAGTGCTCGATCACCTCCCTAGGAATTCCGGGCATATCGGATGGTTTCCAAGCAAAAACATCTTTATTATTTTGGAGGAAGGTGACGAGCGCGCTTTCCTATTTAGGATCTAGGTCGGCGCCGATTACGGCGGTTTTGGAGGGATCGGACGAATCAAGGGGGATCTTTTTGGTCTTGGCGTCGCCGGATCCCGATTTGGCTATCTTCTTCGCGGGGACTTCGCCCTCTGCCGAAGTAGATGCAGCCAATCGGACTTCTTGTTGGCCACGTAATCTCTCTTGAGATTGGGCCATGTCGCGGCTTTCCTTGTCGCATGTGAAGGCTTGCTTCACATCGCTGCGAAGAGTGATGACGCCGTTGGGACCCGGCATCTTCATGCAAAGATAAGTGTAGTGAGGGATCGCCATGAACTTGGCAAGCGCAGCCTTCCGATGATGGCATGATATGCCGTTCGAAGTCGGCCACCTCGAAGGTGACGTTCTCCGTTCGGAAATTCTCTCGGGCTCCGAAGGTGACTGGAGAGAGATATGCCCGAGTGGTGTTGAAGATAGCCCCGGATAACTCCGTGGAAGGGGCTGAGCTTGCTTTGAGTTCGGCCCTCGGGATCGCATTTCATCCATAGTCTTGGCAAACGGATGTTGAGGGTGCTGCCCCGTCGATGAGGACGCGCTTAAGCGATATTGCGGACTACGGGGTCCGGGACGAGTGGATAGCGTCCGGGTGGACCACTCGGTCGGGGTGATCCGAGCGGTCAAAAGTGATGGCCACCTCCGACCATCGCAGATATCGAGGACTTCGGGTTGAGCCGCGTTGACCTCCCGGTCGGTTAGCTTCGTTTTCTCTTGGATTCATAAGCTAACGGGCCCCCGAAGATGTGGTTGAGCTCCCCACCGGGTCTTGAAAGGGTTCGGCATTCTCACCGCGTTGTTCTTCTTGGCGCCGGATGGGCCGCCTCGTCGATCGGCTTCTTGTTGAGCTGCGCCGCGTATTTCAGGAACGCTTGTAGATGAAGCGATCCTTTGCCGCGTGCTTGTGATTCGGATGGTGGGTGCACTGGCGTTCATGATGGCGTCGTAGGCGGCGACTCGGGACGGCGTCGAGTATTGGAAGTTGCGGCCACAAGGTCTTCGGATCGGCGCTTGCGATCTTTTGGGCCCCGGTTGTTGTTGCCGCCATCCTTCTTAGGATTTCGGCTTCCTCCGCTTGCTTGTCCTCCTTTCGTCGGGCCGGTCTTGACGGGCGGCTTTAATGGCGTCGTTTGATTTGGCGTATGAGTTCGCCGTCTCAAACATCCGCTACCGTCTTCGGTGGCTTGCGACCGAACTTGCCGATAAGCAGCTCATCACGGACTCCCTTCTGGAAGGCGGCGATGATGATGTCATCGGTGATGTTCGGGATCTTGTTGCACTTCTCGGAGAAGCGACGAATGTAATCCTTCGAGGGCTCGTCCGGCCGGATGACGTTGTAAAGGTCGAAGTGCGTGCGGGCCTCTCGAAGGTGCCTTGGAAGTTGGCGATGAAGTGGTCCTCGGCTCGCTCCACGAGCCGATTGAGCCTCTTGGCGAGCTCGTGAGCCAATTTCGGCCGAGTTTGCGAGGGCCACGGGCAGTAGTTGGCCATGGCTTTGTTGTCGCCACTGCGGCTCGAATGGCAAGGGTATATACGTTAACCAAGATTCGGGGTCGGTTTTGCCATCGTACCTTTCAATCCCCGTGGGCTTAAAGCCACTCGGCCAATGCACTCGGCGGAGCTCCCGAGTGAAGGCCGGTACTCCATCGTCGCCGCTATCGGTGATCCCTCCGATCTTCCCGAGTGCGACGGTCGCGCTCTTGGTAGCGGCGGTCGAGGACTTCCCGCGATCACTCGGCGGGGTCTTCGTTGGTTGGTTGGGTAGCTGGCTGTTGCGGTGGACTCGGTGGTGGACGGGTGGACGTCCATGTCGTTTGCGGCGGGAGTCGACCGTCGCTCTTGGTGCCTCGGCATGGACTCGGGAGGCGGGCCTCTTGGCCTAGTTGACGACCGAGCCGGCTCGGCCTCCCTGTAGTCTCCCGACCTTAGGGGTGGGAGCCGGCTCTTGTCGGGCGTTTCGGCCACGGATTCGCCGGCCTTCTTGCCGAAGTGGTGGGAGGGCCGTTAGCCGTGGCGGCAACGATGGTCTTGATCTTATCCAAGTATAGGAGTCACGTTGGCCGGAGCCGTCTCCATGACGGTATCCAAGAGCGTGAGTGCGGCGACGGCGTTCTCGCTGTGGCGTCCGGAAGACATTGGTGTTGCGAACCCGTGTTTGGAGGATGGCCTCCTGGGCGGATCGTCGGCACGCGAGATCCCGCTTCCTTTTATCGCCTCGTCTTTGCGTTGTTTGTCTTCTTCGGTGTCTTGCGTTCAAGCTCCACTCGCTCGCTCCTCTTCGGCAAGCCTTCGGCCATGGCTGAGTCGGACTCATCCGGCTCGGCCATGAGGACGTCAAGCACTTCGGCTCACATCCATGGGGCGTCGGAGTTGTCGGCTTCGTCAGAAGGGATGCCGTAGAGATTGTCGAAGCCGGCGGAGCTGAGGTATCCGTTGAGCTCTGAAGATGAGCAGGAGCCAAAGGACGGGAGGATGACAGCGACCTCCCTTGATCCTGGGAAATCCGGATCCGGATCACTCCAGTCCGAGTCGGAGCTTGGGGGATTAGGCTCCTCCGAGTGGATCCTCGCCAACTCGGGGGAGAGCAGTTGACTGTAGATCTTGGCGACGTTTGGTAACCCAAACGGCACCGAGAGGTCTTCAGCTGAGTAGATTGCTTCCGTCGGGGAGGCAAGAAAATTGGCGCAGATCTCGGCGGCATTCGGTAATCCGAATGGCGCCGAGTGAAGTCCGTCGTCGGGGAAGGTGGATTGCATCTTGGTCTTCAAGATGTTGTCGAAGATCTCGGCGCTGTTGGAGAGCCCGAACGGCGCCGAGTAGGTTTTTCCCTTCGACTGGTTCGAATCCGAGTCGAAGGAGGAGTCGCCGGCGAAGTTGGCGGCGAAGTCGCCGAGTCTTGAAGGAGATCCCATCACGCTTGTCGGCGAGATTTGTTGAAGAAGTCTTGACGCGCGGCCCCCTACCTGGCGCGCCAACTGTCGAAACTTGGTTTCGGCAATATATTTTCTGGGGTCGCAGTCAAGATCGCCAAGCACAATGGGTTAGGAGGAAAAGAAGATTTAGACAGGTTCAGGCCCTCTCGTGAGGTAATACCCTACTCCTGTTTCGGTGGATTCGATCCGCCGAGTGTCTTTATTGATCTTGTGATCTAAAGCTCTCGCTTATGAAGTTGAATCTCGAATCTAGTGTTGGAATATCCCTCAAGGGACGCCCCTTACCCCCCTTATATAGTCTTGGGAGGAAGGGTTTACAAGTCGGAAACCCTATCTTATTCTAAGTTGGTTTCCTCAATCTTACCAAACTGTGACTATAGGCCGATTGCCTTATCTCTAACGGCAACCGTAACACCTAAGTCAAGTTCGGCTTACAGATATAGCAGGCGCAATCTATCCCTACCTCCAGTCGGATAAGCTTGCCATGCAGATACCCGATTGTCACAATCTCCACAGCTGGACTACCATTCTAGACGGTATTGCTCCTAGCTCCTCTTTCACCTCACTTCAAAAACACGCGAAAACTGCAGCTCACGGAAGGGATGGTGCAGCCGAGGACCTTGTCGCTGGCCGGCCGACGGGTGGCGTTCACGACGCTGCAGACCGACGCCAGTAGCGGCGGCTACGGCGGCTGCCTCCACGCCATCCTGCGTCCCATGCCCACCATCACCATCCGTACATATGACCCTGACCTCCTCTCCTTCATCAGTTCGTCACGCCAGGCCGCCTCGACCACTTCGCGGCGCTCGCTTTCACCTCCCGCTCCGGCATCTCCACCTTCTCCCGCGCCCTCCCGTCCACCTGCCCTGCCCGACTGTACACCATCTCCGACGCCATCTCCACGCTTCCCTTCACCGTCGCGGCGCTCGGCAGGCTCTACCGTGACCCCGCCACTGCCGGGAGGGTGTCGATTCTCGTCCCCGACGTCTTGACCCCGGCCAGCCTCATGGAGGCGCTAGGGAGCGAGTCCAGCTAGCGCGTGGTCTGCCCCGTCCCCGACGTTTTTGGCCTAAGCGAGCCGGCGACGAGCTGGCGGTGGCCATGGCCGTGCGGTCGTCGCCGGCAAGCTCCTTTGTCGCTCGGAGGAAAGAAGAGGAGCTAGGGGCAATGTCCAGGAATGGTATTCCGGCGGAGTCGTTTTTGTCGAGCGTGGTGCGAAGCCCATTTAAACGAGATGTCCAAGCAACCGAGCAACTAGTCCAAACAATATACATTTTCTGCTCGATCGATCGTGGGCTCGCCGAACCCGCACCCGCAGGCCGCAGCCGGCTCTCAATTAAGTCGGATCCGCAGCCAGCGTCGTCGGCAGCGCCGGAAACAGACCGGTGGTTTGGGGCTTAGTTAATTCCAGTTGAGTGGGCGAGGTTGGCCTGGTTCAGCGCGCCGTTCGCGTAGTGTAGGCGCGACCTGGAGCTAGCGTGCTGCTGATTGATTACAGCGCCAGAGGCCAAGAGAGGGCGAGAGGCTTGTGTTCCTGGGGGAGGAGTTAGTAATTAAGGTTGATTTGGTAGAGGGTCAGATGCTGTTCGGCGGTGTAGTTACCAGTGTTTCACGTGCATACATTACTACTACATAATCGGTTTTTCTTAACGAGACTCTCAATAAATTTCAAACGTGCTATAAGTGATCATGCCTGTAAAAATTGATCTCTAAGAGTCGGTTGCATTATTTTATGTGGTCCGCTTAAGAGACCGTACATGATAATATCCTATGCGGTCCATTTAAGAGACCGCACAAACGTGCTATAAGTGATCACGCCTGTAAAAATTGATCCCTAAGAGTCGGTTGCATTATTTTATGCGGTCCGCTTAAGAGACCGCACATGATAAATCCCATGCGGTCCATTTAAGAGACTGCACGGGATAATGTGCATTATCCCGTGGACCGCGCGGGATATATCGCGTGCGGTCGCTTAAGTGGACCGCACGGGATAATACATATTATCGCGTGCACCGTGCGGTCCACATTAGCGACCTCACGCAATAAACCGCACGGGATAATGCACATATAGTCTCACTTGATCAAAACGATTGAATTTTTATGACAGTGTTATGGACCAAAATTAAGTTCTCATATCGATTTATAGAATTTTCGACCAAATTTAGATATTATTATAATTTTTATAGTCCAATTTAGAGATATAAGGTTTTAATTATCTATAGCAACCCATTAAATGCTTCATCTAATTCTAGCATATGGGATAGAATCAAATATAGGAGCACATATATATTTTTTGTTTCTTTTTAACCTTATTTGGGGTACTCGCAGTTTAATTTGGAATTAATTTCAAAAAGCACACAAAATTCATTTAATTGCTAAAAATAGTATATTACTTAAAAAATATTAAATTTCTCTGGAACAACATATACGCAGTCTAATCCATATAAGAAATTTATTGGAGTATGTAATAAAATATTTCTATAGGTTCATTCACAACGGTCCTTAATGCAATTAATTAGTTTTATGGATTTTCGCGCGCGGCCGGCAAGCGGCCCGCACGGAAAGATAGTCTTTCGTGCGGGCTCTTAAGCCGCCCGCACAGATGATCTCACCACCACCTATATGGTGCGTGCGGGCTCCGAAAATTTTTAACTTCCGATGATCCCATCGCGGCTTCCTCACCAACCCGCCGAGGGCCTCCACTACCAGCCTCCACCGTCGCCTCCTCCGCCACCGGCCTCCACCGCCACCTGCACCGCCGGCCTCCACCGCGCTAGCCTCCACCACTGCCTCCATCGACCGTGGCCGCCTCGTCCACCGCTCCACCTCCACCGGCCTCCAGCGCTGCCTCCACCGACCGCGGCCGCCTTGTCCAACGCTCCAACACCGCCTCCACCGACGCAGCCGCCTCCTCCAACTCCGCCTTCACCGACCGCGCCGCCTCGTCCACCGCCGTCTCCTCCACTGCGGATGCCTTCCTCATCGACACGACCGCCTCCACCGCCGTCGGCAACACCGACGGCCATCTCTACCGCCGGCGCCGCCGTCGGTATTATAAAATTTGTTGTAAAATTATACATGTGAAACTTGTGGTAAAATTATGGTAAAATTGTGATGATGTGATTTTTTTGTAATTTGTGATGTGATATTAGTTGTTGATATAATTTAATAATTCAATAATTATATATGTAATTTAGGAGGGATGTATCTTCCCGTGCGGGCCTCTTAAGCCGCCCCCACAGGATAATCGGTCTTCCCATGCGGTTAGGCCGCCCGTACGCGAAAATTTGATTTTCTCACACAATCTCGCGCGTGTAGGCAGACCTTCCACACGGGAAGGTGCCTTTCGGCCCGAACACAAAAACCGATTCTCTAGTAGTCATATATCCACTTTGGCTCGGCGGTGATCAGCAGTGCGGGAGGCGGGAGCATGAGCATGGTGAGGAGGAGGGCATGATATGACCTACCTGTATGCATGGTGTATCTGTGTCGGTGACTCGATCTATGCAGGAGGAGAGAGGGTCATTCTGCAAAATGGCTCAAGATCTCTTCTACACACTATTACAGAAACTATTTTTCTGAACGAGATCCCCAATAGGTTCCAGGTGGATCATAAGTGGCCACGCCTAGAAAAATTGGTCCCCAGGGACCGGTTGATGGACCGTACGCGAAAATGCATTATGTCGTGTGGTTCACTTAAGCGACCGCACGTGATAATGCCGCAACATGGCGTGCGATCGACCTAAGCAACCGCATGGGATAATCCATTTTCCCGTGCGGTCCCTTAAGTGGGCCACACGTGATGATGGGCCCATATATTCTACCCCAACCCGATACCCCAACCTGACTGCTGTCATTTTCAACTCGGTGTTTCTTTTTCCAAAAAAGCCAATAATAGGGGGAAGGTTTTCAACTCGAATTATTCGATTGCAATCAATATAAAGGTAACATGCTTGATCTCTTTTTCATTTGCTTTCGTTTTTGTAAAATTTCATTGGTTGAATATGAAGATATTAGACTTTTTCAACTTGTTTCTCTCTCCAAAAAGAGTCAATTAATAGGGGGAAGGTTTTCAACTCAAATTCTTCGATTCCAATCAATAAAAAAGGTAACATGCTTGATCTTCTCTTTCATTTGCTTCCATTTTTGTTAAATTTTATGGTTGAATGCGAAAATATTTAAACATTTTTGAATAGGTAATTTTGAGCTGTTTTTGTAATTTGTAGGTCAAATATATTGTTTGAATGACCAAAATTTTTTTGTTAATTACTAGTGCATGATGGTCCAATGTATTGTAAGTTTAGTTTTTAAGTAGGATTTGATTTTTCGTTTATGTAGAAAACACCTGCAATATAATATTTTTCTTTGTGAATTTTTTAGATGGATCGGACATGGATGTATGAGGCGTGGAGAACTCTTCCAGTGTTCATGAGAGAAGCATCAAAATGTATTAATAAGGCTAAGGCACACGCTTTGAGGGATAATAGGAAGGTTATTTTTTGTCCTTGCTTTGATTGCAAGAATCAGAAGATATGTAAAGATCCGAATGTAATTTTGGAACACATAATTCAGCGTGGATTTGTGGAGAAATACACAGTTTGGACATATCACGGGGAAGTCGTCGCTCATGAAGAGATTCCTAAAATTTACTTTGATGAGGGAGAAAATTTTATAATTGAGGACATGTCTCGTGAATTGATGGATGATTTTGGCGGCTCTGGTTTTGACGATGTAGAGGTTGATATTGATCTTGAGGATATGTTATGGCACGCTGAACCAAAGGTGCTAACAGAGAAAGCAAGAGAGTTAAACAATTGGGAGGCGTTGCAGAAATCAGCGAAAGATCTTTTGTATGATCAATCAAAGGGATGTGACATGGATTATACAGTGTTGCAGTCGGTGCTAGAACTTCTTAGATTGAAGGCCAGGCACGGATGGTCTGATACTAGTTTCAACGAATTGATGGGTCTCTTGAGAGCTATGCTTCCTAAGCCTAACTTGTTGCCATCTAACACCTATCAAGCCAAGAAACTGATGTGTTCATTATCTCTTGGTGTTGAAAAGCTCCATGCATGTATTAATCACTGTGTACTTTATCGCAAGGAATATGTTGACTTGGACAAGTGTCCAACTCGTGGGGCGAGTAGGTACAAAAGGGGTAACAGTGCCGCAGATAGTGATGTTGCTGAACCAAAATCATTGGTCGAGCCAGGAAAAAAGATTTCGGCCATGGTGATGTGGTACTTGCGAGTGAAAGATCGCATGAAGCGATTATTCTCGAACCCCACCGACGCCGAGTTGATGAGATGGCATAAAGAGGGTCGAAAAATAGATGGTATGATTCGACATCCCGTCGATGCTCGAAATGGAGAAACTTTGATTCAAAGCACCCAGAATTTGCTAAGGATCCGAGAAATGTTAGGTTAGTGTTGAGCACGGATGGAATGAATCCGTTTGGTGACCTAAGCAGCTCGCACAACACTTGGCCTGTTTTGCTCACCATGTACAACCTTCCTACATGGTTATGTCAAAAGCGAAAGTACATTTTGTTGACTATCCTCATACAAGGGTCAAAATAGCCTGGCATCGACCTAGATGTGTTTCTTGAACCTTTGATGGAGGATATGCAAGAAATATGGGAAGAGGGTCTACAATTGTTTGATGAGTATCACCGGGAGTATTCTACTCTGTGTGCTATCATATTCGTTACTATAAACGATCTACCAGCAAATTTTTTCCTCTCAGGGCAGATTAATGGAAAGATCGGATGTCTTATGTATACAACACATTGTACATATACCTGACCTTGTTAAAAAAGTTAGTTTACATGTGTCATCGTCGTTTCTTACCACAGAAGCATAGGTATCGTGCGATGGCTACATTTCTTACAAAACTGTCGAGGAAGGTACTGCCCCCGAAGCAAAGGATGGTTTCACGGTGCTCAAGCTGACAAAGAGCAGAAAGGTCATGTTCAGTAAGGGAAAGACTGCTGCAGGCAAGAGGAATAAAGAAGTGGTAGAAAACATGTTGCCCTTCAAGAAACATTCAATTTTTTCAAGTACCTGACTTACTGGAAAGACATGGAG
This sequence comes from Oryza australiensis, assembly GCA_019925245.2. Taxonomy (NCBI): domain Eukaryota; kingdom Viridiplantae; phylum Streptophyta; class Magnoliopsida; order Poales; family Poaceae; genus Oryza; species Oryza australiensis. Next base: position 381,944 of record JAIFGZ020000383.1, read on the forward strand.
ATTCGTCATGCCATCATGTCATGCTGCTCGAGAAAAACGTGTTCGACAACACCATCAGGACTTTACTTGACATCCCTAGTAAGATAAAGGATGGATTGAAGTCACGTAACGACTTGGTCAATTTGGGCATAAGGAAAGATCTCCACCTGAAAAGGCTAACGAATGGTAAGATTGAGATTCCACCGGCATGCTACTCAATGACACTAGAAGAGAAAAAAGCTTTATGTAAATGTCTTCGTGGTTTGAAAGTGCCGACTGGATTCTCATCGAATATCAGGAAACTAGTATCAATAAAAGATTTGTCGATTTCTGGATACAACGCTCATGACTATCATAAGATGATTACGGTATTCCTCCCTATCGCTATAAGGGCGGTGAAGCCAGTGCACACCAAGGTAGTGATAAAAAGTTATGCTATTTTTTAGTCGAGTTTCACAGGAAGTTTTTGATCCAGAAGAATTAGGACCCCTTCAAAAATTCGTAGTTGAGATAGCTTGCCAGCTATAGATGTTTTCTCCTCTATCATACTTCGATATGATGGAACATCTCATTGTTCACATTGTCCCTCAAATTATTGAACTTGGTCCTCTATACCTACATCAAATGTGGGTGTACGAGCGATACATGGCTGTTCTGAAAGGGTATGTCCGTAATCATGCTTATCCGGAGGACTCAATGATAAAAGGTTACACAACTGAGGAGGTTGTCGAGTGTTGCCTAGATTATATGAAAGATGTCAACCCCATTGGGATACCAATGCCTCGACATGATGAAAGGTTATCTGGGAAGGGGACTGTGGGAAGAAAATGTTTCTACAACAACGATTACAAAGCGGTATCAGATGCACACAATAGTGTGCTTCAACAACTCGTCATTATTGAGCCCTACATTGAGCAACACATTTTCGAGATCAGAGCATGCAATCCTGGGTAATCCGCCAATCGGATTTTGAAAGAACAGAAGCACAGTTTTTCTGAATGGCTGAAGGATCAAAAGCTACCATCTGGTGAATCACTCGAGTAAAAAACAATAAAAAGACTTGCAGCTAGCCCAACAAGCCTTGTGACCTGATGGCAAGGGTATGACATCGGTGGATATTCTTTGTACACAATCATCAAAGACTGGAAAAGCTCAGCACAGAACAGTGGGGTTCGTGTTGAAGCGTTGGACACAATAGGGTGAAAAAAATCTTACTATGGGATCATACAAGAAATTTGAGAAATTGACTACGGCTTAAACATTCAGATCCATGTTCTCAAGTGCCAATGGGGGAAAGACAACATAGTATATAAATTTAGATTTACGTATGTTGAACGGAGTAAAATTGGACACAATGATGATCCATGGGTCCTTGCTGAGCGTGTTGCACAAGTTTTTTATGTGAAGGACCCTTCCAATGAAAAGATGGACATTATTGTTTCGGGCAAGCAACACATCATTGGTATTGACAACATTGAAGACACGTCTGATTTCAATCAATATGACGTCGTTTCGTTATTTACAGATCTTTCTACGCGGATCAAGCGCATTGAGAGTGTCCTCACGAATCAAAGTTTTCATTCGTGCGAAAGGATGTTAATCCAAAAATTATGAAACGTTAGTTTGTTTTTGTGTACAATATATTTTTGTGAACAAATGTATCAAACTTATGGTGTTACGAGTGAATGTGTGGTTCTATATCAAACTTATGGTATTTGTGTGGATGATTCATGTATTTTCAGTAACTAGTAACATGCCCGTGCTAACGCTACGACATAATTATATTTAATATATCAAATATATTTAAGGTAAAGTACAATAATACGATATTGCCTGAAGACAATAATTTATAATAATCAATAATTATACATAATCACTTCAAAATACAATGTTGAGACAATATATGTCCACACAAAAAAGAATCCATTAATATGTTGTGGGCATAAACAAGTTAAAAATTAATCACTCTATATCCTGTAGCTAATTAACTAATCCTAACGTTGAGCATTTGTGATACACTTGTAAAAGTCACGTGCGCCGTTAGGAATGTTGCTTTCACATGTACACCAAGATTTAACAAAAATGTAGCCTTAACTCATCACAATCCTGCACTTGCAGATGCTACCTTATGGCAATATTTGAAAATGTAAATAAAAAACAATCAAAAGCAATGTATGTTTTGATAATTATACATGTAATAAGATGGATATATGATTACAAAAAAGATAGGTAGATTGATCTTTGGTTGGATCAGATAAAGCAATCCATCTGATCTGAAATTCTTCTCTAGCAATTGAGATTAAGAAAGAATGCAAGCTTAACCTCTTTTCTAGCAATTATAATGTTGTCTTTTCCATATCTAATCTGTGGCATAATAAAGTCGTAGACAAAAAATAGCCATAGGGAAAAAAAGAAGATAGTATTCCACATCACATAAAATAGAATAAGTAGTTGAGCCTTCTAAATTAAAACCTTAGATGCAAGGTGTTGATATTTAGAAGAATAGTTTTTTCCTCTATTAGAAACAAAATCTAATATAATGTAAGAGTCCTTGTTCTATCTTTGGAGGTTTCCCTAAAATTACGGAATTCAGATGTTTTAAACATTTTTTTTCAAGAACATGCAAATGTACTACATGTCCTTCAAAGAAGGGAGATATATATGCAAATATACTGCAAGAAACACTAAAACATTAGAATCAAAAAGAATAATCTATTGAAATACTCACATTTTTTGAAAAAGGAAAAGCTAACTTATCAAAATAAATTAGCGATATATAATCCTAGAACAGTTGTGGCCATGTAAATTTTCGATACATCAATCTGTGTAGCGACTTGCGAGGCAAAACCTAACCAAACAGATCAATAATAGCCAATTGTCAGTAATTCAGTTCATCACAGTGTCTGGAGTTTATGAATTATTCATTTTTAGCTTGATCTCACCTAGGGTCTCCAGGTAGCACCGTTGGCTATTGCTCCTCTATGCCCTTGCAGCAGTGGAACCAAGACGAAGGCCCAAATGCTAAAAAATCATTGCATGATGTTTTAGAAAAAACAATAATTTATGAGTAAAGCTTTTATACAAGTGCTCATATCGATTTAAATGCCAATGCTGAAAAATAAACTTTGATGAAGAAACTTTAAAATTGATATTGAAATTAAGTTTTAAAATTCAAAATTTGGCAACGGCTGATTTTGTATAGAGGAAACGATGGGGACTGAATTGTTGGGATCACCTTTTGGTTTTACTGGGAGTTGCATGTTGTTCTGGAACTGAATTTGGCAACGACACTACTTTGGTCAGATATATGAACCTGAAACAATGCACATTTGAATTTGAAGGCTTAAAACTCTTACCTTGATATATTTTGATTCCAATGGGTATAACATGGGAGAGTACCAAATTAGAGATAGAAGCCTTTATCTCGGCATGACACAACAATGAATCAATAGCCTCGCAGTCCTGGCCGGGAGCACCTCAATGAGACCCTACTCCTACCACTGGCAGACTCACTGCTCCACAAGCTTCAAACTACAGGCCAAACAATTGCATTGATAAGTCAAAATCCAAACCAAAAGGCAATGTAGAATCCCACCAAGTAAACACTGCGAGATATCAATTGCATGCAGAGAGCAAATACAGAGTATTAATCTGAACAACAAGTAAGCACATCATGCCTAGAAAGTTTGAACACCAAACTATAATTAGGTGGTGAATTAGTCAATATTAAAGCAACCAACCCGATCTATAAACAGTTTGGATTGAACAAAAGCATCAAGTTATTGCATCATAGATTTTTTTTATTTTTCACATCACAAACGATAATATTGCGTCGAGAAATAAAAGGTGATGAGTGACTACCATTAAAAATTCAAGAAAACCCCGTCTCTACTTGAACCACTGACAAAATTGAAGAAAAAAAACCTCACAAATTAGGAGCTAGCTCACTGACTCTCTCTCTCTCTCTCAGCTTATATGAGAATCCAGTTTGGGTGAAGCTGACTAGACATGCAAAGGAAAAAATGCAGACATTTTTCCAATTGCAATTGTTCACATAATATCCAATTTTATCCCCCATACACCACCAGCTACAAACAAACAAGCGAAGAGAGAATTTTTCTAACCATTGACTAAATACAGCACAATGCAACATGCAATCTCTGTCTTCAATTGCAGCCTACCCTGGTCGAAATCACTACAATCACTCGATAATTGCATCGAGTAGCTAGAGGACATAAAAGTATATATTAATTACATACCTGATTGAATGGTGGTGAGCAGTGGAGGACTTCTGAGACAGAACATCATAAGGCATGAAGCAAAGGGATATGTGTGGCTGCATTTGGCAGATTCAACAATTCTCCATCGAGCGCATGACTGGCTAAGAAGCAAGATGACCTGAAACACTAAATCAGACTATACTCGGGGAAATAAATCATTTAGCGCCAGAAATAAATCATTATGCACCATGGAAGAGCTCGCCTCACGACCACCGTAGCGCATCAGCTGTGGACTTTGTGTCGGCCTGTGCGGCGGAGCAGCCTGATCCGGTAGACCTCTCGGCGATGGAAAGACGGCGGTGGGGCAGTAATAGCGGGCTAGGGATGGGGGCTCGATGGCCGGATTGAACATCGAGGCGGGCGTCGCGGGCTCAGAGGGGATCCAGCAGGGCGCAAGGCGAGGTCTTTGGGCTTTGAGTGCACGGATGGTGTCTGTGCCATGGATCGTCGGGGAAGGGTATCGATGAAGACAATCTCGACGACAGTGACAAAGACATGGGCGACGAGGCGGAGAGGAGGTCGCGGAAGTTGGATCAATGGCGATGGTGACCCCGACCCTCCGTCCTCTCGCCCGACCGTGGAGACGCGCGTGGAGACAGAGGCGGCCGCCGCCGCCGTCGACGACCCTGGTTACGAGCGGTGGCGGCTATGGCGGCGAGGTAGGGCCAGCAGTGGAGAAGGCGGCGGTGGCACCCGACGCCTACAACGGTGACCCCGGCTCTGTCCTCTCACGCTCGGCTCTCCGGTGGGCTCATGTGAGGAGGTTGCGGCGGCGGCGCCCGGCACCTACGACGGCGGTGCAACGGAGCGGGTGCAAGCGGTAGGGTGAGCGGAGGAGAAGGCAGCGGCGGCGGGCTGCCGCACTCGACGGCGAGCGAAGATTTTTTTTCCTTTTTTTATTTTGACGAATCGCTGATTTCTGTAACCGTTGTTTACACTTTACACGGAGCGGGAGATCGTTAATCATAGAGATGGATTCAACTCATGATACGAGCCGTTGGATGAATAGATTTTTGGTTAGTGGAGTGGGAGATCGTTAATTGTAGGATGAAACTGGTACATTTTATATCGGTATAGATAATCATAAGGGTGATTAAATAAATGGAATAATCAATATGTTAATTAATAAAATAGTATTTACATTAATTAATAAAATTAATATGTGCATTGATATTTTTAGTTTTATATATAGTTGAGCAAATTATATATGTCAAATATAGGAGCACATATATATTTTATGTTTCTTTTTTAACATTAAGGGTCTATAGATTGTTACCAAGTGATGTGCAGTGCAGCGAAAAAACTACGTTGCAGTAGCCGACCCAACGTACGCACGTCAGGAAGTCTTGCCAATTTTGGACCGCCTTGCCCGACCTCGCCGACCTTGGACCGTCTTGCCCGACCTCACCGACCTCGGACAATCTCGCCCGACCTCTTCGCCGACCACCTTGCCGACCTCTTCGCCCGACCGCTCGACCTCCCAACCTCACGAACAAGAGGTCGAGAGATTTGCTGAATAAGAAGCCAATTTGATGTCGTTTCAATCCGACAAGTCTCGCCAACTTACACCGCAACGTAGTGATGTCTCTATCGGTATCCATACATCTAGGGAGAGAATACCAAACACCCGTGTGCTAGCACGCGATGCAAGGCTAGGGTTTGGCTCGAAAGTCGATGACTAGGGTTTCGTGGAAGATCTCGACTCGGCGACTTGAAGTCGCGCGTGTGTTCTGTTGTCTATTGCAACGTCGATCTCCACCCCACGCGCCTCTTTATATGGAGTTGGCCAACTGGGCCTAAAGGCCCATTGGGACTCCATGTCTGGTTGGATCCCTATCCGATTGAGCCGTATCCGAGTCAAACTCGAATGGCTGTTCTATCCTGTTAAGTGTGGGACCCTGTAGGCTCAGGTATACTTGGTTCCGACCCGAGAACACTTCTCGGCTGACCTGACAACAGCGTCCCCTAGCAGAACTGTTGATGAGAAATTTCTCTCACGCGCTGGCCTGGGAGATCTGCTTAACTCCAGTGCAGGTCCTTCTCGGCTACCTGTGCTGTGCAGGGCGTGCCAGTTGATTTGATCTGTTAACCAACAAGAGAAACAAAGGAATATGCGTTAAGTGTTAGGTTAGATCCCCACTAGATCGGCTGAGGGAATCCATGAGCATATATATGCTATCCTAAAATATATTTAAGCCAAACGACTGGAATGGATCGGCTATACCAAGACAGCATCAGTCGTGTAACCTAAATACAGTAAAGGATAATAAATATATGAATCGATAACCTAGCCGATCTTGGAAAGCTAACGATGAATTGGCTAGTACTCCGATGAATCTTATGAAAAGATACCACTCTTGAACCAGATGCGCATAGCCCGGAAATCGGTCGTCGGCCGCCGATGGCGGGCCGATTTCGGCTAGTAACGTCCGACAAGAATGTGATCTTAACATAAGAGGCAGTCCTAATATAAATCTAATAATAAATATATTAAAAGAAGCATATCGGGCGAGATAAGGCCGGTGAAACCCCGGCATGTCTCTAAACAATATAAATCTTAGCCGAACAGATCATTGATAGTTCTAAAAGGACTTAATAGTTCGAACCCGATGCAACATTAAGTATAAAAAGAAAAACCTAGTCTATTGCAGTCGATTTATATCCCTCGAGACGGTGGATACCGCATATAAACCAGCCAACCTTTAGATCTAGCCCTATCGGCTGCAAGTTCTTGATAGAACTAGCCAATGGCAAGATAGATCTAAACATTAGTCTAATTTATATGTGCTATATGATAAGTAGCGCAGTATAAACTCTTGAATCTAATGTGTCATTACGATGGAAGCACTAGAAACAACAGATCATACCACTAATGACAAGCATTTACCTAGATCTGGGGATCGAAATGATGCAGCCCGTAGCCAAACAAACTGCTCGTCTGAAGAAAAAGGTTGGCGTTGCACCGAAGGTTTGATTGATTGTGATTGGTTTTTTTTACAGGGGGTCTCGGGTCCTATTTATACCCAAGATACAATTATCTGTACAAACCCTGGACTCTATCTAAACTACTATTTAAAACACAACATTATCCCGAGAAGGACCCATGTTGTGCTACAACTAACAGTTTAAACAAACTCCTAAATTACAGATATAATTGCCGTTACAGGACTCTATCCATAGGTCGCAATATCGTTTAACGCGCAACTAACAACCGAATCTTCTATTTATCCTCAAACTGCTTCACCAGAAACGATTTTATCTTTTCCGGACCTGGAATCGGCTATCGGCTGCCATTGTCCGATCCAACCTTAGCCGATTGGCCTCGCAGCCGATCACTCCTCAGCCGATGCGGCCTCTGTTTCCACACCAAACCAGCCGATCCGATTCTGCTTCGCCTTTGCAGACTTAAGGACTCAATTACAAAATTTCAGTGTTAACACATGCCCCACAAGTCCGTGATACGAAGTGTTATGGATTTGCTTGCCTGTTCAAACTCCCGCTCTTTTCTTGACCTAAACCGCTTCGGCTTCTCCCCAAGTGCCCTTTAAATATCCACTCTCCTCGGCCGAGACGCTTACGCCTTCAAAATGCACTCAGTCTCTTCGCATACAAGCCTCTCCCTTCTCTCTCCTCTCCGGCGGTTTCACCGGAGTCCGTCAAATCTCAGCGTTCTTTGCAACCCGGACTTCATCTTCGCCCAAACGACCCTGATGGCCTCCACCGTCGCTGCGTCAAGCGCCTCCGTCACGCCAGCCACCACCGCCACACCAATTGTAGGCGCCGCGCCAACCACGCCTTGTTGTTCCGGCGCGCCATTGCCGAGTTTCCGAGGTACTCTGTTTGATCCGAACTCCTTCTTCGTTCGAATTTACTTCTCCAACCATAGTTGCATTAATCTTGCATTCAACCAATTTTTGAGTAGCACTTTCCTTCGTTTTTTTCTTGATTAGTACTTTTTCCTTCTTCGAACTGTAATATGCAACCGTTCTTGATTAGCGCCCCTTTTTTTCTTTTTTTCGAACTATAGCACTGTCACATCAAGTGCTTATCCCAAATCGACACAAGCCCAGAGGTTTTTCTCGGCCCCATCGGCAAAATTGATCCAGCCGATGTGATTATGGCCGAGACCAACGAATCCCCTTCAACACCGCCAAGCCATCTCTCACCCATTGGAATGGGACATTTAAGTCATGGCCGATGACCGACGCCGCTTGGGTCGAGTGGTACAAGAGAATGCAATCGGCCAAATACACTCAATGGGAGGAGACCGGGATAGCCCAAGGCTTGGCTTTGTCCATTGCCAGCATGGAGAAGGACGAGCCGCTTCTGTCGGCTACAACGTATTTCTGGAATGACAGCTTCAACGCTTTCATCTTCCGACAAGGGCCGATGACAGTCACATTGGCCGACGTGTACATGACAACCGGCTTGGACATCAAGTCATCGGCCAACCCCAGCAACCTGAGCCGAAAGGGACAGCACCAGTTCAAAACCAAGGCCATCGACGGGTGGAACGGCTTCATCGCACAGAACATGAAAGATGGACCCATCGGCCACAGGGAGCACGCCGCATTTCTGATGATGTGGCTTGAAAAATTTTTGTTTTGTGGATCGAGCTGCGGGCCGACTGCCAACTGGCAAGTCATAGCCGAAATCTTGGCTGATGGGGGCAAGCTCGCACTGGGGAAGTATCTCCTCGGCTATTTATATCAAATGTTGCATCAGGCCACCGTGAAGATAGCCGCCAATGCCCCAATCAACACCGGTGGCCCCTGGTGGTTCTTGCAGATCTAGCTGGTGCTCGCAACCCAAAGGCTGGTCGGCTCTCTCTCACAAATGCCATATTCCCAAGGCTGGAGCCGATCGAAGACGAGGACGGCAACGAGATCACCACCACCAGGTGCATGAGCTACGGAGAAGCAGCAGCCGCTCATGTAGGCTCAAGGCAATCGGCCGAACTACTGGCCGAATGGTTCATCGCCCTTTATGACGGGCTGTCTCGCGAGAACCGCGCCTAGTACTTCTACTGGGACCGGGGACTGTTTGAGTTGCCGGCCGACTTCAACTGGGAAGACATCAACTCAGTCGACAACACAAGGTGCAGGGAGCTGTTCATCGCCGCTCTGTCCCCCTGCATCTTGCCGACTGGAATCCATCAGGGCCGATCAGTGGCGAAGAGCTACGAGTTTTATTACCTGGTATCGGCAGCAAGGCAGTTCGGTCTTGGGCAGATGCCCATTGGCTTTTATTACGCCGACAAGATTGAAACGAGGGGAGTGGTAACCCAAGATTTGATAATGCATCGGCTGTTGAACATAGTCGGCCCTCCCCTCGGCGAGATCGGCGCGATGACCCTGTCGCTCAGGAAGAGCGCGGCCTATGACCAATGGTGGGCCGAAATCAAACGCCACATCTTTCACCAGCGGTCATCACATTACGCCGATCTGCTCCTGCCCAAAGAAATCCCTTCGGTAAGCTTCGAAGTCCAAACGATTTTACTCTTCTTATCATCGGCTGATATAGTCGATTAACATTTCTCCTTTGGCTTGCAGGAGACGGAGATAGAGTGGCCGACGGTGAGCGACTCCGGGCGCCCCATCGAATACCGTCTAGGTGTTCTGGATGGTGGTGGCCTCGCTCCGTCGTCCATCAGCTGGGGGGCGCTGAAACTGGCATCGTTGCTGCGAGGGCAGGTGCGCCAGCCGATTGCCCAGAAGAAAAGGGCTGCACCACCCCTACAGCCATCAGCCGTGCCTGCCCCCAAGAAACTAAAGGAGAAGAAGCCGACAACGCCAGCCGACAGCCTCCCCCCTTAGACTCGGCCGTCGCGCAGTTCCTCGACACCATCGCCAGCGAGGAAGTGCCGGTGGCTGTTGGAGCGGCGGCCGAACCTGGGAGTTCGAGCCATGAGTCCGTCAATGCCCCAGCCGACGCTCCACCGGTCCCAAGTCCTCCAGCAAGAAATCGGCCGGTAAGCCCCCATTTCACCAAGTTCGGCTTCATAATGATATTATTTGCATCTGACCGAACAATTCTTTTTAGGTCAAGAAATTGGCCGGCCGCACTTCACGCCCCGTGCCATCGGTAATCGTCTCTTGCCACTTGACCTATAGAAATTAGACGATTTGTCCGCTAACTCTTCTTTTGCAGCCCCCACGATCTCCGTCGGCTGCCCCCCAGGCGTCCAGCGAGTATGCTGCGCCTGCCACGGGCGGCGGCAACGACGTCGACGAAGAGGCCCCGACAGCCGCAGGCGGCGATCCAGTCGAGCCGACCGCTTCGACCCCGGTGCCAACGGTAAGCTGACTGAAACTGACGATCGGCTTCTGTCAACTTAATGTCTTCTGATCATCTCTCTTTTCTGCAGAACATAGCCGACCTCCTCAATTTTGACTTGTCGGAGTTTGAGGAGTCCGGCAAAATCGGCGAAGAGGCATTGGTGACGTCGGCTAAGGACCTGAGGGCCACCCTAGCCGACATCGGCAACCGGCTGGAGGCCTCACTGGATGCACTGGTGGTCGACAGCGGTTTGATATGCGCACATTTCAAAGAAATTCAAGGCCAGTTGCCGGAAGCTCTAGCCGACGCCATTGTGCCGGCCACCTTCATGGAAACCCACCAGCTCAAGTACGAACGGGCATGACAGCGGATAGCCGATCGCCGCGAGAACTAGGCACGGTCGGCCACCCTCCAGTCGACCAAGAACGCCATTGAGAGCTGGAAAGTTGCCTTCGACCGCCTGAAGACTAAGCCGACGGCCAAGCTCGAGCAACTCCTCGCACGCCAAGATCAGCTGATGGCCGATCTCGTTCAAGTCACGAACGAGATCGATGTCCATAAGGAGTACATGGCTGGTTTGCCGGCCGAGATCGAAGCTCAACGCCAAGGCATCAAGGCGGCTGTGGCACACTTGCGAGACCTGGTGAAGGGCATCCAGCCGGTGGCAGGGTCCGAGGCCGACGACGTCAGGGCCATTGAAGAGATAGACCAGATCAGGCGGACGGCGTTGTCGGCCATAGCCGATTTCTTAAAACAATGAGCTTGTAATATTCTAACATTCTGAAGTTGTCTACTGCCTCTTGTATTATACTTGTCATACTTTTGTGCTGAGATTGGACCTTAATCACTTCACTCGTACTTGTAATCGGCTTTGACTTATGTGTAATATAGTTTATCAATTTTTTGCCGCTGTGCTTGTAGATAAGATCGGCTTTCGGTCACGCGTAGTGTCTTGAATTGCTCATGCCGAAATCGGCCCCAGCCGCCCGTATCGCTTCATGTTGCCGATTCCGAGACCACACCACAACCGTTGATGTCGGCGCTTGAATTACGGCCGTCGATCCAAATCACTTCCAACGCTTTTATTTGGACTGCCGATTAGGAGGCTTAAAAGTTGCAAAAATCTTTCAAAAATCCGACGCCCGATTTTGCAATCGGCTCGTGTATGTATATGCCCCCAAGTTTTGTTGAATGCTTCGGTGTCGACAAAATTGTGAGTTCGATCCGTTCGCACATCATTGCCGTCCCTCTCGACCAATCATTAGCTGATCGTAGAAAACTTGGCAAAAAACGTTGCATAAAAATGCCTAACGGCGATGTCTTGTTAAAGCAAGACATCGATTGTCGTAAATCGGCTTAAGCAACCAGAGCCGAATCACAAGTTGATCCATACGCTTAGGTAATATTTCTTCAGGTATTTTTCATTAAGAGCCCTTCCAAATACTTCTCCGCCCAGCCCTTTGAGCATGTAAGCTCCTTTAGAGACGCATTTGTGGATCTTGAAAGGCCCTTCCCAATTTGGTGACCACTTGCCAAATTTGTTGTCTCTAGATCCAATCGGCAGTATCAATTTCCAAACGAGTTCGCCTTCCTCAAAAGATTTAGGCACCACCTTTTTATTATAATGTCTGGCTACTCATTCTTTATCCTTTGTGACTTTTTCCAAGGTCCTCAGCCTGGATAAAACTAAATCTTCCGATTCGTCCACCATCAGGTGATAATAATCGTCGGCTGTGAGTTGATCCTGTAGCTGAATGCGCCTTGAGCCGACGACACTTTCCCATGGCAGCACTGCCTCATGTCCGTAGACCAGCTTGTACGGAGGGACTTGAATTGACCCATGGCATGCCATCCGATACGCCCACAGTAATTTGGCTAATCGGTTGTGCCACTGTTTAGGGTACTCAGAGATCTTTCTTTTAATCAATTTGATCAAACTTTTGTTTGAGGCCTCGGCTTGTCCGTTGGCTTGTGCGTAGTACGGCGAAGAATTAAGCAACTTGATCCCCATGCCGTCGGCAAACTGAACAAATTCATCCGATACAAAGATAGATCCCTGGTATGTTGTTATTGTTTGTGGAACGCCAAATCGGTAGATGATATGTTCTTTGACAAACTAGATTGCGTCCTTAGAATCCACTTTTCTGAGAGGAATCGCCTCCACCCATTTTGTGAAGTAATCTGTCGCCACCAGGATAAATTTATGTCCTTTGCTTGAGAGTGGATTGATCTGGCCGATCATATCAATGCCCCATCCTCTGAACGGCCATGGCTTAATAATTGGGTTCATAGCCGATGCTGGTGCTCGTCGTATGGTGCCAAACTTCTGACAATCTTGGTAGCCCTTGTAATACTTGAAACAATCCTCCAGCATCGTCGGCTAGAAATACCCTACTCGACGAAGCAGCCACTTCATTTTGTGGGCCAATTGATGTGTGCCACAGATTCCTTCATGTATTTCTCCAATGGCCACTGTAGCCTGATCGGCTCCCAAACACTTGAGTAGCACGCCGTCAATCGTTCGATAGTACAGATCTTCATCGAGCAACACGTATCGCAATGCCTTGTACCGTAGCTTCCTTGTAGCCGATTGAGAGGGGTTTTTGAGATAGTTGTAAACTTCAAACCTCCAATCATCGGCTGTGATGACGGCAACGTCTATGTCGATTTCTTTCGACATCGACCGATAGCCCGATGCCCCCTGAGCCAAGTCATTGGCCTCTGAGTTCTGCTCTCTGGGGATATGTTTCAAAGTAACCAGCCAAAAACCGTCCATTTGTTCCCGGCATTGCCGATAATAGACCATCAGCGCGTCGTTTTTGCATTCATATTCTCCTGATAATTGGCTGATGACCAACAATGAATCTCCCATTATTTCGATGGCGTCGGCTTCAACTTCCTTGAGTAGATGTAATCCTTTAAGGACGGCTTCGTATTCGGCTTGGTTGTTTGTAGCGTGGGGGTTGATGGCAAAAGCAAACTTGAAGCTTGCCCCCTGGGCGAAATAATGACCAAGCCGATGCCACAGCCGTTGGTGCAAACCGAGCCGTCGAACGTCAAAGTCCAAGGCATAATTTCCACTGAGCCGATTGAGTTGTTTTTGTGCTCCACAATGAAATCGGCTATGGCTTGCCCCTTGACTGCCCTTGGTGCCTGATACCTCAGATCGAATTCTGTTAGCGCGAAAATCCACTTCCCAATTCTTCCTTTGAGCACTGGAGCTGATAGCATATACTTAACTACATCGGCTTTACAGATTACTATGCACTCGTTGGATAGCAGATAGTGCCTTAACTTCGTACATGAAAAATATAGGCATAGGCATAGCTTCTCCACAGGTGAATACCTCGTCTCCGTGTCTAGCAACCGTCGGCTGAGATAGAAGATGGTCTTTTCTTTGTCGTTGACCTCTTGGATTAGGACGGAGCCGATTGATTTATCATCGGCTGGTAGGTACAGTTTGAACGCTATTCCCTTTTGTGGAGGCATTAAAACTGGAGGGGAACTCAGATAATCTTTTATGTTGTCTAACGCCCTTTGCTGTTCTGCCCCCCATGTGAATGTTTGATCGGCTTTCAGCCAAAGAAGTGGTGTGAACGACTCTATCTTTTCTGAGAGATTGGCTATGAACCGTCTGATGAAGTTTATCTTGCCGATCAATGATTGGAGTTGTTTTTTGTCCTTCGGAGGTTGAATTGTCTTGATAGCATTTATGCTTCTCGGTGTAACTTCAATTCCTCTTTCATGGACAAGAAATCCCAAGAATTGCCCGGCCGATACGCCGAACGCGCACTTATGCGGATTCATCTTCAGACCGTACTTCCTCATCCGTTCTAACACTTGTCTCAGATCGGCTATGTGGCCTTCTATTTCCCTTGACTTGACAACCACGTCGTCAATGTATATCTCTACTAGCGAGCCGATCATATCGTGAAAGATGTAATTCATGGCCCGTTGATATGTTGCCCCAGCATTCTTCAAGCCGAACGTCATTACTACCCATTCGTACAAGCCGATTGCGCCGGACACCGGAAGGCGGTCTTGGATGTCCTCGTCGGCCATGAATATTTGATTATACCCTGCATTGCCATCCATGAAACTGATAATTTTGTGGCCTGAAGCAGCATCGACAAGCAGATCGGCTATCGGCATTGGGTATTCGTCTTTAGGGGTTGCCTTGTTTAGATCTCTGAAATCGATGCACACCCTAAGTTTACCATTTTTCTTCAACACTGGGACGATGTTTGAGACCCACTCGGCGTATCGGCAAGGCCGAATGAATCCCGCGTCGTATAGCCGAGTGATTTCAGCTTTAATTGCATCGTACATATCGGCCTTAAACCTCCTGGGAGGCTGTTTGAACGGCCGATAGCCTGCCTTAATCGGCAGCTGATGGACCACTATTGATCGGCTGAGGCCGGGCATCTCGAAGTACTCCCAAGCAAAACAATCTTTATATTCTTTTAACAACTCAATAAGCTGTGATCTACAATGAGGGGACAGATTTTTGCTAATGTACGTCGCCCTCGGCTTATCACCAGAGCCGATGTCAATTTCCTCTAATTCCTCGGCCGACGTGAAACCTTGCGCTAGCTTGCCATCATCTTCGTCTGCGGTGTCCATGCCGAAAACGCTTGAGCCCTCCACCATGTCTTGTTCAAAGCAGCAGCTGCGGCACGTCATTTCCAATCGGCTGTATTGTGGAATTGGACACATTTAGAAAATTGGCTTGCCAGATTTTCTCGGATAAACAATCGATGCCTTCGATTTCCCAAAGTGGCAAATCGGCACTGACGACACTAACTGACCTGTCGGCTGGTACGGTCTCGATCTTGTAACCGTCCCATTGGATCAGGCTCTGATGCATTGTAGAAGGGATGAAGCAGTTAGCGTGTATCCAGTCCCTTCCGAGCAGCAGGCTGTAAGACCCCTTCCCATCGATGACAAAGAATGTTGTGGGCACGGTCTTATTGCCGATGGTCAGTTCAACGTTGAGGACGCCCTTGGTTTCCGATGGGTTGCCGCCGAAGTCTTTGAGCACCATGTTGGTTTTTATCAGGTCTTCGGCTCCCTCTCATAGTTTTCTGAATGTTGCGTAAGGCATGAGGTTGACTGCAGCTCCCCCATCAATTAGCATTTTGGAAATCGGCTTGCCGTTGACGAATCCTTTAACGTACAACGGCTTTAAGTGCCGATTTTTGGTTCCCTCGGGTTTGTCGAAGACAGCCTGGTCTGGTGAGATTGCCGTTTCAACAAGTTGTCCTCAATGGTGTCTGCATCGGCTTCAGGAGCGTCGAACTCGGCTGGCAGCATGAACACCATGTTAACCGATGCAGAAATTTTGCCTTTCCCTTTGGCTGCCCTCTTGGCTTGATCGGCTGGGCTTTCCTCGGCTTGCTCTTCGTCGGCTATGGCAGCTTTCTCTTTGGGTACCCATCGCCTTTTGATTTTGCCCAGCCGACGGCGCTGTTCGTGGATCATTTGCTGAACTTCGTCTTCCCTCCCTTCACGCTTAAGCCGTTGAACCCTTCTTTTCTGCGTCTTTGTGAAGAGATCGGACAGGCACCATTGGGGGTTGGCCGATTCCTCATCGTCGGCCTCTTTATCGTCACGGTTGTTGCCATCGCGGTTTTCATCGACGAAGAAGTCTTGGTGGATCGGGCCGAGCCGATCATGGACAGACTGCCACCTTTGGTTTTGCTGAACGGCTCTGGGGACGAACTGGGTTGGGCTTGCACCGATGAGTTCCTGTGCCCGCCGTCGCGGCGATCATTGCATGCTGGGCAATCGTCCAGTGTTGGTAGTCTCATACCAGATTCCCAGCAGTACTTGAAAAAATCACAATGCCAATCCAGATCGGCATTGTTGCGATTTGCCTCGTACCAGCGGCTTTGGGTATTCGGCTCGCGTTGACGAGATGTTTCATTGTAAGCTTCTTCCTGCCGGACCGGTGCTGATGACGGTGTCGGCTGCGTTCGTGGATCGGTCGTCGATCAGCCGATCTGATGACTGGGCGCACCATATTAATCGGCGTGGCGTGACATCCAATCTGCTCGTCTTCTGCCTTGGCCCCGGTCGATGTATTGACTAAGCTGTGCACCATTCTGTTCTGTCGATCAACTTGCCTGGGACCGGCTTGGACCGTGTTGACTGGGAAAGGATTGCCGTCTACTTTCATCGACCGATTTGAATCGGCGAACTTCAACTTCCCGGCCTCAATCACCGATTGGATTTGCTGCCTGAAGACTTTGCAGTCGTTGGTGGCGTGGGATATGGAGTTGTGCCACTTGCAATATTTCTTTTTCTTCAATTCTTCGGCAGACGGGATCACGTGATTTTCAGGCAACTGAATCTGCTTCTCCTTGAGCAGCAAGTCAAAGATCCTGTCGGCCTTGGTTATGTTGAAATCATATTGTTCTTCCTTGGCCGTCTTCAGCAGCCATTGGCAGACGATGGCCTTTTTGTTCTTGGCCCATTCGGCTGCCGCCACTTCTGCGTCATCGTTGTCCGACTCATAGTCTGATTCGACGATGACCTGAGTTATATTTTGACGGCCTTCCTGGTGTCTTGGAATCGCTGCTCGTGGGCCATCACCTTATGCGCCAAGTGGGCTAAGCTGTCAAAGTCCTACGCAGAGAATCGCTCTCGGATCGGAGCGATCAAACCATGAAAGACCAAATCAGCTAGCTGGGCATCCGATAGCACCAGGCTATAGCATCGGTTCCTCATTTCTCTAAAGCGTTGGATGTATTCTTGGACCGATTCGTTGTGTTTTTGCTCGATGCTTGGTGAGGTCCGACAACTTCATCTCGTGGTTGCCGAGTAGAAGTAGCTGTGGAATTGTTTTTCAAGATCAGCCCACTCGAATTGAGTTGTAGAGCAATGAGGAGAACCAAGTAAAAGCCGATCCTGAAAGAGAAAGAGGGAACAATCGGACTCTCAAGACGTCCGTAGTCGATGCTTCGCCGTACTGTGCCAAGAATCGGCTAATATGCTCGTAAGTCGAAACGTTGTCCTACCCTAAGAACTTCGAAAAATCTGGGATCTTGTATCGGTTGAGCAACGGGATCCGCTCGAAGTGCTCTGGATAGGGATACCGATACATGTTCCCTGAGTCTTTCGGCTTGAGGCCGAATTGATCGCGCATGACATCTGCAATCAGATCGGCCCAGGTTCGGTTGTCTTGCTGTATCGGCTCGTATGGGTCACACGGCGTGGGTGCTTGCCGATACAGTGGTGGCGTCTGAGGCCTCTAATGATGATCTTGACGTTCTCCTTGGTACTGGTAGTGATGATCAGCGGGAAGCGGCCGATGCGCCGGTGGTGGCGTTGGTGGTCCTGGAAACAGCTGTCGGCCACCGGCGTTGTACCGTCTGTTTGGATCAATCAGCTCTGACTGCCAATTGTCGTTGAACATATTAGCAATCTGATCTTGGGGCAGCAGCTGCTATCGGTTCAGCATAGTAATTGCTGGCCTTATAGCCGATTCACCTGGATTTGGCTGACCGAGGACTCCTCCTGGCGGCCCTTGTTGTGCTAGTGGTGGGATCGGCCGATTCTGTATGACCAGCATCCTGTAACCAGGAAATTGGCCGTCTGTGAAGTACGTCGGCCCTCGTTGCAGCTGGTCGGCTATCTTGGCGTCAACCACAGTAGCGATCATGTTATTGAGGGTGTTGACCAGAATGCTACTTTGATTGACAAACGCGTGATGGATGGCCGAGTCGGTCCGGTCTTGTAGAGAACATACAGTCGAATCGTCCTGTTTCTGGGTCGGCTCCTCCGTCTTCTGTTTCCCTTTTGTCTCACCAGAGGAGGATGCCTTAAGGTCGTTCATGCTGAACTTATATTTTTGATGCACGGCCCCAGATCTTGTTTGGGTGAAAGATTGCAAGTAGTTAGCCTGGAGCTCTTCCACCATCTTCTTATAATCGGCTTGCTGTTCAGCCGATAACTGCTCCATCTTCATAGGCACGATGTTGTCTTGGGAAATGCTGGGGCTCTTGGAGTCGACTATCTTGCCGGCTGAATCTATGCATCCGAGTCGAGCCGACAGAGAAAGTCCCACTGGGCGTGCCAAGAAGCGTGTTGATGAGAAATTTCTCTCACGCGCTGGCCTGGGAGATCTGCTTAACTCCAATGCACGTCCTTCTCGGCTACCTGTGCTGTGCAAGACGTGCCAGTTGATTTGATCTATTAACCAACAAGAGAAACAAAGGAATATGTGTTAAGTGTTAGATTAGATCCCCACTGGATCGGCTGAGGGAATCCATAAGCATATATATGCTATCCTAAAATATATTTAAGCCAAACGACTAGAATGGATCGGCTATACCAAGACGCAGATCGTGTAACCTAAATATAGTAAAGGATAATAAATATATGAATCGATAACCTAGCCGATACTGGAAAGCTAACGATGAATCAGCTAGTACTCCGATGAATCTTATGAAAAGATACCACTCTTGAACCAGATGCGCATGGCCCAAAAATTGGCTAGTACCCTGGAATCTATCTAAACTACTATTTAAAACACAATATTATCCCGAGAAGGACCCATGCCATGCTACAACTAACAGTTTAAACAAACTCCTAAATTACAGATACAATTGCCGTTACAGGACTCTATCCATAGGTGGCAATATCGTTTAACGCGCAACTAACAACCGAATCTTCTATTTATCCTCAAACTGCTGCACCAGAAACGATTTTATCTTTTCCGGACCTGGAATCGGCTATCGGCTGCCATTGTCCGATCCAACCTTAGCCGATTGGCCTCGCAGCCGATCACTCCTCAGCCGATGCGGCCTCTGTTTCCACACCAAACCAGCCAATTTGATTCTGCTTCGCCTTTGCAGACTTAGGGACTCAATTACCAAATTTCAGTGTTAATAATAACGTATTGACACCATAGTATACGAGAAGATCATATTGGCTGAACCTGTAATGTGTGCACAAATTCCTTTGCCTCACGATACCAATTAAGCTATAGGCAAGACATGTATCATCCTATCTATAGCTTAATAATTCACTCGATCTCGTATTGGATTATATATCTATTGATTGACTCCTCAATCAGCTCGGAATGGCCATGCGCTTCCATAATCCATTACATCGAGGGGCCCAAAGATATCTCTCCCATAGAAGGGGCAAATTCCATCTTGATCATTCACATCCCACTACACGTATCACAGCAAACCCGAAAACTACTTTTATAACTACCCTATTATGGTGTAGCGTTTGGTAGTCCTTAAGTAAGCTACTACATATGTTGGAATCCATGATGATCTCAGGTCTAAGAACTTTGCACCAACACTACTTGAGACCAACTAATGGCACATCAATTCTCTGTAGTGTCTCAAGGTGGGTCTATCCAATAACATGTTCTCTAACATGTGTTCACGTTTATTGATTTGGTATGTCCATACCATGATCCATGAGACATGATCATCAATCAATAGACATGCTGATCTTAGAATCATATTTGTTCTATAGATATGATATATGATCAGGGATCATTTAGAAATAGATTCATACATAAAGAGTCTCATAAATAAGTCACATACTTATTGATCAATACAAGTAGTCTATTTCATGGAATGAAATAACACTTTATTTATTGATACATAAACATTGACAATGCTATCCAACATCTCCATGTTGTCTCTAGGGCAAATCACTAACAATCTCCCACTTGCACTACAGTCAATCATGTAAGTATCTAATACCCATTGCTCTGGTGTGCACCTCATGTTTAGGCTGAGGGAGTGGCTTTGTCAACGGATCAGCAATATTTAGTTTCGTGTGCACTTTGCATATCTTTACATCACTTATGTCCACTATCACGCGGATGAGATGATATCACCGAAGAATGTGTTTGGATTTCTGATGTGACCTAGGCTCCTTAGCCTACTCAATGGCACTACTATTATCACAATACAGGGACATTGGACCAGTAGCACTAGTCATCACACCTAACTCAGAAATAAATTTTTTGATCCAAACAGTCTTCTTTGTAGCTTCAGAAGCTGCGATGTACTCGTCCTCCATTGTAGAATCAGCAACAGTGTCTTGCTTAGAACTTCCAGCTGACTGTACCTCCATTCAGACAGAACGCGAATCCAGATTGCGATCTATAGCCATCTTTGTCTGTTTGGAAGCTAGCATCAGTGTAACCATTTACAACGAGCTCTTCTTCACCTCCATAGACTAAGAACATATCCTTAGTTCTTCTCAAGTACTCAAGAATACTCTTTACAGGTATCCAGTGACCTTCTTCTGGATCTGATTGGTATCTACTTGTAGCACTCAAAGCATACGAGACATCTAGACGTGTACAAAGCATAGCATACATGATGGATCCAATTGCCGAAGCATATGAAACCATACTCATCTTGTTTCGCTCATCATATGTCCTAGGACACTAATTCTTGCTAAGATTAATGCCATGCGACATTGGCAAGAAACCTTTTTTGGAATCATGTATGTTGAACATCTTCAACACATTGTCAATGTATGTACTTTGGATTAATCCAATTTGCCTCTTAGATCTATCTTTATAGATCCTAATGCCCAGTATGTATGCTGCCTCCCCTAAGTCTTTCTTGGAGAAATTATTTTTCAATGAAGACTTGACGGATTCTAGCATAGGGATATTATTTCCAATCAACAATATGTCATCCACATATAAGATTAGAAACACAATTGCGCTCCCACTGACCTTTTTGTAATCACAAGCCTACTCTTCATTTTTAGTGAAACTAAACCCTTTGATTACCTCATCAAAACAAATATTCCAACTTCGAGATGCTTGCTTCAATCCATAAATGGATTTCTGTAGCTTGCATATCTATCCAGACGATTGTGGATCGACAAAACCTTCAGGTTGTATCATATACACATCCTCGCTTAGGTTTCCATTAAGGAAAGTCGTTTTGATATCCATCTGTCATATCTCATAATCGAAATATGTAGCAATCGCTAGAATAATCTGAATAGACTTTAGCATTGCGACGGGCGACAAGGTTTCATCATAATCAACACCTTGAATCTGTTTAAAACCTTTCGCCACCAATCGCGCCTTATAGATGTGAACATTTCCATCCATGTATGTCTTTTTCTTAAAAACTCATTTGCACTCAATAGTTTTGACACCATCAGGTGGATCAACCAAGTTCAAACTTTAATCCATTACATCGAGGGGCCCAGAGATATCTCTCCCATAGGAGGGGCAAATTTCATCTTGATCATTTACATCCCACTACATGTTCCATAGCAAACCCGAAAACTACTTTTATAACTACCCTGTTACGGTGTAGCGTTTGGTAGTCCCTAAGTAAGCTACTACATATGTTGGCATCCACGCTAATCTCAGGTCTAAGGACTTTGCACCAACACTACTTGAGACCAACTAATGACACATCAATTCTCTGTTGTGTCTCAAGATGGATCTATCTAACAACATGTTCCTAACATATGTTCACGTTTATTGATTTGGTATCTCCATACCATATCCATGAGACATGATCATCAATCAATAGACA
This sequence comes from Oryza australiensis, assembly GCA_019925245.2. NCBI lineage: Eukaryota > Viridiplantae > Streptophyta > Magnoliopsida > Poales > Poaceae > Oryza > Oryza australiensis. Next base: position 404,025 of record JAIFGZ020000383.1, read on the forward strand.
TGCTGATCTTAGAATCATATTCGTTCCATAGATACGATATATGATCAGGGATGATTTATAAATAGATTCATACATAGAGAGTCTCATGAATAAGTCACATATTTATTGATCAATACAAGTAGTCTATTTCATGGAACGAAATAATACTTTATTCATTGATACATAAACATTGACCATGATATCCAACATCTCCATGTTGCCTCTAGGGCATATCACTAACACGGAGCCTACTGACACGTCCGCAAGCGCTAGAGAAAGTCAAAAGAAAAGACGTGGTCAGAGAAGTAAGAACCAAACCCCCAAGGAGACGTACTACATAATCTCTCTAAACCAAGATGGAAAGCCATGGAGCCAAAGGTGGTGATAACTAAATTTAGCAGCACATGCGAGGTACTGGCTAGAACCCACGGCCCGTTAAATATAGATTTCTGGGAGCAGGTGGATGCCAACCTGAAGACATTTATGTGGAATGAGTTACAGAAATGGCTTGTCTATCCGCCTGGTGCAGAGGTTTTGGGAAGAGAGTATGCGTTGAAAACGATGGTACATCGGTGGAGGCAGTGGAAGTCCGACATGAACACATATTATGTACAAAAGAACAAGTCTCCATTCACAGAATATGATGGTATTACGCCCGCTAAATGGGACAAGTTCGTCACAAAGATGACAAGCCCGGAAGCCTTAGCGCGGAGGAAAAAGATGTCTGATCTAGCTAAAAGAAACAAAAATACCTGCACCGATTGGGCTCGAGCGGCTATGATGGTCACGTAGAGAAGTGGCGAGCAACTAAAGAGAAGTTTGCAGCCCAAGGCAAACCACTGCTTGTCGAACCACTAAAGGAAAGGAGCAAAGAGGGAGAATGATCAACTGATAGCTGCATTAGGCACCCCTAAACATTCCGGACGAGTAAGAGGTGTATCTTCAAGAACAAGTTGGAAGGAAGGGTTTTTAGAGGAAGCTAGGAGTTATAAGAAACGGGACAGGTACAAACAGAAACTGGAAGAAAAATAGCAGCACAAGTAGAACAACATTTCTACTCTCTTGTTACTCAAAATCGCCAAGCCTTCCCAAACTTATTTCGTGAGTCCGAAGAACCGATAGTTCAAGTGCCAAGCAGTATCGGGTCAGTAGACACATCACCTTATCCAGTGGATCACATCACTGGTCCAATACCGTGCAGCCTACTCATGCCAATAGGAAGGGCTGGGAAGAGAAAGGAGGTGGGAACAAGACTTGTGATACCAGGCCGTCAATTCACAACACTCCAATCCCTAAAGAATATGCAAGGGTGTAAGTGGCCAAGGTGCATGCAGAGCATAATAGTTTAGAGTTAGATATTTCAGCACCGGATGGGATAGAACTGCTTGGGGATGCAGTGAACCAGTTCATATTGTGGCATCGACGATTATATCCTACTAGTCGATCCATAGCCTTCAACCCTAATCCCGCGTTCCTAAGATTGTTGCTGCTCCTGCACCGCCTTCTCCACCAAGGCCAGATTCACCACCAAAGCGACCTGCTTCCCCACCTCCCACGTCCCCACCAAGAAGGCCTGATTCGCCACATCCGTCACCCCCTAAAGTCCCCGCAGAACAACCTCCAAAGGAAATAGAAGATATTCATCAATCTCCTCCGACACCACAGTCAGCTTTGGCGCTACCTGCTTTGCCTCTTCAGAAAGAAACAAGTCTCCCAAGTCCAACTAATCTTGGACCTCGTCAGCTTATCCCAAAAATGGTATGATCCACTTATGATCAGAAAGAAATGATCGTATATGAACAAAAATTAGTGTTGCAGGCCTTCAGGGGGAGAGTGTCAACTGACAAGAAGCAAGATGAACCTCCGAAGTTGTCGGATTCACAAAAATCAGTGAAAAGTCACGTGGAGGATATGCAAAACTAGACATCCGATGAAGAGACAAAAAAGTACCAGTACGAGAACCCATTCTTACTGAGGCACGTCATGGAAGACCTACCCTAGGAGATGAGGTTGATGCATGATTGGTACTTAAAGGCATTAAAAAAAGGCCTCAGCTTGATTACTGTAAAGGTCTTATAACACGCTTTCATCAGTGGACCTAATGTGATGCTCGTAATCAATTTCAACGAACTTCATGCATTTTTTAAGCTCGACAAAATGTATATAAATCTAGTTGCCGTGTTTTGTCTGTAAGTCAATCACATTTGATGACATAAATAAATTCATTTGCAAACTAACTTCTGACAAATTACCTGTTGCATTACTTAGGATGCAATTCCATGATGTCGAAAGGGCCAACCTGACGCTGAAACGGCCAACCGAGCAGTAGGATACGTCAACCCAACAAGGGTTTGCTGGACGGAACACACTGTGGCAATTCGTGAAGATTCTTCTGAGCTGAAAGATAAATCATAGACCGAAAAAGGAGTTGTCATCAAACAAATGCATAAGAAAAAGATGGTCAATGTAGCAATGTACTTAGGAAAAACAATGATCACGCACAAAGATAAAAATGTCATCATGGTCCCTTATGCTTTGCGATACGTAATATTTCTTTCGTACTACTGTTATTTTACTACAATATCACCTACAATTAACATATCTTTTTTTAATGATCACTATATACTATTTCTGGTATATCCGCGGGACCACTTGGTCGTAGTGCTGGATCCGGCACACTATGTCGATGATATATTCAAAGAATTTCTCGTTTTGTTAAATTTGTAAGTACTGTTACGCACCATTTAATTAGTATTGGTTGTTGTACTCTCAAAGACACAATTGACTCAAACAAATATTTTGTCTACATAGAGCACACAAATATTACGTAGACCATAACGGACCAGTCAATAATCCATAAAAGACTAAGCTTCTCTTGAAGACACAATGGTCAGTAATTACTTGTCCGCTATACTGATATTTCTTATACTTGTTTAATTCAAAATATTGAAGTATACAGTTTTGTCAACACAGTGTTATAAGCAACCATCAGGCACTAACTTATGCAGATACTACTTGTGTGAGATGCTTAGAATCAACGGGAGATACACTACAGAGTTTGAAGAATTAAGTCCAGAAAATATCTTTTTATACATTAAGATCTTGTATAATTTTCCTAACTATCAATGTGTATTTCTTCTTAAACATATCCCGTCTATTCCAGTTGTAGCAAACCGGTTCGACAATCAAACCATACTCAACTTGTGTGCAGATATTTGTCGCTTCATCCACCACGATGTCTATAACCATTTGGGCGAATTCTATGATCCGGAGAGCCAATTTGTCACGGAGGATACTTTCAAACGACTTAGAGAGTGGGAAAAAGAATATATATGACCAAACATTTTGGAGACATATATTTTATGTGCTTTCGAATTATTGTAAAATGCGAGACGATAACATGATATGTATATATGTGTATGCGTACATATGTCTACTAAATCTTCTTATGAGAATATAATGTGATTTCTTAATACGTGCGACTAACGACAACCTCGATATGTAGTACGCGTATCATTCTATAATTTGATTTTAATATAGGACGAAATATTTCCAAATGGCTCAGCAAACATATAAAATACCGCACGGGAAGATCTATCTTCCCGTGCGGTCGACTTAAAAAACCGCACAGAAAGATCTATTATCCCGTGCGGTCATATTAAGTGGGCCTCACGGGATAATAGATCTTCCCGTAAGAGCCACTTAAGCCACCCGCACGGGATAATAGATCTTTCCGTGTGGTTAGGCCACCCGCACGCGAAAATTTGATTTTTTTTGAGACCTTCTCGAGCGTGCGGGCTAGCCTTCTACATGGAAAGATGTCTTTCGGTCCGAAAAAAAGCCGATTCTACGATAGTGCCATGTCGTAGTGTAGTTTTGAACACTTTTGTAAGTGTATTTTTTGTATTTGTAAAAACTATCCAATCTAATGTCAACATGTCATTGAGTAGAAACAATTGATAAATATAGTACATTGTAACTGGAGACGAACTGGATGAAAATTATTGAGCAAAGCAAATTAACACAGGTACGGAATATATATGCTCTTTATTGGGACAAAATGTTGTCCCAAACAGACATGACATGGGCTCTCTCTTTTATGAGATGGAGTCCAAGCTTGAACACATAAAGATGGGAGATGACTTTTTTATTTTTAAGATAACTGCAGCACTTCTTTGATCAATTAGCATCACTGGTCATCAACACCCGCGTGGCGTGTTGTACGGACTATTGGTATTATTGTTATAAATATTAATACATTTAATATTTTTCAAATTATAGTGGTTAAATCAAAATAAAAAGATATGTTAATTAACTTACTAATAATTCCAAAACAAATAAATAAAAAGGTATGACTACATATTTATTAAGTTTAAATTTTGGAAACATCTAAAATTCTTTATTTGCCAATTCACTGATCATTCACGAGATTTATAAAAAAACTGGTGAGTGAATTGCATATTGATCCTTCTTTCTTTGCCAATGTTGCAATTTGGACCAGACTCAAACAAGTTTTTTCACTTTCAGCTAGGAAACCTTGCGAAAATGTTTCACTCTCAACCGAGTCTCCTCTCAAGCTGTTCTCCTCCATCCCCACCTCTCTCTCTCCCTAACTCCATCCCTCTCTCCGTCCTCTCCTTCCAGATTTGGGAATGGCAGATCGAGCTCAAGCTCTTCCTGCCCATGCAGAAGTCATTTCTTGTTGGTTGTTTACAAAAGAGAGAGAACGGGGAGGTTTTTTCTTTGTTCGCTCCAGGTCTGTCTTTGTTCGGTCCCAACTCAAGGTCTAACTCTTTTGCCGCACCAAAGAGAATAAGAGATGCTGGAGCTCAAGTTCGAACTCCTTTGGCAGCTCAAACTCGAGCTCTGTCCCTTTCTTCACCTGCTCAAGCTCAAGCCCCATCGCGTTCATTGTGACCCTGACATCAAACACTTGGATTGCCGGTAGTGTGGAGTCTGTGCGGCACCGTGGCGGAGTGGTTTGATGTAACCAACTGCGATTGGGAAGAGGAGCTCGCTGGCATGGAGAGGAGAGTAGCTGCCTCAGGTAAGCAACGGAGGAACCGATCCACAGGGGCTGGAGAGGTATGGCATTGAATTGAGCTCAAGGAAGGCTGGTGAGGAAGAAGGTGTTTTTGTCATTGACGTATGGACCCACTAGTCGAAAGTACAAAATTTGGTAATAAAACCTGGTCAAAAGTGAAAACACTTTGATGTTGCCTTGTGGTCACCGAAGGAGTTGGGGTCGTCGCTACCGCTGTCAGTACCACCGCCACGTGGTAATGTTGTCTCCTCATCGTCGTCACCGGATGCTGCTACCGCTGCCATCCATGGATTGGTGTCGGTGTTACCGGCCACTGCCTCCTCCTCACCACCTTATCCTCACCTTCGCGTGGGACCGCCTCCTCCTCGCCGAAGATCGTCGCCCCCTCCTCGCCGCTGAGCACCGCCCCTCCTTACCTTTGCATGGAGCCGCTGAGCGCCGCCCCCGGGTCACCGTGGAGCACTGCCCCATCCTCACCTCCACGTGGGGCAGCCGAGTGCTGAAACCCCTAATAGTAACGCAGTCTAAAAACATCTCTACTTTGACACATAAAGATATTTTTATACGATTTTGAAAATGTGTTGACTATTATGATATTAGACACGCTTATGGTGTTACTAGTCATATAAAGACATTTTAACACATTATTGAAGTCGTCTCAAAATGACACGGAGATAGACATGCTTTGAAGCTTCATTATCCCATAGACACGTAAAACGTATCAAACAAATGTCTATAGCCAGGTATACATGCTTTCTAACTTGATTAGAAAAACATATCAAATTGATACAAAGTTTGAGATGCTTTCAACCGTGAATGGCATGTATATACATCGTAAAACATATCAACTAACCATCAATAGAAAATGACACGGAGTTAGACATGCTTTGAAGCATCATTATCCCATAGACACGTTGTAAAGCATATCAAACAATTATTTATATCCGGGTATAGATGCTTTCTGACTTGATTAGAAAAACATATCGAATCGATACAAAGTTTGACATGCTTTGAACCGTGAATAACATATAGATATGTCGTAAAGCGTATCAAATAACAATCAATAAATACGTAAATATGAATTTTGATTTGAAAAAATGACACTTATTAGGATCAAGAGAATATAATTTTGTAATCATTGAGAAGGATGAAGAAACAATATATTTGAATTGGTAAAAAGATACAACTATCATATAACATATATATTATTTAATCATTGACAAGGATGAATAAATGATATATTTTAATTGTAAATAATTTTTTAATCATTGAAAAGGATGAAGAAATAATATATTTGAATTGTAAAAAATACAAATACCATATAACCTAGTATTTATATTATTTATATTTAATTATTGACACGGATAAAGAAATATAATTGAACTTGTCAGCTTGAGAAAACTTGGATTCCTTGAAATAAATTGTAGAACTTATGGTTATGCATTACAGATAACCAAAACTTAAGATATCTTAACTAACTTACTCTGTTTCTAGATTACCATGAGCCAAAAATGATTAGTCACTATTTATTTCTCAAATGTTATTTATATATATCCAATTTCTTTCTTTTTGGCACTTGGCCTAACCATGAAATTTTTTAAAAAGGGATTGATTGACCAATTCCTTGTAGAGAATGATACTCTTATTTGTATTCTAATACTACTAGAAACAGGTGTAATTTTTTAATCTAATTTAGAGATGTAATGTTTTAATTATTCATAGCAACCTATCGAATTTTTCATCTAATTCTTGGATATGGGATATAATGAAACATTGGATCATAAATATATTTTTGTTGATTTTTTAAACCTTATTAGAGGTACATGTAGTTCAATTCGGAATCAATTATTGTTAGAAAATAATAGATGACTTAGAAAATTTTAAAACTCCTCTGAAACAACATATACACAATCTACTCCATGTAAAAAATTTATGTTCACCATGTAAAAAATTTATGTGAACATATATTTTCAAGATTATTTACATTTATACCTATTTATTTGTAAACTGAAAAACTAATGAAAAATCAATGTTTTCACTATTTTCCGGCCAATTTACCCAACTTAAAACCGCAGCACGTGTGAGCATCCAACGGCCACGATCTATTAGGTTTGGATATAAAAATAGACCAAACCCTGGCCTACTCGCTGCCCTTCTTTCTTTTCCCTTTGGTCTCACGGGCACCCGCCGCCACCGACCGCTCCGCCGCCGCCCCACGCGCCGTCTCTGCCCCTTGCGGTCTCACGGATGCGGTGCTGATTCGTGCCCTGCTTGGATCTTGGGAGTAGCACCGGCCGCTACCCGCAATCTCGTCCGGTCCTGCTCCGACATGCGCGGCATGGACGGCGATGCGGAGGGTGTGGTGAGTGGCGAGATCTCAGATGCATTTTGTTTCTTGGCGTGGAGGGGAGTGGATCTTGGGTGTAAAGGCTAAAGATTTTTGATGATGCAGAAGTTCGGAAGGCGCGGTGGCGGCGGGCATGTCTGCCAAATCTGCGGAGACAGCGTGGGAACCACGGAGAACAAGGACGTCTTCGCCCGACATCTGCGGGTTCAACTGGAAGCGGCTGAGGCGTGAGAGCTGTGCAGTGCGGTCTCGATTGGGAGCGGTGGATGCATGGCCAGTGGCAGCTGAGGTAGGGAGATTACTTCCATAACTATCCTTTTTCTGCTCAATTAACACACCTCCAAACATCACTAGAGGTGCCTCAACTTCAGAAAGGATGTTGAAATTTTTTTGATATGTTGTTGGAACAAAAACTAGATTATTAATTGGCAGCCTGGATAGATCTTTGCAGATTTGTGTGGCCTTTCAGCACATGACTTGTTTGTTGGAATGCCTTAAGCGAGAACTACGTTGCCTTTTCGAATCGTTTGCATATTTTTCTTTCGAATTTCAACTAAAAAATATTTGATTCAGGTTGTTCCTCCAGTAATGTGCGGGGTAATGCCACGTCATGCTCCTTTCTCATCGTTTCTTATTTCTTGTATACGGCCAGGTAACGAGCCATCTAGTTAACTCGATTGGTATCACTAATCTTACCTAATACCAATTTAACAGACAACCGGCCATACCACCATTTTTTTCCGTCCTCAAGCAAAGAAAATACTACTTGTGTTTGGTAAATGATGCCACATTCTGTGCTTGGTCAAGAGTGCATTTGTTGAATTGTATGTGCTTCCTTTCAGGGAGCCCACCGATCAGTGGGGAGGAAGGCGATGACACTGATGCTAATGATGCCTGTGACTTCAACTACCCTGTGTCTGGCAACGAGGACCAGAAGCAGAAAATCGCTGACAGGATGCGCATTTGGTGACATGAATTATATTACGTTGTTCAAGAAATAAGTCTTTTAGATGTTCAATAAGCTTACTTTCTTGAATTGGGGAGTCTACCGATCTCAGGAGAACATCCTGGAGATTCAGACGGCAGATAGTTGATGTTAGAGGACATATTCTGCACTGATCATTCGTACAGCATTTTTTACTGAGACAGACATTTCTTCTTTGTTCTTTTTTTCAGAGCCCAACTGAGAAGGAACAGATTAATGTTCAAGGGGACATTATTTTTTGGTTGTGATATATAAATCACGTGAATATTAGTATTATGGATATTGTTATTGTCAATTGAAATTTGGATATCACTATGTATATCATTGTATGCATTGAAAATTAGATTAATTAATTTACTATTGGGCTAAAAAACAAATTTAGCTCAAACTGAAATGGGCCTCCAAATGGGTTAGGCCTCCTATTTTTAAGAATTTTATATTATATTTTAGTAAAAAACAGGCTTTGAAATGGGCTATACGCCCGATACAAAATGAACCTTCAAATGGGCTAAGCCTAATCCGAAATGAAGCTAAAAAACAGACCAGCAGATTCTTTTGGGCTGACCATAAATTATGACTATTATATTCATCACAAAGTCGTTGCCATGTCATTTTCCACATCAGCCACCATGCCACATGGCACATCATTCGCCATTTCATGTGTCACATCATTCGTCATGTCATCTGTCACGTTCTACTAAATCGTCTCTACAATAATTGTTGCGCTATAAGGCGTTTTACAAAACACGTTTATATTAGTAGGCATGTTGTGTATATGTATCTATAAATTGTGTCTATGTTTCTTAACACGCAATGAAACGTTACATTACTATGTAACTACACCATTAGAGACATTTTATACATATGTCTGTAAAATTGTATCTATCTTTTTATATATGCATATAACGTGTTTATGAAATTTTTTCTTTCATAGCAACACTTAAAAGAATTCATATCTACAAGGCCTGACGCGCTACGTACGAAGACGTTTCTAACACACTTTATGAAAGTGTGTCTACATTGACATAGAGACGAAATAAAACGTGTCTAAATCTAAATCTAACGTAGCTACAGGGGTTTTTTCTAGTACTCCCCTTCTCATCGCCGAGCACCACCCACTCCTCACCTCAGAGGTGCCAGTTCTAAAATAGAACCCTACAAACTCATAGGTGCTATCTCAAAGGTACCGGTTTTCCTTAACAACTGGCACATATGTTGCCATATAGGTGCTGGTTGTCTCCATCGATACCCCATGAGTATGTGCTTGGGCGGAAAAAGCATTATAGGTATCAGTTTTGTATTTATCTTTTTTTTTGTTACGTAGTAGTGAACCTTGTTTTATAACTGATCTCGACTATAAATTGGCAATAAATACATTTTCAGTAAGAAAAAGCTAGCAGTGTCATCTCGGCATTGGCCCCTGTTATCTTGGGGACAATTGTGTAACCGTTTGAGAGTAACCAGAACTCCCGTCGAACAAAAATGTCGGCCTATGAGCTGCAGGAGCTGGCAGAGAGCTGGTAGCATCGCTGTTAAGCACAATCATGATATCCGCCATTGTAGGCCGATCTGCAGGGTTCTTCTGGACGCACAGGAGGCCGATGTTGACACATTTCAGCACCTCGGCTTCAGGGTAGTTTCTTCCCAAGGAATAATCTATCATCTCTACAATATTTCCCTCTGTCCAGTGCCTCCATACCTATCAGTAATTACGTATTGATCTTCAGTTATCAGCATTATAGAAGATGGTTCATATGCGTGGTTATCTGGAGATGTAAATACTAAAATGTAGACCAAATTAGAGTAGTAATTCGTGTGTGCATTAGAGGGGATACTCACTATGCTCACTAAATCTTCGTTTTGCTCTGAAGAATAGGGCCCACTGTTTCTTTGGCCTGTCACAATCTCTAAGACAAGAATGCCAAAGCTGAACACATCCGATTTCGTAGAGTACTGCCCTCGAATCACGTACTCGGGAGCCATGTAGCCACTGCATGCATTAAGAGTGAAAATCACATGTCAGTTTGTTAGTTAAGTATAGGCACAAAAATCATCAAGTGTTCGACTCCAATTACAATGTCCCGACGATACGGTTCGTGACGTCTCCAGTTTGGTCCTGCCCGAAGAGCCTAGCAAGGCCAAAGTCCCCGATCTTGGGGTTCATGTCTGCATCCAGCAAGACATTGCTCGCCTTCATGTCGCGGTGAATGATCTTCTTCTGGGAGTCCTCGTGAAGGTACTGCAGTCCTCGAGCAACTCCTTCTATGATCCTGAATCGTGTTCCCCAGTCTAGTTTTCTTCCTTGCTCCGTATCTAATTAGCACAATGAAGAGATCATTGTAGTTGCTGCATATCAGCACATGAAGAGAAGTACTTGTCTATGCTGAACGGCGGTGTTGATATTACCAAAAAGAAAGGTATCAAGGCTTTTATTGGGCATATACTCGTAGACGAGTAGCCTCTCTCCATCTTCCAGGCAAAAACCCACAAGACGAACAAGATTTCTGTGATGAAGCTTGGCGACAAGAACTAGCTCATTTTTCAGCTCTTCTAGCCCCTGGTTTGAACCCTTCGCCATCCTTTTCACTGCTACTTCTTGTCCAAAAAGAAGTCCCTGCGTATTTTTTTTGTGTTTAGTAGTTTACATGGAGATATGGGCTAAAATACTGAATTTGTAATGGCTTAAAAGCCTGGGAGTTGTAACTAGTTTACAATTTTTGGTGTTTCTAGTAAAGGGAGATTAAAGATCTTTTGTGGCGAAAATCATCATCACACATCATCAACGGAAAACTAGTGCGCTCATACATCAAACTCTTCGAAATTCCTATTTTGATTTTTGACCATACTCGATTCACAGCATTATTCTTTTCCAAAAATAAATCAGCAGTGACTCAAAAGTTACACAAAATGCTAGTAGCATACCTTATAAACTGCACCAAATCCTCCTTCGCCAAGTTTCTTACATTCGTGGAAGTTATCCGTTGCTACTTGCAGTGACCCCAGAGTTAGCAAGGTTGACTTGACACTTTCAAGGTCCTCAGATTCATCAACTGGAAATTTTTGCATGGATTCGATATAAACAGTTAATTGATATTAATGATTAAGAATTTTGAGTGGGGTTTGTTACGAATCTGATGCCAAATTGTGCAAAAGACTCACGTCCGGAGAAACACTCTGCTTTTGCCGATCTGCTCTTCTTACTCATATTCCACACGCAGAGAGAAATTGCAGCTACGATTGCAAGTTGCAACTGCTACTATCGGCAAGACGATTACCAGAACTTTACTTGCTGAATTCTTCCTACCTGCATTTTTGCAGTGAAAAAATAATTAGTTCAAGTTTAGGAGATAAACATTAGGTGCTCATGACGTGAAGACTGAAGAGACGTGACGTGATTGGTAATGGTAATTGGTATGCTGCTCACCTAACGCAGTGTCTGGAACAACATCCGGCGCCGGCGTGAGGCCGTCAGCCTTGGCCGGCAACCGCACCATCGGGTCGCCGGTGTAGAAGGTGCCCAGCTCGGACCTCAGGTAGCAGCGCGGGCCGGCGACCCTCGCCCCCTGGCCGTTGAGCGGGAAGGTGTCCCACCACAGGCCCACGAGGTCGTCGAGGCACCTCCGGCACTGCGCCGGCGTCAGGTCCGGCGAGCACTGCGCCATCGAGTAGATGTTACGGAACCCCGGGTCGGTCCCCACCCGCTGCCCCGTGGCGAACAGCCTCGTCGAGTTCTCCGTCGCGTACCGCACGGTGGCGTTGAGGAGCTCGGTGACCGCGCGGTCGTAGCCGGCGACGTCTGAGCTACTGATGTTTGTGCCGCTTATGAGGAGGCTGTACGCGCCGGAGTTGTTGGTGGAGGCGAGGAAGTCGCCCTTGTCCGAGAACTGGGCGTAGCATTGGTTGTAGACGAGGATCGCGTCCTTGCTGCGGTTGCAGACTGGACCCGCGTCCCTCCAGACGTTGGTGCCGCAGTCGGCGCAGTCGGAGGAGCTGAGGTCGCCGCGGCAGAGCAGGAGGCCGTAGACGGCGTCCGGGCCGGTGCCGCGGACGCCGGAAGCGAAGAGGGTGGGCGAGGAGGAGGCGTTCGCGCGGAGGGTGAGCGCGAGGTTCTCGAGGTTGGTCTCGTAGGTGCTCCCCGCCGTGTAGTTGCCGCCGGTGCCGCAGGTAGGCCACGGCTGGGCAGCGGCGAGCGGGAGCGCGACCGCCGCGACGACGAGGAGGAGAACCGCATGGACGACAGAGGAGCGCCGCCGCATGGCGCAGTCAGAGCAGCAGGTAGCACGGGCGGCTAGTTCGATCGATGTGCTCTGCATTGCAATTGCAAATTTGCAATCCCGAACTAATAGTAGTACCTATAGAGATGGATTTTAATCGCATGTCCATTGCATGTGAACTAAATAATTATAAAAAATTATAAATTGACATGTAATAAATCACTTATAACAAAAATAATAAAAATAATAAATTTAATTGTTATAATTTGGTAGAAGTTAAATTTTAACCTGTTTGTGTGAAGTGAAATATTATATATAAATTTATTTTATCAAAATTTTTAATTTTTTACAATCATTTAATTAACATGGATATAATTTTCGGTACTACTACTGTCGTAGTATCATTTTGAATGTGATGGCTTTTGACAAGTTGGCAACTTGGCATGCGATGTCCGAGGCCGACAGGTCAGACTGAATTCAGTGAAATCGTTAGGTAGTTGTTAAATGGCACGTGGACGCCTACGAGTTTCATCTCAGTAGACTATCGATACATTTGTGGAAACCTCTTCCTGTCGAAACTTGGTTTCGGCAATATATTTAATGGGGTCGCAGTCAAGATCGCCAAGCACAATGGGTTAGAAGAAGAAGAAGATTTAGACAGGTTCAGGCCCTCTCGAGAGGTAATACCCTACTCCTGTTTCGGTGGATTCGATCCGCCGAGTGTCTTTATTGATCTCGTGATCTCGTGAATCTAAAGCTCTTGCTTATGAAGTCTAAGATATCCCTCAAGGGACGCCCCTTACCCCCCTTATATAGTCTTGGGAGGAAGGGTTTACAAGTCGGAAACCCTATCTTATTCTAAATTGGTTTCCTCAATCTTACCAAACCGTGACTATAGGCCGATTGCCTTATCTCTATCGGCAACCGTAACACCTAAGTCAAGTTCGGCTTACATATATAGCAGGCGCAATCTATCCCTACCTCCAGTCGGATAAGCTTGCCAGTAGATACCCGATTGCCACAATCTCCACAGTAGCCCCGAGTCCTTTTCGGTCGACGAGACAACTCGGCCAGACTAAAGCAAGACTCAACCAAAAATCTCTTTGACCGAGTGCTTTTGGCGCCGAGTGATTCCATCATCTCGCCCGAATCTTCCCGAGTGGCTCCAAAGACTGTGAAGGGCTGGGAAAATATATAAAAAATTCTCAAAAATAAATATCTAGGTGCATCTCCCGATGCACCTAATTATAGGTGTAGCCCCCGACTATGTGGTTAGTCAAAAATAGACTAAGCATATAGTCAAGAACTATAAAAAATTATTCTCATATAGATGCCTAGCTCATGCTAAAGCAATCATAGAAATCTTATTACTCAGCAAGTTCATACTCAACCGAGTGAATTTGCCCGAGTCATCTCAGAACAAATAATTCAATCATCCCTCATGGGTAAAAAACACTCGGTTAACTCTTGCCCAACCGAGTGGATTCGCCCGAGTAATCCCGGAATAAATATTTCATTCAACCCTAGCGGGTAAAAAGCACTCGGTAAGCTCATGCTTATCCGAGTAGATCTGCCCAAGTCATCCCGGAACAAATACTTTAATCATCCCTCATGGGAAAATAAGTTCTTTCAATCATATGAAAAATATGACCAAGTTATTAAATAGCTTTTGCCATAATACTGGTCTTAATCTTATAAAGATCTTCACCAAGGTGGAAAACAAACAGCATCGGCAAGATTACCCGACCAAATGCTGAAAAACCAAACAGCCCTTGTTCACCAAGGTGGCTATAAAAACTCTGCTGTTGGTCACCTTCCAAATTGCATCGTGTCAGCTTCTCATGAAGTCAGACAAACCGCGGTATGGAAGGATCTTTTAAAGGTACAAGGCACTCGGACACGCGCATATTGCCAGGGCAAATCTGCTTAAGCTCATCCGCTTAAGTCCCTAAGGACACGTATCGGACCACACCTTAGCTGGGCCGTAGATTTCCTTATGGGCTCGGCCCACTCACCAGAAAACCTAGCGCAACCCTCAAATCTTTCTTTATAAAGACACGAGGTCGTCCCCGCCTCTTCATCTTCCAAAAATTCCCCTTCTCGCAATACTGTTCATCAGTTCATTGCGGAGAACCCTAGGCTTGCGCACTTCTCAGTTCATCCGCCAAGAAGCTCGCTTGCCGCGACAACTAGCTTCTGCAGCCAAAACTCCCACATCCATCGCCCAAGATCTAACCTTTCTCAGCCAGATCCGCTCCTCATCAACCTCGATCTCATGGCGGAGGAGAAGAATATTCCGTTCGACCAATGGGCCACCTCAGACGTGAGGGAGTACACCCTCAAGGAGATGGTGAAGCACGGCGTGCTTCCGCCCAAGGAACTAGTGGGATGGCGCCCGGCGGCGGGGGAGGACTTCCCGACCCCTAACACCGGTGAGCTTGTCGTCTTTACCTCCTTTTTCTATTGCGGATTCAGTCTTCCCACCTCCGAATTCTTTCGGGGGCTCTTGGATTATTATGGCCTTCACATCTACCATCTGAACCCCAACTCGATGCTTCACATTGCACTCTTTATTCATGTGTGTGAAGCCTTCCTTGGAATTCTTCCACATTTCAATCTATTTCGTCGTATGTTCTACCTGAAACCCCATCCGAACAAGGACCATCCTTGTGTCGTTGGCGGGGCAGGCTTCCAGCTTCGCGGATCTCTCCGCAAAGACTACTTCTCTCTCCCCTTGAAATCCTCGAACAAAGGCTGGCACTCGAACTGGTTCTACATCAGCAATCTTGAACCTAGCCTTCCTTCCTTTGTCGGTCTTCCTCCTGTCCCCAAACCATCTTGGAGCACCGTCCCGGTAGCCCAAGAATGGGATGAAGCCAACGATCGCTCGCGAAGATCCGGCGATGAAGAAGAGGAACCTTCGCGGGGAACAAATCACTCGGCATTTCATCGGTGCCGGCGCCAATCGGGAGCGATCGAAGCCGGCCTTCGAGTACGAAGGCGGAACAGACCCCAATCGGGAGGACTGGATCCGCTCACATACGAGATCCTGAAGATCCGGATGTACAAGCTCTTCTCATCCGGGATCTCAGTCGAGCGAGCCCTCATACTACCAGTCCTTCCATTCAGCATACATCGACCTCCTCCTCCGGTAAGCCGATTGATTGCTTTATAGTATCTTTCGATCTTGATGTCTTGTCGCTTAACGTTGCGCCTTCCTTCTTCTGCAGGAGAACGCCTCTATCATTTCCAAGCCGTATAAGATGGCTCTGATGATGACGCGCGCGTCGCCCGCTAAGAAGCCGACGCGGGATAAAAATCCAAGCGATCCAGTCGGGAAGCGGGCGCGCGCGAGTGAGGACTCGAACAAGCGCGCAAGCAAAAGGCGGCTGATCATCGAGGACTCGGATGACGACGTCCCGGCTCCTCCGGTCGAGACCCCGCCTCTAAGGCGATCGCCGCGGACTGCACCGAAGATCCGTCGATCAACCAGGTAAGCTCTGAAACCAAAGTCCTAAGTTCTTTCGTAGAGAACTCTTCTTTATCTTCGCTGTATTTACTTGTGCAGGAAGCCCCAGGATATAGATCCTGTCGGAGGGGATGAAGGGCCGACCCCGGCCGCTGCTCCCGAAGCGCCAAGGCCGTCGAGCCGAAACCCTGAGCCCGCAACCAAGTGCGAGCGTTCGAGAAGCGCCTTCTCCTCGAAGGAGAGCGCCCCGGGAAGAGCCCCGACCGCGCCGGGATATCCCGACCGGAAACCGCCGCCGCCGGAAGCCCACGATCGCGCCCGAGAGCCCCGACGAGGGTCACTCGCACGAGCCCGAAGAAGAAGAAAGGCCCGGCTGCCCCACCTAGGCAGGCAGCCACCGAAACCGGTGAGATTTGCTTCGGAACTTTCCTTTGTTCTTTCAATTTTGAATCTTTCATGTCTTCATTGGTTTTTCTTGTTTGCCAGCCACGGTAGAAGAGATTCCCAGGCTACAGTCTTCTGAGACCTGGGTTCCTCCAATCAGAATCGAGTGGCGGGACTCGGAAGGCGAGAGACAGGGCATCATCCTCGACCGGCAGGCTGAAAAGGATGAAAGGGATGCCCTCGTCGAGAGCCTGAACGAGGCGACCCGACTGATCAACGTAAGCCTTCATCTTTCTCTTTGATTATATCTCCGTTATCCTTCAGTCGATCATCCTTCTGCCTTTGCATGCAGAAAGAATATTGCCGCTCAATGGCAAAATCCGAGGCGCTGGAAAAGCTGGTGCCTCACTTAAACTCCTTGGAGGACGTTCAGCGACAGCTGAAGGTCACTCGGGAGGAGGCCGCTTCAAGGGAGGCCGCTTTAAGGAGGGAGATCTCGGAGCTTCGGGAAGCGAACCTCGACCTCCGCGGATCAATCGGAAGTAAGCCTGCCTCTCCCAGCTTCATCATGATTCTTTTGTTGATCTCGTCTATTGATAATCCTCTTTCGTTGTAGAAAATTCTTCAGAGGTCCACTCGCTTCAAGTCCAGCTGGAAGCGGTCAACCTTGACAAGGCCGAAATGGAGGCCGAATTTGAAGGTAACCTTCTTTGAAGTTGGATTTCATGTGCTGCTTCATTCCCGAGTGCCTTGACTGATCTAGGACTCCTTGCAGCTTATAAGATGAAGACCCGAGCCCAGTATGACGTCTTACTCGGGCGGATCAAATCCAGCGACGAGATACGGGAAGAGGTCGCCAATGCCGCCGCACCAATCTTGGCAGCCTTGTTTGATCAAGGGGTTGGGGCCAGCTCGCTGGAGCCAATCGAGATCTTCGACAAGCTCCGCGGCTCCCGAGCGATCGAAGAACATCACCGAAGCGGCCAACATGGGGGCTGGTCCGGCTCTTGCACAGACCAAGTCCCTCTACCCCCGAGTGGATATTCATTCAATCGGGAGGGCTTCGCGAGGGGACAAAAGACGAGCAGGCCTTAGATATGCTCAGCGAGGCGCAGGAGGCGGCGAAGAAGATCTCTTTAGATGTAGTAAACAATTTTAAACTCTGAACTGTGTTTTGACTTTGCTTCATGAATGTCATGTAATCGTAACACTCTTGTCATGAAATCTCTGTGCCTATTTTTAGTTTATTTATGTCAATGCCTTGATTCGAGCCTTTGCGTGAAATTTCTTAAGTAGTTTTCGTCGTGTCACCAAGCCTAGGCTTGATTAGGTCATCGGAAAACTCTCGGTCCTTATACACCGAGCTCGAGTCGAAGGACATTAAACAATGATAAACCAAATTATGCACAAAAATTTGACGAGGAAAATTCGAGCTTTATTGATATGTGTATGCCCCTCGACGCTAGCTAGCTCAAGAAGTCATCTTGCTTGAGGTTGGCAGTCAAGGAAAACATGAGGCCTTAGCCAGATTAGGCGTAAAACCGCCGAAGATGTTCAATGTTCCAGGAGTTCTCCACCATAGACCCGTCCTCGCGCTTTAGCCGGTAGGCACCAGGCCGAGTCACTTCAGCGATTATATAGGGTCCTTCCCATAAGGGAGATAACTTGTGTCGGTCTTTGGTGGTATGGATCTTGCGTAGGACCAGGTCGCCAACAATGAAAGCTCGTGCTCGCACGTTGCGACTGTGGTATCTTCTGAGCCCTTGAAGGTATTTGGCCGACTGGATGAGGGCTGCCTCGCGGGCCTCTTCCAATCGAGTGAGGTCATCCACTCGGTCGATGTCGTAACGTTCATCGTTGAAGCCGCGGACCGGAGGGACTCAAACTCCATCTCATTTGGCAACATGGCTTCGCGCCATAGACCGAAAGAAAGGAGTTTGGCCGGTGGCCCGACTGGGTGTAGTTCGCAGCGACCATAGAACCGAGGGAAGTTCTTGGACCCACTTGCCAGCGTAAGGGCTTAGCCGGTCGAAGACGCGAGCCTTGATGCCTTGAAGAACCATGCCGTTTGCTCGCTCGACTTGCCCATTGCTTTTGGGGTGAGCTACTGATGCGTAGCAGATCTTGATTCCGAAGTCTTCGCAGAATTCCTTGAAGATGCCTCCTGTGAATTGAGTCCCATTATCGGTTATGATTCTGTTTGGGACGCCGAAGCGGTGCACGATGTTGAGGAAAAAATCCCGCGCTTTGTCAGCAGTGATTGTGGCAACCGGCTTGGCTTCAATCCACTTGGAGAACTTGTCGATTGCGACGAAGAGGTGCGTGAAACCTCCTGGAGCCTTTTTGAAGGGGCCGACCATGTCCAGCCCCCATACCGCGAACGGCCAGGAAAGTGGGATTGTTTGAAGCTCCTGGGCCGGGACATGGCTTTGTCGGGCAAAGAACTGGCAGCCTTCGCAGGTTCTTACGACTTTATCCGCGTCGGAGACCGCGGTAAGCCAGAAAAATCCTTGTCTGTAAGCTTTGCCGACTAGAGTGCGTGCAGCCGCGTGGCTTCCGCATATGCCCGAGTGGATATCTTGGAGTAATTGTTTCCCTTCTTCGGGTGTGATGCACCTCATTAGAATTCCAGAGGGGCTTCTCTTGTATAGATCGGAGTCGACCATGACGTACGCTTGGCAACGACGCCGGACGCGTTCTGCTTCATCCCGGTCATCCGGCAGCTCTTGCTGAGTTAAGAATTTGATGAGCGGCGTCCTCCAGTCGGTATCGACCATGGTGACTTCGTTCGTGGTTTGCTCGTTGGGAGCTGTCTTTGCCGTGACGGTTGGCTCGTAGAGATGTTCGACAAAGACATCTGTCGGGGCGGCTTCGCGCTTTGATCCGAACTGCGCTAGCTCATCGGCAGCTTCGTTGTTGTGTCTCAGGACATGTGAGAGTTCGAGTCCGTCAAACTTTTCCTCAAGCTTGCGGACCTCTTGCCGGTAGGCCTCCATAGTGTCGTTTAAGCAAGACCAGTCTTTCATTACTTGATTGACGACCAGCTGGGAGTCGCCTTTCACAATAAGTCGACGAATCCCGAGTGAGACTGCAAGGCGCAGTCCATGTAAGAGAGCTTCGTATTCGGCGACGTTGTGTGAGGCGGAGAAGTGGAGGTGAAGGGCATATCTTAGCCTTTCCCCAGTCGGGGAGATCAGCACAACTCCCGCTCCCAAGCCGGTGATCCTCTTGGATCCGTCGAAGTGCATGGTCCAGTGTTGGAGGTCTTCCCGAGGTACGTGCTCTTGCTGTTCAGTCCACTCGGCCAGAAGTCCGCTAAGGCTTGTGACTTAATGGACGTCCCGGGCTTAAAAGTTAAGTCCGCGGCATCGGTTCAGGGGCCCACTTGGCGATGCGCCGGTTACCTCGCGGTTGTGGATGACGTCGCCGAGTGGAAAAGAGGTGATGACGGTGACCGAGTGACCCGAAAGTAGTGTGCCAATTTCCTCGCGGTTATTAGAACACCATAAAGCAATTTTTGTACCGGGGTATCGGATTTTGGCTCCCGCCAATACTTCGCCGACAAAGTAAATTGGTCTTTGAATCTTCGGGCCCGTCCTTCTTCTTCTCGTTCAACCACAAGGACCGTGCCGACCACTTGGTGAGTGGCCGAGACGTACGGCAAGAGGGGTTCCCTGGGGCTGAGGTGAAGCTAGGACGGGTGGCGTGGTAAGGAACTCTTTGAAGTCTTCAAAGGCCTTGTCGCTTACGTGGTCCACCGGAAGTCGTCTGTCTTCTTCGCGATCGAAGAAGGGCATGCCTCGCTCGCCGAGTCGGGATATAAAACGGCTTAGTGCCGCCATGCAGCCGTAAGCTTTTGGACGTCTTTCGATTGCTCGGGGCTTCATGTTTAAGATGGCGTTGATCTTCTCTCGGGTTTGCTTCAATGCCGCGATGTGATACCATGAAGCCGAGCGGTTTGCCCGATGGGACGCCGAAGGTGCACTTCTCCGGTTCAACTTCATTCGAAGGCCCGGATGTTTGCAAAGGTTTCTTCTAAGTCGGCGATCAGGTCTTCTTTCGCTTGGTCTTGATGACAACATCGTCGACATAAGCTTCAACGTTTTTGCCGATCGCGTCGGAAGCATCTTTGGATCATGCGTTGGTATGTAGCTCCGGCGTTCTTCAGCCGAAAGGCATGGTGATGTAGCAGAGGCCCCGAACGGCGTGATGAAAGATGTCTTCAAGCGTCGGATTCTTTCGACGATCCGGTGATAGCCCGAGTAACAATCCAAGAAGCTCGGGAGTTCGCAGCCGTGTTGAGTCGACAACTTGGTCGATACGAGGTAGCCCGAATGGATCTTTGGGGCAGGCCTTGTTGAGGTCGGTGTAATCGACGCACATGCGCCACTGCCCCGTCTTCTTGCGGACCAAGACTGGATTGGCTAGCCGGTCGGGATGAAGGACTTCTTTAATGAAGCGCAGCCAAGAGCTTTGCAAGTTCTTCTTTGATCGCGTCTTTTCGATCTGTGCGAACTGCGTAATCGTTGTTTAATTGGTTTGGTGTCATCTTTGACGTTCGGAGAGTGCTCGATCACCTCCCTAGGAATTCCAGGCATATCAGATGGTTTCCAAGCAAAAACATCTTTATTATTTTGGAGGAAGGTGACGAGCGCGCTTTCCTATTTAGGATCTAGGTCGGCGCCGATTATAGCAGTTTTGGAGGGATCAGACGAATCAAGCGAGATCTTTTTGGTCTTGGCGTCGCCGGATCCTGATTTGGCTATCTTCTTCGCGGGGACTTCGCCCTCTGCCGAAGTAGATGCAGCCAATCGGACTTCTTGTTGGCCACGTAATCTCTCTCGAGATTGGGCCATGTCGCAGCTTTCCTTGTCGCAGGTGAAGGCTTGCTTCACATCGCTGCGAAGAGTGATGACGCCGTTGGGACCCGGCATCTTCATGCAAAGATAAGTGTAGTGAGGGATCGCCATGAACTTGGCAAGCGCAGGCCTTCCGATGATGGCATGATATGCCGTTTCGAAGTCGGCCACCTCGAAGGTGACGTTCTCCGTTCGGAAATTCTCTCGGGCTCCGAAGGTGACTGGGAGAGAGATATGCCCGAGTGGTGTTGAAGATAGCCCCGGGATAACTCCGTGGAAGGGGGCTGAGCTTGCTTTGAGTTCGGCCCTCGGGATCTGCATTTCGTCCATAGTCTTGGCAAACAGGATGTTGAGGGCGCTGCCCCCGTCGATGAGGACGCGCTTAAGCCTGATGTTGCGGACTACGGGGTCCAGGACGAGTGGATAGCGTCCGGATGGACCACTCGGTCGGATGATCCGAGCGGTCAAAGGTGATGGCCACCTCCGACCATCGCAGATAGTGAGGACTTCGAGTTGAGCTGCGTTGACCTCCCGGCCGCTTAGCTTCGTTTCCTCTTGGATTCATAAGCTAACGGGCCCCGAAGATGTGGTTGAGCTCCCCACTGGATCTTGAAAAGGTTCGGCATTCTCGGCGCATTGTTCTTCTTGGCGCGGACGGGCCAGCCTCGTCGTCGCTTGTTGAGCCGCGCGCGATCTCATGGCGCTTGTTGATAAAGATCCTTTGCCGCGTGCTTGTGATTCGGATGGTGGGTGCACCGGGCGTTCATGATGGCGTCGTAGGCGGCGACTCGGGACGGCGTTGAGTATGGAGGTCGCGGCCACTGTGTCTTCGATCGGCGCTTGCGATCCTTCGGGCCCCGGTTGCCGTTGTTGCCGCCATCCTTCTTAGGATTTCGGCTTCCTCCTGCGTGCTTGTCCTCTCTTCTGTCGGGCCGATCTTGACGGGCGGCCTTGATGGCGTCGTTTGATTTGGCGTACGAGTTCGCCGTCTCAAACATCTGCTTCACCGTCTTCGGTGGCTTGCGTCCGAACTTGCCGATAAGCAGCTCATCACGGACTCCCTTCTGGAAGGCGGCGATGATGATGTCATCGGTGATGTTCGGGATCTTGTTGCGCTTCTCGAAGAAGCGACGAATGTAATCCTTCAGAGGCTCGTCCGGCTTCTGGATGACATTGTAAAGGTCGAAGTGCGTGCCGGGCCTCTCGAAGGTGCCTTGGAAGTTGGCGATGAAGTGGTCCCTCAGCTCGCTCCATGAGCCGATTGAGCCTCTTGGCGCTGGTGAGCCAATTTCTGGCCGAGTTTGCGAGGGCCACGGGCAGGTAGTTCGCCATGGCTTTGTTGTCGCCACCTGCAGCTCGGATGGCAAGGGTATATACAGTTAACCAAGACTCGGGGTCGGTTTTGCCATCGTACCTTTCTATCCCGGTGGGCTTAAAACCACTCGGCCAATGCACTCGGCGGAGCTCCCGAGTGAAGGCCGGTACTCCATCGTCGCCGCTATCAGGTGATCCCCTCCGATCTTCCTGAGTGCGACGGTCGTGCTCTTGGTAGCGGCGGTCGAGGACTTCCCGCAGATCACTCGGCGGGGTCTTCGTTGGCTGGTTGGGTAGCCGGAACCTTGCGGTGGACTCGGTGGTGGACGGTGGACGTCCATGTCGTTTGCGGCGGGAGTCGACCGTCGCTCTTGGTGCCTCGGCGTGGACTCGGGAGGTGGGCCTCTTGGCCTAGTTGACGACCGAGCCGGCTCGGCCTCCTATAGTCTCCCGACCTTAGGGGTGGGAGCCGGCTCTTGTCAGGCGTTTCGGCCACGGATTCAGTCGGCCTTCTTGCCGAAGTGGTGGGAGGGCCGTTAGCCGTGGCAGCAACGATGGTCCTTATCTTATCAAGTATGGGAGTCACGTTGGCCGGAGCCGTCTCCATGACGGTATCCAAGAGCGTGAGTGCGGCGACGCGTTCGCGTGGCGTCCGGAAGACATTGGTGTTGCGAACCCGTGTTTGGAGGATGGCCTCGGGCGATCGTCCAGTGCCCGCGAGATCCCGCTTCCTTTTATCGCCTCGTCTTTGCGTTGTTTGTCTTCTTCGGCTATCTTGCGTTTGAGCTCCACTCGCTCGCTCTTCTTCGGCAAGCCTTCGGCCAAGGCTGAGTCGGACTCATCCGGCTCGGCCATGAGGACGTCGAAGCACTTCGGCTCGCAGTCCATATGGCAGTCGGAGTTGTCGGCTTCGTCAGAAGGGATGCCGTAGAGATTGTCGAAGCCGGAGCCGAGGTATCCGTTGAGCTCGAAGATGGACGGAGCCAAAGGACGGGAGGATGACAGCGACCTCCCTTGATCTGGGTAACCCGGATCGGATCGTTCCGTCCGAGTCGGAGGTTGGGGATCGGGCTCTTCCGAGTGGATCCTCGCCAACTCGGGGAGAGCGATTGATTGTAGATCTTGGCGACATTTGGTAACCCAAACGGCACCGAAAGGTCTTCAGCCGAGTAGATTGCTTCCGTCGGGGAGGCAAGAAGATTGGCGCAGATCTCGGCGGCATTCGGTAATCCGAATGGCGCCGAGTGAAGTCCGTCGTCGGAGAAGGTGGATCGCATCTTGGTCTTCAAGATGTTGTCGAAGATCTCGCGCCGTTGGAGAGCCCGAGCGGCGCCGAGTGGGTTGTTCCCTCCGACTGGTTCGAATCCGAGTCGAGGAGGAGTCGCCGACGAGTTGGCGGCGAAGTCGCCGAGTCTTGAAGGAGATCCCATCACGCTTGTCGGCGAGATTGTTGAAGAAGTCTCGACGCGCGCCCCCCTACGGCGCGCCAACCGTCGAAACTTGGTTTCGGCAATATATTTAATGGGGTCGCGTCAAGATCGCCAAGCACAATGGGTTAGAAGAAGAAGAAGATTTAGACGAGTTGAGCCCTCTCGAGAGGTAATACCCTACTCCTGTTTCGGTGGATTCGATCCGCCGAGTGTCTTTATTGATCTCGTGATCTCGTGAATCTAAAGCTCTTGCTTATGAAGTCTAAGATATCCCTCAAGGGACGCCCCTTACCCCCCTTATATAGTCTTGGGAGGAAGGGTTTACAAGTCGGAAACCCTATCTTATTCTAAGTTGGTTTCCTCAATCTTACCAAACCGTGACTATAGGCCGATTGCCTTATCTCTATCGGCAACCGTAACACCTAAGTCAAGTTCGGCTTACATATATAGCAGGCGCAATCTATCCCTACCTCCAGTCGGATAAGCTTGCCAAGTAGATACCCGATTGCCACAATCTCCACACTTCCGTAGCTATAGCAGCTGTTTGCAATATGCTAACCCTCCCTTAAAAGGAACATGATATAGCGCTTAATTAGTCAAATGAAACTTGACCCATTTCTGACTCAAAATGCCAGTCGCAGTCGCGCGGCAACTTGCATGGAATAATGTGGAGAAAAATCGGTGCATGGCTATATGCGTTCCCTTTTACCGTACGTACGTTCAAACTTGGAGGTGTGTAACCACGTGCTGTCGATCGAGATTCAACTTGACCACGTACCGGGTTCTCGGCTAAAGGGTAACATTTGCGAGTGTCGTGAAGTATCAAAGCGAATCGCGCTAAATGTACGCCTATTTTCAGTCAGGACAGCACGCAGCGCGACGTTTCGCTCGATCACTCACGACTCAAGATCGAGAAGACTGTACTATATTGGACTGGAGGGCCGCGGCACACATGGCCGGCTCTCGTCGACGCGGCCGGCACCCAACATATCGTCGTTGGAAGCCTGGATGTCACTACTATAAAACCCTATAAAACTCCATCATAGAGGGATAAAAAAAGAACCGACACTTTTAAACACTATAGGCGTCAGTTTTAAATAAACAACCGATACCAACACTATAGGTACCGATTTTTTAAAAGAACTGACAACACTAATATATTATGTGACATGTTTTTAAAAACCGACACCCATACAAAATCGAGCTGAACCAGGCAAGCCGATCACACTTATATATCCACTCGCTCAGTCGACCCCGTTGCCCTATCCTTATCCATTTTTTCTCTTTCTCCACCGCCTACTCTCTCTCACCGTCCACCTCCTCTCTCGCTCACACTCTCACTCGCCGCTCGCCACCCCTCCCCTCTTCCTCACACATTCCCTCGTTGCCTTCCCTCTCCCTCCCCCTTCTCCCCATCTCCTCCTTGTCGCGGTTGTGGGAGGACGCGGCGATGACCGACCCTCTTCCTCTTCGGCAGGGGACGCGGCGACGACTGTCCTCTCTTCCTTCTTCTCCTCTCCCCTCTATGGCAACCGGCGTGGAGGTGGGGGCTGCTGGAGGCCAATGTGGAGGTGGGGGCCGTCGGATCTGAACGGCGTGGAGGTGGGGGCGGTTGGATCTGGCCGGCGTGGAGGTGGGGGCCAACGGATCTTCTCCAACTGCTCCCTGCCGTGCCACTCTAACCCGCTGCATCCGCCTCGTTCCACTTGCCTCCGTCGTCTCCTTGGCCTCGTTATTGTCTTCACCTGTTGCTGTTGCTGCCATGCCCATCACCATCTCATCGCCGATGTGAAACCTATAGAGGGCAAGTGCGGCGGCGCGTGCATGGGATGGAGGAGCAAGGCAAGGCAGCGATTGGTTGGCGGGGTGTGTGATTAATTGTTGCTCGTGTGATTAATCCTTCTTGTTTGTTTGTTGATTTGAGGATTATGAATTTGGCTTTGGATTTGGGGCAAATGGGAGCACCTTGATGCATTGGTTCAAATCGACCTTTTTTCTCTCACGTGTGACACATAGGTATCGGTTCCTTGTTAGAATCAACACCTATAATCTTTATAGGTGACGGTTTTAAAACCGATACCTATAATCTCTGGTATAGATGTCGATAAATTGATGTCGGCTGAGAAATCGATATCTATGGTCAGTTTTCAACTTACACTTGTGGCTGTTTCGACAGTAGTGTGTGAGAGGGGTCTCGGCCAGTTTTGGGCGCCGTAACTCGTACATGAGCGATGAGATGGGCAATGGCACGTCGCCACGTAAGGGTGTCGCACATCCCTCCACGTACGGCTCCGCGGGTGATCAGCGTCGCGGGAGCACGAGCACAGCGGTGAGGAGCAGAAGGACATGACATGATATGACACTACTACAAAAAGACTCATTGGTGTCGCTCCAAAAGGTGCCGGTCAAAACAAATCCAACACCTATAATGCATATAGGTAGCGGCTAAAGAATAGGTGGTGGTTCTTGTTAAGAACCGCCACCTATAGTCCCAAAAAGGTATCGGGTGAACAGTAAAACCGACACCTATACTATAGGTGGCGGTTCTTAATTGGAACCGCCACATATTCTTCCCTAATAGGTGTCGACTCAATAGTAAAAACCGGCACCTAAAGTATAGGTGTCGGTTTTACTGTTTACCCGACACCTATAAGGTTTCTTACGCTGTAAGCTTCGTAATATAGGTGTCGGTTCTTGTTAAAGACCGGCACCTATATGCCGACCACCTATATATGCCACCTTTCAGCCACTTAGCTCATTTTTATTCGGTCTTCATGTGTAGAACCAAACGGGGGGAAGGTTTTGCCGAAAATTTTCATAAACATCAAGAGATTTGCATGTTTTTATGTTTAAAGGTTAGTATATTTTAGTTGTCTTCATTTGTGTACGTGATTCTTTATGGTATTTTTTGTCATTTGTGTGTGTATGCTAGTAGATGCATAACATCATTTATGTTGAATATCTCAATGCAAGATTAATACTACATGCTTGTTGTGTTTCTTTCTTTACTTCAAAGTATTTTGGTTTGTCAAGTTTGAAGAGATTTATATGGTGAAGACGTCACAATTTTTAAAAATTCCCGTAGGACCGATGGATGAAGGAGGGATGAACAATGCGAAGCGGGGTACCTTGGAGTATGCCAGGGGAGTAACCAAGTTTGTGATCGGGGCCACGAGTTCCCGGTCGTTGAGCATGACAGAATATTTGCATTGTCCATGTGTTGATTGCAGGAAGGAGAGACAGTTTCCCGTAAAACAAGTTCACGAGCATCTACTAACAAGAGGTTTTATGCGTAATCACACATGTCAGGACAATCACGGTGAAGATGAGAATCAGAGTGTGGACAATCATGGTGATGCAATGCACGAAGACAATGTGGAGTTGCCTGCTGACGAAGGTGAATATGACAATGACGAATCGGATGGGTTGGATCAGATGTTGCAGGATGGAGAGACAGCCTACAGCGATGACAGACAATACGAGAAGTTCAAAGCCATGGTGGAGGACTCAAAAACACCGCTTTATCCAGGTTGCAACGAGGAGCACACCAAGTTACACGTCGTCCTCTCATTGTTGCAGATGAAATCAACCAACGGCTGGAGCGACAAGAGCTTCACAGAGCTTCTGTAGCTGAACGGAGACCTCCTTCCAGCGGGTCACGTACTGCCAGAAACGACATACCAAGCAAAGAAGGTTGTCTATCCACTCGGGCTGGAGGTGCAAAAAATTCACGCATGTCAAAATGACTGTATCCTATATCGGGGTGACTATGAAGACCTGGATGCATGTCCAGTTTGCGGAGCACCGCGGTATAAGGGTGGAGGTAACGATGATGATGCCGATGATCACAGCGGTGGCCCCGTCCTAAAGAAGAGGAAAGTGCACGTTAAGGCTGTGTGGTATTTTCCTATAATCCCCTGGATTGAGCGCCTATATGCAAACAAAAAGCATGCAAAGATGATGCGTTGGCACACCGAAGAACGTAAGAAGGATGGGATGATAAGGTACCCTGCCGACGGGTCTTAGTGGAGAAATATAGATAGAAAGTACAAAAGTTTTGCACGCGAGATCAGGAAAGTAAGGTTTGGGCTGAGCACAGACGGGATGAATCCATTCGGTGACATGAGCAGTCGGCACAACACATGGCCAGTGGCACTTGTTATCTACAACCTTCCGTCATGGTTGTGCATGAAGCGCAAGTATATCATGATGCCACTACTAATCCAAGAGCCCAAGCAACCTGGGAACGATATCGATGTCTACTTAGGCTAGTAGTAGATGATCTTCAGTTACTATGGGTTCGGAGGGTGCAGATGTGGGATGCTTACAAAAGAGAGTACTTCACCTTAAGGGCAATATTGTTAGTTACCATTCAAGATTACCCTGCGGCTGGCAATACATCTGGACAAACAGTGAAAGGTGGTTGTGCATGTGTGCAGTGCATGCGGGACACAACAAGCAGGTGGCTGAGGTACTCTGGAAAGACTGTGTACATGCGCCACCAGAGGTTTCTTCCTGCCGGTCCCTAGTACCGTAGCAATAGAAGAGATTTCGATGGCACAGTGGAGAAGGGGACAACTCTGATACATCGTACAGGCAGAGATACTTTTGAAGAGGTAAAAGATATTGAAAATGTATTTGGTAAGGGGCATGGCAATACAAGCGCAGCGGGCAAGGGTGGTGAGAAGCCTCTTTGAAAGAAGAAATCTATCTTCTGGGAACTACCGTATTGGAAAGATTTGGATGTCCGCCACGCAATCGACGTGATGCACGGGACACAGTGAGAGAGTAAATGACTTGTTGGCACTCGTACATACTGATGTATGTGGACCAATGAGCTCAATGGCTAAAGGAGATTATCAGTACTTTATTACCTTTACCGATGACTTTAGTAGATATAGTTATATCTACTTAATGAGGCATAAGTCCGAATCCTTTGAAAGGTTCAAAGAATTCCAGAATGAAGTACATAATCATTTAGGAAAAACAATCAAGTTTCTATGATCAGATCGTGGAGGGGAATATTTGAGTCAAGAGTTTGATAATTATATGAAAGATTGTGGAATTGTTCCACAGTTGACTCCGTCAGGAACTCCACAATGGAATGGGGTGTTCGAACGGAGAAATCACACCTTGTTGGATATGGTGCGGTTCATGATGAGCCAAAGTGATCTTCCGTTATCTTTCTGGGGATATGCTCTTGAAAC
This sequence comes from Oryza australiensis, assembly GCA_019925245.2. NCBI lineage: Eukaryota > Viridiplantae > Streptophyta > Magnoliopsida > Poales > Poaceae > Oryza > Oryza australiensis. The sequence goes on from JAIFGZ020000383.1 coordinate 433,257, forward strand.
AGCTGCGTTCACACTAAATAGAGTTCCATCTGAGTTAGTTGAAAAGACATCATATGAGATATGGACAGGGCAACCCCCTAGTTTGTCTTTTCTTAAAATTTGGGGATGTGAAACTTATGTAAAACGTTTACAGTCCGACAAGCTCACACCCAAATCTGACAAGTGCTTCTTTGTGGGATATCCTAAGGAAACTAAGGGATATTACTTTTATAATCAGAAACAAGACAAAATGTTTGTCGCCCAACACGGTGTCTTCTTGGAGAAAGAGTTTCTTTCAAGAAGGGTTAGTGGGAGCAGGATGCATCTTGAAGAAGTTCAAGAAACACTAGAAAATGTTTCAGCTACCACGGAACCACAACAGGAGGAACAAGATGTTGCGCCACTTGTTGTAGATACACCAGCCCCACGGAGGTCTGAAAGATCACGTCGTGCGCTTGACAGGTACACAGGTGCGGAACAACGTGATATATTGTTGTTAGACAACGTTGAGCCTAAGACCTATGAGGAAGCGATGGTGAGACCCGATTCCAACAAGTGGCTAGGAGCCATGAAATCCGAAATAGAATCCATGTATGATAATCAAGTTTGGAACTTGGTTGATCCACCTGATGATATCAAAACCATTGAGTGTAAATGGGTTTTTAAGAAAAGGGCCAACATGGATGAAAATGTTCACATCTATAAGGCGCGATTGGTGGCGTAAGGTTTTAAACAGATTCAAGGTGTTGATTATGATGAAACCTTCTCGCCCGTCGCAATGCTTAAGTCTATTCGAATTATTCTAGCGATTACTGCATATTTCGATTATGAGATATGACAGATGAATGTCAAAACGACTTTCCTAAATGAAAACCTAAGCGAGGATGTATACATGATACAACTTGAGGGTTTTGTCGATCCACAGTCGCCTGGAAAGATATGCAAGCGACAGAAATTCATTTATGGATTGAAGCAAGCATCTCGGAGTTGGAATATTTGTTTTGATGAAGTAATCAAAGGGTTTGGTTTCATCAAAAATGAAGAAGAGACCTGTGTTTACAAAAAGGTAAGTGGGAGCGCAATTATATTTCTAATCTTATATGTGGATGACATATTACTGATTGGAAATGATATCCCTGTGCTAGAATCCGTCAAGTCTTCATTGAAAAATAGTTTTTCCATGAAAGACTTAGGGGAGGCAGCATACATATTGGGCATTCGGATCTATAGAGATAGATCCAAGAGGCTAATTGGATTAAGCCAAAGTACATATATTGACAAGGTGTTGAAAAGGTTCAACATGCACGATTCCAAGAAAGGTTTCTTACCCATGTCACATGGCATTAATCTTAGCAAGAATCAGTGTCCTCAGACACATGATGAGCGGAATAAGATGGGTATGATTCCATATGCTTCGGCAATTGGATCCATCATGTATGTCATGCTTTGTACACGTCCAGATGTCTCGTATGCTTTGAGTGCTATGAGCAGATACCAGTCAGATCCAGATGAAGGTCACTGGACTGCTGTAAAGAATATCCTTAAGTACTTGAGAAGAACTAACGATATGTTTCTAGTATATGGAGGTGAAGCAGAGCTCGTTGTAAGTGGTTACACCGATGCTAGCTTCCAAACGGACAAGGATGATTATAGATCGCAATCTGGGTTCTTGTTCTGCCTGAACGGAGGCGCATTCAGCTGGAAGAGTTCCAAGCAGGATACTATTGCTGATTCTACAACGGAGGCCGAGTACATCGCTGCTTCAGAAGCTGCAAAGGAGGCTGTTTGGATCAAGAAATTTGTTTCTGAGCTGGGTGTGATGACCAGTGCAACTGGTCCAATGTCTCTATTATGATAATAGTGGAGCCATTGCGCAAGCCAAGGAGCTGAGGTCACATTAGAAGTCCAAACACATACTTCGGCGATATCATCTCATCCGCGAGATTGTGGACAGAGGTGATGTCAAGATATGCAAAGTGCACACGGATCTCAACATTGCCGATCCGTTGACAAAACCTCTCCCTCAGCCAAAACATGAGGCGTACACAAGAGCAGTGGGTATTAGATACTTACATAATTGACTCTAGTGCAAGTGCGAGACTGTTAGTGATATGCCCTAGAGGTAACATGGAGATATTGAATATCATGGTCAATGTTTATGTATAAATGAATAAAGTGTTATTCAGTTCCATGAAATAGACATCTTGTATTGATCAATAAGTATATGACTTATTTATGAGACTCTATATGTATGAATCTATTTCGCAATGATCTCTGATCATATATCATATTATTGGAACTAATATGATTCTAAGATCGACATGTTTATTGATTGATGATCATGTCTCATAGATCATGGTATGGAGTTACCGAATCAATAAATATGGACACATTTTAGAGAACATGTTATTGTATAGACCCATCATGAGACACTACAGGAATTAATGTGTCATTAGTTAGTCTCAGGTAGTGTTGGTACAAAGTCCTTAGACCTGAGATCATCATGGATTCCAACATGTGTAGTAGCCTACTTTGGGACTACCAAACGCTATTCCATAACTAGGTAATTATAAAAGTAGTCTTCGAGTTTGCTATGAAACATGTAGTGGGATGTGAATGATCAAGATGGAATTTGCCCCTCCTTTGGAGATATATCTCTGCGCCCCTCGAGGTAATGGATTATGGAAGTGCATGGCCATGCCGAGTTGATTGAGGAGTCAATCAACAGACAGATAATTCAATACGGTTCGAGTGAACGGTTAAGCTATTGAAGGGATGACACATATCTTGCCTATAGCTTAATTGATATCGTGAGGTAAATTGATTTGTGTACACATTACAGGTTCAGAGCCGATATTATATTCTTGTATACTATGGTGTCAATATGTGCTGCTAGGCACCGTTGTTGACAAATCAGCTGAGTTGGACTCGAGCCAAAACCGAGTATACCTGAACCTATAGAGTCACACGCTTAAGGAGATAAAAACAAGCATTCGAGTTAGACTCGGATACGGCTCAATCGGATAGGGATCCGATCGGATAGAGTCCTATGGGCTTACGACGTATGGGTGGCCAACTCTATGAATTCGGATAGGATCCGATTCGAAATAGAGTCCCAATCAACCACTAGACCCAGTCGGCCAACTCTATATAAAAGGGCGAGGGGTAGAGAGTTGACACATTACATTGAACCGAATCAATCTGATTTGGTGCAACAGAAGTCAGCGAGTTCAAGATCTCTACGGAAACCCTCCCCACTACTGAGCCAAAACCCTAGCCTTTCATCTTGTGCTATCACACGGGTGTTAGGCGTTCTGTCCCCGGACGTGTGAATACCGGTAGAGGCGCTGCTACATTGCAGTGCTGTTCATTGGCTACGAATCGGCTGCGATCGGACAAATCGGCTGCGGCGCATCGGAGCGAGGCGGCTGCGGCGGATCAACAGCGCGAGCGTGTTTCAGCGAATCGGCAAATCGGCTGCGGCAGATCGGCTATGGAATCGGCGCATCGGCTGCGTCGGATCGGCTGTCGACTCGGGGAATCGGTTGTCAGCAAATCGGCTGTAATTGACCAGTACTGTTCCAGATCGGATAGCTCCTGATTGGCTATACCCGCTGTATTCTACTCCAATCGGTAACGATCTATTGACCCTTACTTGCAAGTGTTCCTGGTTTGCGCAGTAGAAAAGTTTTTGTTTTATACTATCGTAGCTTCCGCGTAACCCTTCACGGATCTGGCGGGCCGGATTTGGCGGTCACCACCGCCGCCGTCTCCCTTGGCGACTCCCCCGACCTTCCGAGCTCAAAGTTGGCGAGAAGCCCCGTCGCCACCGTCTTTGCAGTCGCGCGGCTTTGCCGTGCCCGCTCGGGCGGCAACGAGACAGAGGAGAAAGGAGGGGAGAAGGGTGCTTGGGCTGTCGCCTCCCGAGCCGCCCCTTGGGGAGGGCGACGCGAGAGGGTGTTGTCTGCTAACGAGTTCTCGATGGTAAACATTGAACAAGGCAAAGTGGTCAGTAGTATATATTTGCTCTTTATTAGTTGAACTTGGTTATTATGGATTACAAATTGAGAACTGATACAGTTACAATACAAAACGAAACTAGCAGCAACAAGCCAATAACGGTGCTAGATCTGCTTTGGCCCCCTGCTACCTGCCAGACCATTGTGTTACGGTCTGGGAGTAACCAGAGGTCCCATCAATCAAATATGCTGGCCTAGTTGCAAGAGGTGGCAGACTGCAAGTAGTGTCACTATTGAGTAAAATCATGACATCCGCCATTGTAGGTCGATCTACAGGGTTTTGCTGGACACACAGGAGTCCAATGTTGACACATTTCAGCACCTCGGTCTCACGGAAGTTTCTTCCTAAGCAATGATCAATCATCTCTGCAGTTGTTCCCTCTTCCCAGTGCCTCCATACCTAGCAGCATTAGTCACATATATGTGTTTAGTTAGCAGTAATTACAATAGGCATATAATCCTCTATGAATTAGTAGGGATGCTCACTATGCTTAATATATCTTCATCATTCTGCTCAGAGAAATATGGCCCGCTGTTCCTTCTCCGGCCTGTCACGATCTCTATGACAAGAATGCCGAAGCTGAATACGTCTGATTTCGTAGAGTACTGTCCACGCAGCACGTACTCAGGAGACATGTACCCGCTACATCAAAGGAGAATTGCATTTTAGTTTGTTATCTATACATAAGCACAAAAATAATAAGTGTTCCTTCGACTTAATTACAATGTCCCGGCGATACGGCTCGTGACATCTCGAGTCTGATCCTGCCCAAAGAGCCTAGCGAGGCCAAAGTCCCCAATTTTGGGGTTCATGTCTGCGTCTAGTAAAATGTTGCTCGCCTTCATATCACGGTGGACAATCTTCTTTTGGGAGTCCTGGTGAAGATATTGTAGCCCCCGGGCAATGCCTTCTATTATCTTAAATCTTATCGCCCAGTCTAGTTGTCTCCTTTGCTCTGCGTCTAGTACCAAATGAAAAAAAACATTGTTATTGCTGGAGAGAAAAGACAAAATATCTAGGTTAAAAAAATGTAATGCTAACAGTACCAAAAAGAAAGGTGTCTAGGCTTTTATTGGGCATGTACTCGTAGACGAGTAACCTCTCCCCCTCTTCAAGGCAAAAACCAACAAGACGAACAAGATTCCTGTGATGAAGTTTGGCGACAAGAACAAGCTCGTTTTTCAGCTCTTCCATCCCCTGGTTGGAGCCCTTGGCCATCCTTTTCACGGCCACTTCTTGTCCATAAAGAATTCCCTGAATAATTTGACTATTTGGCTTAGTATCTTACTCCTCACGGATATAAATATTTGATATTTAGAAAAGTTACGATCAACTTTCGTAACTTTGACCTTTTTCCTATATATATTAGTACTAATAATTTTAAGGCAAATCAATACATACCATTCCTTTTAACTAAGCATTTGAGGAATTTATGATAATACAAAATTTAAAAGTTTGTCTTAAATATTTATGTGCTTTTGGGACTCATGTGATACATTAAACCAAGAGTTATGGATAGAGACGTGTGTTTTGCAATTTTATGGACTTGGATGACCTTTTAATAATTTTAATGATCATATATGTATATTTTGTTGCTTTTTGTAACGTCCATTATCAAAAAAGTTCTAGGCCAAACTCATTTAGTTGAACCACACACATGCATATTTTACTCTATAAGTATGATTTCTGTAACACCCATAGCCCAAAAAGATTCTAGGCTCGACTAGACAAAAACGATTTTAGGCCCAACTGATCTGGTTAGAACAAACCTACACTGTAACACTATCACGTTTTTCTTTCTCGCTTCGTGCAATAAGTTTAAACCAATACCAGTCATCGAGCTTAAAAAACTCCTAAGGTGAAACTAATAGCAAGTACTATAATAGATGTGTGATTACTACCTCTGACTAGAAATAAAAGCTCACGCATTCGTGTGAGCATCTTATATTTTATTTGTAAAAAGAACGGAAAAAATCATATCTTATCATATTCATTAGTAAGGGACTATAGATTACAATTCTTTAAAAAGAGAAGAAAATATCTATAAGATGAAATAAGACATAAACTCTTGTATACTAAACAATAAAAATATCGTTCAAATTCAAACAAAAGTCACTTTATCATGGTTTGATGTAAACTCACGTATCACAACTATTTGTTATCACTATCGTAGAAGTTAGGTCCCCATTGTAACGTCAAAATAAGCATACTGCATCATCAATTTTTTTAAAAAAAAATCATCTTACTATATCCATGCATGTCTCACTTAATGGAGATAACACCGTTAAAATTAGACATGAGTACCCTCTCTAACGAGAGAAGCTAGCCATATAGGCGTCAAGACTTTCTTTTGTGAAGCTTGAAACATAGGTCCCGCCTCCTTATAGCCATGCCCCTAAAGACCAACTTGGAACACAATTTGAACACCTAGTTCCCATCACGGAGGATAGGATTTCATATGTAAGTAAGCCAATTGAGCCATATTTCCAACTGTTGCCTTCCACTGGGGCTTACGATATAGCAAAACAGTGTTATTCATGCTTGACGCACTTAAGGAAAGGACCAAGATAAGATGGAGATCATGCAAGTAGTTGCTTTTTAACTTTTGTGTCAGCGTGTGATATAGAGTAGAGTCACTACTGCAGATTTGGTTTTTTTATGAGACTTTCAATAGTTTCCAGGCGGGCCATAAGTGGCCACGCCTGGAAAAACCGGTCTCAGGGGGCCGGTTGTTGGACCACACGGGAAAAGATATTTCTCTTGCGGTCCACTTAAGCGACCGCACGGGGTATTATCTCGTGCGGTCGCTCACTTAAGCACCCGCACGGGATAATTGCGCATTATCCCATGCGGCCCACTTAAGAGCCCGCACGGAATAATGCATTTTTCCGTGTGGGCCGTTAAGTGAGCCGTACGCGATGATGCGCCATAAAATATCTGTCCAACCCAACAGTGTCATATTTAACATGATGTTTCTCTCTCCAAAAAAGGCAATTATAGGGAGGAAGGTTTTCAACTCGAATTCTTTAATTGCAATCAATACAAAAGGTAACATGCTTGATCTTCTCTTCCATTTGCTTATATTTTTTTTAAAATTTTATTGGTTGAATGCGAAGATATTTGAACTTTTTCAACTTGGTGTTTCTCTCTCCGAAAAATAGGCAATTTCTTTGGGGTGAGGTTTTAGACTTGAAATCTTCGATTGAAATCAATATAAAAGGTAACATGCTTGATCTTCTCTTTCATTTGCTTCCGTTTTTATAAAATTTTATTGGTTGAATACAAAGATATTTAAATTTGTTTGAATAGTTCATTTTGAGCTATTTTTGTAATATGTAGGTCAAATATATTATTTTTTGAATGACCCATTTTTTGGTAATTAATAGTGTATTAGTATTATTTTTTGCTGTGAATGAGGGTTTAGTTTATAAAGTATGATTTAAGTTTAATTTGTTTATGTAGAAAAAACCTATAATATAATATTATTTTTTGTGTGAATTTTTTAGATGGATCGAACATGGATGTATGAGACGCGGAGAACTCATCCGGTGTTCATGAGAGAAACATCAACATTTATTAATAAGGCTAAGGCACACGCTTCGAGGGAGAATAGAAATGATATTTTTTGTCCTTGCGTGGATTGCAAGAATCAGAAGATGTGAGAAGATTCGAATGTAATTCTGGGACACATAATTTTGCTTAGATGATATATTGGATGGATGGTAAAGTTTGTGATGGATAAATTGTAATGAGTTATTTTGGAATTTGGTCTCGAATAAAAAATATGATGGATTGTTTATTTTAGACTGTTTATGGACTGTTTATTTTAGGACTATCAAAAATGCTCTAAAAATTATATTGTAAAGGACTGTTTATTTTAGGATTATAAATGGACTATTTATTTTAGGATTTTAAATGGACTGTTATTATTGTAAATGGACTGATTTGTTTATTTTAGAATTTTAAATGGATTGTAAAATGGACTGTTATTTCTTTCATGAATTGTTTTGATGTGAATTAGTTGATGTGAAATAGTTCATGTGAATATTTTTGATGAATTTTAGATTATAGGTTAGACTTTAGATTTTGAAATACATATACCCACCCCTACCGAACGACTTACAAATCTAATCTCCCTCTCTCCTTTCCCTCTCCTCGGTCTCTCATCTCTCATCTCTTCCTCTGCAAATTTTGGTAGAAAATATTGAAAGCATGGAAATAAATTATTTTGCTTGATGATGAACATGTTGCAAATCCAAATACGGTTCCAATTATTTAGGCGTGTTGAAGGCTGGGTGGCAAGTGAAGGTCTCTGCATCAATCCTTATGTCAAAGGTTACAATAGAGGCCTTTAGCTTGCCACTTGACCTACCACAACACCATTAATGCCTACGGAGGCAAATCCAAACATGGATCTATATTTTCCTCTGTTATATTATTTAGTGTTAAGCACGTGCAGAAATAACAAATTATTTAGAGTAGTTTACAAAACCATTCCTTCCGAGGAACTATCTACTCCCATCATTCACAAATTGTGTTATGAACAACCGTAGATCAAATGTCGAACGAGAAAGCTCCCTTCGAGGCACCCAACATCGAACCAACGAAAGAGGCTTCAAGCGAAGGCACATAGCAGACACCAAGCAATCCTTTCGAGATCGAAGTTACGCCAACACCATCGGTTGAAGAAGACCCCGACTACATCCCTATCGAGCAAGCAGTAAGTCGAGCCGTATTGTTGTGAACTAATCTGTCTCCCTTTAGGTTGCGTTTAACGTTTTCTGATGTACGTATAGATGGAAACATATGTATACTAGCTAGCTAGTACAAACCTATGTGGCTTCTTGTGAAGACACAATGGTCGGTAATTACATGCCCGCTATATGCTGATATTTTATACTGTGTTTAATTTGAAATATTGACGTACATATACAATTTTATTCAACACAGTGTTATAAGCCATCACCAGGCACTAACCTATGCGGCTAATACGTGTGTGAGATGCTTAAAATCTACGGGAGATACACTACAAAGTTTGAAGAAGTCCAGAGAAAATATCTCTTTACACATTAAGATCTGGTATAATTTTTCTAACTATAACAATGTGTATTCCTTCTTAAATAGATCCCGTCCATTCCAGTTGTAGCAAATAGGTTCGACAATCGAACCATACTAAACTTGTGTGCAGATATTTGCCGCTTCATCCGCCGCGATGTCTGCAACCATTTGGGTGATTTCTACGATCCGGAGAGCCAGCTTGCGATGAAGGATATATTCAAACGACTTAGAGAGTGGAAGAAAGAACATATGTATACTAGCTAGCTAGTACAAACATTTCTAATTAATTCTATATTTATGTGTTTTCTTCTATTGTACATTGTGAGACGTACGATACGATATGTATGTATATATGTACATGATGCGTACATTTATATCTTTTTATATATGAGAAAATAAATGTCTTTTAATTCTTAGTACATGTGAATTGTTGTATACATGCTAACGACAACATCGATAATATATTATTGAGAGAGGGAGAAGAGAGGAGAGAGGAGAGAGAACCCTACAAGCGCTCACATAAAATAATGCAAGCGCACACAAAAAATAATGCAAGCGCACACATAAAATAATGCGGTCATGTAAAGAACCACACAGGAAGATCAATTATCCCGTGCGGTCATGTAAAGTGGCTCGCACGGGATAATGGATCTTCCTGTGAGGTCATGTAAGCCGACCGCACGGGATAATTGATCTTCCCGTACGGTTGGGCCGCCCGCACATGAAAATGGTCTTTTCCCAAACCATCTCAAGTGTGCGGGCATACCTTACATACGGGAAGATGTCTTTTGGCCCATACGCAAAAATCGAATCTGTAGTAGTGAGTCTATAATATTAATCGGTACTATATTCAAATTTTAGTGGTATAGCTATAACATTCTTTTTTTGGAGATGAGTGGGGTTCGAGCACACTTACAGGAGCATTAGTAAGATATATAACATAGATCCTAAGAAGTAGTTTAATACATACGTCACTGTATAACATAAGTAGTTGCAAAAACAAAATTTGGGCTAAGAAAAAGCCTACATGTACAACTACCACTACTACAAAAACATGCATAGGTGTCGATCTAATAGGTTTCGGTTCAACAAAAACTGACACGTATTAAAGCAATAGGTAGCGGCTCTAAAGAAAAACCGGTACCTATACTATAGGTGTCGGTTTTTTAAAAAAAACTGACACCTATAATATATTATAGGTGTCGGTTTTTTAATAAAATCGGCACCTAACAAAATTGAGCCGAGCAGGACCGGTTTAGCCAGAGCCTTATCCTCCCGTTCATCCCTCTTTTTCTCTCCACCACCTGTCCGTTTCTCCCCTCTCCTCACCAGCCTTATCCACGGAGCTCGCCACCGTCGCTCCACCAGCTGCATCTCTCATCGCGCTCTCCGAACTCCCCTCTCCTCACCCCACGGCGGAGCTCGCCGCCGTCGTGCTCCGGCGGCCCCTTCCTCTTTCTCTTGAGCTCTCCCTCTCTACCAGCTCCCTCTCTCATCCCGCTCTCCCAAACTCCCTTCTCCTCACCAGCCAGGGTGGAGCTCACCGCCATCGTGCTCCGGGCGGCCCCCTCCTCTTTCTCTTGAGCTCTCCCTCTCCACTAGCTCCCTCTCTCATCCCGCTCTCCCAAACTCCCCTCTCCTCACCAGCCACGGGCGGAGCTCGCCGCCGTCGTGCTCCAGGTGGCCCCCTCCTGTTTCTCTTGAGCTCTCCCTCTCCACCAACTCCCTCTCTCGTCCCCGTCCCTCCCCTATCTCCTCCCATGCTAGCGATGGTATTGGCGGCTCCCGCGAGCTGGATCTGGCGGTTCGCTACCCCCTCCCCCTTGGCGTCCCGGATCTGGATCTTGCAAAGGCAGCAGCGGTGCCCCAGATGGATCTTGCAGAGGCAGCAGCGGTGCCACGGATGGATCTTGCAGAGGCAGCAGCAGTGAATATTGTTGTTGTGTATTGTTGTTGTGTTGTTGATGATGTTGTTGTTGTGTTGTTGCGGATTATTGATTTTGGATTGATTGTTGTTGTGGATTTGATTTTAGGGGTGATGATTTTGGATTGATTGTTCGTTGTGGATTGATTTTGGGGGCGAAGCAGGAGAGATTGGGCTCGATGCATCGGCTAGATTCGAGTCGGTGCATCGAGCTGTTTTTTTGGATTGTGGAACCTCAAATGTCGGTTTAGGAACCGACACCTTTGAAAAACACAAAGGTGCCGAGTAATAGGTGCCGGTTGGGAAACCGGCACCTATAGGGGTTTCCCAACCGACACCTATAGCATTATCGTAGTAGAATTCTTGTGATAGATTAAGTGATTTTGTTATAGCATGATCACTTGCTGAAAATTTTTTTGGTGTATTTTCCACATATATGTATCATGCTTCTCACTCCTCAAATACCTACCAAATAGTTTTAAAAATTCCAAAAACTTTGAGAATATTAATCTCACCCGAAATTAAATTTAAATCAGATCTACTTGAAAAAACACACATAAATTCTGTTGTTTTCATTTTTATACATGTAGATTCAAATTATTTTTTTCATATATCAAAATGTTTGAAAAATTATTGTGATATTAATTATTAGATGCTGATACATTGTGTGGTGATGTATTTAGCATTATAATATTGCCATCATAAGTCATCGGTGGTTTATTTATGAAAAGAATACAATAAGATCACAAGTTGGATGTATAATTTAAAATCTATAAACGTTCAAAGAACGTTTATTTTGTATTTTATTCTTATATTATATATTAGTTTAGCTGTGCATGTTTGTGGGGTAATATATGAAGACATAATAATGTATGTTGTCAAGTTTGTTTCTAATTTTTATAACTATTTGAATAACACAAGTAAATGGTAAAATAATGTCTCGCGTGCATTTCTAATAAATAAAGTGGTTAACATGGGTCTTTTTAGGAAAAGCTTGCACTTTATTTAATCGTACTATTCAAATTAATTACATTCTGCCTCTAAGAAAATCTTATAGCCTTCAGTGGTACCGAGAATCATATGAAAAAAGAGCAAAATCTCTCACCAACGTATAAGTTAAGTGTTTTGATTTATTTTTTATATTATTGATCTTTTCGTGAAGTAATATACGTTGGAATAATGGGATGGAACGTGGTTTAATGTGATATTTTTAATGAACATATAGCTAATATATGTGATAATTTTCTATAGAAAATATGTGTGGTCAAGGTTAGTATAAATAATTATAGTGTTCCTTGTTGGTTAAAAGAGGTAATTGTTAAAACTATTTGGATGAGAAAGGCTTAAAAAAGCTATAATATGGTATCACGTGATAATATTTTAAATTAAAATATAGGTAATATGGGATGTAATATTTCTCCTTTGTATTATAAATAAGATACATTCTATACTTTAAAGTTTTAAATAGTGCAATAAGCGCAGAAAATAAAGGGGTAAACGATTGATCATTTTCTATTCCAATCGTAGGTGCGCATGTACGTCCGTATATGTTCTTTTTCCAATTTTCCGGTGAATTTACGTATTATGTATGCTTTTTTTTCGTCCAATAGTGTGCAGGTATTTTTCTGTTGTACGGGGCGATTAGCTGATTAGGAAGGAGGGATTATTTTGATAGATCTAATCTAACTGCATCAATCTCCGCGAGTGCCTACGACCCTTCTTGCCCTTAGCGATGCCTGCTAATTAATATATGAGATATCATCACAATTGAAAGGTTGAGAAGAAACAATAGGTGCAGGTTGCTGCAGGCTAGCCAGCTCACTGCTTGCCTGCTTGTTCTTTTTTTCCCCTCTAATTATTCTGGGATGTCACAATTTTTTTAATCTAAAACTAAGGGCTGGAGCTCTCTGCGATATACTTCAACAAGAGAAGAAAAGTACTACACCACAATTTGTGATTAATTAACAATTGAGCAGTAGTGTAATCGTACTTCTAGCCATAATTTATATTTTTGACGACCATGCTGGATTCACACACCATCAAATCACACAACTTTTTCTCAAAAGAAATCAACAATGATACAAAAGTTAGACGTAAAGAGTACTCATGCCATACCTTATAAACGGCACCGAATCCCCCCTCACCAATCTTCTTGCTTTCGTGGAAGTTATCCGTTGCCACTTGCAGTGATGCCAGAGATAACAGGGTTGACTTGACACTTTCAAAGTCCTCAGTTGTATCAGCTGGCAAATTTGCATGAATTTGACAAAACTGTTATTGGATGCTCCTGGTATAAGAATGTTTAACAATAATTTAAAAAATGCCCAATTGTGTGCAGAGGACTCACTTCCGGAGAGATGCTCTGCTTTTGCCATTCTTCTCTTCTTACGCACATTCCAGATACAAAGGGAAATTACACCTATGATGATTGCAACTGACACTGTCGGCAAGATAATTACCAGAATTTTGCTTCCTGAATTATTTTTACCTGCATTTTTGCAGTGAAAAGTAATCAGCTCAAGTATGTGAAGCACTAGATATCTGAGCACATTATTACAGATACAGTACTGCTAGCTGCGGCGCAATGAACAAATTTTAGTTCTTTTTTGTTTGGTAATCTGTCTATCTATCTCAGGGGAAAGAAAAACATTTTGGCCGTTGGATCGTGACGAGATACATCCAGATTATAATGGTATAAGTTGATCGATAACAGTTATTATGTAAATTAATTTGTATCTATGGAAACACAAACTAACAGTTGTTTACCAGATTAACTTCTACTTTTAAAATCTATTGTGTATGAAATATAATCATATATATGGTAACAGAAACTAGAAGTTATATATCAAATTCAAGTTAACAGACAAAATTGCACGAGAGAATCTAATGTGCGATGATGACGTGAAGACTGAATCACTGAATGAGACAGCATGAGCGACACAAGGAAGTATAATCACCTCCCGTAATGGCAGGCACAACATCCGGCGCCGGCGCCGACGCCGGCGTGAGCCCGTTGGCCTCGGCCGGCAACCGCACCATCGGGCTGCCGGTGTAGAAAGGGCCCAGCTCGGACCTCAGGTAGCAGCGCGGGCCGGCGACCCTCGCCCCCCGCCCATTCAGCGGGAACTTATTCCACCACATGCCCACGAGGCCGTCGAGGCAGCTCCGGCACTGCGCCGGTGACAGGTCCGGAGAGCACTGCGCCATCGAGTAGATGTTGCTGAACCCCGGGTCGGTGCCCACCCGCTGCCCCGTGGCGAACAGCCTCGTCGAGTTCTTCACCGCGTACCGCACGGTGGCGTTGAGGAGCTCGGTGACCGCGCGGTCGTAGCCCGCGACGTCGGTGCTGGTGATGTTGGTGCCGCTTATGAGGAGACTATACTCGCCGGAATTGTTGGTGGCGGCAAGGAAGTCGCCCTTGTCAGAGAACTGGGCGTAGCATTGGTTGTAGACGAGGATCGCTTCCTTGGTGCGGTTGCAGACTGGACCACCCGCGTCCCTCCAGACGTTCGTGCCGCAGTCGGCGCAGTCGGAGGAGCTCAGGTCGCCGCGGCAGAGGAGGAGGCCGTAGACGGTGTCCGGAGCGGAGCCGAGGGCGCCGGAGGCGAAGAGGGTGGGCGAGGAGGAGGCGTTCATGCTGAGGGTGAGCGCGAGGTTCTCGAGGTTGGTTGAGTAGGTGCTGCCTGCTGTGTAGGTGCCGGCGCTGCGGCCACAGACAGGCCATGGCTGCGCGGCGGCGAGCGGGAGCGCGACGGCCGCGAAGAGGAGAAAGGCATGGACGACCGAGGAGCGTCGCAGCATTGCGCTGTAGACGCTGCAGCTAGGGGGCAGTTGGCAACAAGCATCAAATTTACACGGTAGCTTCAGGATGCGTCGATCCTCTGCCCTAAAAAAGATATCAGCCTCCTTGGCAATTTGGCATGCCACAGTGTCATAGCCCATAAAGACTGAATTGGCTTATGACTTATGACCATTAGTTAGGCGTGTACTTATGTGCCTGCAGACGCGTTTGATCGTTATCTGAAAGAGAAAAAGGAGAAGGGAATTATGTAAGTTGATCGAGAGCAGTCTGATTGAAACCACCCCCAGGCCATGGTCCCTATTTCAACATGCAGTCAAGTATAATTTGAGCCTTTTTCAGTTCAAAACAATCGTGTTAGGGATTTACGGCATATACGAAGGTAATAATGAAAAGTTTCTAAGTGAATTTTGCCTTGAGATAGATGGAGAGAGAAATTAGCACTACTACATAAACACAAAAAATGGCATTATAGGTGATTGAAATGCTAAAACCGGCACCTACTGCATTTCTCACCAAAAGCACATGCCCACGAAGGGTCATCGGCTAGAACCGTCACCTTTATGAGGAAATAGATGTCAGTTTTAGAGAAAAACCGACACCAATACTATAGGTGTCTTTTTTTAAAAATAACATCTTTAATTTATTATAGGTGTCAGTTAATTAAAAAATTGGCACATATAATATATTATAGGTGCCGGTTTTACATAAAAACTGATCCGAGCCGAGTCAGGACACTCATCATCACTCGCGAGCGGATAAGGAGAGGGAGGGGTGGAGTGGATGTCCTTATCCACTCTACTCGCTTCATCTCTCTCTTCCTTGACAGTGGCGGTGCCCTCTCCCCCACCGCGAGCAGCGACAACGACAACGACAGTGGTGGCGCCCTCCCCCACCACAAGCGACAGCGGCGGCGACGGCGACACCCTCCCCATCCTAGAGATCTAGCAGCGCCATTACCCGCGAGCGGCGGCGGTGTCCTCCCAACCCTCAAGATCTAGCGGCACCCTCCCGCGGCTTCCCGTGGGCGGATCTGGCTGTGACCACGGCGTCCGTGGCTTCCCGATGCGAATCCGGCGTCAACGGCCGCGTCGGCGGCTTCCCGTGGGTGGATTCGACGGTGATGACAACATCAGCGGCTTCCAGGTGATTTTTGTGATTTATGAATTAATTTTTGTTATTTGTATGGGTGACGTTGTTGGTTGATTGATCGATGTTGATGAATCATGAAGATTTTTATGGTTTTGTGGTTTGTGATTTTTGTAAATCATTTTTTTGTGATTTGTGTGGGTGACGTTTCGTGGATGTGGGTTGCTCTAGGGGGTGATAGCTGCTCAATGCGTTGACTCGAATCGAGCCAAATTTTTTTTAAAAAAATCGTGGAAACTGTTGTATGCCGGTTGAAAAATCTAGCATCCATGCGGATTTCCCAACTGACACCAATCACCTTTTATGTATTAGCGTAGAAAGAGAAGATTTTTCTTCTATTGAAGAAATTAATGTTCCTTGCATATACAGGTATTGCTATTTGGCGCACACGTATTCCCATCACAATTTTTTTTAAGAAAAACTTTCATCGCAAAAATTTCCTTCCCAAAAACATTTATCTAAAAACTTCCATCGAAGAACTTCTATATAAAAAAGTATGTGCCGGGAATACACGTGCGTCAAAAAGCAATCCTTTTCCTTCGTATACTACAAAGAAATATAATTGTAACTCTAGATATTATTGTTTGTTCTTGATGATGTCTTATAACATGCCCTTATATCCTGAAGCTCTCTCTATCTATTGAACGAGCCTCGCCAACGAGCCTCGCCAAAACAAGCGTGAAGAAGACCAACAGGCAAAGCACTTCCTCGCCACCAGTCGAGCCTGTTGCCGGACGTCCGTGCAACGGCAAGGACGACGGCGACATGGCTTCTCAACCAGTTTCCCGGCACCTGGAGCGTGAGGCGCTGAGGGCGGGGACCGTTGGATCTGGGGCCTCTGCGCCCAAATCAGGATGGTTGGGCTTCCCAACGCGGACGTGGACGGTGGTGGCAAGGGTGCTTCCCAGCGGTGGTGGCGTTTGCCGCGGTGGCTATGTACGTGATGAGGCTTCTCAACATGGACGGAGGACGGTGGTGGCGAGGGTGCTTCCTGGAGGTGTTGGTGTTTGGGTTGCGGCTATCAGATGTGGCCTTAGACCCTGTTTCTTTCAGCTTCTGCTTTTATAGAAGCAAGCTTCTGACTTCTGGATTCTGACTACTACTACCTTCAGAAGCTGAAACTAGAAAAGTTGAGTCTGTTTCACAACTTTCTTTAGAATTAGCTTTTGGACCAAACAGAGTTTAAAATATCCAAAAACGAAGTTCAAAATATCCGGGAAGTCAGACAAGCTGGTGCATTAAATTGACAGGTGGGTAATTTTTTCTTCTCAGAAGCCAGAAAAGCTCACCCTGGTGAGCTTTTAGCTTCTAGCTTTGGTAGTTCAGAAAAGCCAAATGGCTTTTGAAAAGCTAAATATAAAAGCTAGCTGTTTCTTTCACTTTTTGTCTACTGTAAGCTGAAAAGCCAGAAGCTAGTGTAGAGAAACAGGGCCTTAGTGCACGAGTCGACCTAGGGCCTTGCAATTACGGAACGAAATTTCCGAAATTCTGAAATTTCGGATTTACTAGTAGGGTCCGGTAGCAATGGAATACCAAGTAAATATTTCGGTGCAAAAGTTTAAAAAATTTGCACTACCCGGCTCCAGCCCTTCCAATCCTATCCACAATCAGATTCCCACCCATCCCCACCACACATAAGAACTCTAGGCGATGGGCCGACGGCTGCACCTCCAGGCGGCGGCGGCAAGTCAAGGCGGTGGCGACAGCTCAACCTGAAGGCACCGGCGGTGGCTTCAGAAGGTTATCCCCTTCCCCTCGCCCTGACCACTCCCCCCACCCCTCCTCCCCTCAGGTGCGGCGGCCGGTCGGTGCCTTTTTGTTGGGTTTTGACTGGGCAACGGCCGGTGCCGTTCTCCAGCATTTTTTGGATTGGCGGCAGCGGACACCTTCATGCTGCTAGGTGATGGAGTCCATGTGGTCAGCACTCTTCTTTTTCCTAATTTGCTGCATCGATCTTGCCTCTTTCACGCAGGGGGCATGGGGAGAAATATCCTTCCTCCATCGGTAGGGGGAGAAGCAGAGGTCCTTGATCTGGGGCGGCAGAGGCAGCTATTGGAGGTGATGGTGGAGGCAGTGGTGGTAGGGGGAGGGAAAGGGGAGCAGCAGTGGCAGCAGCAATTGGAGCACAAGAACACAATTCTGCCGATACACGAGGGAGAAGACCTCCACTGGCAGGTAAATATTTTTTTTGGATAGATCAAACTCATTTCAGTTTTCCTAGTATTGTGATTTGATATTGGTCGATGGCCGCATGTACACTCCAGTTACCCAGTTAGAAGATTTTAATCTTTTCATAGTGTTATGATTTAAATTTGTGTAGCATTCTCCATGATCCTGCCATAGTGGTAAAATTGTTCTATTTGAAAATCTAGAAAAAATATATAGGTCTAGCAAGTTAAGTACTTAAATGTACTACAACACTCTATATTTTGCCCTTCATGTAGGTGAAATTAATTCCATTTTTTGATATAACATAGTGGTAAAATTGTTCTATTGAAAATCTAGAAAAAATATATAGGTCTAGCAAGTTAACTACTTAAATGTACTACAACACTGTATTTTGCCCTTCATGTAGGTGAAGTTAATTCTTTTTTATATGACAACAAATGGTACTCGTGCTGAAATTGAATATATATGGAACCATGGAGAGGGCACCCAAAAAAATGGTTCTATATGTGGGTACTGTGGGTTTGTTTCACAAGGTGGAGGTGCTACCCGCTTTAGAAAGCATTTGGCAGGTCTTTCCAGGGATGTAAGAGCTTGCTTGAGTGTGCCGTCACATGTTCGGGATGCCATGAGGGCATATGTGACTCGTGCACTAGAAAGAACTGCCTATAATTTAAATCATAAGCGAATGGTTCTACAAAATATCGTTGAAACGATATACATTGCTAGTGATGATGAAGATGATGGGGCTGAGGTGGGTGGGCCAAGCGCCGTAGTGTTGTTACTAGTAATTCATGTCGCCGTAGTGCTGCTAGCGGCAGTGGCAGTGGTGCTGCTAGCTGCTCTGGTGGTCGAAATGAAAAACAAGGTTGCTTAGTGGTGCAAGAACTATGGACTTTGATATAGATTTGTCTCGGAGCCAGTCACCCATGCAACAATAGGTGGATACCATGTTGAACAAGGATGTTGCTGCTCAACTTGGGAGGGCTTGGGCGAAGTTCTGTCATGCCAACGACATTCTGTTAACGACCAAATTTGGTAACCAAATCCCTTTTGAGGTCAAGATTGAAGCGGAGGAGGCGCATGATCTGTGGAGAAACAGAGGCCGCATCGGTTAAGTCCGAATCGGATGCGAAGCGGCTGAGTCCGAGTCGGACCAGGACAGCCGATAGCCGATTCCAATTGAGGATTGTTGATGAGAAAATTCTCTCACGCGCTGGCCTGAGAGATCTGCTTAACTCCAGTGCAGGTCCTTTTCTCGGCTGTCTGATGTAAACAGGCGTGCCAGTTGGTTTGATCTGTCAACCAGCAAGAAATAAATAGATATGTGTTAAGGTTAGGGTTAGATCCTACCGGATTGGCTAAGGAAACAAATTTACATATATTTGCTATCCCAAAGCATATTTAAACTATCGGCTATGCCGAGACAGTATAAATCACTCAATCTAAATATACACTAGGATAATAAATATATGCATTCATGGCCTAGCCGATACTGTAGACCTAACTATAGATCGGCTAGTACTCCGATACTTCTTATGAAAAGATATTAATCTAATCTAAAATGAGTTAAACCTAGATCAATCCGCTGTCGACTAATGCTGACAGATGATACCGGCTTAAAGCATTTAACCAGATTAAGATCTTAATATAAGAGGCAACTCTAATAAATCTAATAGCAAATGATACTAAAAGAAATATTAAAACATGTAAGGCTGACTGAAACGCCAGCACTGTCTCTACAAGTTTACATCTAGCCGAATAGATCATAATACTTCTAAAAGCGACTTAACAGATTATAGATGATGCAGTATTAAGTACAAAAAGATAGCATTAGTTATATATAGACCGATGTAAACCCCTCAAGACGGTGGATACAACATATAACCTAGGCCAACATCTGGATCTAGCTCTATCAGCTGCTGCTTCCTGAGAAGAACAAGCCGATGGCAAGATAGATCTAGGCATTGTTCTAGATTATATGCCATATATGATAGCTTGCGTAGTCTAAATCATCAAACCTAGAGTATCATAATGATGGAAGCACTAGATTCAACGAAATAAACCACTAATGACAAGCATTTACCTTAATCGAGGATCGAAACGATGCAGCCCAAAGCCGGATCAAGAACTCGTCTAAAAGAAAATATGAGGCGATGCGCCAGGATTGTATTGATTGTGATCGTGTCATTTTTACAGGGGGTCTCGGGTCCTATTTATACCCAAGTACAACAAAGCCTGTGTCGAACACGGTTTGATCTATCTACTGTACATGGTACGACAATATCCCAGGACGTGGTCCCATGTCGCATTACAATAGGAATATCTAAACAAATACCTAATTTACAGATATAATTGCCGTTACAGGACTCTATCCATAGATGGCAATATCTTTAACGCACAATTTGGGAATCGAATCTACCATTTATCTTCAAGCTTCCCATCAGAAACGGTCCCATCTTCTTCTCTGAATCGGAATCGGCTACCGGCTGTCCTAGTCCGATTCGCGCCTAGCCGACTGGCTCCGTAGCCGATTCAGACTCAGCCGATTCTATTTCCGCCTCTTCACAGATCACGCATCTTTCCCGATTCTGCTCCAATCTCTGCTTCAGACCCGGGGATTTGGTTACCAAATTTGGTCGTTAACACATGCCCTCCAAGTCCGTGATATGAAATGTTGCAGATTTTAGGCGATTCAAATTCTAGGTGCAATCCTAGCTCGACTCTGTTTTGACCATTACAAAACTCTTTATATACCACCCCTACGGCCGCCAAACGAGTCACGCCGCCAACAGATAGCCACCTCAGCAAACGCCCTCATGTTCTTCAGCGCCCCATCCAGTTTCCAAGACCCGCGGCGGCGATCTTCCCCCTCAGCGATCCCCACACGAGCGATGGCCTCCTCCGTCGCCGCATCGGCCGCTGCGCCTGCTGAGTTCCCTGAGGTAAGCCCTAATCGGCTGGAAACCCTCTTTTTACCGCTTTTATGCGTAGATTTGCATTCTAGGGTTTCTGACTATGAACCTTATTCTTCCTTCCGATTGTAGCATCTCACCCATTAGATAATAATCCCTAGCCTTGTTCAGAAGAATAGATACTTTCTATGGCCTATCGGCAATAAGGATCCAACTGAGTTGATAATAGCCGAAACCGATAGGATGACCTACAACATGAGGAAACCTTCTCTGAACCATTGGGCTGGCACCTTCAAATCTTGGCCCTCAATAGACAAGTCCTGGCCTGAATGGTACAAAAGGATGCAATCAGCCAAGCAAATCCATTGGGAAGAAAGAGGGATAGCCCAATGCTTGGCCTTGTCAGTAGCCGATATGGAAAAGGATGAACCGTTGATGTCGGCCGCCACTTATTTCTGGAATGACACCTTAAATGCCTTCATATTCCAGCAAGGCCCAATGACAATCACCTTGGCCGACGTAATGATGACCACCGGCTTAGATATCCTCTCATCGGCCAACCCCGATCAGCTGACTAGAAAGGGCCAACACCAATTCAAGATCAAGGCCATAGGAGGATGGAGTGGTTATGTGGCCATGAACATGAGGGATGGGCCAGTTAGTCCTTGAGAGCATGTCGCATTCCTAACGATGTGGCTGGAGAAATTTTTGTTCTATGGATCTAGCTGTGGGCCAACAACCAACTGGCAAGTTGTAGTCAAAGCTTTGGTAGACAGGAAAAAGATCCCGTTGGACAAATATCTCCTCGGCTATTTGTATCAAACCCTCCATAAGGGCATTGCCAAGATAGTTGCCAATGCCTCTGTCAACACCGGTGGTCCATGGTGGTTTCTTCAGATTTGGTTAGTGCTGACCCAAAAAATATCCGGTCGACCGCCTCTGATTGAAGCACGTTTCCCGCGATTGGAGCTGATTGAAGATGATGATGGGAACGAGATAACCACCACGAGGTGCCTCAGCTATGGTGAAGCAGCGGCTATGCATGCCGGGTCTAAGCAATTGGCTGAATTGTTGGCCAAGTGGTTCATGTCCCTGTATGATGGATTTGCCAAGGACAACCGCTGCTGGTACTTTTAGAGGGATAGGCCACTCTTTGAGCTGCCCGTTGAATTCAACTTGGAAGAAATCAACTCGATGACTACCCCAAGTGCCGGGAGTTGTTGCGCAGCTCTCACCCCTTGCATCCTGCCGACGGGAATCCACCAGGGCCGATCAGTGGCCAAATCTTATGAGTTTTATTATCCAATGTCGGCTGCCCGACAATTTGGACTTGGGCAACTGCCCGTCGGCTGCTACTATGCCGACAAGATCGAAACAAGGGGGATAGTGGACCAGGCCCCAATTATGAGCAAGTTGATGGACTTAGCCGGCCCCCCTCTTTGCAGCATCGGCAATATGGTGCTAGCCTACAAGAAAAGCACAGTCTATGATCGGTGGTGGGTCGAAATCAAACATCACTTCTTTCACCAGCGGTCCTCTCACTACATCACCTTGCTCCTGCCCGATGAAATCCCTTCTGTGAGTTCCGAATTCCAAATTACTTCTCCTTCTTGAATCATCGGCTGATTTAATATGATAACACTTAAACTTTTCCTTCCTTGCAGGTGACAGAAACAGAACGGCCGATGGTGAGTAACTCTGGCATCCCCATTGAATACCGCTCAGGCGTCTTGCCGAATGGGTGTGGGTTAGCTCCATCGGCCATCGGCTGGGAGGCGCCAAAGTTGAAGTCACTGCTACATGGGCAGACACACCAGCCGCTGGCTAGGCAAAAAAGAGATACTCCAAGCACAAAACCATCGGCTGCAGCCTCAAAGAAGCAGAAGAAGAAACAGCCGACCACGCCAGCTGACAGCCTCCCGTCTGTGGATCCAAGCATTGAGCAGCTCCTTAACGAGGGGTTGTGGACGAGGAGATGTCGGCATGTCGGGCAGCGGTCGAATCGAGCGATTCGAGCCATAATTCAATCAGCCCTTCAGCCGACAGCCCACCAGCTCCAAGCCCGCCTACGAAGAAACGGTCGGTAACCCCTGTCTTGTTAAATTTGGCTTTGAAAATAAAACCACTTTGCACTTAACCAAATTTGTTTTGTGTAGGCCAAAAAGTTGGTGCGCCGTCCTCCGCGTCGTGCTTCACCAGTAATTATTTTTGGCCTGTATTTATACTTATCTATCGACAGCCGATTTACCAACTGACACTTATCTTTTCTCGCAGCCTCCTCCCTCTCCATCGGCTGCCCCCAGGTGTCGAGCGAGCACACGACATCGGTTGTGGGCGGCCAGGAGGCTGAGGACGTTGCGAAGCCAGCCGATGAACATGTTGATGCAGCAACTTCGGTCAGTGGTCATGTTGAAGAAGACACCATTCCAAACGACCCAGCCGAAGTTGAAGAAGCTATCCCCATGTCTGCAGCAAGAGTGAGTTCAGCCTTATCTCTCTTCTCCAAACACTTTAAATAATCGGTCGTTTTAACTGTAGCTTAATCCTGTCATTCCTTTTGCAGCCTCTGGCCGATCTACTCTCCTTCGACATAAAAGAGTTTCTTGGTGACGAAGAGGGGGAGGCAACTAGCCCAGACAAAGCCCCAGCCGACGAGCTTAAGGAGAAATTGCAAGACATACGCCGTTGGCTAGATATTGACATAGACAGGCTAGTCGAGGAGTGTGGATCGACCAAATCTCGATTCTTTGAAATTGAAGGCCAGCTCCCTGAAGATCTCGTCACCAAAGTATCTGCTGCCGTTTGTATTGATCAACATCGGCCAAGGCTTGGGCGTGCGATGCAACAGATGATTGAAAGGCTTGCCCAAGCCGATGTGACTGCCAAGATCGAAGACACGGTCAAGAGCGTGGAGGCTGAAAAAGCAAAGCTTAATGAACTGAAGGCCGCCCCAACCACTTCTCAAACCCGGATCGCCAACCTGAGGGCCAAAGAAACCAACTTGTTGCAGCAGTTAGAATAGTGTCGAGCTGAGATTGCTGCCGAAGAACAGGTGTTAGCTGACTTGCCGAAAGTCACCGAAGATCAAACAGGCAGATTGACGGCCTCCATCAGATATTTGAAAGAGCTTCACAAATCAGCCAAGGTAGTCCCCGGTTCCGATGCCGAAGATCAAGCAATGATTGACGAAGTAAAAGCGATTCAAGCCTGTAATAGATGTAGCAGTCTCAAACCTTGAACGCTTGTTGTAATCGGCCTAAACTCATCTTTATCTTGTAATCGGCTTATACAGTGTCCTTCTTATTGTCATGATTGCCGATCACATTTTTGTCATAACCTTGAAGGCTTCAAAAAACTTGCAACCTTTCAAAAATTTCTTCTTGATGTCTGCCTTCTTGATTGTGTATATATATGCCCCCCTAATTTTGTTGATGTCTGTGATGACAAAATTATGAAATCCGCAACTTCTGCCGCCGTCGTTGTTGTCGGCCAAACTTAGCTGATTGTAGAAAACTAGGGGAAAAATCTTAGCGTGAAAAAGACCTAAAGACGATGCTTGCACAAGTCAAGACATCGGCTAGCACGAATCGGCAACAACACAGCCGAATCATGAATTGATCCAAACGCTTGGGTAGTACTTTTTCAAATATTTTCCGTTTAAAGCCCTTCCAAACACTTCTCCATCCAATCCTTCTAACATATAAGCTCGTTTAGAGACGCACTTGTGGATCTTGAAAGGCCCTTCCCAATTTGGTGACCACTTGCCAAATTTATTGTCTCTTGATCCAATCGGCAGTATCAATTTCCAAACGAGTTTGCCCTCTTCAAAAGACTTAGGGACAACCTTCTTGTTATAATGACGGGCTACTCGTTCCTTATCCCTTGTTACTTTTTCCATGGCCCTCATCCTTGACAAAACTAGGTCATCTGATTCATCTACCATCAAATTATAATAATCATCGGTTGTGAGCTGATCTTGCAACTAAATCCGTCTTGAGCCGATGATGTTTTCCCATGGTAGGACTACTTCATGCCTGTAGACCAATTTATATGGAGGGACTTGGATAGATCCGTGGCATGCCATCTGATAGGCCCAAAGTGATTCGGCTAATCGGCTGTGCCATTGCTTGGGATACTCAGAGATCTTCCTCTTGAACAACTTGATTAGGCTTTGATTTGAAGCTTCTGCTTGCCCGTTGGCCTGAGCGTAATACGGCGAAGAATTGAGCAACTTGATTCCCATTGCCGTCGGCAAACTGAACAAACTCGTATGATACAAAGATAGATCCTTGGTCTGTTGTTATGGTTTGAGGAACACCGAATCGGTATATGATATGTTCCTTAACAAACTCGATTGTGTCCTTAGAATCAACTTTCTTCAGAGGAACTGCTTCCACCCACTTCGTGAAATATTCGGTTGCCACCAATATAAATTTGTGCCCTTTACTTGAGGGTGGATTGATCTGGCCGATCATATCAATTTTTCATCCTCTGAACGGCCAAGGCTTTATGATTGGGTTCATAGCCGATGCTCGTGCTCTTTGTATAGCTCCAAACTTCTGACAATCCTGGCAGCCCTTGTAGTACTTGAAACAATCTTCCAGCATCGTCGGCCAAAAATACCCCGCCCTTCGAAGCAACCACTTCATCTTGTGAGCCGATTGATGCGTGCCGCATATTCCTTCATGCACTTCTCCGATAGCCACCTTTGCTTGATCGGCACTGAGACACTTTAGTAGCACACCATCATCGTCCTGTAGTATAAATCTTCATCAAGACATATCTCAAAGCCTTGTTTCGTAATTTCTTGGAAGTCGATTGAGAAGGGTTTTGTAAATAATTGTAGACTTCAAACCTCCAGTCATCGGCTGTCATGGCAGCAACCTCTATCTCAATATCTTTTGTCATCGGCCGATACCCTGATGCCCATTGAGCTAAATCATTGGCTTCTGTGTTCTGCTCCCTAGGGATATGCCTTAATGTGACTAGCCGAAAGCTATCCATCAAGTCTCGACATTGTTGATAGTAGACGATTAGCACATCATTTTTGCACTCATATTCTCCCGACAACTGGCTGATGACTAACAGTGAATCCCCCATAATTTCGACGGCGTCGGCTTCGACTTCCTTGAGATGATGCAATCCTTTGAGCACCGCCTCGTATTCGGCTTGGTTGTTTGTAGCGTGGGGATTAATTGAGAATGCAAATTCAAAGCTTGCCCCCTTGGGGATATGATTACCAAGACGATACCGCATCCGCTCGCGCAAACCGAACCATCAAACGTCAACGTCCAAGGCATAATTTCCACTGAGCCGATTGAATCATTTCTATGTTCGACTATGAAATTGGCTATGGCTTGTCCTTTAACTGCCCTGGGTGCCTGGTATCTCAAATCAAACTCTGTTAAGGCAAAGATCCATTTTCCAAGTCGTCCTTTTAACACTGGAGCCGATAGCATATATTTAACTACATTGGCTTTGCATATTATTGTGCACTCATTGGACAACAGATAATGTCTTAACTTGGTACATGAAAAATACATGCAAAGGCATAATTTCTCCACTGGTGAATACCTTGTTTCTGCATCCAATAGCCATCGGCTGAGATAAAAGATGGCCTTTTCCTTCCCTTCGACCTCTTGGATTAAGGCTGAGCCGATTGATTTATCGTCGGCTGATAGATATAACTTGAACGGTATCCCTTTTGCGGAGAAATCAAAACTGGAGGCGAGCTCAAATAATCCTTGATATTATCCAATGCCTTCTACTGCTCTGCCCCCCAAGTGAATGCTTGATCGGCCTTCAGCCGAAGCAGTGGTGTGAACGACTCCATCTTCTCTGAAAGATTGGCTATAAATCGCTTGATAAAGTTGATTTTGCCGATCAAAGATTGTAGTTGCTTCTTGTCCTTCGGAGGCTGTATCGTCTTGATGGCATTAATGCTTCTTGGGGTGACCTCAATTCCTCTTTCATAAACAAGAAACACTAAAAACTGCCCGGCCGATACGCCGAATGTGCACTTTAGTGGATTCATCTTGAGACCATATTTCCTTGTCCGCTCCAAAACCTGCTTAAGATCGGCTATGTGATTTTCTGTTTCCCTGGACTTGACAACAACATCATCAATATAAATCTCTACCAGGGAGCCGATCATGTCATGGAAAATGTAATTCATGGCCCGTTGGTAAGTTGCTCCAGCATTCTTCAACCCGAACGTCATGACGACCCACTCGTACAAGCCGATTGCTCCTGGGCATCTAAAAGTAGTCTTGTGTATGTCTTCTTCAACCATAAAAATCTGATTATAACCTGCATTACCATCCATGAAACTAATAATCTTGTGGCCTGAAGCAGCATCCATGAGTAAATCGGCTATTGGAATCGGGTACTCGTCCTTAGGAGTAGCTTTTTTTAAGTCCTTGAAGTCGATGCACACCCTAAGTTTACCGTTCTTTTTTCATTACTGGAACAATATTTGAGACCCACTCGGCATATCGGCAAGGCCGAATGAATCCGGCGTCATATAGCCGAGTGATTTCGGCTTTGATTGCATCATACATATCAGCTTTGAACCTCCTGGGAGGCTGTTTGAATGGCCGATAATTCGGCTTGATAGGCAGCCAATGCACAACAATTGATGGGCTAAGACCAGGCATCTCGAAATACTCCCAAGCAAAACAATCTTTATATTCTTTTAATAAATCAATAAGCTGGGATCTACAATGAGAAGACAAATTTTTGCTAATATATGTCAGCCTAGGCCTGTCTCCAGAGCCGATATCTATTTCTTCCAGCTCGTCGGCCGACATAAAACCTTGCCCAAGCTTGCCATCGTCGTCGTCCGCGGTGTCCTTGCCGTAGACGCTCGAGCCCTCCACGACGCCCTCAAAGCAGCAGCTGCGGCTCTTCGTCTCCGATTGGCTGTATGGCAGAATCGAACACTTTAATAAAATCGGCTTGCCAGATTTTCCCGGATAAACAATCGATGCCATCGATTTCCCATAACGGCAATTGACATTAGCAACGCTTACTGACTTGTCGGCTGGTACAATCTCGATCTTGTCGCCATGCTATTGTATCGATTTTGATGCATGGTGGAAGGGACGCAACAATTTGCGTGGATCCAGTCCCTCCCAAGCTGCAGCGTAAGACCCCTTCCCGTCGATGACAAAGAAGGTTGTGGGCACGGTTTTGCCACCGACGGTCAGCTCCACATTGAGGACACCCTTGGCCTCTGATGGGTTGCCGCCGAAGTCTTTAAGTACCATATTTGTTTTGATCAAGTGTTCAGCTCCCTTGCCCAATTTTCGGAAAGTTGCATAGGGCATCAAATTTACCGCAGCCCCTCCGTCGACTAGCATCTTGGACATCGGCTTGCCGTTGATAAATCCCTTCATGTAGAGTGGCTTGAGATGCCGATTTTCAGTTCCCTCTGGTTTGTCAAAGATGGCTTGATCTGGGGATAAGGCTAGCTTGGCCAGGGTATCCTCAACGATATCTGCATCGGCCTCGGTGACGCCGAATTTGGCTGGCAATATGAAGACCATATTGACCGATGCAGTAGCTTTTCCTTTACCTTTGGCTGCCCTCCTGGCTTGATCCGCTGAGCTTTCTTCGGCTTAGCTTTCGTCGGCTGGTGCAGTTTTCTTCTTGGGCCTCCACTGTTTCTTGCCCAGCCGACGATGCTGATCTCGTATCATCTGTTGAACTTTTTCTTCCTCTCCCTCGCATTTCAGCCTCTGGATTCTTCTCTTTTGAGTTTTAGTGAACATGTCAGAAGGGCACCATTGGGGGTTAGCCTATTGATCATCATCGGCTGCTTCTTCGTTGTAGTATTCGTCATTCTTGTCTTCCTCAAAGAAGTCCTGATGGATCGGCCCGAGCCGATTGTGGACAGACTGCCATATCTGGTTCAGCTGCATGGCCCTAGGGACGAATTGAGCTGGGCTTCGAATCGTAGGGTCTCTGTACTCGTCCTCGCGGTATTCACCTGCAGCCGGGCGGTTCTCGATCGTCGGCGGCCTCATCCCCGATTCACAACAGAATCGGAAAAACTCACAGCGCCAGTGGGGGTCACAGTCGCTGTAATGCCTGTCGTATTGGCGGTCTTGCACCTCTGGCTCTCACACACGAAGCCCATTGAGTCAGGCCTCTTCTTCTTGCCAAAACCGCTGCTGAAAGTGGCGTCGGCTGTCCATGCGGATCGACCGTTGGTCAGCCGATCGGCCAGCGGGGCGCACCATGTTGATTGGCGCGGCTTGGTCTCCAGTCGGCTTCTTCTCTGACTTGACCCCTTTGAGAGTTTCGGCTAAGTTGGACATCATTCTATTCTGCTGATCAGCTCGCCTCGGGCCGGCTTGAACCATGTTGACCGGGAAAGGGTTTCCGTCTACCTTCATCGGCCGAGGTGTATCGGCGAATTTGAGTTTCCCGGCGTCGATTGCCGACTAGATCTGTTGCCTGAAAACTTTACAATCATTAGTGCTATGGGAGGAGGAGTTGTGCCACTTGCAGTACTTCTTCTTCTTGAGTTCATCAGCCGATGGGATCACATGATTATTGGGCAGTTGGATCTGCTTCTCTTTTAGCAATAAATCGAAGATCCTATCAGCTTTGGTGATGTCAAAATCGTATTTCTCCTCCTTGGCCGTTTTCAGTAGCCATTGACAGACGATGGCCTTTTTGTTCTTGGTTCAATCGGCTGCCGCGACCTCTGCGTCATCGTCTCTAGAATCGGAGGCTGATTCGACGATGACTTGAGCTACTTTCTTTACGACCTTCCTTGATTCTTGAAATCTCTGTTCATGGGCCGTCACCCTCTGCGCGAGATGCGCCAAACTGTTGAAGTCCTGAGCCAAAAAATGCTCACGGATCGGCACGATTAGCCCGTGGAAGGCCAAATCAGCTAGCTGGGCATCGGATAGCACCAGGCTGTAGCATTGATTCCTCATTGTTCTGAACCTTTGAATATAGTCCTGAACCGATTCGTCATGCTTCTGCCTAATGCTGGTCAGGTCCGACAATTTCATCTCATGATTGCCGGTGTAGAAGTAGCTGTGAAACTGTTTCTCGAGATCGGCCCAGCTCTGAATAGAGTTGTAGGGCAACGAAGAAAACCATGTAAAGGCCGATCCTGAAAGTGAGAGAGGGAACAAACGAACTCTGAAGGCGTCTGTAGCCGATGCCTCGCCACACTGCGCCAGAAATCGGCTGACGTGCTCGTATGTTGAAACATTGTCCTGCCGTGAGAATTTGGAGAAGTCCGGGACCTTGTATCGGTTGGGCAGTGGAACCCGCTCAAAGTATTCTGGATAGGGATACCGATACATGTTCCCAGAATCTTACGGCTTGAGGCTGAATTGATCGCGCATAACATCGGCAATCAAATCGGCCCAAGTCCTGTTGTCTTGAACCTGCTGTATCAGTTCGTATTGTTCATATTGCATGGGTGCCTGCCGATACTGAGGTGGCGGTGTTTGAGGGCGGTAGTGCTGGTCGTGATGGCCTCCTTGGTACTGGTACTGGAGTGGGTTGGCAGCAGGAGGCGGCCGATTCGCCGGCGGTGGCGTCTGTGGATGAGGAAAAAGCTGTCGGCCACCAGCATTGTACTGTCCTCCCTGGCCGATATGAGCAATCGGCTCCTATTGCCGATTGTTGTTGAACTTGCCGGCCAGCTGATCTTGGGGAAGAGGTTGTTACCGGTTGAGCATAGTGATCGACTGTCTTGAGGCTGACCCAAAAGGATTAGGCTGACTGGGGACTCCTCCTGACGGCCCTGGCTGCACTGGTGGTGGGATTGGCCGATTTTGGGTGACCAAAGTCCTGTAGCCGGAAAACTGGCCGTCTATAAAGTAGGTTGGCCCCCTCTGTAGCTGATCGGCAATCTTTGAATCAACCACAGTGGCAATCATCTTGTTCAAGGTGTTGACCAAAATGCCGCTCTGGTTGACGAGTGCATGATGCACAGCCGAATCGATCCGATCTTGCAAAGTATGTAGCTCCGAATCGTTTTGCTCCTGTTTCGGCTCCTCCATCTTGTGTTTGCCTTTCGTATCGCTTGAGGAGGATGCCTTGAAATCGTCCATGCTGAATTTGTATTTCTGAAGGACGGACCCAGATTGGGTCTGGGCGAACGATTGCAGGTAATTGGCCTGCAGTTCTTCTACCATTTTCTTGTAGTCGGCCTGGTGTTCAGCCGATAGTTGTTCCATCCTGATTGGATCCACGTTCTCTTCAGTGATCTCAGAGTTCTTGATGTTAACCATCACGTCCGATGCTTAGTGATCTGCTGATGGTCCCACCGGGCGTGCCAAGAAGCGTGTTGATGAGAAAATTCTCTCATGCGCTGGCCTAGGAGATCTGCTTAACTCCAGTGCAGGTCCTTTTCTTGTCTGTCTGATGTAAACAGGCGTGCCAGTTGGTTTGATCTGTCAACCAACAAGAAACAAATAGATATGCGTTAAGGTTAGGGTTAGATCCTACCGGATTGGCTAAGGAAACAAATTTACATATATTTGCTATCCCAAAGCATATTTAAACTAAGTGATGGGATAGATCGGCTATGTGGAGATAGTATAAATCACTCAATCTAAATATACACTAGGATAATAAATATATGCATTCATGCCCTAGCCGATACTATAGACCTAACTGTACATCGGCTAGTACTCCGATACTTCTTATGAAAAGATATTAACCTAACCTAAAATGAGTTAAACCTAGATCTATCCGCTATCGACTAATGCTGACAGATTGATACTGGCTTAAAGCATTTAACCAGATTAAGATCTTAATATAAGAGGCAGCTCTAATAAATCTAATAGCAAATGATACTAAAAGAAATATTAAAACAGGTAAGGTTGGCTGAAACCCCAGCACTGTCTCTACAAGTTTACATATAGCCGAATAGATCATAATACTTCTAAAAGTGACTTAACAGATCATTGATGATGCAGCATTAAGTACAAAAAGATAGCATTAGTTCTATATAGACCGATGTAAACCCCTCAAGATGGTGGATAGAACATATAACCTAGGCCAACATCAGGTTCTAGCTCTATCGGCTGTTGCTTCCTGAGAAGAACAAGCCGATGGCAAGATAGATCTAGACATTGTTCTAGATTATATGCCGTATATGATAACTTGCGCAGTCTAAAGCATCAAACCTAGAGTATCATAATGATGGAAGCACTAGATTCAACGAAATAAACCACTAATGACAAGCATTTACCTTAATCGGGGATCGAAACGATGCAGCCCGAAGCCGGATCAAGAACTCGTCTAAAAGAAAATATGAGGCGATGCGCCGGGATTGTATTGATTGTGATCGTGTCATTTTTACAGGGGGTCTCATGTCCTATTTATACCCAAGTACAACAAAGCCTGTGTCGAACACGATTTGATCTTTCTACTGTATATGGTACGATAATATCCCGGGACGTGGTCCCATGTCGCATTACAATAGGAATATCTAAACAAATTCCTAATTTACAGATACAATTGCCGTTACAGGACTCTATCCATAGATGGCAATATCTTTAACGCACAATTTGGGAACCGAATCTACCATTTATCTTCAAGCTTCCCATCGGAAACGGTCCCATCTTCTTCTTTGAATCGGAATCGGCTACCGGCTGTCCTAGTCCGATTCGCGCCTAGTCGACTGGCTCCGTAGCCGATTCTATTTCCGCCTCTTCACAGATCACACATCTTTCCCGATTCCGCTCCAATCTCTGCTTCAAACCCGGGGATTTGGTTACCAAATTTGGTCGTTAACAAGGATAGAAGTGAAGCCAGTCCCGAAAGAAAAGCTTAAGGATAAAGTATTGGACTCAGTTTCCAAAGTACGTTAAAGATATTGCTATCTATGGATAAGGTCTTGCAACGACAATTGTATCTGTTAGGTTAGGATATTTGGTATAGTTTCCTTTCGTGATAATGTCGGTTTGTTTAGAGATTTAATCTGTAATAGGCATCGTGTCTGTCATGGATTCTTTGTGTATTCGGGTATAAATAAGACCCGATGGCTTGAAAAACAGACATCAACACATCAATACAATCTCGGCGCATCGCCAAACCTTTTCACTTTTCTCGACAAGTTCCTGCTTTTGCTCGGGCTGCATCAACATTGATCTTCGAACAAGGTAATTCCTTGTTACAAGTGGCTTGTATCGTCAGGGTTAGTGCTTCCATCGTCATGATACTCTAATCTCGATGCTATAAACTGCTTAAGTTATCATACGCGACATATAATCTAGAACAATATCTAGATCTATCTCGCAGTCGGCTGAGTTCTCTCTGAAGACGGCAACCGATAGAGCTAGATTTAGATGTTGATTTAGATTATATGACGTGTCTACCGTCTCGAGGGGTTCTCATTGGCCCATACAGATCTAGTATCTCTTTTTGTACTTAATGTTGCATCAAATCGACCTATTAAGTCGCTTTTAGAGGTATATAGATCTATTTGGCATAATGTTTTCCATTAGAGACAGTGCCGGGGTTTCAGCCTGCCTTACCTATTTTAATCGTCTTTTTAGTATTAATTACTATTAGATGTATTAGAGTCACCTTTTATATTAAGATCTCAATCTATTTAAATGCCCTAAGCCAGTATCAATCTGTTGAGTCATATCAACAGCCGACTGATCTAGGTTTATCGCATTTAACTCACGTTAATATCTTTTTATAAAACATATCAGAGTACTAACCGATTTACATTAGATCTGCGACATCGGCTAGGTTATAAATGCATATAATTTTTTATCCTAATATACTTTTGGATCTAAGTGGTTTATACTGTCTCGATACACTACTGATCTATCCCAATCACTTAGTCTAAACATGTGTTGAGATAGCGATTATATGTTTATTAATTTCTTTAGCCGATCGAGTAGGATCTAATCTTAACCCAAACACATATTTATTATTTTCTTGTTGGTTACGGGCTCAAACCAAGCGCACGCCCGAACTTCACCAAAGGCAATCAACTTGGACCTGCACTACAGTAAAGCAAACCTCTCAGGCCAGTGCGTGGGAAGCTTTTCTCGTCAACACGCTTTTGGCACGCCCGGTGGGACCACTGCAAACTTCCAAGTCCGAGACAATGGTTGACAACAAGACTCAGATATCGACCAGGAGAACGTTATCCCTGTGACAATGGAGCAACTGTCGGCTGAGCACCTAGCCGACTACCAGCAGATGGTTGAGCGATTGCAGGCACATTACCTGCAATCTTTCACCCAGACCAGATCTGGGGTGGTCCTCTAGAATTTCAAGTTCTCCATTGAAGACTTTGAGGACAAGAAAAGAAAGAAGAAGATGGAGGACATCAAACAAGAGCGGGACGATTCGGGGCCCCACACACTACGGGACCGAATCGATTCGGCATCCCACCACGTGCTTGTCAACCGTGCGGATACTTGGTTAACACTCTCAACAATATGATAAGCACCGTGGTTGATTCAAAGATAGAGTAGCTACCAAGGGAGTTGACGTATTTTGCCGACGGCCAGTTCCCGCCTTACAAGTCGCTATCTACTCATGGTCTGCCGATCCCGCCACTAGGACAGCCGAACCCTCAAGGAGGAGCTCCAATCCAGCCAAATGTACAGGCATCGGCTTCAGAGCCGCGTCCTAAGATGCTGGTCAGGAAACAACCTCAACACCAGGTCCATGACATCTCAACAGTGACCCAGGAGCAGGTGAAGAACATGTTCAACACCAATCGGCAACCTATCATGTCTAAAGAGCCGATTGGCAGCTTCGCGCCGGAACCACATCACAATACCAGCGGTAATCGGCCTCCTTCTGAGCAGTCGCCCCAGTTTGCGTCTCAGCCGCCTCCCGCTGCAAACCAATTCCAATATCAATATCCGGGAGGCCACTACGAGCAACAATGCCAGCCACAGACACCACCACTCTAGTATCGGCAAGGACCCGTTCGGTATGAGCAGTACAAGCCGACACCTCAAGACAAAGCTCAAGACAACAGACCTTGGGCCGACCTGATTGCCGAAGTCATGCACGATTAGTTCGGCCTTAAACCCAAGGATTCTGGAAACATGTACTGGTACTCGTATCCGGAATACTTCGAGAGGGTGCCCCTGCCAAACCGGTACAAGGTGCCGGATTTCTCAAAATTCTCTCGGCAAGACAACATGTGTACCTATGAACACGTTAGCCGATTCCTAGCTCAATGCGGGGAGGCATCGGCTACAGACGCGCTCAGAGTGCATTTATTCCCGCTATCACTATCGGGATCGGCCTTCATGTGGTTCTCATCTTTGCCTTACAATTCAGTACAGAGCTAGGCCGATCTCGAAAAGCAATTCCACAGCAACTTCTACTCCGGCACCCATGAGATGAAGCTATCGGACCTCATCGGCATCAGGCAAAAGCACGAAGAATCGGTTCAAGACTAGATTCAACGCTTTAGAGATATGAGGAACCGTTGCTACAGCTTGGTGCTATCGGACTCGCAGCTAGCCGATTTAGCTTTTCACAGACTTTTAGCCCCAATCCATGAGAGGTTTTCGGCTCAAGACTTTGACAGCTTGGCCCACTTGGCCTAGAAGGTGACAGCCCACGAGCAGAGATTTCAAGAATCCAAGAAAACCTTCAAGGAAGTCAGCCATGTCGCCTACGCAATAGACTCAGACTCGAGTGACAGCGACGCAGAGGTGGCAGCAACCGAGTGGACCAGGAACAAGAAGGCCATCACGTGCCAATGGTTGAAGAAATCGGCTAAGGAAGAAAAATACGATTTTGACATAACCAAAGCCGATAGGATCTTTGATCTGTTGTTGAGGGAGAAACAAATACAGCTTTCGGCCAACCACGTCATACCATCGGCCGAGGAGCTCAAAAAGAAGAGATACTGCAAGTGGCACAACAACACCTCTCACAGCACCAACAATTGCAAGGTCTTCTGCCAACAGATACAGTCGGCCATTGAGGCAGGGAAGATTAAGTTCGAGGAATCGGCTAAGCCGATGAAGGTCGACGGCAATCCCTTCCCTGTCAACACTGTCCAAGCCAATCCCGCGTGAGCTGATCGACAGAACAGAATGGCGTATAGCTCAGCTGAGGACCAACAAGAGCCGACTACAGTGAGAGCTGCGCCAATCAACATGGTTTACAGCAACGACCGATCGATCAATTGTCGGCCTAGACAGATGGATAGCCGATTGCGATTCCAGCGCAGGGTTCAGGAAGAAGAAGAGAGCGGCGCGGTAAGCCATACCAGAGGACACCCGATCGGCTGGGTATAGCATATTACCGCCACCATGATGGTTGTGATCCGCATTGGCGCTGCGAGTTCTTCTGGTTCTGCTGGGAGCAAGGAATGAGGCTGCCCACCCTCGAAAATTGCCCGACATGCAGCGAATACAGGGAGGACGAATACAGGGATCCACCAATGGAAAGTTCTAGCCGATTCGTCCCCCGAGCCATTCAACTTAACCAGTGGAAACCTTCCGTCCATGATCGGCTCGGCCCAATCCGCCATGACTTCTTCCAAGAAGAGGACAAAGAGGAGGCTGATGAAGAACAATCGGCCAATCCCCAATTGTGCCCTTCGGACCTGTTCACCAAAATGCAAAAAAGAAAAATTCAGAGGCCTAAGAGCGAGGGACAGGAAGAAGAAGTCCAGGGATGATCCAACAGCAACAACGTCGGCAGGGCACAAAGCAATGACGTGTCAAGAAACAGGCAGCCCAAGCCGACAAGAGCCCAGCCGACAAGGCCAAAAGGGCGGCAAAATGCAAAGGAGTGGCCGTTGCATCGGTCAACATGGTTTTCATATTGCCGTCTGAATTCGAGGCTGTCGAGGCCGATGCAGACACAGTTGAGGATACATTGGCCAAACTAGTACTGTCCCTAGACAAGCCATCTTCGAAAAACCTGAGGGGATAAAAAATCGGCACTTGAAGCCCTTATACGTCAAAGGATTTGTCAATGGGAAGCCGATGTCCAAGATGCTAGTTGATGGAGGAGCTGCTGTCAACCTAATGCCTTACGCAACCTTCAGGAAGCTGGGCGAAGGAGCCGAAGATCTGATCAAGACAAACATGTTGCTCAAGGACTTTGGCAGCAACCTTTCAGAAGCCAAGGAAGTTTTAAATGTCGAGCTGACCGTCGACAGCAAAACCGTGCCCACAACGTTTTTCGTCATCGATGGGAAGGGATCGTATAGCCTGCTGCTTGGGAGGGATTGGATCCATGCCAACTGTTGCATCCCTTCAACAATGCATCAAAGCTTAATTCAGTGGCAAGGCGACAAGATAGAAATCGTGCCAGCCGATAGGTCAGTCAACGTCGCTAACGCCGATTTGCCTTTTTGGGAAATCGAAGGTATTGATTACCTATCCGGCAAAGTTTGGCAAGCCGATTTTTTAAAGGT
The DNA here is from genome assembly GCA_019925245.2 of Oryza australiensis. Classification (NCBI taxonomy): domain Eukaryota; kingdom Viridiplantae; phylum Streptophyta; class Magnoliopsida; order Poales; family Poaceae; genus Oryza; species Oryza australiensis. Next base: position 470,669 of record JAIFGZ020000383.1, read on the forward strand.
GTCTGATTCTGATATACAGCCCATTGGAGACGAAGAGTCTCAATTATTATTTTGAAGGCGTCGTGGAGGGCTCGAGCGTCTACAACGAGGACACCATGGACGACATCGACGGCAAACTCTGGCATGGTTTTATTTCGGCCGATGAGTTAGAAGAAGTGGATATAGGTCGAGGAGATAGGCCTAGGCCGACATACAATAGCAAAAATTTGTCTTCTCATTTTAAGACCAAGCTTATTAAATTGTTAAAAGGAATATAAAGATTGTTTTGCTTGGGAATATTTTGAGATGTCTGGTCTTAGTCGATCCATTGTTGTGCATCAACTTCCTATTAAACTTGGATATCGGCAGTACAATCAGCCTCCCAGGAGGTTTAAAGCTGATATGTATGATGCGATTAAAGCTGAAATCACTTGGCTATATGACGCTGGATTTATTCGGCCCTGCCGATATGCAAAATGGGTTTCAAATATAGTTCCAGTAATGAAGAAAAACGGAAAGCTTCGGGTGTGCATCGACTTCAGGGATTTAAACAAGGTTACCCCTAAGGACAAATATCCAATTCCCATAGCCGATTTGCTAGTGGATGCCGTCTCTGGCCACAAAATTATAAGTTTCATGGACGGCAACGCAGGTTACAATCAGATTTTCATGGCCGAGGAAGACATCCATAAAACAGCTTTCAGGTGCCCAGGAGCAATCGACCTATATGAATGGGTCGTCATTGTTAGTGATATGCCCTAGAGGCAACATGGAGATGTTGGATATCACGTCAATGTTTATGTATAAATGAATAAAGTGTTATTCAGTTCCATAAAATAGACATCTTGTATTGATCAATAAGTACGTGACTTATTTATGAGACTCTATATGTATGAATCTATTTCTAAACGATCACGATCATATGTCATATTGTTGGAACAAATATGATTCTAAGATCGGCATGTTTATTGATTGATGATCATGTCTCATAGATCATGGGTATGGAGATACCAAATCAATAAACATGGACATATGTGTTGAAGAACACATTGTTGGATAGACCCACCATGAGACACTACGGGAATTAATGTGCCATTAGTTGGTCTCGGTAGTGTTGGTACAAAGTCCTTAGACCGAGATCACCATGGATTCCAACATGTGTAGTAGCCTACTTTGGGACTACCAAACGCTATTCCGTAATCGGGTAGTTATAAAGGTAGTTTTCGGGTTTGCTATGAAACATGGAGTGGGATGTGAGTGATCAAGATGGAATTTGCCCCTCCTTTGGAGAGATATCTCGGGCCCTCGAGGTAATGGATTATGGAAATGCATGGCCATGCTAAGTTGATTGAGGAGTCAATCAACGGACGATAATCCAATACGGTTCGAGTGAATGGTTAAGCTATTGAAGGGATGGCACACATCTTGCCTATAGCTTAAGCGGTATCGTGAGGCAAAGGGATTTGTGTACACATTACAGGTTGAGCCGATATTATTCTTGTATACTATGGTGTCAATATGTGCTGCTAGGCGCCGTGTGTGTGTCGGCTGAGTTAGACTCGAGCCGACGATCGGCTAAGTTAGACTATAGCCGAAACCGAGTATACCTGAACCTACGTGGTCGCACGCTTAAGGGGATAAGAACAGGCATTCGAGTTGGACTCGGATACGGCTCGATCGGATAGGGATCCGATCGGATAGAGTCCTATGGGCTTACGACGTGTGGGCGGCCAACTCTATGAGATACGGATGAGATCCGATTCAAAATAGAGTCCTAATCGGCCACTAGTCCCAGTCGGCCAACTCTATATAAAGGAGGGAGGGGTGGAGAGTTGCGGCATGTCAATTGCATCGCGTGCAACAGAAGTCGCCGAGATCAATCTCCACGGAAACCCTCCCCACTTTCGAGCCAAACCCTAGCCTTGCATCGCGTGCTAGCACACGGGTGTACGGCGTTTTGTCCCCGGACGTGTGGATACCGGTAGAGGCGCTGCTACGTTGCGCGCTGTTGATTGGCTTCGGATCGGCTACGGCATCTGTGAATCGGTTGATTGGCGAATCGGCTGTCCCCGGGTATCGGCTGTCGGCTTGCGAGAATCGGCTACACTGTTCCGGATCGGATAGCCCTGATTGGCTGTTTCCGCTGCACACTCCAATCGGTAACGATCTATCGGCCCTTACTTGCAAGTGTTCCTGGTTTGCGCGGTAGAAATTTTTGTTTTCGGCTAGCGTAGCTTCCGCGTAACCCTTCAGTGGTATCAGAGCTAATCTTGCTTAGTTCGGGTTTTAGATTGGATCTGGAACAAGTTTTGCGCACGGGTTGATTTGATCAATCGGTTTTACGGGATCTGTTGAGGAGAGTTAATGGTAATTGCGTTCCTTGATAGTGTATCGGAACGGCGTAATGTGATTACGTCGAAGCAATTTCCATATAACTCGGTTTGAGTCGGCTTCGAGATAGCGTTCCTTGATAGTGTATCGGAACGGTATAATGTGATTATGTCGAAGCTATCTCGTAGTCCCTTATAGGTCGTCTAGATGCCGTAGCTCTGCGATAAGTAGAAAACGTTTCTACGCCTAACTTGTTTTTGCAGAGAATGCTTTGAGATGGTATGGCCCTATTGTATGTATGAGATGTATGAGATGCATGTGATGCATGTAATATTCTTTCATATGTGCAATCCCTGTAATATTCTTTCATACGTGCAATGCTTGTAATATTCTTTCACGACCTGCAAGTCGATGTAATCTTCAATTAGAGCTTCTATAGTAGTAGCTTAGTTTGAAGAAATCAAGCATTCGGCACTCGAAAGAATGGTGATGAAGATGGAGATCCTGTACACCGGCATGGAGATGGAGATCACCATGTGAAGGGGGCCATACTATTTCATGATATTCTACTTGCTTTAATATGTGATATGTTTGTTTGATAGGATAGCATCCCTCACAAAATTAAGTAGTAATGATGCCCTTCCAAATGTTGCACCCGTCACCGTTATGCTCGTCAATGGTGGGTCGCAAAGCGAGTGCCATTCTCTATCATAACACGAAGGGGTATATGTCGGACATATACAGCGGAGCATTTGGTTTACTTAACAAGGCTATCAAAACAGTTTTGGGCCTTGGGGCATAGGTTGGGGCCGGGGCATGGAGATGCCACACCAACAACAAGAGTCACATAGAGATGTGATTAGCAAGGAGTTGCTTACCGATGTTATTAATCTTCTAGCAGTGATGCCAAAGCTCACTAGAAAATTAATTAACATGTGGATCTTGACCCAATACGTAACCTAGAGGGAAGGTGGAAAATACGTAATGGGAGTCTAATGTTAAATTGTTTAACAATGGACATAGCATAAACATTGTGCTAAACTTTGCTTTTTCTGTTGTAGAATAAATGGCGGCTAATACTACACCCAGTGCTTTTAATTTGCGATCTATTCTCGAAAAGGAAAAATTAAATGGAACAAACTTTATGGATTGGTATCGCAACTTGAGAATTGTTCTCAAGCAAGAGCGTAAGGAGTACGTTCTTGAAGTACCCTATCCCGAGGATTTGCCAAATAATGCCACCGCAACGCACGGAGAGCTTACGAGAAGCACACTAATGATGCCCTAGACATAAGCTGTCTCATGCTTGCTACAATGTCCCTTGAGCTTCGGAAGCAATATGAGAGCGGTGATGCTCACACTATTATTCGGGACTGCGTGGCATGTTTGAGAACCAAGCTCGGGCCGAGAGGTTCAACACCTCGAAGTCCTTGTTTGCGTGCGAGCTTGTTGAGGGAATCCCGTCGATCCGCATGTGATAAAAATGATTGGCTACATTGAGAGGAAAAACTAGGTTTTCCCCTTAGCCAAGAGTTGGCTACGATGTGATTCTCCGTCGCTCCCTCCGAGCTTCGAGCCATTCATATTGAATTATCACATGAACAATATGGATAGGACCTTGGCTGAATTGCATGGGATGCTAAAGACAGTGAGGAGAGTATCCGAGAAAAACGGTCATCATGTGATGATGATGCAGAAGGCAAAGCGCAAACCACTGTCAAGAAACTTTGTACCAAGAGGAAGTTAACTCCCGATGAGATCGCGAGTGCCTCTAATGCAAAGAAGGGCAAGAAGGGGTCGGCGGCATCGGATGCCGTTTGCTTCTATTGCAAGGAGACAGGCCATTGGAAGAGGAACTGCAAGAAGTACATGGAGGATCTCAAAAAGAAGCAAAGTACGACTTACGCTTCGGTATTAATGTTATAGACATTAATCTTGCTACTTCACCTACGACTCTTGGGTATTTGATACCGGATCGTAGCTCATATTTGCAAATCGTTGCAGGGAATGAGAAGAAGTAGAGGATTGAGAAGGGGCGAGGTGAACCTGCGCGTCGGCAATGGAGCAAGCGTTGCTACGTTGCTTGTCGGCACGATACCACTTCATCTACCTTCGGATTAGTTTTGGAATTGAATAATTGTTATTGTGTTCCAACACTATGTCAAAACGTTATTTCCGCTTCATGTTTGCAAGCGGAAGGATATGATTTTAGATCAATGGACAATGGTTGTTCAATATATCTTAGAGATATGTTCTATTTTCATGCTCCATTGGTGAATGGATTGTACGTTTTGAATCTTGAAGCGTCTCCCATCTATAACATTAATACGAAAGGCAACTCTCTAATGATATAAACCCCACGTTTATCGGCATTGTCGCTTAGGCCATATAAATAAGAAACGCATGGAGAAACTCCATAAGGATGGATTGCTTCACTCTTTTGATTTTGAATCATTTGAGACATGTGAGTCTTGTTTACTTGGTAAGATGACAAAGGCACCTTTCACGGGACACAGTGAAAGAGCAAGTGACTTGTTGGCACTCATACATGCGATGTATGTGGACCAATGAGCTCAACGGCCGAGGTGGTTATCGTACTTCATTACCTTTACCGATGACTTTAGTAGATATGGTTATATCTACTTAATGAGGCATAAGTCCGAATCCTTTGAAAAGTTCAAAGAATTCCAGAATGAAGTACAGAATCATTTAGGGAAAACAATCAAGTTTCTACGATCAGATCGTGGAGGGAATACTTGAGCCAAGAGTTTGGTAATCATCGAAAGATTGTGGAATTGTTCCACGGTTGACTCCGCCGGGAACTCCACAATGGAACGGAGTGTCCGAACGGAGAAATCGCACCTTGTTGGACATGGTGCGGTCGATGATGAGCCAAAGTGATCTTCCGTTATCCTTCGGGGATATGCTCTTGAAACATTGCGCTCACACTAAATAGAGTTCCATCTAAGTCGGTTGAAAAGACACCATATGAGATATGGACAGGGCAACCCCCTAGTTTGTCTTTTCTCAAAATTTGGGGATGTGAGGCTTATGTAAAACGTTTACAATCGACAAGCTCACACCCAAATCGACAAGTGCTTCTTTGTGGGATATCCTAAGGAAACTAAGGGATATTACTTTTATAATCGGGAACAAGGCAAAGTGTTTGTCGCCCGACATGGTGTCTTCTTGGAGAAAGAGTTTCTTTCAAGAAGGGTTAGTGGGAGCAGGTGCATCTTGAAGAAGTTCAAGAAACACCGGAAAACGTTTCGGCGACCACAGAACCACAACGGAGGAACAAAGTGTTGCGCCACCGTTGTAGATACACCAGCCCCACGGAGGTCGAAAGATCACGTCGTGCGCTGACAGTACAGTGCGGAACAACGTGACATATTGTTGTTGGACAACGATGAACCTAAGACCTATGAGGAAGCGATGGTGGGACCCGATTCCAACAAGTGGCTTGGAGCCATGAAATCCGAAATAGAATCCATGTACGACAATCAAGTTTGGAACTTGGTTGATCCACTGATGGTGTCAAAACCATTGAGTGTAAATGGGTTTTTAAGAAAAGGCCGATATGGATGGAAATGTTCACATCTATAAGGCGCGATTGGTGGCGAAAGGTTTTAAACAGATTCAAGGAGTTGATTATGATGAAACCTTCTCGCCCGTCGCAATGCTTAAATCTATTCGGATTATCCTAGCGATTGCTGCATATTTCGATTATGAGATATGGCGAGATGGATGTCAAAACGGCTTTCCTAAATGGAAACCTAAGCGAGGATGTATACATGATACAACCTCGGGGTTTTGTCGATCCAGAATGCCTGGAAAGATATGCAAGCTACGAAATCCATTTATGGATTGAAGCAAGCATCTCGGAGTTGGAATATTCGTTTTGATGAAGTAATCAAAGGGTTTGGTTTCATCAAAAACGAAGAAGAGGCCTGTGTTTACAAAAAGGTCGGTGGGAGCGCAATTGTATTTCTAATCTTATATGTGGATGACATATTGCGATTGGAAATGATATCCCTATGCTTGAATCCGTCAAGTCTTCATTGAAAAATAGTTTTTCCATGAAAGACTTAGGGGAGGCAACATATATATTGGGCATTCGGATCTATAGAGATAGATCCAAGAGGCTAATTGGATTAAGCCAAAGTACATACATTGACAAGGTGTTGAAAAGGTTCAACATGCATGATTCCAAGAAAGGTTTCTTGCCCATGTCACATGGCATTAATCTTAGCAAGAATCGGTGTCCTCGGACACATGATGAGCGGAATAAGATGGGTATGGTTCCATATGCTTCGGCAATTGGATCCATCATGTATGCCATGCTTTGTACACGCCCGGATGTCTCGTACGCTTTGAGTGCTACGAGCGGATACCGATCGAGATCCAGTGAAGGTCACTGGATGCCAGTAAAGAATATCCTTAAGTACTTGAGAAGAACTAAGGATATGTTCCTAGTCTATGGAGGTGAAGAAGAGCTCGTTGTAAGTGGTTACACCGATGCTAGCTTCCAAACAGACAAGGATGATTATAGATCGCAATGCGGGTTCGTGTTACGCCGAACGGAGGCGCGATCATGGAAGAGTTCCAAGCGGGATACGTTGCTGATTCTACAACGGAGGCCGAGTACATTGCTGCTTCGGAAGCGCAAAGGAGGCTGTTTGGATCAAGAAATTCGTTTCGAGCTTGGTGTGATGACTAGTACGATGGTCCAATGTCTCTCTATTGTGACAATAGTGGAGCCATTGCGCAAGCCAAGGAGCCGAGGTCACATCGGAAGTCCAAACACATACTTCGGCGATATCATCTCATCCGCGAGATTGTGGACAGAGGTGATGTCAAGATATGCAAAGTGCACACGGATCTCAACATAGCCGATCCGCCGACAAAACCTCTCCCTCACCGAAGCATGAGGCGCACACAAGAGCAATGGGTATTAGATACTTACATGATTGACTCTAGTGCAAGTGGGAGATTGTTAGTGATATGCCCTAGAGGCAACATGGAGATGTTGGATATCACGTCAATGTTTATGTATAAATGAATAAAGTGTTATTCGTTCCATGAAATAGACATCTTGTATTGATCAATAAGTACGTGACTTATTTATGAGACTCTATATGTATGAATCTATTTCTAAACGATCCACGATCATATGTCATATTGTTGGAACAAATATGATTTTAAGATCGGCATGTTTATTGATTGATGATCATGTCTCATAGATCATGGGTATGGAGATACCAAATCAATAAACATGGACATATGTGTTGAAGAACACATTGTTGGATAGACCCACCATGAGACACTACGGGAATTAATGTGCCATTAGTTGGTCTCGGGTAGTGTTGGTACAAAGTCCTTAGACCGAGATCACCATGGATTCCAACATGTGTAGTAGCCTACTTTGGGACTACCAAACGCTATTCCGTGGCGGGTAGTTATAAAGGTAGTTTTCGGGTTTGCTATGAAACATGGAGTGGGATGTGAGTGATCAAGATGGAATTTGCCCCTCCTTTGGAGAGATATCTCTGGCCCTCGAGGTAATGGATTATGGAAATGCATGGCCATGCTAAGTTGATTGAGGAGTCAATCAACGGACGGATAATCCAATACGGTTCGAGTGAATGGTTAAGCTATTGAAGGGATGGCACACATCTTGCCTATAGCTTAACCGGTATCGTGAGGCAAAGGGATTTGTGTACACATTACAGGTTGAGCCGATATTATTCTTGTATACTATGGTGTCAATATGTTGCTAGGCGCGCGTGCGTGATGGTCGGTGAGTTAGACTCGAGCCGACGATCGGCTAAGTTAGACTATAGCCGAAACCGAGTATACCTGAACCTACGGGGTCGCACGCTTAAGGGGATAAGAACAGGCATTCGAGTTGGACTCGGATACGGCTCGATCGGATAGGGATCCGATCGGATAGAGTCCTATGGGCTTACGACGTGTGGGCGGCCAACTCTATGAGATACGGATGAGATCCGATTCAAAATAGAGTCCTAATCGGCCACTAGTCCCAGTCGGCCAACTCTATATAAAGGAGGGAGGGGTGGAGAGTTGCGGCATGTCAATTGCATCGCGTGCAACAGAAGTCGCCGAGATCAATCTCCACGTAAACCCTCCCCACTTTCGAGCCAAACCCTAGCCTTGCATCGCGTGCTAGCACACGGGTGTACGGCGTTTTGTCCCCGGACGTGTGGATACCGGTAGAGGCGCTGCTACGTTGCGCGCTGTTGATTGGCTTCGGATCGGCTACGGCATCTGTGAATCGGTTGATTGGCGAATCGGCTGTCCCCGGGTATCGGCTGTCGGCTTGCGAGAATCAGCTACACTGTTCCGGATCGGATAGCCCTGATTGGCTGTTTCCGCTGCACACTCCAATCGGTAACGATCTATCGGCCCTTACTTGCAAGTGTTCCTGGTTTGCGCGGTAGAAATTTTTGTTTTCGGCTAGCGTAGCTTCCGCGTAACCCTTCAGTCATGACTTTCGGCTTGAAGAATGCTGGAGCTACATACCAGAGGGCCATGAATTACATATTTCATGATATGATCGGCTCCCTAGTAGAGATCTACATCGATGACGTCGTTGTCAAATCTAGGAAGATAGAAGACCATATAGCCGATCTAAGGCAGGCCTTGGAAAGGACAAGGAAGTATGGCTTGAAGATGAACCCTATCAAGTGTGCATTCGGCGTATCGGCTGGCCAGTTCCTGGGATTTCCTGTTCATGAGAGGGGAATTGAGGTCACACTGAGAAGCATCAACGCCATTAAGACGATTCAACCTCCGAAGGACAAGAAGGCCTTACAGTCCCTGATCGGCAAAATCAACTTCATCAGGCGATTCATAGCAAATCTATCAGAGAAGATGGAGCCGTTCACACCTTTGCTTCAGCTCAAAGCCGATCAAGCATTCACCTGGGGAGCAGAACAGCAGAAAACCTTGGACAATATAAAAGATTACCTCAGCTCCCCTCCAGTTCTGATTTGTCCACAAAAAGGGTTGTCATTCAAGTTATACTTGTCAGCCAACGAGAAATCCATTGGCTCAGTTTTGATTCAGGAGATGAAAGGGAAGGAGAAGACAATTTTCTATCTTAGCCGACGACTTCTGGATATAGAGACAAGGTATTCACCAGTGGAGAAGTTATGTTTGTGCCTATATTTTTCATGCACGAAGTTAAGGCATTATCTATTATCCAACGAGTGCACTGTGGTATGCAAAGCCGACGTAGTGAAGTATATGCTATCGGCTCTAGTTCTGAAAGGACGAATTGGAAAGTGGATTTTTGCCTTAACAGAGTTTGACTTAAGATATCAGGCACCCAAGGCAGTGAAAGGACAAGCTATAGCCAATTTGATAGTAGAGCACAGAGATGATTCAATCGGCTCGGTGGAAGTTATGCCTTGGACATTGATGTTCGATGGTTCGGTTTGCACAAACAGATGCGGCATCGGCTTGGTGATAATCTCTCCTCCGGGGGCAAGTTTCGAGTTTGCTTTCATTACACCCCATGCAACAAACAATCAAGCCGAATATGAAGCCGTGCTCAAGGGATTGCAACTGCTCAAGGAGGTTGAAGCCGACGCCATCGAGATAATGGGCGATTCGCTGTTAGTCATCATCCAGCTATCAGGAGAGTATGAGTGGAAAAATGATGCGCTGATGATTTATTATCAGAAATGCCAAGAATTAATGGATAGTTTTCGGCTAGTAACCTTGAAACATATCCCCAGGGAGCAAAATTCAGAGGCCAATGATCTAGCTCAGGGGGCATCAGGCTATAAGCCGATGACGAAAGAAATTGAAGTAGAAATTGCAACCATGTCAGCCGACGACTGGAGATATGAAGTCTACAACTATCTGCAAAATCCGTCCCAGTCGACTTCAAGGAAATTGCGCTACAAGGCTCTACTATATGTTTTGCTCGATGAAGATTTGTACTATCGAACGATTGATGGCGTGTTGCTCAAGTGCCTAAGCGCCGACCAAGCCAAGGTTGCCATCGGAGTAGTGCATGAAGGAATTTGTGCCACCCATCAATTGGCTACAAGAGGAAGTGGCTACTTCGGAGAGCAGGGTAGACCATGCTGGAAGATTGTTTCAAGTATTACAAGGGTTGTCAAGACTGCCAAAAGTTTGGATCCATTCAGAGGGCGCCAGCATCGGCTATGAACCCCATAATCAAGCCTTGACCATTCATGGGTTGGGGAATAGACATGATCGGCCAGATCAATCCACCTTCAAGCAAAGGACATAAGTTCATATTGGTGGCAACAGATTATTTTACAAAGTGGGTGGAAGCAATTCCTTTGAAAAAGGTTGATTCCAGAGACGCAATCGAGTTTGTCAAAGAACATATCATATACAGATTCGGCGTCCCTCAAACTATCACCACGGACCAGGGGTCTATCTTTGTCTCTAACGAGCTTGTTTAGTTTGCCGACGGCATGGGGCTTAGGCTGTTAAATTCTTCACCATACTATGCTCAGGCTAACGGGCAAGCAGAAGCTTCAAATAAAAGTTTGATCAAGTTGATAAAGAGGAAGACCGCTGAGTACCCAAAGCAATGGCACAGCCGATTGGCCGAATCGTTGTGGGCTTATCGGATGGCTTGTCATGGGTCAATCCAGGTGCCTCCATACGAATTGGTCTACGGACATGAAGCAGTTCTGCCATGAGAAAATATCATTGGCTCAAGAAGAATCCAATACAAGATCAGCTAACAGCCGATGACTATTATAATCTAATGGGGAATGAATCAGAAGAACTAGTTTTATCAAGGATGTGTGCTTTGGAAAAGGAAGGAACGAGTGGCTCGTCATTACAACAAGAAAGTTGTGCTGAAATCTTTTGAAGAAGGCGAGTTGGTTTGGAAACTGATATTGCTGATCGGCTCAAGGGACAGCAAATTTGGTAAGTGGTCACCTAATTGGGAAGGGCCTTTCAAGATCCACAAATGCGTCTCCAAGGGAGCCTACATGCTACAAGGATTGGATGGAGAGGTATTCGGAAGGGCTCTTAATGGCAACTACTTGAAAAAATATTACCCCAGTGTTTGGATCAACTCATGATTCGGCTAAGGTTTTGCCGATCCATGATAGCCGATGTGTTGTGAGATACGCATCGCCTTTTGAACGTTTTTTCTAAGTTTTTCCCCTCTGGTTTTTCCAAATCGGCTCAATCTAGCCGACAAATGTTGGATTGTTTGGATTAATAATTTTATCAATGCTGAAGACATCATCGACAAAATTAGGGAGGCATATACCGTACAGAAGTCAGAAATCAGAAATAGAGGACTTAACTTTTTTTAGGATTTTCAAGTTTTTCGAGGCATTCGGGACATAAGGACGAGTGATTCGGCAGAAAGCATGTGATTGGATTAAGGACGCAAACAGCCGACTACATAGTTATCCATACACGAGCAAAATACAAGTCACAAATTGCAAATGTTGAGAGTTCCGAAGTTCTATCCTATTACGACCCCAAGAAGTTGTCTATGGCCGCTATTTTTGCCTCCTTGATGGCATTGACTTTATCAACTACGGTCTTGTCTTCTTGCTCGGTGCCAGGGACTGCTTTGGCCGATTTCTTCAGCTCTCCCAAGTGCTAGTGGCAGTCACCTTGCCCCTTTGATCTTCTTGAGCCTTTGGGAGATCGGCCAGCAATTGTTTCTTGGCAGCAATTTTTGCCTTGCATTGTTCCAAGTGCAGCAGCAGGCCGGCTTCTTCTAGCTCAAGCTCGTCGATCTCACCTCGTGTGACCGACGGCCCAGCCAAGAGTTCGTCTAGCTTTGCTTTCTCGGCCACCATGTTTTTTATGGTCGCATCGATCCTGGCCGCCAAATCGTCTTGAGCCAGCCGCTCAAGCATCCTGCACATCGCTCGCTCTAGCCTGGACCGATGCTGATCGATGTAGACGGCCTTCGAGATCTTCTTGGCTTGGTCATCAGGGAGCTTGTCTTCGACTTCATAGAAACGTGACCGAGCCGATCCACACTCCACAACCAGCTGGTCGACATCAATGTCTAGCCGACGATGGATGTCTTGAAGCTTCTCTTTGACCTCATCGGCTATCACGTTTTTGTCCGGGTTGGTCGCTTCGGTTTCTTCCTCGCCGACGAACTCTTTGATGTCAAAGGGCAGCAAATCGGCTAGAGTCTGTGAACAAGGACAGAGCAGTCAGACTAGGAATAGGACGGCCAATTTTCCAAGTTCTAAAAAGAAAAGGGAAGAAAAGTAAGGCTTACTCACATGGAAGGAGCTGGAGCAGCCACTTCTTCGGCAACCGGGCTGGCTGGGGCAGTAGCCTCTGCGACGTCGTGGCTAGCCGAAGCAGCCACCTCTTCGGTGTCCTGATTGGTTGGAGTAGCGACTTCCTTGACATCATGGCTGCCCATGGCCGATTGAGTATGTTCACTTGAAGCACGGGGAAGCCGATGGAGGCCGAGGGGCTACACGGAAGACAAGTGTTAGTAACAATCAGCTAAATATAAAGACACAAGCAAACAGAGAGATAAGTTCAGAGGACTACTGGTGAAACTGGGCGAGGAGTGCGACCGGCTAATTTCTTGAACTACAAAGAAAATTTGGTTAAGGCTCAAATGATCAGGGCTCAGAAGCCAGATTTGGAAGGACAAAACACTTACCGGCCATTTCGGTATAGGAGGGCTTGGAGGGGCTAGATCATCGGCTGGCGGGTTGACCGAGTTGTGGCTTGAATTGTTTGATTCAGCCGCCTCCCCGATGGCTTGAGAGATCTCTTCGTCCATGACTTCCTTATTGAGGAGCTCGTCAACGCTTGGGTTAATGGATGGAAGATTGTCGGCTGGTATAGTCGGCTTTGCTTTCTTTTGTCTCTTCACGAGAGCAGCCGATGGTTTTGCAGCTGGCGGAGCAGTCCTCTTTTTCCTTGCTATAGGTTGATGGGTTTGCCCGTACAACAATGTTCTCAGCTTCGGTGCATCCCAGCCGATGGCTGACGGAGTGTATCCACCATCGCCTGGAAGGACAACCAGACGATACTCGATGGCGACGCCAGAGTTGCTCGCTATCGGCGGGTCCATTTCTGTCATCTGCAAAGGAAAAAGTTTAAAGTATTAGCAAATAATGACAGCCGATCGGTCAAAAGGAAATGTATTCAAGGGTGAAGAGCTTACTGAAGGGATTTCGTCTGGCAGTAGGGTGGTGATGTACATGGAAGACCGATGATGGAAGATATGCCTCTTTATTTCCACCCACCACCTGTTGTAGGCCGAGCTCCTCTTGTGGGCCAGTTCCATGATTCCGATGCTGCCGAGGGGTGGGCCTTCTATATCCATCAGCTTGTTCATTACTAACTTGGAGTCCACCACCCCTCGGGTTTCGATCTTATTGGCGAAATAACAGCCGATGGGCAGTTTCCCAAGTCCAAACTGTTTGCCGGGCGATAGTGGGTAATAAAATTCATATGTCTTAACAACGTTTCGGCCCTGGTGGATCCCAGTCGGCAGAATGCATGGAGAGAGTGCTGTGGTGAATACTTCTCTGCATCTGGGGTGATCGGCCGAGTTGATCTCATCAAAATCTAATTCAACTGGCAGTTCAAAGGATACCCTATCCTCGTAAAAGAACCAACATCGGTTATCCCTGGCGAAACCGTCATATAGGGAGAGAAACCATTTGGCTAATAAATCAGCCGATTGCTTCGACCCCGCATGAGTGGTTGCCGCTTCTCCAAATGACTGGCACCTCCTGGTGGTCAGTTCATTTCCTTCATCGTCCTCAGTTGGCTCCAGGAGGGGGAAACAAGCATCGGCTAGCTGTGGCCGACCATAAATCTTTTGTGTTATTAACACTAACCAGAGTTGAAGAAGCCACCAAGGCCCCCCCGGTATTGACACTGGCATTGGCGGCAATCTTGGACACGGCTTGGTTCAAGGTTTGGTATAGGTAGCCGAGGAGGAATTTGCCTAAGGGTAGCTTCTTTTTGTCCACCAAGGCCTCGGCTACCACCTGCCAGTTGGTTGTTGGCCCGCGGCTGGATTCACAGAAGAAGAACTTCTCGAGCCACATCATAAGGAATGCAGCGTGCTCCCTGGTGCTGATCGGCCCATCATCCATGTTCATGGCCACATAGTCGTTCCAACCTCCTATTGCCTTGGTTTTGAAGGAGAATTGGCCCTTGCCTTCTAGCCTATTTGGGTTAGCCGATGACAGAATATCCAGTCCGGTGATCATAACTACATCGGCTAAGGTGACAGTCATGGGGCCTTGCTGGAAGATGAAGGCGTTCAAGGTGTTGTTCCAGAAGTATGTGGCAGCCGACATTAGTGGTTCGTCCTTAGGCATATCAGCCACTGACAGCGCAAGGCATTGGGCTATCCCCATCTCTTCCCAGTGGTTTTGCTTGGCCGGCTACATTCTCTTGTACCATGCCGGCCAAGACTTGTCCATGGATGGCCAGGATTTGAAAGTACCAGCCCAGTGGCTCAAGCTAGGGTTCCTCATCCTATATGGCATTCTATCAGTTTTAGCTATGATAAAGTCAGTGGGGTCTCTGTTGCCAATCGGCCCTAAAAAGTATGTTTCGTTGTTGAGTAAACTTGAGATCACTACTTGATGGCTGAGGTGCTACAATCGGGAAAGAAGAAGATTTCAGAATCAAAACCCTAGCATTCAGATCTACAGTTGAGAGCAAACAACAGAAAGGGGTTTGTAGCCGATTAGGGCATACCTCAGGGAACTCGGCGGGGGACGAGGCCGATGGAGCGGCGGAAGTTTCCATTGAAACGCCTGGGGTCGCCGAAGAAGGAAATCGCTGCCGCGAGCTTCAGGAAGATGAAGATGTCACCGGAGAACTCGAAGACGTTTGTTGTTGTGGATTTGCTCTGACGGCGTGAGTTGTTCGGCACGAGGAAGGCATTATTTAAAGACTTTTCGTAACGGCCAAAACAGATTCGACCTAGGGTTGCGCGGGAGTTCAAAATTGCACAAAATATGCAACATTATCCTGTCACGGACTTGGGAGGCATGTGTTAACGACCAAATTTGGTAACTAAATCCCTGAGTTTGAGGTCAAGATTGAAGCGGAATCGGAGGAGACGCATGATCTGCGGAGAAACAGAGGTTGCATCGGCTAAGTTCGAATCGGCTGCAAAGCCAGTCGGCTGAGTCTGAGTTGGACAAGGACAGCCGATAGCCGATTCCGATTGAGGATAGAAGTGAAGCCAGCCCCGAAAGGAAAACTTAAGGATAAAGCATTAGATGCGGTTTCCAAAGTGCGTTAAAGATATTGTCATCTATGGATAAGGTCTTGCAACAACAATTGTATCTATTAAGTTAGGATATTTTGTATAGTTCCTTTCGTGATAATGTCGGTTTGTTTAGAGATTTAGTCTGTAATAGGAATCGTGTCCGTCACGGATTCATTGTGTATTCGGATATAAATAAGAACCGAGGGCTTGTAAAGTAGACATCAACACATCATACAATCTCGGTGCATCGCCAAACCTTTTCACTTTTCTCGACAAGTTCTTGCTTTTGCTCGGGCTGCATCGACATCGATCTCCGAACGAGGTAATTCCTTGTTACAAGTGGCTTGTATCGTCAGGGTTAGTGCTTTCATCGTCATGATACTCTAATCTCGATGCTATAAACTGCTTAAGTTATCATACGCGACATATAATCTAGAACAATGTCTAGATCTATCTTGCAGTCGGCTGAGTTCTCTCTGAAGACGACAGCCGATAGAGCTAGATTTAGATGTTGATTTTGATTATATGACGTGTCTACCATCTCGAGGGGTTCTCATTGGCCCATACAGATCTAGTATCTCTTGTTGTACTTAATGCTGCATCAAATCGACCTGTTAAGTTGCTTTTAGAGGTATATAGATTTATTTGGCATAATGTTTTCCATAGAGACAGTGCCGAGGTTTCAAGGGCCTTACCTATTTTAATCGTCTTTTTAGTATTAATTACTATTAGATGTATTAGAGTCGCCTTTTATATTAAGATCTCAATCTATTTAAATGCCCTAAGCCAGTATCAATCTGTTGAGTCATATCAACAGCCGACTGATCTAGGTTTATCGCATTTAACTGAGGTTAATATCTTTTTATAAAACATATTTGAGTACTAGTCGATTTACATTAGATCTGCGGCTGGGTTATAAATGCATATAATTTTTATCCTAATATACTTTTGGATCTAAGTGGTTTATACTGTCTCGGTATACTACCGATCTATCCCAATCACTTAGTCTAAACGTGTGTTGAGATAGCGATTATATGTTTATTAATTTCTTTAGTCGATCGAGTAGGATCTAATCCTAACCCAAACGCATATTTCTTGTTTTCTTGTTGGTTACAGGATCCAACCAACTGGCATGCCCGAACTTCACCAAAGGCAATCAACTTGGACCTGCAGTAGAGTAAAGCAAACCTCTCAGGCCAGTGCATGGGAAGCTTTTCTCATCAACACATTCCCGATAGGAAGGTTGATTGCCCTTACTTTAAAGTTGCCATTAAGTTGACTCAACAACGTGGTAAGGGAGTGCGTCTACCTACTAGTCAACATATAGATGGTACTTACCTTCAAGCAAATTATGAGGAGACAGAGCAAATAATGGGTGAATTCAAGTCCACTTGGAAGGATTATGGGGGTCACTATCATGTGTGACTCATGGACAGCCCCTACCATGATGAGTATTATCAATTTTATGGTGTACTCTAATGGGCGTATGTACTTTCACACATTTGTTGATGCATTTGGCAATTCAGATTTTTTGTATGGTTGCATTAAAGATGTTATGAGTGAAGTCGGCGCTAAAAATATTGTTCAAATTGTGACTGATAACAGTT
This sequence comes from Oryza australiensis, assembly GCA_019925245.2. Classification (NCBI taxonomy): domain Eukaryota; kingdom Viridiplantae; phylum Streptophyta; class Magnoliopsida; order Poales; family Poaceae; genus Oryza; species Oryza australiensis. Next base: position 487,847 of record JAIFGZ020000383.1, read on the forward strand.
CAAACTACAAGAAGGCTTGCAAGAAACTTATCGAGGATGATCATCATCAACATATTATGTGGCAGCCATGTGCGGCTCGTACAGTGAACATTATGTTGAAAGGCATTGCAAGTTTGGTCCGTGTTGAGCACATAGTTTCTAGTGCCAAACGAATGAGCAGGTTCTTCTATAACCATAATAGGTGAGATAGCTTTCACATTTATTCTTCATAACTTGTATATACTATTTATTGCTTCTAACACTTTACAATTGTCTTTGTAGGCTCCATGAAGAGATGAAGGAGAAGATAGGAGGAGAGTTGATCCGACCTAAAGCCACAAGGTTTGGCACAATCTTTATCTTTTTACAGAGTTTCTGGGATCGGAAAGATAAGTTTATTAAGTGGATGGTGTCAAATGGATTGACCAATAGTGATTGGAGTGCCGAGGAGGATTATTAATTTTGTTATGATTGCTTAATAAATTGGGATTGGTGGGATGGTGTAAAGTGGGTGCTAGATGGCTGCAAGTCGTTGTTTCGTTTACTTCGGTATGCTGACCAGTAAAAGCAATCAACACTTTCTGGGTTTTTGCCAAGGATGTTACAGGCTAGGCAGGAAATGGATAGTTATTTTGGCAATGGGACTTATGAGGAGAAGTTGACTAAGATCCTATTGGTGTGTTGATAGATGTCGCCCTCTATGATGAAGGAAATCCAATCATGTAATGGCTATCAAATTCTAGAAGTCAAGCTGCACGAGAACTTGATCCTTTAGAGATTGCTGAAGAGGTTGATAGATCTGAGCAGGAGCAACTTTCGCCCACCAATGTGGTACTTGATGATGTCCGCATTGACATGTCAGGCGAGAGATTACTTCACGAGCCCATCAATACTAGGGTATCAAGGGCAAAAAACATTGCAGGTGGGCCTGTGTCTAAGGACAGGAAGAGGAAGGGGAAGGAGAAGGGGAAGAGGAGAGCATTGGAATTGGAAGAGGAAGAGTTTGCAAGCAATGATGACACAGATGATGGAATTCATGGTAGCCCTAAATATGCAGAGTCAGGGGACAACGGTTCTCCTAGTGATGACGACCGTGATGATGTGACTCCTAAACAAACAAGGAAACCTACAGGTGCATCTATATATTTAGTTGTAAAATTTTTGTTGATTTATATATATGTGCATGCTAATATGTTTATTTGCTTGCAAGTACGGGCAAACTCGGCGTCCAGTGAAGAGAGTAAGAATGTCAATGCCTTGGTTTATAACCGTAAGTATTCAGAACACACTCCTTGGTTTATAATGCTTGTAGTTGTATCATATATGAAGTGTTGATGTGTGCTATATTGTTAGATCCGAAAAAGCAGAAGTAACTCACAAGAAGATGGTTGCTGTTAGGAAAATGGACTGTTTAGGAAGATGAATGTTGCTGAAAATATATTTTTGAAAATATGGAAGTGTGTCTATCTATTCAATTGTGTTATTTTGGGGTGTTTGATTATCTAAGTTGGACTTATTGTGGCTTGATGGGTTGTGTTAGATGAAATGTACTTCCAAACTATTTGGACTATGTGCTGGACTGTAAAAGTTATTTTGAACTGTGATGTACTACTGAAATCTATGTGATGGACTATAAAATATATTTTGACTGTGGACCACTGAAATTTGTTTGGACTGTGATGTACTACCGTTATATGTAATGGACTGTGAGTTATGCTATTTTGGACTATGTGATGGACAGTATGTGAATTAAGACTACTTTTTGGCATGATTTTGACTCTTATATGGGAATTACATTCGTATTATGCTATTTGAACTATTGAAATTGTCTGAAAATGTGGTGGAACTGTTTTTCGGAAATTTCGGACAAAATATTCAAATTTGAATTTAAAAACTTTCGCTCAAAATATCCGAATTTTTTTTGAAATTTCTGAAATTTGGAAATTTCGTTTCCCTCGGTAGAAGATGTGCTTTCCGAAAAGTCCGACCTCGCAAGACTGTGGTATGCGATGGAGTTTCCTAGCACAGTAGCATGCACAGTGACGACACTAGGAGTGGTAGATAACGGATCATGGGCCTCCGCGCCCAGATCCAGCCATGCAGGAGGGAATGGAGGTGGTGGCTCATATGCCCTTTTCCAATGTGGCAGCAGAACCGGTGGTGTCTGGGGCGGATGGATCTGGCCTAATAGCCAGATCTAGTGTCCTTTGGGTACATGAAATAGCAACGGAAAGAATGGAAGACGGTGGACTCTTTAGCGGTGAAGGTGGTATACCTTGATGTGACCTAATGGTTACATCCAGTATTTCTCTAGAGAGCAAACCAGTTTCAGTGAGTAGCGGCATTGGCAGGATGACATATGGTGTTTAACAGTACCGATAATGACTAAGACGCAACACTGGATCTAGGGAATAGTGTCGTTGGATCTCATGTGTCAATGCTCAATTCCATTTGGGTACGTAAAGTTGCATTGGAGGGGCTTCTTCTCTGCTTTCACTAGATGTCGTCGGCAGTGTTTCCAATTCCGCAAAAGCCGACACGAAATCCACGAAATTCGTCGGTTCTGCTAGGAAGCGAAACGGTAGCAGCACGGTATGATTTGAAAAATTTCGGAAGAATTCAAAAATTTTGGAGACTTTTATTGAAAAAAATACATCACATAAATCTCGATTTTACAAAAATTATGGTATTTTTTGTACATGAAAATACACATGTTTTTGGCCCTAAAAAATCGTTTTTTGTTTCGGGAAAAAGAAAAAGATAAATGTCACTATTTGCTTATACTGTTCATGGAGGCCCAATGAAGCCCATCATCTTTCCCCATCCGGATATCATCCCCTTTCCCAGCTTTCAAGTCGCAGCCGACACTTTTTTTGGATACACCTGCGCATCTGAGTGAGGGGGAAAATCCCGGCGATGCCAGATCTGCACATACCACGGCTGGCGAGGTATTTTTCGCGCGGGAATCAACGGCTTTCGCGGCGGCACAGGCAAAATCTGCGGAAGAAGGTACGAAGTTTGTTTTCGTTTCGTGACCACGGCTTTCGGCGGTTTTTGTCAAAATTCATCTGGATCTGTCTCCTTTTCGCGCGGTGCTGGCGGCAAGGTTTTCACGCATGGCAGGGACGACTTTTGGGAGGGAAACGGCGAAAGCCGCGGATATTGCGCTGTCTTACCACGCGAAAGTGATAGAAAACCGTTGTATATATGATGTTGTGTATTATGCATGTCTGAAATTAAGAAACCCTACGGATGATTCATATATGCATATGGTATACATCACCTATCTTTACAGTACATGAGTTGTAGTTAGCATGCAACTTGAGGTGCTTTGTGCCTGCTCACATGAAATCCATGGAGTTGTTTAGGGTCTGGCCGCTCATCGACTAGCCTCCGTTTATAGAGTTATGGGGATTGTTTGGGTGGTGATGCCGTCCCTTGAAGGAGTTTCCATGCTGTTGATTCATTATTTCGGTTCGGTTGAGAGTTCAGAGATGTTATCTCGCGAGCACACACACAGAGCATATATGTTGCAGATATTGTTTAACTGTCATGAAAAAGCTAGTTCTATTATACATGTTAGCTCTAATTTATAGCTAATATATTATACATGTTAGCTCTAATTTAAGTTTGCTAGTAATTAGCTCTATTTTTAAATTTTTTCTGATGATATGTTATGCTTAAATGTGATTTAAGATGGTTTACATGTTTATTTGTCCATTGTAGGTTCAAAGTGACAGAGCAAGACATCGTGTTGGAACATGGAGCAAGGTACGGTGGTGGTTTCCATTGCAAATATTGTGGTGTTAAGAGGAATGGGAGTGGAGCCACAAGATTTCAGTACCATTTGGCTCATCGGGGCGAAGGAGTAAAGTATTGCACCGCCGTTGCACCCGATGTTAGAGATTTCTTTAGACGGCACCTGGATAGAATGGCTAATAAATTTATCCTATGGCTCCGATCCATTTCACAGGTACTGTGCGAATTTCGCAATTGTTAATAAATTTATCTGAACACATCATTTCTTTCTAATTGTTCTTGTGTACCACTCAACAGGTGAGACGGACTTCACCCACGCAACTCAGGACACTGATCATGGCCCTTATGAACCTCCATCATCTCCACGGCACACTACAATGAGTCATGGGGGGCAATATCCGACATACGGTATATGTGTTGATGAGAAATCTCTCTCACGCGCGGCTCAGGAGATGCTGCTTGACTGGGGTCCTTCTTTGTCTACACTTTGTGCGGGCGTGTGCCTGATTTGATCTCAAATCAACAAGAAAAATAAGAGAATAGGCATTACGTGTTAAGTTAGATCCCCACTGGATCGGCTGAGGGAATCCATAAACATATATATGCTATTCTAAACCATGTTTAAGCCAAGTGACTAGAATGGATCGGCTATACCGAGACAGCATCAGTCGCTTAACCCAAATACAGTAAAGAATATAATAAATATATGGATCGATAACCTAGCAGATATTGGAAAGCTAACAAGGAATCGGCTAGTACTCCGACGAATCATATAGAAAGATATCACTCTTGACATGCATAGCCTGGAAATCGGCCATCGGCTGTCGATAGTAGGCCGATTTCGGCTGGCGACGTCCAACAAGAGTGCGATCTTAACATAAGAGGCAGTCCTCATATAAATGAATATATTAAAAGAAGCATATCGGGCGAAAAGGCCGGCTGAAACCCCGACATCTTGTCACTAAACAATATAAATCCATCGAACGGATCATTGGCGGTTCTAAGAACGACTTAATAGTTCAAACATGATGCAGCATTAAGTATAAAAAGAACAACCCGATCTGTTGTAGCCGATTTATATCTCTCGAGACGGTGGATACCACATATAAACGAGTCAACCTTTGGATCTAGCCATATTGGCTACAAGTTCTTGACAGAACTAGCCAATGGCAGGATAGATCTAAACATCGATCTAATTTATATGCGCTATGTGATAAATATCGCAGTATAAACTCCTGATTCTAATGTGTCATTATGATGGAAGCACTAGAAACAAAAGATTACACCACTAATGACAAGAATTTACCTAGATCTGGGGATCGAAACGATGTAGCCCGTAGCCAAACAAAGTACTCGTCTGAAGAGAAAAGGTTGGCGATGCGCCGAAGGTTTGATTGATTGTGTATATTATTTACAGGGGTTCTTGGGTCCTATTTATACCCAAGATACAATTATCCGTACAAACCCTGAACTCTATCTAAACTACTATTTAAAACACAACATTATCCTGGGAAGGACCCATGCCGTGTTACAACTAATAGTCTAAACAAACCCCTAAATTACGAGATACAATTGCCGTTACAGGACTCTATCCATAAGTGGCAATATCATTTAACGCGCAATTAACCGAATCATCTATTTATCCTCAAACATCTGCATTGAAACGGTTTCATCTCTTCCAAACCTGAAATCGGCTATCGGCTGGCTCTGTCCGATTCATCCTTAGCCGATTGGCCTCGCAGCCGATCATTCCTTAGCCGATGCGACCCCTGTCTCTAGCCAATCCGACTCTGCTTTGTCTTTGCAGACTTAGGAACTCAATTACCAAATTTTAGTGTTAACACATGCCCCCAAGTCTGTAATACGAAGTGTTGTGGATTTGCTTGCCTGTTCAAACTCCCGCTTCTTTCTTGACCTAGACCGCTTCGGCTTCTTCCCAAATGCTCTTTAAATACCAATTCCCCTCGGCCGAGATGCCTACGCCTTCAAAGCGCACTCAGCCTCCTTCGCAAACAAGCCTCTTGCCTTCTCTCTCTTCTTCGGCGATTCCATCGGCGCTCGTCGAACTCCGTCACGTTCTTTAGACCAAATCCATCTTCACCCCCGAGCACTTCGATGGCCTCCACCGTCGCTACATCGAGCACCTCCGTTTCGTCGGCCACCGTCGCCACGCTAGCCGCAGCCGCTGCGCCATCCGCCGCCGCCGTTTCGGCCGCCACCACAACCGAGTTCCCGAGGTACTCCTTTCGATTCATAATTTTACTTTGGAATCTGCTCCTTCAAACACATTGCATCAATATTACGTACGGCCGTTTTTCAAGTAGCATTTTACTTCGCGTTCCTCTTCTCGATTAGTACCTTTTCCTCTTTGAACCGTAATATGCAACCGTTCTTGATTAGCACCCCCTTTTTCTTTAACTGTAGCGCCTGTCACACCAAGTGTTTATCCCCAACCTGACACAAGCGCAAAGATACTTTCTCGGCCCCATCGGCAACACAGATCCAGCCGATATAATCAAAGCCGAAACCAACCAGATCCCTTTCAATACCGCCAAGCCGTCCCTCGCCTTGGAACGAAACATTCAAATCGTGGCCGACTACCGATGCAGCCTGGATTGAGTGGTACAAAAGGGTGCGATCAGCCAAGTATACCCAGTGGGAGGAGACCGAGATCGCCCAATGCCTGGAAATGTCCGTTGCCGGCATGGAAAACGAACCGCTTCTGTCGGCTGCAACATACTTCTGGAACGATAGCTTCAACGCTTTCATCTTCTGGCAAGGGCCGATGACTATTACGTGGCCGACGTGTACATGACAACTGGGCTGGACATCGAATCGTCGGCCAACCCCAGCACCTTGAGCCGAAAAGGGCAACATCAGTTCAAAACCAAGGCCATCGGCGGGTGGAGTGGCTTCATCGCTCAGAACATGAAGGACGGGACAGTCAACCACAGGGAGTACGCTGCATTCCTAATGATGTGGCTCGAAAAATTTGTGTTCTGCGGATCGAGCTGTGGGCCGACCGCCAACTGGCAGATTGTGGCCAAAGTTCTGGCCGACGGGAGAAAGCTCACGCTGGGGAAGTACCTCCTCGGCTACTTGTATCAGATGCTGCACCAGGCCACCGCGAAGATAGCCGCCAACACTCCAATCAACACCGGCGGCCCCTGGTGCTTTCTTCAGATCTGGCTGGTGCTGGCGACCCAAAAGATAGCCGGTCGGCCTCTTCTGACAGAAGCTGAATACCCAAGGCTGGAGCCGATTGAAGGTGACGACGGCAACCAGATCACCACCAGGAGGTGCATGAGCTACGGAGAGGCAACAGACGCCCACGCATGCTCAAAGCAATCGGCCGAACTGCTAGCCGAATTGTTCATAGCCCTCTACGACGGGCTGTCTCACGAAAATCGTGCCTAGTATTTTTACCGAGACCGGAGGCTGTTCGAGTTGCCGGCCGACTTCAATTGGGAAGACGTCAACTCAGCCGACAACCCAAGATGCAGGGAGCTGTTCATCGCCACTCTATCCCCCTGCATCTTGCCGACCGGGATCCATCAGGGCCGATCAGTGCCCAAGAGTTATGAGTTCTACTACCCGGTATCGGCAGCGACGCAGTTCGGCCTTGGGCAGCTGCCCATCAGCTTCTTCTATGCCGACAAGATTGAAACGAGGGGAGTGGTCAGCCAAGACCTGATAATGGATCGGCTGCTGAATATAGCCGGCCCTCCCCTCGGCGACGTCGGCGTGATGACATTGGCGTTGAAGAAAAGTGCCGCCGACGACCGATGGTGGGCTGAAATCAAGCGCCACATCTTCCATTAGCGGTCGTCCCATTACGTCGACCTTCTCCCGCCCGAAGAGATCCCTTCCGTAAGCTTTAAGTCCCAACGATTTTCTTCTTCCCATCATCGGTGATATAGCCGATTAACATTTGCCCCTTGGTCTTCGGGAGACGGAGACGGAGCGGCCGATGGTAAGCGATTCCGGTCGCCCCATCGAATACCGTTTAGGTGTTCTGGCCGGGGGCAGCCTTGCTCCGTCGGCCATCGGCTGGGGGGCGCCGAAGCTGGCGTCGCTGCTGCAGGGACAGGTGCATCAACCGATCGCACAGAAGAAAAAGGTTGCACCACCTCGACGACCGTCGGCCGTGCTCGCCCCAAGAGGCTAAAAACCGAACCGACAGCCCGATAGCCTTCCCCCTTGGATCGGCCGTCGCGCGGTTCCTTGACACTTGTCGCCGGCGAGGAAGTGCGGCGTTGGAGGGCGCAGCCAAACCGGGATTTCGAGTCCTGAGTCGGTCAATGCTCCAGCCGACGTCCCGCCGGTTCCAAGTCCACCAGCAAAACATCGGTCGATAAGCCTTCACTTCACCAGATTTGGCTTCATGATAATCCCTTGCATCTGATCGAACCATTCTTTTCAGGTCAAGAAATTGGCTGGCCGCACTTCACGCCCCGCGCCGTCGGTAATCACCTCTTGCCATTCGACTTGTAGTAACCAGCCGATTTGTCCGTTAACTCCTTCTTTTGCAGCCCCCGCGGTCTCCATCGGCTGCCCCCGAGGCGTCCAGTGAGCATGCTGCGCCTGCCGGGGGCGGTGGCGACAATGCCGACGAAGAGACCCTGACGGCCGCGGTCAATGATCCAGCCAAGCCGACTGCTCCGACCCCGGCGCCAACGGAAAGCCAACTAAATTTGATGATCGGTTTTATCAGCTTAATATTTTCTTGATCATCTTCTTCTTTGCTACAGAACATAGTGACCTCCTCAACTTTGACTTGTCGGAGTTCGAGGAGCCCGCGACATCGGCGAGGAGGCGTTGGTGATGTCCGCCGAGGACCGAGGGCCACCTTAGCCAACATCGGCAATTGGCTGGAAGCCTCGCTGGACGCGCTGGTGGTCGACAGCGGCTCGATACGCGCGCGATTCAAAGATATCCAAGACTAGCTGCCGGAAGCCCTAGCCGAAGCCATTGTGCTGACGACCTTCATGGAAGCCTATCAGTTCAAGTATGAGCGGTTACGGCAGCGGATAATCGATCGCCACGAGAACCAAGCACGATTGGCCACCATCCAGTCAACCAAGGGCGCCATCGAGAGCCGGAAGGCCGCCTTTGACCGCCTGAAGACCAAGCCAGCGGCCAAGCTCGAGCAGCTCCTCACACGTAAAGATTAGCTGATGGCCGATCTTGTTCAAGTCACGAACGAGATCGATGTCCACAAGGAGCACATGGCTGGCTTGCCGGCCGAGATCGAAGCTCAATGCCAAAGCATCAAGGCGGCCGTGGCACATCTGCGCAGCCTGGTGAAGAGCGTCCGGCCGGTGGCGGGGTCTGAGGCCGACGACGTCAGGGCTATTGAAGAAATAGACCAGATCAGGCGGAAGGCGCTGTCGGCCATAGCCGATTTTTTGAAACAATGAGATTGTAACATTCTGATATTCTGAAATCGGCTAATGCCTCTTGTACTATACTTGTCATACTTTTGTGCTAGGATTGGACAATCGTTTTAGTTGTTCTTGAAATCGGCTTTGCATCGTGCAATCTAATTTATCAATCTTCTGCCACTGTGCTCGTAGATAAGACCGTCTGCTTGTAGATAAGATCGGCTTTCGGCCGTGCGTGGTGTCTTGAATTGCTTATGTTGAAATCGGCTCCAGCCGCTCGTATCGTTCCACGTTGCCGATTCCGAGACTACACCATGACCGTTAGTGTTAGCGCTTGAACATTAGTCTCATTGGCTATCGACCGATAATATTTGAGTGCACCGCCGATTTGGCTTCATAGTCTGACTCATCCGAATCTGTATTTCAAAAACCCGTGAGTTCTGAACGATAGGTATCCAGTCTTGAGTAGTCACCAACCATTCAACGATTCCCAATGCTTTTAATGATGACCTCTTCGACTTCCACATCTGCAGCAATCTTTCACATCTGAATCCACATCTTTTCTTTCTATAAATGGACCCCTTCAAGCCTTCCCTAACACCTCAGAGCTGAAGAAGTAACTCACTCTCCAGGTGTACAAAATCCAGATTTCCAAGCTCTCAGCAAGACCCCCCATGGCGTCCTCAAGCTCATCAGTGAACCAGGTGATTTTCCAACCCATCCACCCTCACCATTTCTTTCCTCTAAGTACTCAAGAGTTAATCTTCTCACAGCCGCTCCATCCCCTACGAGTGATTCTAGCGATCATGGACACCCCGTATGAACTGACGGCTAGCCAAGCCCAACAAGTGAGGATCAACTTGCAGCGCTTCAGGGAACAAGATGCTCGTCATCCGGCGGCCAGGCCTCCAATCAACCTCGGTAGTATTCCGGCCGCTATTCCTTTGGCGTCTTCAACGCTCATGCGTCTCGACAGGATGGTAGCAAGGCAAACACAGCTTGCCAATGAATTGTTAATCACAACCACCGATGTAAGGGTCACTAGGCTAGAGTATTTGATCTTGGATGCTTTAGAGATAGAGTCTCCAGAGACCGTTAACCGGGCCCTGGTGGCCATCAGAGATTATCTAGGAGATATGTAATTGAAAACGGCTTTACGCCGATTATGAATAAAAATCGGCGATTGTCACACCGACTCAATCATCGACCCACTACTGGGGTAGTATTTCTTCAGATATTTGAAATCGGCCCGATTTTGCAATCGGCTTGTGTACGTATATGCCCCCCAAGTTTTGTTGATAGCTTTGGTGTCAACAAAATTGTGAGTTCGAGCCGTTCATGCATCCTGCCGTCCCTATCGGCCAATCATAAGCCGATCGTAGGACACTTAGCAAAAAATGTTGCATAAAAATGCCTAGAGGCGATGCCTCGTAAATGTGAGACATCGGCTGTCGTAAATCAGCTGAAGTAACCATAGCCGAATCACGAGTTGATCCATACGCTTGGGTAATATTTCTTTAGGTATTTCCCATTAAGAGCCCTTCCAAATACTTCCCCGTCTAGTACTTTTAGCATGTAAGCTCCTTTAGAGACGCATTTGTGGATCTTGAAAGGCCCTTCCCAATTTGATGACCACTTGCTGAACTTGTTGTCTCTAGATCCGATCGGCAGTATCAATTTCCAAACGAGCTCGCCTTCCTCAAAAGATTTAGGCACCACCTTTTTATTATAATGCATGGCTACTCGTTCTTTATCTTTTGTGAATTTTTCCAAGGCCCTCATCCTGGATAAAACTAAATCTTCCGATTCGTCCACCATCGGGTGATAATAATCGTCGGCTGTGAGTTGATCCTGTAGCTGAATGCGCCTTGAGCTGACGACGCTTTCCTAGGGTAGTACTACCTCATGTCCGTAGACCAGCTTGTACGGAGGGACTTGAATTGACCCGTGGCATGCCATCCGATACGCCCACAGTGATTCGGCTAATCGGCTATGCCATTGTTTAGGGTGCTCAGAGATCTTTCTTTTAATTAATTTGATCAAACTTTTGTTTGAGGCCTCGTCTTGCCCGTTGGCTTGCGTAGTACGGTGAAGAATTAAGTAGCTTGATCCCCATGCCGTCGGCAAACTGAACGAATTCGTCCGATACAAAGATGGATCCCTGGTCTGTTGTTATCGTTTGTGGAACGCCAAATCGGTAGATGATCTGTTCCTTGATAAACTCGATTGCGTCCTTAGAATCCACTTTTCTGAGGGGAATCGCCTCCACCCACTTTGTGAAGTAATCCATTGCCACAAGGATAAACTTATGTCCTTTGCTTGAGGGTGGATTGATCTGGCCGATCATATCAATGCCCCATCCTCTGAACGGCCACGACTTGATGATTGGGTTCATAGCCGATGCTGGTGCTCGTTGTATGGCGCCAAACTTTTGGCAATCCTGGCACCCCTTGTAGTACCTGAAACAATCCTCCAGCATCGTCGGCCAGAAATACCCTGCTCGGTGAAGTAGCCACTTCATTTTGTGAGCCGATTGATGCGTGCCACAGATTCCTTCATGTACTTCCCCGATGGCCACTGTAGCCTGATCGGCTCCCAAACACTTGAGTAGCACGCCGTCAATCGTCCGATAGTACAGGTCTTCATCGAGCAACACATATCGTAATGCCTTGTATCGTAGTTTCCTTGTGGCCGATTGAGATGGGTTTTTGAGATAGTTGTAAACTTCAAACCTCCAATCGTCGGCCGTAATGGCGGCCATGTCTATGTCTACTTCTTTCAGCATCGGCCGATAGCCTGATTCCCCCTGAGCCAAGTCATTGGCCTCTGTGTTTTGCTCTCTGGGGATATGCTTCAAAGTAACTAGCCGAAAACCGTCCATTAATTCTCGGCATTGCCGATAATTTACCATCAGCATGTCGTTTTTGCATTAATATTCTCCTGATAATTGGCTGATGACCAACAACAAGTCTCCCATTATTTCGACGGCGTCGGCTTCAACTTCCTTGAGTAGATGCAATCCTTTAAGGACGGCTTTGTATTCGACTTGGTTGTTTGTAGTGTGGGGGTTGATGGCAAAAGCAAACTCGAAGCTTGCCCCCCTGGGCAAAATAATGACCAGGCCGATGCCACAGCCGTTGGTGCAAACCGAGCCATCGAACGTCAGGGTCCAAGGCATAATTTCCACTGAGTCGATTAAGTCGTTTCTGTGTTCCACGATGAAATTGGCTATGGCTTGTCCTTTGACTGCCCTTGGTGCCTGATACCTCAGATCGAACTCTGTTAGTGCGAAGATCCACTTTCCAAGTCTTCCTTTGAGCACTGGAGCCGATAGCATATACTTAACTACATCGGCTTTGCAAATTACCGTGCACTCGTTGGACAGCAAATAGTGTCTTAACTTTGTACACGAAAAGTAGAGGCATAGGCATAACTTCTCCACAGGTGAATACCTTGCCTCCGCGTCTAGCAACTGTCGGCTGAGGTAGAAAATGGCTTTTTCTTTGCCGTCGACCTCTTGGATTAGGACGGAGCCGATTGATTTATCATCGACTGATAAGTAAAGCTTGAACGGTATTCCCTTTTATGGAGGCAGTAGAACTGGAGGTGAGCTTAGATAATCTTTTATGTTGTCTAACGCCTTCTGTTGCTCTCTCCCCCATGTGAATGTCTAATCGGCTTTCAGCCGAAGCAGTGGTGTGAACGGCTCCATCTTTTCTGAGAGATTGACTATGAACCGTCTGATGAAGTTTATCTTGCCGACTAATGACTGGAGCTGCTTTTTGTCCTTTGGAGGTTGGATTATCTTGATAGCATTTACGCTTCTTGATGTAATTTCAATCCCTCTTTCATGAACGGGAAATCCCAAGAATTGCCTGGCCGATACGCCGAACGCGCACTTGAGCAGATTAATCTTCAGACCGTATTTCCTCGTCCGTTCTAACACTTGTCTTAGATCGGCAATGTGGCCTTCTATCTCCCTTGACTTGACAACCACGTCATCAATGTATATCTCTACCAGCAAGCCGATCAAATCGTGGAAGATGTAATTCATGGCACGTTGATATGTTGCCCCAGCATTCTTCAGACCGAACGTCATCACTACCCATTCGTACAAGCCGATTGCGCCGGGACACCGAAAAGCGGTCTTGTGGATGTCCTCGTCGGCCATGAATATTTGGTTATATCCTACATTGCCGTCCATGAAACTGATAATTTTATGGCCTGAAGCAGCATCGACGAGCATACCGGCTATTGGCATCGGGTATTCGTCTTTAGGGGTTGCCTTGTTAAGATCTCTGAAGTCGATGCACACCCTAAGTTTACTGTTTTTCTTCAATACTGGGACGATGTTCGAGACCCACTCGGCGTATCGGCAAGGCCGAATGAATCCCGCGTCGTATAGCCGAGTGATTTCGGCTTTAATTGCATCGTACATATCGGCCTTAAACCTCCTAGGAGGTTGTTTGAACGGCCAATAGCCTGCCTTAATCGGCAGCTGATGGACCACTATCGATCGGTTGAGACCGGACATCTCGAAGTACTCCCAAGCAAAACAATCGTTATATTCTTTTAACAATTCAATAAGCTTGGATCTACAATGAGGAGACAGATTTTTGCTAATGTACGTCGGCCTCGGCTTATCACCAGAGCCGATGTCGATTTCCTCTAATTCGTCGGACGATGTAAAACCTTGTCCTAACTTGCCATCGTCTTCATCCGCGGTGGCTACGCCGAGAACGCTCGAGCCCTCCACCATGTCTTGTTCAAAGTAGCAGCTACGGCTCGTCATTTCCAATCGGCTGTATTGTGGAATTGGAAACATTCAAAAAATCGGCTTGCCAGATTTTCCTGGATAAACTATCGATGCCTTCGATTTCCCAAAGCGGCAAATCGGCATTGACGATACTAACTGATCTGTCGACTGGCACGATCTCGATCTTGTCGCCGTCCCATTGGATCAGGCTCTGATGCATTGTAGAAGGGATGCAGCAGTTGGCGTGTATCCAGTCCCTCCCGAGCAGCAGGCTGTAAGACCCCTTCCTGTCGATGACAAAGAATATTGTGGGCACGGTCTTGTTGCCGACGGTCAGCTCAACATTGAGGACGCCCTTGGTTTCCGATGGGTTGCCACCGAAGTCTTTGAGCACCATGTTGGTTTTTATCAGATCTTCGACTCCCTTGTCTAGCTTTCTGAATGTCGCGTAAGGCATAAGGTTGACTATAGCTCCCCCATCAATTAGCATTTTGGAAATCGGCTTTCCGTTGATGAATCCTTTAACGTACAATGGCTTTAAGTGCCGATTTTTGGTTCCTTCAGGTTTGTCGAAGACAGCTTGGTCTGGCAAGATTGTTAGTTTCGCCAGGTCATCTTCGATGGCGTCTGCATTGGCTTCAGGAGCGCCGAACTCGGCTGGCAACACGAATACCATGTTAACCGATGCAGAAATTTTGCTTTTCCCTTTGGCTGTCCTCCTGGCTTGGTCGGCTGGGGTTTCCTCGGTTTGCTCTTCGTCATCTGTGGCAGCTTTCCTTTTGGGTACCCACCGCCTTTTGATTTTGCCCAGTCAACGGCGTTGCTCGTGGATCATTTGCTGCACTTCGTCTTTCATCCCTTCACGCTTAAGCCGTTGTACCCTTCTTTTCTTTGTCTTTGTGAAGAGATCGGACGGGCATCATTGGGGGTTGGCCGATTTCTCATCGTCGGCCTCTTCATCGTCGTGGTTGTTCCCATCACGGTTTTCATCGACGAAGAAATCCTAGTGGATCGGGCCGAGCCGATCATGGACAGACCGCCGCCTTTGGTTTAGTTAAACGGCTCTAGGGAAGAACCGGGATGGACTTGTAGATGGTGATCTCCTGTGCTCGTTGTTGTGGTGATCGTTGCAGGCTGGGCAATCGTCCAATGTTGGCAGTCTCATGCCGGATTCCCAGCAGTACCTGAAAAAATCACAATGCCAATGTGGGTCAGCATTGTCATGGTTTACCTCATATCATCGGCTTTGGGTGTCCGGCTCGCGCCGACGAGGTGCTTCATTGTAGACTTCTTCCTGCCGAGACCGGTGCTGATGACGGTATCGGTTGCGTTCATGGATCGGCCGTCGGTCAGCCGATCTGATGACTGGGCACACCATATTGATTGGCACTGCGTGACATCCATTTTGATCGCCTTCTGCCTTGGCCCCGATCGATATGTTGACTAAGCCGTGCGCCATTCTGTTCTGTCGATCAGCTTGCCTGGGGCCGGCTTGGACTGCGTTGACCGGGAAGGGATTGCCGTCTACTTTCATCGGCCGATTCAAATCGGCGAACTTCAGCTTCCCGGCTTCGATTGTCGACTGGATTTGCTGCCTGAAGACCTTGCAATCATTGGTGGCGTGTGATGTGGAGTTGTGCCACTTGCAATATTTCTTTTTCTTTAATTCTTCGGTGCCGACGGGATCACATGATTTTTGGGCAACTGAATCGCTTCTCCATGAGAGCAAGTCAAAAATCTTGTCGGCCTCGGTGATGTCGAAGTCGTATCTTTCTTCCTTAGCCGTCTTCAGCAGCCATTGGCAGACGATGGCCTTTTTGTTCTTGGCCCATTCGGCTGCTGCTACTTCTGCGTCATCGACGTCGGACCCGTAGTCCGACTCAACGACGACCTGAGTTATATTTTTGATGGCCTTCCGGTGTCTTGGAATTGCTGCTCGTGGGCCGTCACCTTCGCACCAAGTGGGCTAGGCTGTCAAAGTCCTGCGCAGAGAATCGCTCTCGATTGGCGCGATTAAGCCGTGAAAGGCCAGATCGGCCAGCTGGGCATCCGATAGCACCAGGCTGTAACATCGGTTCCTCATCTACCTAAAGCGTTGGATGTATTCTTGGACCGATTCATTGTGTTTTTGCCTGATGCTGGTGAGGTCCGACAACTTCATCTCGTGGTTGCCGGAATAGAATTAGCTATGGAACTGCTTTTCAAGATCGGCCCAGCTCTGAATCAAATTGTAGGGCAGCGAGGAGAACTAAGTAAAAGCTGATCCTGAAAGAGAGAGAGGGAACAATTAGACTCTCAAGGCGTCCGTTGCCGATGCTTCGCCACACTATGCCAAGAATCGGCCAACATGCTCGTAGGTTGAAACGTTATCCTGCCCTGAGAACTTCAAAAAATCTAGGATCTTGTATCGGTTGGGCAACGGGATCCGCTCGAAGTGCTCTGAATAGGGATACCGATACATGTTCCTTGAGTCTTTTGGCTTGAGGCCAAATTGATCGCGCATAACATCTGCGATCAGATCGGCCCATGTCCTGTTGTCTTGTTGTATCGGCTCATATAGGTTATATGGTGCAGGCGCTTGCCGATACAGCGGTGGTGGCGTCTGAGGCCTATAATAATGATCTTGGCGGCCCCCTTGGTACTGGTAGTGATGATCAGCGGGATGTGGCCGAGGTGCCGGTGGTGGCGTTGGCGGTCCTGGAAACAGCTGTCAGCCACCGGCGTTGTACCATCTATCTCGGTCAATCGGCTCTAACTGCCGATTGTCATTGAACATATTGGCAATCTGATCGTGGGGTAGCGGCTGTTGTCAGTTCAACATAGTAATCGCTGACCTTATAGACGATTCACCTGGATTTGGCTGATCGAGGAGTCCTCCCGGCGGCCCTTGTTGCGCCAGCGATGGGATCAGCAGATTATGCGTGACCAGCGTCCTGTAACCAGGAAATTGGCCGTCTGTGAAGTACGTGGGCCCCCGTTGCAGCTGGTCGGCTATCTTGGCGTCGACCACAGTAGCGATCATGTTATTGAGAGTGTTGACCAAGATGCTACTTTGGTTGACCAATGCATGGTGAACGGCCGAGTCAATCCGATCTTGTAGAGAGTATACACCCGGATCATCCTGTACCTGGGTCGGCTCCTCCACCTTCTGTTTGTGTTTTGTCTCACCAGAGGAGGATGCCTTGGTATCGTTCAAGCCGAACTTATATTTCTGGTGCACGGCCCCGGATCTTGTTTGGGTGAAAGATTGCAAGTAGTTCGCCTGGAGCTCTTCCACCATCTTCTTATAATCGGCTTGTTGTTCAGCCGATAACTGCTCCATTTTCACAGGAATAACATTGTCCTGCGTAATGCTGGGGTTCTTGGAGTCGACCATCTTGCCTGCTGAATCTATGCGTCCGAGTTGAGCCGACAAAGAAAGTCCCACTGGGCGTGCCAAGAAGCGTGTTGATGAGAAATCTCTCTCACGCGCTGGCCTGGGAGATCTGCTTGATTCCAGTGCAGGTCCTTCTTGGCTGCCTACGCTGTGCAGGGCGTGCCAGTTGATTTGATTTGTCAATCAACAAGAAAAACAAGAGAATAGGCGTTAAGTGTTAAGTTAGATCCCCACTGGATCGGCTGAGGGAATCCATAAACATATATATGCTATTCTAAACCATGTTTAAGCCAAGTGACTAGAATGGATCGGCTATACCGGGACAGCATTAGCCGCTTAACTCAAATATAGTAAAGAATATAATAAATATATGGATCGATAACCTAGCCGATACTGGAAAGCTAACAAGGAATCGGCTAGTATTCCGACGAATCTTATAGAAAGATATCACTCTTGACTTGCATAGCCTGGAAATCGGCCATCGGCTGTCGATAGTAGGCCGATTTCGGCTGGCGACGTCCAACAAGAGTGTGATCTTAACATAAGAGGCAATCCTAATATAATTCTAATAATGAATATATTAAAAGAAACATATCAGGGCAGATAAGGCCGGCTGAAACTCCGGCACTGTCTCTAAACAATATAAATCCATCCGAACAGATCATTGGCACTTCTAAGAATGACTTAATAGTTCAAACATGATGCAACATTAAGTATAAAAAGAACAACCCGATCTGTTGTAGCCGATTTATATCTCTCGAGACGGTGGATACCACATATAAACGAGTCAACCTTTAGATCTAGCCCTATTGGCTGCAAGTTCTTGACAGAACTAGCCAATAGCAGGATAGATCTAAACATCGATCTAATTTATATGCGCTATGTGATAAATATCGCAGTATAAACTATTGATTCTAATGTGTCATTACGATGGAAGCACTAGAAACAAAAGATTACACCACTAATGACAAGCATTTACCTAGATCTGGGGATCGAAACGATGCAGCCCGTAGCCAAACAAAGTACTCGTCTGAAGAGAAAAGGTTCGCGATGCGCCGAAGGTTTGATTGATTGTGTATATTATTTACAGGGGGTCTCGGGTCCTATTTATACCCAAGATACAATTATCCGTACAAACCCTGAACTCATCTAAACTACTATTTAAAACACAACATTATCCTGGGAAGGACCCATGCCGTGTTACAACTAACAGTCTAAACAAACCCCTAAATTACAGATCCAATTGCCGTTACAGGACTCTATCCATAAGTGGCAATATCATTTAACTCGCAATTAGCAACCGAATCATCTACTTATCCTCAAACTTCTGCATTAGAAATGGTTTCATCTCTTCCAGACCTGAAATCGGTTATCGGCTGCCTCTGTCCGATTCATCCTTAGCCGATTGGCCTCGCAACCGATCATTTCTTAGCCGATGCGACCCCTATCTCCAGCCGATCCGACTCTGCTTTGTCTTTGCAGACTTAGAAACTCAATTACTAAATTTCAGTGTTAACAATATGGCCAGAGTATCCATCGCAATCGAGCTACACAGACTACAGCTCATCTAGTGTCGACAGTGCTTATCCTACTTACAGCTACCTTAAACCGAGTGTGTCTGACATCCTCCTGTCACTTGGGTGTACGAGTGGCAAGAGCCGCAGTGGTACGCTCAACTCTACAGCTAGTGGCAAACCACCGCTGCTTGGACTGGACAGACTTGGAATGAGTACAAGGCAGAGTTGCTCCGAACTAATGGGCTAACGATAATGTCCATCGAAGAATATTTGTTGGCTTGTAGACAATGGAATCAATAGACTGCACATCTACAGCCATTAAGGTATCCTCTCATTTGTTTCTACATTATATGTTAATTGCATTGTGACTATGTGATATCTTCGTATCCTATGCGAATCGTGATGTGTCATATGTTGGTGAATAATAAGATTGTGGCTTTATGATATGTTACCTGGGGAATGTATAATCATTGCACATCTGTCCTATAGGCAAATATTAGCAAAGGTCATGTGAAATTTTCAACAAATTTCATACTTAGCCAAATTCATTGAGTACTTCAAATTTGTGCCAAAAATTGTTATTGATGCTGACATATCTCTATTTATGTGCCGGACTCGGACGAAATATGCGTGCGCTCAGCCGCTCACCCCTTTGGTCATGAAGACTGCAACAACTGATGGCGAAATATGCGAGTGCTTATTATCATGTTTGTTTTCAATCTCTTCGCTAGAACAATGTTGTACTGATAGCCAAGAGCAAGCCTATGAAAAAATATGTAATTTGGGTGGATGACAACATGAAATTCGTAGGTTTAAGTCATGCAACATATTAATATAAATTTTTTCACACAAATATATTAGTGTAAATATCATATTTATGTATTCACTAATTTTAGTATTTTTTTCCTAATTTTTTGGACAATATTTACACTTTTATCACGACGGTTTGGCCATATTCCGCACAAATAGCCACGGTTTTCGTGCGGAATCCACGAAATCCGCTGTTGTTGATGAGAAATTTCTCTCACGCACTGGCCTGGGAGATCTGCTTAGCTCCAGTGCAGGTCCTTCTCGGCAGCCTATGCGGTGCAGGGCGTGCCAGTTGGTTTGATCTATTAACCAACAAGAAAAAATAAAGACATACGCGTTAAGGGTTAAGTTAGATCCTACTGGATCGGCTGTGAGAGTCAATTTACATATATATGCTATCCCGAAGTACATTTAAACTAAGTGACTAGAATAGATCGGCTGCACCAAGACAGTATTAACCACTTAATCCAAATATACAATGGGATAATAAATATATGCCTTAACAGCCTAGCCGATACCGTGAGGCTAACTGTGAATCGGCTAGTACTCCGACTCATCTTACGAAAATATATTGATCTAAGCTAAATGCGCTAAACCTAGATCAGTCGGCTGTCGGCTGTGGCTGACAGGCTGATTCTGGCTTAGGGCATTTAACTAGAGCAAGATCTTAATATAAGAGGCGGCTTTAATAAATATGATAGTAAATATACAAAAAGAATATTAAAACAGATAAGGTCGGCTAAAACCCCGGCACTGTCTCTAAACATATACATCTAGCCGAATAGATAATAAAAGCTCTAAAAATGACTTAATAGCTCAAATTGATGCAACATTAAGTATAAAAAGAACAATCAGATCTACTATAGCTGATGTAAAACCCCTCGAGACGGTGGATATCGCATATAATCTAGGCCAACTCTTAGATCTAGCTCTATCGGCTACTGATTCTTGATAAAAACAAGCCAATGTCAAGACAGATCTAAACATCATTCTAGATTATATGTGATATATGATAACTAGCGTAGCATAAATCATTAAAACTAGAGTATCATAGCGATGGAAGCACTAAATTTGACGAGATACACCACTAATGACGAACATTTACCTTAATCGGGGATTGAAACGATGCAGCACGAAGCCGGATCAAGTGTTCGTCTGAAGAAAATAGGAGGTGATCCGCCGAAAGTTGTATTGATTATGTGTGTATAATTACAAGGGTCTCGGGCCCTATTTATACCCAAGAATAAAACTACCCGTGCCAGACATGGTCTGAAGGGTTACGCGGAAGCTACGCTAGCCGAAAACAAAAACTTTTCTACCGCGCAAACCAAGAACACTTGCAAGTAAGGGCCGATAGATCGTTACCGATTGGACTATGCAGCGGAAATAGCCAATCAGGACTATCCGATCCGAACAAGTAGCCGATTCCCGCAAGCCGACGCCGATTCCTGGGACAGCCGATTCACCAATCGCCCGATTCGCCGATGCCGCAGCCGATCCGAGTCGCCGACCGCGTTCTCGTTGCTGATCTGCCACAGTCGCCTCGCTCCGATTGTAGCCGATTCGTAGCCGATCAATAGCGTGCAACGTAGCAGCGCCTCTACCGGTATCCACACGTCCGGGAACAGAACGCTGAACACCCGTGTGCTAGCACGCGATGCAAGGCTAGGGTTTGGCTTGAAGGTGGGGAGGGTTTCCGTGGAGATTGATCTCGGCGCAATGCAATTCAACTGATGTGTCGCAGCTCTCCACCCCTCGCCCCTTTATATAGAGTTGGCCTACTGGGACTAGTGGCCGATCAAGACTCTATTTTGAATCGGATCTCATCCGAATCTCATCCGAATCTCATAGAGTTGGCCACCCATACGTCGTAAGACCATAGGACTCTATCCAATCGGATCCCTATCCGATCGAGCCGTATTCGAGTCCAACTCGAACGCTTGTTCTTATCCCCTTAAGCGTGCGATCCTGTAGGTTCAGGTATACTTGATTTCGGCTATAGTCTAACTTAGCCGATCGTCGGCTCGAGTCCAACTCAGCCGACCTGTCAATAGCAGCGCCTAGCAGCACATATTGACACCATAGTATACAAGAATATAATATCGGCTCTGAACCTGTAATGTGTACACAAATCCCTTTACCTCACGATACCAATTAAGCTATAGGCAAGATGTGTGCCATCCCTTCAATAGCTTAACCATTCACTCGAACCGTATTGGATTATCTGTCTGTTGATTGACTCCTCAATCAACTTAGCATGGCCATGCATTTCCATAATCCATTACCTCGAGGGGGCCAGAGATATCTCTCCAAAGGAGGGGCCAATTCCATCTTGATCACTCACATCCCACTCCATGTTTCATAGCAAACCCGAAGACTACTTTTATAACTCCCCAGTTACGGAATAGCGTTTGATAGTCCCAAAGTAGGCTACTACACATGTTGGAATCCATGGTGATCTCAGGTCTAAGGACATTGGACCAACACTACCTGAGACCAACTAATGGCACATTATTTCCTGTAGTGTCTCATGGTGGGTCTATCCAACAATGTGTTCTCTAACACATATGTCCATGTTTATTGATTTGGTATCTCCATACCCATGATCTATGAGACATGATCATCAATCAGTAAACATGCCGATCTTAGACTCATATTAGTTCCAATAATATGATATATGATCAGGGATCATTTAGAAATAGATTCATACATATAGAGTCTCATAAATAAGTCACGTACTTATTGATCAATACAAGATGTCTATTTCATGGAACTGAATAACACTTTATTCATAAATACATAAACATTGACCATGATATCCAACATCTCCATGTTGCCTCTAGGGCATATCACTAACACGGTCTCTATCTAATCTACTATACATGATACGACAATATTATGGGACATGGTCCCATGCCACATTACAATAGGAAATCTAAACAAATTCCCAATTTACAGATACAACTGTTGTTACAGGACTCAATCCATAGATGGAAATATCTTTTAACGCGTAATTTGGGAACCGAATCCAACCCCTTATCTCTACGCTTTCCCTCGGAACTGGTCCCACTTCACCCTGACCAAGAATCGGCTATTAGCTGTCTTAGTCCGATTTGCTCTCACCCGACGGGCTCCGTAGCCGATTCGGACTTAGCTGATTCTGATTCCGTCTCTTCTCAGATCGCGTCTCTTCTCCAATTTCGCTTCAATCTCTGCTTCAAACCCGGGAGTTAGGTTACCAAATTTGGTTGTTAACACATGCACCCCAAGTCCGCGATATGCAATGTTGCAGATCTTAGGCGATTCAAATCCAAGGCGCAATCCTAGCATGACTCTGTTTCGACCGTTTGCAAAACTCTTTAAATATCGCCCCTGCGGCCGTCACACGTGTCATGCCGTCACAAACGCGCAGCCACCTCAGCAACCTTCGAGTTCTCCGGTGACCCGTACAGCTCTCAAGACCCGCACCGGCGATTCCTTCCTCTGGCGATCTCCACTCACGCAATGGCTTCTTCCGTCGCCGCCGCTGCCGCATCGGCCGCCGCACCTGCCGAGTTCCCTGAGATATGCCCTAATCGGCTCAAAACCCTTTCTTTTCCATCTGAACTTATAGACTTGCATTCTAGGGTTCTTGATTTATGAATCTGTTCTTCTTTCCGATTGTAGCACTTATCCCATCAGATAGCCATCCCCGGCCTTGTTCAGCAAAACAGATATTTTCTAGGGCCTATCGGCAACCAGGACCCAACGATATCATAATAGCCGAGACCGACAGAATACCTTACAACATGAGGAAACTTGCTCTAAATCACTGGGCCAAAACATTTAAATCATGGCCGTCCATGGAAAAGTCTTGGCCCGAATGGTATAAGAGAGTTCAATCGGCCAAGCAAACCCATTGGGAGGAAGTAGGGATAGCCCAATGCTTAGCTCTGTCCATAGCCGACATGAAAAAATATGAACCACTGATGTCAGTTGCAACCTACTTCTGGAACGACACCTTGAACGCCTTCATGTTTCAACAGGGTCCAATGACAATCACCCTAGCCGACGTAGTCATGACCACCGGACTAGACATCCCGTCGTCGGCTAACCCCGAAGGACCGACCGGAAAGGCCAACACGAATTTAAGACAAAGGCCATAGGAGGATGGAATGGCTTTGTGGCCATGAATATGAAAGAAGGACCAGTCGGCCCCAGGAAACATGCCACATTTCTCATGATGTGGTTAGAGAAATTCCTGTTCTGCGGCTCGAGCTATGGGCCGACTGCCAACTGGCAGATCATAGCCGAGGCCTTGGTGGAGAAAAGGAAAATCCCTTTGGGCAAGTACCTCCTCGGCTACTTATATCAAACCCTCCATCAAGCAGTTGCTAAGATAGCCGCCAACGCCTCTGTCAATACTGGAGGTCCCTGGTGGCTCCTTCAAATCTGGCTGGTCTTGATGACCCAAAAAATAGACGGTCGGCCACCTTTGGCTGAAGCACGCTTCCCGCGTTTAGAGCCGATCGAAGACGATGAAGGAAACGAGATCACCACCACCAGGTGTTTGAGTTATGGAGAAGCGGCAGCCATGCACGCTGGGTCGAAGCAATCGGCCGAACTGCTAGCCGAGTGATTTGTATCCCTTTATGACGGATTTACAAAGAACATCCGCATCTTGTATTTTTACATGGATCGGCCACTCTTCGAGCTCCCCATTGAATTTAACCTGGAAGAGATCAACTTGGACGACTACCCCAAGTGCAGAGATTTGTTCACAACTGCCATCAGTCCTTGCATCCTACCGACTGGGATCCACCAGGGCCGATCAGTGACCCAGAGTTATGAGTTTTATTACCCTATGTCGGCTGCTAGGAAATTAGGACTTGGGCAACTGCCCATCGGCTGTTACTATGCCGATAAGATTGAGACAAGGGGAATAGTGAACCAGGCCCCAATCATGAGAAAATTGATGAACATAGCCAGTACCCCCTTGGCAGTATTGGTGACATGGTGCTAGCATACAAGAAGAGCGCGTCTTATGACCGCTGGTGGGTCAAGATCAAACATCATATTTTCCTCGAGCGGTCTCCCCACTTCATCACTCTGCTGCTGCCAGACGAAATCTCCTCAGTAAGTCTCGTACTTCAAATTAGTCTTCCTTTTAAATCATCGGCCGATTTAGTCTACTAACACTTAAAAAAATTCTCTTTTATTCTCTTGCAGGTGACTGAAACCGAACGGCCAACGATGAGCAATTCGGGCATCCCCATCGAGTACCGCCAGGCGTTCTGCCGAACGGGTGTGAGTTAGCTCCATCGGCCATCGGCTGGGATGCACCCAAACTGAAAACTTTGCTGCACGGACAGACGCGCCAGCCGCTGGCCCATCAAAAGAGAGTTGCTCCAAGCGCGAAACCATCGGCTGCACCTGCGAAAAAAACCAAAGAAGAAGAAGCCGATCGCGCTAGCCGATAGCATCCCGTCAGTGGATCCCAGCGTCGACCAAGTCTTGAACGAAGATGTTGCAGATGAAGAGATGTCAGCAGCTATCGGAGAGGCGGCCGAATCAAGCAATTCGAGCCACAACTTGCTCAATTCTCTGGCCGATAGCCCACCAGCTCCACGCCCTCGTGCGAAGAAACAGTCGGTAACTCTTTGTCTTGTTACATTCATTTTTTAACATACCACCATCTTGTATTCAACCAAATGCGTCTTGCACAGGTCAAAAAGCTGGCTCGCCGTCCTCCGCGCCGCGCCTCAAGAGTAACCATCTCCCTCACTTACATTCTAACTTACCACACCCCACCGACTTGATACCTAACACTTGTCTCTTCTCGCAGCCTCCTCCATCTCCATCGGCTGCCCCCCAGTCGGCTGCCCCCCAGTCGGCTGCCCCCCAGGTGTCGAGCGAACACACGGTGTCGGCCGTATGTGGCCAAGAGGCTGGGGACGTCACAGAGCCGGCCGATGAACGAGCTGGTGCAGCAACTCCAATCGGCGGCCCTACTGAAGAAGACACCGCTCCCGTCAACCTGGCCGAAGCTGAAATAGAAGCCAACCCAATGCCTGCAGCAAGAGTAAGTTGATCCCTATCTTTCGTCTCACAATACCTCAAACAATCAGCCATCTTTATCATAGCTTAACCTTGTTGTTCCCTTTGTGCAGCCTTTGGCCGACCTGCTCTCCTTCGACATCAAGGAGTTTCTTGGTGATGAAGAGAGGGAAGCCACCAGTCCAGACAAAGCCCCAGCCGACGAGCTCAAAGAGAAGCTTCAAGACATACACCGTCGGCTGGACATCGATGTGAACAAACTGGTGGAGGAGTGCGGATCGGCCAAGTGTCGGTTCTTTGAAATTGAGGGACAGCTCCCCGATGACCTAGCTGCCAAGGTTGCTGCTGCTGTCTGCATTGATTTACATCGGCCAAGGCTTGGCCATGCAATGCTGAGAATGATTGAGAGGCTCGCCCAAGCCGATGTCACGGCCAAGATCAATGACACAGTCAAGAGCGTGGAGGCTGAAAAAGCAAAGCTGAACGAGTTGAAAGCCGGCCCCACCGCGTCTCAAGCTCGGATTGCCAGTTTGAAGGCCAAAGAAGCCGATCTACTGAAGCAGCTAGAAGAATGTCACACTGAAATTGCTGCCGAAGAGAAGGTGCTCGCCGATTTGCCGAAAACCACTAAGGAGAAAACAAGCAAGTTGACAGGCACCATCAAGCATCTAAGAGAGCTCCATAAATCGGCCAAGGTGGCCCCTGGCTCCGACGCTGAAGACCAAGCGGTGATCAACGAAGTCAAGGCGATTCAAGTTGCGGCTCTATCGGCCATAGACGCATTCTTGGCCTTGTAATAGACTTAGGCTCAGAACTCAACAAATTTTGTGCAATCAGCTTAAGCTGCTGATTTGTAGTTAACTGTATGTAATCGGCCCAAACTTGCATCGTTCAACATCTAACTTGCCAATTCTGGAAACTTCAAAATGCGTTGAAACCTTGAAAATTTGGCTGATGTCTGCTTCTCGATCACGATTGTTGTATATATATGCCCTCCTAATTTTGTTGATGTTTTTGATATCGACAAAATTATGAATTTAACACAATTGTTCTTCATGATCATTGATGTCGGCCAACACCAACCGATTATAGGGAATTAGGGAAAATCTTGGCTTGAAAACGATCTAAAGGCGACGCTTGCTCAAAACAAGACATCGGCTAGCATGAATCGGCTGAAACAAACAGAACCGAATCATGAGTTAATTCAAACGCTTGGGTAGTATTTTTTTCAAGTATTTGCCATTTAGTGCTCTTCCAAATACCTCTCCATCCAAACCTTCTAACATGTAAGCTCCTTTAGAGACGCATTTGTGGATCTTGAAAGGCCCTTCCCAATTTGGTGACCACTTGTCGAATTTATTATCTCTCGATCCGATCGGCAATATTAATTTCCAAACGAGCTCGCCCTCTTCAAAAGATTTAGGCACAACCTTCTTGTTATAATGGAAGGCTACTCGTTCCTTATCCCTTGTTACTTTCTCCAAGGCCCTCATCCTTGATAAAACTAGGTCTTCTGATTCGTCCACCATCAGGTGATAGTAATCATCGGTTGTGAGTTGATCTTGTAGTTGAATCCGTCTTGAGCCGATGATGTTCTCCCATGGTAGTACTGCTTCGTGTCCATAGACCAACTTGTATGGAGGGACTTGGATAGATCCGTGGCATGCCATCCGATATGCCCAAAGTGATTCGGCTAATCGGTTTTGCCATTGTTTTGGGTACTCAGAAATCTTCCTCTTAATCAGCTTGATCAGACTTTTGTTTGAAGCCTCTGCTCGCCCGTTGGCCTGTGTGTAATACGACGAAGAATTAAGTAATTTGATCCCCATGCCGTCGGCAAACTGAACAAATTCATCTGATATGAAGATAGATCTCTGGTCTGTTGTAATTGTTTGTGGGATGCCAAATCAGTAAATGATATGTTCTTTTACAACTCGATTGCGTCCTGGGAATCGACTTTCTTCAAGGAATTGCCTCACCCACTTTGTAAAATAGTCTATTGCTACCAGAATGAATTTATGCCCTTTGCTTGAGGGTGGATTGATCTGGCCGATCATGTCGATGCCCCATCCTCTAAACGACAAAGGTTTTATGATCGAGTTCATAGCCGGTGCTGGTGCTCTTTGTATGGCGCTAAATTTCTGACAATTCTGGCAACCTTTATAATATTTGGAACAGTCCTCCAGCATCATCCGCCAGAAGTACCCTGCTCTTCGAAATAGCCACTTCATCTTGTGAGCTGATTGATGCGTGCCGCAAATCCCTTCATGAACTTCTCCAATAGCCACTTTGGCTTGATCGGCTCCAAGGCACTTTAACAACACTCCATCAATTGTTCGATAATAAAGACCTTCGTTGAGCAAGACATATCTTAACGCCTTGTATCGCAATTTCCTTGAGGCCGATTGAG
This sequence comes from Oryza australiensis, assembly GCA_019925245.2. Lineage (NCBI taxonomy): Eukaryota > Viridiplantae > Streptophyta > Magnoliopsida > Poales > Poaceae > Oryza > Oryza australiensis. The sequence goes on from JAIFGZ020000383.1 coordinate 515,874, forward strand.
AAGGATTCTGTAGATAGCTGTGGACTTCAAACCTCCAATTATGGGCTGTGATGGCAGCAACTTCCACTTCAATGTTTCTTGTCATCGGCCTGTAGCCCGATGCCCCTTGAGCTAAATCATTAGCTTCTGTATTCTGCTCCCTAGGGATATGCTTTAGAGTAACTAGCTGAAAACCATCTATCAATTATCGGCATTGTTGATAGTAGACCATCAGCGCATCGTTTTTGCACTCGTATTCCCCTGACAACTAGCTGATGACCAACAATGAATCTCCCAATATTTTGATGGAATCAGCTTCAACTTCTTTGAGCAGATGTAACTCTTTAAGCAAAGCCTCGTACTCGGCTTGATTGTTTGTAGCATGGGGGTTGATAGAAAAAGCATATTCAAAGCTTGCCCCCTAGGGGAAATAATGACCAATCCGATGCCGCAGCCGTTGGTGCACACCGAGCCGTCGAATGTCAATGTCAAGGCATAATTTCAATTGAGCCGATTGAGTCATCCCTGTGTTCCACGATAAAATTGGCTATAGCTTGTCCTTTAACTGCCCTGGGTGCTTGATACCTCATATCAAATTCTGTCAAGGCAAAAATTCACTTTCCAATCCGCCCTTTTAAAACCAGAGCCGATAGCATGTATTTGACTACATCGGCTTTACATATTATTGTGCACTCATTGGATAGCAGATAATGCCTTAACTTCGTACATGAAAAATACAGGCACAGACATAGCTTCTCCACTGGTAAATATCTTATTTCTGCGTACAACAGTCGTCAGCTGAGATAGAAGATAGCTTTTTCTTTGCCCTCAATCCCTTGGATTAGGACTGAGCCGATTGACTTGTCATCGGCTGACAGGTACAGCTTGAACGGTATTCCTTTTCGTGAAGACATTAAAACTGGAGGCGATCTGAAGTAATTCTTGATTTTGTCCAAGGCCCTTCGCCGCTCTGCCCCCCATGTGAATGCTTGATCGGCTTTCAGCCGAAGCAGTGGTGTGAACGACTCCATCTTCTCTGAAAGATTGGCTATAAACCGCCTTATGAAGTTGATCTTGCCGATTAATGATTGAAGTTGCTTCTTGTCATTCGGAGGCTGTATCATCCTTATAGCATTGATGCTCCTTGGTGTAACCTCAATTCCTCTTTCATGAACAAGAAACCCTAGAAACTGGTCGGCCGACACGCCGAACGCGCACTTCAACGGATTCATCTTCAGGCCATATTTTCTTGTCTGCTCCAAAACCTGCCTCAGATCGGCTATGTGGTTTTCTATCTCCCTGGATTTGACAACAACATCATCAATGTAGATCTCCACCAGAGAGCCAATCATGTCGTGAAAGATATAATTCATGGCCCGTTGATATGTTGCCCCAGCATTTTTTAGCCCAAATTTCATGACAACCCATTCATATAAGCCGATTTATCCAAGACATCGAAAAGCAGTTTTGTAAATATCTTCTTCGGCCATAAAGATTTGATTGTAACCTGCATTGCCATCCATGAAACTAATGATCTTGTGGCCTGAAGCAGCGTCTACGAGCAACTCGGCTATAGGCATCGGGTATTCATCTTTGGAGGTAGCCTTATTTAGGTCTCTGAAATCGATGCACACCCTAAGTTTGCCATTCTTTTTCAATACTGGGACAATGTTTGAGACCCACTCGGCGTATCGGCAGGGCCGAATGAATCCAGCATCATATAGCCGAGTTATTTCGGCTTTGATCGCATCATACATATTGGCTTTGAACCTCCTGGGAGGTTGTTTGAATGGCCGATAGCCTGCCTTGATTGGCAGTTGATGAACAATGATAGATTGGCTAAGACCAGGCATCTCGAAGTACTCCCAAGCAAAACAATCTTTATATTCTTTTAACAAATTAATAAGCTGGGATCTACAATGAGAGGACAACTTTTTGCTGATATACGTCGGCATAGGCCTGTCTCCAGAGCCTATGTCTATTTCTTCTAATTCGTCGGCCGACGTAAAACCTTGCCCAAGCTTTCCATCGTCTTCGTCCGTGGTGTCCATGCCATAGACGTTCGAGCCCTCCACCACGTCTTGCTCAAAGCAGCAGCTGCGGCTCATCGTCTCCAATCAGTTGTATGGCAGAATCGGACACTTTTAGGAAATCGGCTTGCCAGATTTTCCCAGACAAACAATCAATGCCATCGATTTCCAAGAGTGGCAAATCGACATTGGCGATGCTTACTGACCTGTCGGCTGGTATAATCTCTATCTTGTCGCTGTCCCATTGAAGTAGACACTGGTGCATAGTGGAAGGAACACAACAGTTGGCATGTATCCTGTCTCTCCCGAGCAGCAGGCTATAAGATCCCTTCCCGTCGATGACAAAAAAGGTTGTGGGCACGGTCTTATTGCCGACGGTCAGCTCGATATTCAACACGCCGTTGGTCTCTGATGGGATGCCGCCGAAGTCCTTTTGTACCATGTTAGTCCTGATCAGGTCTTCGGCTCCCTTTCCCAATTTTCTGAACGTTGCATAGGGCATCAGGTTTACTGCGGCTCCCCCATCCACTAGCATCTTTGACATTGGCTTGTCATTGACGAAGCCTTTTATGTACAGCGGCTTGAGATGCCGATTTTCGGTCCCCTCTGGCTTGTCGAAAATTGCTTGATCCGGGGACAGTGCTAGTTTGGCCAAGGCATCCTCGATATTGTCTGCATCGGCCTCAGGAGCACCGAATTCGGCTGGCAATGTGAATGCCATATTGACCGATGCAGAGAGTTTGCCTTTCCCTTTGGCTGCCCTTCTGGCTTGATCAGCTGAACTCTCTTTGGTCTGTTCTTCGTCGGCTGTGACGATTTTCTTTTTGGGGATCCATCGCCTTTTGATTTTACCCAGTCGACGGCGTTGTTCTTTGATCATCTGCCGAACTTCTTCTTTCCTTCCTTCGCGCTTTAGCCTCTGAATTCTTCTTTTCTGCGTTTTGGTGAAGAGGTCAGAGGGGCACCATTGGGGGTTGGCCGATTCTTCCTCATCGGCTTCTCCTTCGTCGTAGTAGTCATTGTTCTCGTCCTCGTCGAAGAAGTCTTGATGGATCGGCCCTAGCCGATCGTGAACGGACTGCCGGTGCCGGTTGAGCTGTATGGCCCTCGGGACGAACTGAGTTGGGCCGGTGATTGGCTGTCTTCTGTGTTCATCCTCGTGGTCATCGCTGTAGGCCGGGCAATTATCTAGCGTCGGCAGCTTCATCCCGGTTTTCTAGCAGTGCCTGAAAAATTGACAATGCCAATGAGGGTTGGCACCGCCGTGATTCCCGTTGTACCGGCGGCCTCGCGTCTCTGGCTCTTGCCGATGAAATCTTTCAAACCGAGCCTCTTCTTCCCTCCAAGATTGTTGTTGGGAGCGGCGTTGGCTGTTCGTGTTGATCGGCCGTCGATGAGCCGATCGGGCAATGGGGCACACCATATTGATTGGCGCGGCTTGGCTTTAAGCCGGCTTGTCCTCTGCCTTGACCCCTTTTAATGTCTCGGCTAAGCTGTACGCCATTCTGCGCTGGCGATCAGCTTGCCTGGGGCTGGCTTGAACCACATTGACCGGGAAGGGGTTGCCGTCTACTCTCATCGGCCGAGTAGAATCGGCAAACTTGAGTTTCCCGACCTCTATTGCCGACTGGATCTGCTGCCTGAAGACTTTACAATCGTTAGTGGCATGGGATGTGGAGTTGTGCCACTTGCAGTACTTTTTCTTCTTTAGTTCATCAGCCGATGGGATCACATGGTTCTCGGGAAGCTGGATCTGTTTCTCCTTGAGTAATAAATCAAAAATCCTATCGGCCTTGGTGATGTCAAAATCGTACTTCTCCTCTTTGGCCGTCTTCAGCAGCCATTGACAGACGATGGCCTTTTTATTCTTGGCCCATTCGGCTGCCGCCACTTCTGCGTCATCGTCGCTGGAATCGGAGTCGGATTCGACAATGACTTGAGTTATGTTCTTGACGGCCTTCCTGGTGTCTTGAAACCTCTACTCATGGGCCGTCACCTTTTGCGCAAGATGCGCCAAGCTGTCGAAGTCTTGAGCAGAGAAGCGCTCGCGGATCGGCGCGATCAGGCCGTGGAAGGCCAAATCGGCTAGGCGGGCGTCCGACAGCACCGAGCTGTTGCAACGGTTCCTCATCTCTCGAAGCGTTGAATGTAGTCCTGAACCGATTCGTTGTGCTTCTGCATGATACTGGTGAGGTCCGACAACTTCATTTCATGGTTGCCGGTGTAGAAGTAGCTATGGAATTGTTTTCGAGATTAGCCCAGCTCTGAATTGAGTTAGAAGGCAATGAAGAGAACCATGTGAAGGCCAATGCCGAAAGAGACAAGGGGAACAATCGAACTCTCAAGGCATCTGTAGCCGATGCTTCGCCGCACTGCGCCAAGAATCGGCTGACATGCTCGTAGGTTGACACGTTGTCCTGCCCTGAGAATTTTGAAAAGTCTGGAACTTTATATCGGTTGGGCAATGGAATCCACTCAAAATGCTTCGGATAAGGGTACCGATACATGTTTCCCGAGTCCTTTGGCTTGAGGCCGAATTGATCGCGCATGACGTCTGCAATCACATCGGCCCATGTCCGGTTGTCCTGCTGTATCGGCTCATATTGATCATACGGTGTGGGTGCTTGCCGATACAGCGGTGGCGGTGTCTTGGGCTTGTAGTGATGATCTTGATGGCCTCCTTTATACTGGTACTGGAGCGGATGGAGAGCGGGAGGCGGCCGATTTGCCGGTGGCGGCGTTGGTGGACCCGGGAACAGTTGTCGGCCACCGGCGTTGTACTGTCCTTCTAGGCCGATCTGGGCAACCGGCTCTAATTGCCGATTGTTGTTGAACATGTTGGTGATCTAGTCCTGGGGAAGTGGTTGCTATCGGTTTAGCATGGTGACCGCCGATCTCGCAGCCGATCCGGACGGATTCGGCTGGTTGAGGACCCCTCCTGCCCTGGTTGTGCTGGTGGTGGAATCGGCCGATTCTGGGTGGCCAACGTCTTGTAACCAGAAAACTGACCATCTATGAAGTAAGTCGGCCCCCGCTGCAGTTGGTCGGCTATCTTGGCGTCAACCACAGTGGCAATCATATTGTTGAGGGTGTTGACAAGAATGCCACTTTGGTTGACCAGTGCATGGTGCACGGCCGAATCAATCCGGTCTTGCAAAGTATGCAAACCCGGATCATCTTGTTCTTGAGTCGGCTCCTCCGCCTTCTGTTTGTCCTATGGTCCACTGGAGGAGGACGCCTTGAGTTCGTCCATGCTGAATTTGTACTTCTGGTGCATAGCCCCAGACCTTGTCTGGGTGAACGACTGTAGGTAGTTGGCTTGGAGCTCTTCTACCACCCTTTTATAGTCGGCTTGTTTTTCAGCCGACAGTTGTTCCATCTTCATAGGCACGATGTTGTTCTGAGAAACGCTGGGGCTCTTGATGTCGACCATCTTGTCAGTTGTGTCGATGCGTCTTAGCCGAGTTGAAAGAGATAGTCCCACCGGGCGTGCCAAGAAGCGTGTTGATGAGAAATTTCTCTCACGCGCTGGCCTCAAAGATTTGCTTAGCTCCAATGCAGGTCCTTCTCGGCTGCCTGTGCGACGCAGGGCGTGCTAGTTGGTTTGATCTGTTAACCAACAAGAAAAAATAAAGACATATGCGTTAAGGGTTAAGTTAGATCCTACCGGATCGGCAGTGAGAGTCAATTTACATATATATGTTATCCCAAAGAACATTTAAACTAAGTGACTAGAATAGATCGGCTGCACCGAGACAGTATTAACCACTTAATCCAAATATACAATGGGATAATAAATATATGCCTTAACAGCCTAGCCGACACCGTGAGGCTAACGGTGAATCGGCTAGTACTTCGACTCATCTTATGAAAAGATATTGATCTAAGCTAAATGTGCTAAACCTAGATCGGTCACGTCACCGTGGGCGACAGCGATTCTCGGCTTAGGGCATTTAACTAGAGCAAGATCTTAATATAAGAGGTGGCTTTAATAAATCTAATAGTAAATATACCAAAAGAATATTAAAACACATAAGGCCGGCTGAAACCCCGGCATTGTCTCTAAACATATACATCTAGCCGAATAGATCATAAAAGCTCTAAAAACGACTTAATAGGTCAAATTGATGCAGCATTAAGTATAAAAAGAACAATCAGATCTACTATAGCTAATGTAAAACCCCTCGAGACGGTGGATATCGCATATAATCTAGGCCAACTCTTAGATCTAGCTCTATCGGCTACTGATTCTTGACAAAAACAGGCCAATGTCAAGACAGATCTAAACATCGTTCTAGATTATATGTGATATATGATAACTAGCGCAGCATAAATCATTAAAACTAGAGTATCATAGCGATGGAAGCACTAAATTCAACGAGATACACCACTAATGACGAACATTTACCTTAATCGGGGATCGAAACGATGCAGCTCGAAGCCGGATCAAGTGTTCGTCTGAACAAAATAGGTGGCGATGTGCCAAAAGTTGTATTGATTGTATGTGTATAATTACAAGGGTCTCGGGCCCTATTTATACCCAAGAATAAAACTATCCGTGTCAGACACAGTCTCTATCTAATCTACTATACATGATACGACAATATTACGGAACATGGTCCCATGCCGCATTACAATAGAAAATCTAAACAAATTCCTAATTTACAGATACAATTGTCGTTACAGGACTCTATACGTAGATGGCAATATCTTTTAACGTGCAATTTGGGAACCGAATCCAACCCCTTATCTCTACGCTTTCCCTCGGGACTGGTCCCACTTCACCCTAACCCAGAATCGGCTATCGGCTGTCTTAGTCCGATTCGCTCTCAGCCGACGGGCTCTGCAGCCGATTCGGACTTAGCCGATTCTGATCCCGGCTCTTCTCATATCGCGTCTCTTCTCCAATTCCACTTCAATCTCTGCTTCAAACCCAGGAGTTAGGTTACCAAATTTGGTTGTTAACAGCGATATGAACGAAATTCATCAAATTCAAATTTGTTTACTATTCCTTGTCGGCGGCTTTCGCGAATTTCGTGTGAAATTCGGCGTGCCGCCAGGATGCGGCACTGCATGATCCGCCGGAATTGAAAACCCTGGTCGTCGGCGAGTGAAGGATTGTGGGCTGGGAGCTCCTAGATGCAACATGGTAAAGGAGCTTGTTACAGTATATGAACTGTGGACGACAGTGTAGGAGTTTGTGGTGCGTATCATTATCGACTCAGTGTGGTTTTCTGGTGCGGGAGGGCTCGTCAGGCAGCAAAAGTTCGTACCTTAATCTTCTAATATTTTTCCTTTTTTCATAATTATGAGAGTTAGAATTTAAGTATTTATGTAATATTTGACTATCTATATATAGAGGACGTATTTTTATCTAATAAAAAACATGTCCTTATTGCTCATAAGGAATGTATATCGCGGCTGATGCTTATGGAAAATGAGAGAACATTCTTATGCCCTATTCATTTAATCCTCAAGACATAAAAATTGGAGGTATATTCTCTAGCAGTTATTCTGTTTTACTTGTCGATAGTTACTTCTACGAACTTTTAATTAGTCTAATCATTTTGTTAACATGAAGATACCTCGACTCGTTTCATAGGACATTAAATCCAAAGCGCACAAGAAGATATGCCTGTTTCTATTTCAACTTTTTCAACGAAACTCGTTTAATTATGTATAGACATTATATACATACTTATGTACATACATACATATACAACGAGACTAAAATATACCAGGATGTATTTTAACCTTCGAATGCAAGACCCTCACGCGTCCAAACCACCACTTGATTCGAACCAACCTCTAATAAGAGCTGCAACCAACCGACACTAAAGCATCGGATCTCATTAAAGCTCTAAAGTTAAGCATGTTTGGGCAAGAGTAGTACTAGGATGGGTGACCTCATGGAAAATCCAGTTGTAACTTTATTTATGCACAAATTATAACTGTTATTTGCTAGTTTTAGAAAACCAGTTGGTCAGCTAGCTGGTTGCAACTTCAGTTGTTATACCAGTTACGACACACCAATATATCATCCAGTTGTTCATCTAAGCACCAGTTGCAACTTCATCTAGTTAAAACTTATGTTTAGAGGTTGATTAGGTGTTGCGACACACCAATATATCATCCAGTTGTTCATTTAAACACCAGTTGCAACTTCAGTTTGTTACACCAGTTGTTCATCTAAACACCAGTTGCAACTTCATCTAGTGAAAACTTGTGTTTAGAGGTTGAAACCTAATCTAAACACCAGTTGCAACTGGCGTGCAGCTCTGGTGGTTGATCAGTTGCAACACACTCGGTATGTTGGTTGCAACAAGTTGCAACTCCGCCAGATGCCACATAACACGAGGACTTCCCAAGAAGTCACACATATTAGTACTACTCTCGTCCAAGTGCGCTTAACTTTAGAGTTCTAATGGGATTCTATACATAAAATGCACCCAGGTATAATATAGATAACAGTATGTATGTATGTATGTATGTATATACATATATATGTATATGTGTGTGTATATATATATATATGATTCCCAGTGCCCCTAATGTATATACCACACTTGACGTGCTTGCTTCAGCTGCAGGATACAACAAGCCTAGCTAAACTAGCGGGATTTGCGAGTGCAATGTCACGAAGTTCCCATGCACGAATCTCCATAAGGCTAATCCCATTGGAGAGTTTCATATTTATGTTTTCAAGACAGTCACATAAGCATGAATGAAATGAAATGGTGTTTAAAATTACCTTCCTTAGTGTATAATTTCATGGTGTGGTTTCTTAGGATCAAAATCGCATTTAATTTCATGAAACATGAAGAGTTGATATTTATGTACACAGGGTTTCATCCAGATGAAACTGGTTCCCTCTCTCTCTTATTTAATTTCATGCCATGTTATCGAACAATCCTACGTGATATCCTAATTAATGTGCATGAAACCTCATAAAACTCACCACTGGGATTAGCCTAACAAGACTAAGACCACATAAGAACAGAGAGAAAGGCTTTGTCGACCGTCGCGGCTGGGGACGGGATCAACCTGGCATCAACTTTGGCCACTTGGCCAGTTCTGTTGGAGTCTCGGTCGAGACGAGTGGAGGCCACCCGTCACACACACCAGGCAGTTCACTTGACGTACAGTTCTTTGGGATGACATGCCATGCATGTTCGCCTGTAGATCGACGATGATTGGCACCTAAAAACTAAACTTTTAGTATTGGTTGGTGTTACCAATTAGTACTAAAGATCATTTTTTTAATATGCCTTCTTTCTCCTTCAGCTCGAGCCATTACTCTCAAGATGGGAAGAAAGAGATGTGCTGCCAAAATTTGTTGCAAAAGTATTTTGGTGATATTACACAAATCCAAGGGATCTAATAGATTAGCAATTTTATCCTCTATTTATGTATGGTTAACATATTATATTTCTAGCTATATTTCTATATGTTATTCTCTTTGAAAAAGGTATATGGAAAAAGAGGAGAGAGAATAAATTTTTAGAGAAAATAAGAGTACTTCATAATTAGAGATATTTTAAAAAATAAGAATAGAAAACCAAGTCCATTTAAAAATCATTAAAATAGCTAGAAATAAGAAGAATGTATTAAAAATATGTTTAGAACATTAAAAAACTTCTAAAAATAATTAAAATAAGGATAATACATGAAAAAATATATTTACAATTTTTTAAAACTTCTAGAATTTATATATAATTAACCATTGCTCCGATTAAGTTGATTGAAAACTCGTTAAAATCGTTAGAAATACGAAAAATTCATTAAAAAATATTTAGACTTTTTGAAAAACTTATAAACATATTTAAAATAAAGATAATACACAATTTTTTAATGAAATGGTCATAGAGATTTGTGAGCTCAACAACATTCTCCTCATATATGATTTCTATGTGTATGAGCGCGTATGGGCTTTCTATGTGTACCGTCAGTTTTGAGTTTAATTATGATGTTTTCAATTGTTATATGATTATTAAATTATTTTCACTTTCGTGGACTTTCTTTACATTTGTTTATTTGATGTAGATGAATTAGCAATGGATGTACACCGTGGACTGGCGGTCGAAGGAGTTTATTAATGGCGTGCATTAATTTTTTGAGTGTGACCAATGCCCACAATCCTAAGGGGTTTATATGTTGTCCATGCAAAAACTAAAAAAACAAGAAGAAGTATTCTACATAAAAAACTCTTCATGTCCACTTGTAGCAGTCGGGCTTCATGTCTAGCTATAATTGTTGGACCTCACACGGAGAGTTAGGGGTTGCAATGGAAAAAGATGAAGAAGAAAATGATACCATTTCGGACTGAGCTCAATACAGTGGATTTGCATATAGTACAACAGGCGATGCGGACGGAGCTGTTGAAGAAAACGATGGTGGGGATGATCTTGGTAAAATATTGTGCGATGCGAAGAAAGACTACGAAAGTGAAAAGAAGGTCCAGAAATTAGAGCGTATGTTGGGTACCCTGGTTGCGAACAAGGGCACAAAAAGTTGGGTACCACGCTGGAATTCTTACAATGGAAGGCAAAAAATGGTGTGACTGACAAGATATTTGGCGAGTAATTAAAACTCGTAAAGAATATTCTTTCGGAGGGAAACGAATTGCCTAAAACAATATACGAAGCTAAAGAGGTAGTCTGTCCTCTAGGACTGGAAGTCCAGAAGATACACGCATGTTCGAATGATTGTATCCTCTATCATGGTGAGGAGTACGAGAACCTGAAAGCATGCCCGGTTTGTAAGACATAACGATACAAGGTTAGATGAGATGACACCGGTGATGTTGACGGACAACGTTCAAAAAAGAGAGTTCCTGCTAAGGTGATATGGTATTTCCCTATACTACCACGTCTGAGGAGTTTGTTCAAGAACAAATAGCATGCTAGAATGATGCGCTAGCATGCAGAAGAACATAAACAAAACTGGTTGTTGAGACACCCCGCCGATGGGTAGCAGTGATGAAACATCGACAGAACATTTGAAGACTTCAGAAATGATGCAAGGAACAAAGTGTTTGGTTTAAGTACGGATGGCATGAATCCATTTTGAGAGATGAGCAGCGGTCATAGCACTTGGCCTGTGACCCTATGTATCTACAACCTTCTCCCTTGGTTCTGCATGAAGTGAAAGTACATCATGATGCTGATTATTATTCAAGATGCAAAGCAATCTGGTAACAACATTGATGTATACCCAAGACCATTGGTTGAAGATATGCAACTACTGTTAAAGAAATAAAGTGTCCATGTGTGGAATGAGTACAAACAGGAGCAATTTAATCTACAAGCTTTGCTGTTGGTAATCATTAACGATTGGCCTGTACATGGCAACATATCGGGACAATCAAACAAGGGGTATAGGGCATGCACCCACTGTATGGATTAAACTGACAGTACGTATTTAAAACATTGTAGGAAGGTTGTGTACATGGGCCATCATCGATTTCTTGTTGCAAGCCACCCTGTACAACAGAAAAGCAAACATTTTGAACAAAATGCAGATCATCGTACTAAGCCTATATATCATAACGGAAAAACTGTGTTTGCTATGGTGAAAAATCTTAGAGTAGTATTTGGAAAGAGACCTAGCAACCAACCTATAGTAAGTGAAAATGGTCAAGCAGCAATATGGAAGAAGAAGTCTATTTTTTAGGAGTCACCTTATTGGGAAGTCTTAGAGGTCCGCCACGCAATCGACATGATGCATCTCACTAAGAACCTTTGCATCAACTTGTTGGGCTTCCTAGGTGTATATGGGAAGTCGAAAGATACATTTGAAGCACGTCATGATCTGAAACATATGAAACAATGTGACGACCTTCATCTGGGACCGAAGGAGAAAGGAAGTCATTACTTATGTGCAGCTAGCTACACTCTGAGCAAGGCAGAGAAGGAAAGTATGCTTGTATTCTTAGACAACATCAAGGTACCATCTGGATATTCATCGAATACAAAGGGAATAATAAGCATTAAAGAGAAGATGTTCACAAACCTAAAGTCTCATGACTGCCATGTGTTGATGACACATTTGCTTTCTGTTATAATTCGGGATGTCCTTCCTGATAATGTCCGGACAACAACAACAAAGCTCTGTGCTTTTCTGAACACAATTTCGTAGAAGGTCATCGATCCAGACAGATTAACAGCTCTACAAAATGACATGGTGCAATGTCTTGTTAGCTTTGAGATGATCTTTCCACCATCCTTATTCAATATAATGATGCATCTTCTATGTCACTGTTGATGAGAAATTTCTCTCACGCCGGCGTGGAGATCTCGCTTAACTCCAAGGTGCAGGTCCTTCTCTACTGCCTCGTGAAATACGGGCGTGCCGCTTGGTTTGATCTCGTTAACCAACAAGAAAAACAAATATGTACGCATTAAGGGTTAAGTTAGATCCTACTGGATCGGCTGAGGAAATCAATTTACATATATATGTTATCCCAAAGTGCATTTAAACTAAGTGACTAGGATAGATCGGCTACGCCGAGACAGTGTTAACCACTTAATCCAAATGTACAAAGGGATAATAAATATATGCATTAACAGCCTAGCCGATACCGTAAGGCTAACTATGAATCGGCTAGTACTCCGATACATCCTATAAAAAGATATTGATCTAAGCTAAATGTGCTAAACCTAGATCAATCTGTATTTGTGGCTAATGAGTGATTCTCGCTTAGGGCATTTAATTAGAGCAAGATCTTAATATAAGAGGCGGTTTTAATAAATCTAATAGTAAACATACCAAAAAAATATTAAAACAGATAAGGTCGGCTGAAACCCCGGCGCTGTCTCTAAACGTATACATCTAGCCGAATAGATCATAAAAGTTCTAAGAAGGACTTAAGCATTAAGTATAAAAAAATAACCAGATCTATTATAGCTGATGTAAACCCATCGAGACGGTGGATATCACATATAATCTAGGCCAACCCCTAGATCTAGCTCTATCGGCTGCTGGTTCTTAACAGAAACAGGCCGATGTCAAAACAAATCTAGACATTGTTCTAGATTATATGTGACATATGATAACTAGCGCAGCATAAATCATTGAATCTAGAGTATCATAGCGATGGAAGCACTAAATTCGACGACTATGGATCGGCCACTCTTTGAGCTCCTTATCGAATTTAACCTGGAAGAGATCAACTCGGACGACTACCCCAAGTGCAGAGATTTGTTCACAACTACCATCAGTCCTTGCATCCTACCGACTGGGATCCACCATGGCCGATCAGTGACCCAGAGTTATGAATTTTATTACCCTATGTCGGCTGCCAGGCAACTCGGGCTTGGGCAACTGCCCATCGGCTGTTACCATGCTGATAAGATTAAGACAAGGGGAATAATGGACCAGGCCCCGATCATGAGCAAATTGATGAACTTAGCTGGTCCTCCCCTTGGCAGTATCGGCGATATGGTATTAGCTTACAAGAAAAGCGCAACTTATGACCGTTGGTGGGTCGAGATCAAACATCATAGCTTTCACGAGCGGTCTTCCCACTACATCACTCTACTGCTGCCAGATAAAATCTCTTTAGTAAGTCTTGCACTTCAAATTACTCTTCCTTTTAGATCATCGGCCAATTTAATTTGCTAACACTTGAAACAATTTCCTCTTTCATTTTCTTGCATGTGACTGAAACTGAGGGGCCGACGATGGAGCAACTCTGGCATCCCCATCGAATACCGCCCAGGCATTCTGCCGAACGGGTGCGGGTTAGCTCCATCGGCCATCGGCTGGGACGCACCCAAACTGAAGACTTTGCTGCATGGACAGACGCGCCAGCCACTGGCTCGGCAAAAAAGAGCTGCTCCAAGCACGAAACCATCTGCTGCACCTGCGAACAAACCAAAGAAGAAGCAGCCAATCGCGCCAACCGACAGCCACCCGTCAGTGGATCCCAGCGTCGACCAAGTCCTGAACGAGGAGGTTGCAGACGAAGAGATGTCAGCGGCTATCGGAGCAGCAACCGAATCAAGCAATTCGAGCCACAACTTGCTCAATCCTCCAGCCAACAGCCCGCCAGCTCCAAGCCCTCCTGTGAAGAAACAGCCGGTAATTCTTTGTCTTGTTATATTCGGTTTTTAACAGAACACCATCTTGTACTCAACCAAATGTATCTCGCATAGGTCAAAAAGCTGGCTTGCCGTCCTCCGCGCCTCGCCTCAACAGTAACCATCTCCCTCAGTTTACATTTTAACTTACTGACCCCAGCCTACTTGATACCTAACACTTGTCTTTTCTTGCAGCTTTCTCAATCTCCATCGGCTGCCCCCCAGTCGGCTGCCCCCCAGGTGTCGAGCGAACACACGGCATCGACCATAGGTGGCCAAGAGGCTGGGGACGTCACAGAGCCGGTCGACGAATGAGCTGGTGCAGCAACTCCAATCGGCGGCCCTACTGAAGAAGACACCGCTCCCGTCAACCCGGCCGAAGCTGAAAAAGAAGCCGACCCAATGCCCGCAGCAAGAGTAAGTTGATCCTATTCGTAGCCTTTTGCCAACCTGCTCTCTTTTGACATCAAGAGTAAGTTGATGAAGAGGGGGAAGCCACCAGTCCAGACAAAGCCCCAGCCGACGAACTCAAAGAGAGACTTCGAGACATACGCCGTCGACTGGACATCGACACAGACAGGCTGATGGAACAATGCGGGTCGGCCATGTCTTGATTCTTTGAGATTGAGGGCCAACTCCCTGAAGATCTAGCCGCCAAGGTCTCCGCTGCTGTCTGCATCGATCTGCATCGGCCAAGGCTTGGGCGTGCAATGCAACGCATGATCGAAAGGCTTGCCCAAGCCGATATAACCACGAAGATCCAGGACGCTGTCAAGAACGTGGAGGCCAAAAAAGCAAAGTTGAATGTGTTAGTGATATGCCCTAGAGGCAACATGGAGATGTTGGATATCACGTCAATGTTTATGTATAAATGAATAAAGTGTTATTCAGTTCCATGAAATAGACATCTTGTATTGATCAATAAGTACGTGACTTATTTATGAGACTCGATATGTATGAATCTATTTCTAAACGATCCCTGATCATATGTCATATTGTTGGAACAAATATGATTCTAAGATCGGCATGTTTATTGGTTGATGATCATGTCTCATAGATCATGGGTATAGAGATACCAAATCAATAAACATGGACATATGTGTTGGAGAACACATTGTTGGATAGACCCACCATGAGACACTACAGAATTAATGTGCCATTAGTTGGTCTCGTGTAGTGTTGGTACAAAGTCCTTAGACCTCGAGATCACCATGGATTCCAACATGTGTAGTAGCCTACTTTGGGACTACCAAACGCTATTCCGTAATCGGGTAGTTATAAAGGTAGTTTTCGGGTTTGCTATGAAACATGGAGTGGGATGTGAGTGATCAAGATGGAATTTGCCCCTCCTTTGGAGAGATATCTCTCGGGCCCTCGAGGTAATGGATTATGGAAATGCATGGCCATGCTAAGTTGATTGAGGAGTCAATCAATAGACAGATAATCCAATACGGTTCGAGTGAATGGTTAAGCTATTGAAGGGATGGCACACATCTTGCCTATAGCTTAACCGGTATCGTGAGGCAAAGGGATTTGTGTACACATTACAGGTTCGTGAGCCGATATTATATTCTTGTATACTATGGTGTCAATATGTGCCGCTAGGCGCCGTGTTGAGTCGGCCGAGTTGGACTCGAGCCGACGATCGGCTAAGTTAGACTATAGCCGAAACCGAGTATACCTGAACCTGTGGTCGCACGCTTAAGGGGATAAGAACAGCATTCGAGTTGGACTCGGATACGGCTCGATCGGATAGGGATCCGATCGGATAGAGTCCTATGGGCTTACGACGTGTGGGCGGCCAACTCTATATGAGATACGGATGAGATCCAATTCAAAATAGAGTCCTATGGGCTTACGACGTGTGAGCGGCCAAACTCTATATGAGATACGGATGAGATCCAATTCAAAATAGAGTCCTATGGGCTTACGACGTGTGAGCGGCCAAACTCTATATGAGATACGGATAAGATCCAATTCAAAATAGAGTCCCGAGCGGCTACTAATCCCGTCGGCCAACTCTATATAAAGGAGGGAGGGTGGAGAGTGTAGCATATCAATTGCATCGCGTGCAATAGAAGTCGCCGAGATCAATCTCCACGGAAACCCTCCCCACTTTCGAGCCAAACCCTAGCCTTGCATCGCGTGCTAGCACACGGGTGTAGGGCGTTCGTCCCCGGACGTGTGGATACCGGTAGAGGCGCTGCTACGTTGCGCGCCGTTGATCGGCCGTTGTCTCCGGGAATCGGCTACACCGTTCCGCATCGGATTGCCCCGATTGGCTATTCCGCTGCACTCTACTCCAATCGGTAACGATCTATCGGCCCTTACTTGCAAGTGTTCCTGGTTTGCGCGGAAAAAGTTTTTGTTTTCGGCTAGCGTAGCCTCCGCGTAACCCTTCAAGTGGTATCGAGCTAATCTTGCTTAGTTCGGGTTTTAGATTGGATCGGAACAAGTTTTGCGCACGGGTTGATTAGATCAATCGGTTTTACGGGATTGTTGAGGAGAGTTCATGGTAATTGCGTTCCTTGATAGTGTATCGGAACGGCGTAATGTGATTACGTCGAAGCAATTTCCATATAACTCGGTTTGAGTCGGTTCGAGATAGCGTTCCTTGATAGTGTATCGGAACGGTATAATGTGATTATGCCGAAGCTATCTCGTAGTCCGATCTTGTTTGCTGCTCCGCTGCGCGCAAAACCATCTCCCTTGATAGTGTATCGGGACGGCATAATGTGATTATGCCGATATGAGTTTCGTAAGCGAATTCATAGATTGGATCTATGAATTTCGTGTGGTGTTCGGGCGCCGCAGGGGTGGCTTCCCCTCGACCCCCACCCGCTAACCGGCTAGCGGGACCGCCGTGTGCGTACTCCCCTTATAGGTCGTCTCGATGCCATAGCTCGCGATAAGTAGAAAACGTTTCTACGTCTAACTTGTTTTTGCAGAGAATGCTTTGAGATGGTATGGCCCTATTGTATGTATGAGATGCATGTGATGCATGTAATATTCTTTCATATGTGCAATCCCCGTAATATTCTTTCATACGTGCAATGCTTGTAATATTCTTTCACGACTGCGAGTCGATGTAATCTTCAATTAGAGCTTCTATAGTAGTAGCTTAGTTTGAAGATATCAAGCATTCGACACTTGGAAGATGGTGCCGAAGATGGAGATCCTCGCGCCGACATGGAGATGGAGATCACCATGTGAAGGGGGCCATACTATTTCACTATATGCTATTCTTCTTGCTTTCATATGTGATATGTTTGTTTGATAGGATAGCATCCTCGCAAAATTAAGTAGTAATGATGCCCTTCCAAATGTTGCACTCCGTCACCGTTATGCTCGTCAATGGTGGGTCCGCCAAGCGAGTGCCATTCTCTATCATAACACGAGGGGTATATGTCGACATATACATGCAGAGCATTTGGTTTACTTAACAAGGCTATCAAAACAGTTTTGGGCCTTGGGGCATAGGTTGGCGCCGGGCATGGAGATGCCACACCAACAACAAGAGTCACATAGAGATGTGATTAGCAAGGTGTTGCTTATCGATGTTACTAATTTTCTAGCAGTGATGCCAAAGCTCACTAGAAAATTAATTAACATGTGGATCTTGACCCAATACGTAACCTAGAGGGAAGGTGGAAAATACGTAATGGGAGTCTTATGTTAAATTGTTTAACAAAAGACATAGCATAAACATTGTGCTAAACTTTGCTTTTTTTCGTTGTAGAATAAATGGCGGTTAATACTACACCCGTACCTTTAATTTGCGATCTATTCTTGAAAAGGAAAAATTAAATGGAACAAACTTTATGGATTGGTATCGCAACTTGAGAATTGTTCTCAAGCAAGAGCGTAAAGAGTACGTTCTTGAAGTACCCTATCCCGAGGATTTGCCAACTAATGCCACCGCAACCGCACGGAGGGCTTATGAGAAGCACACTAATGATGCCCTAGATATAAGTGTCTCATGCTTGCTACAATGTCCCCCGAGCTTCGAAGCAATATGAGAGCAGCGATGCTCACACTATTATTCGGGGACTGCGTGGCATGTTTGAGAACCAAGCTCGGGCCGAGAGGTTCAACACCTCAAAGTCCTTGTTTGCGTGCGAGCTTGTTGAGGGAATCCCGTCATCCGCATGTGATAAAGATGATTGGCTACATTGAGAGTCTAGAAAAACTGGTTTTCCCCTTAGCCAAGAGTTGGCTACGATGTGATTCTCCGTCGCTCCCTCCGAGCTTCGAGCCATTCATATTAAATTATCACATGAACAATATGGATAGGACCTTGGCTGAATTGCATGGGATGCTAAAGACAAATGAGGAGAGTATCCAGAAGAATGGTCATCATGTGATGATGATGCATTAAACGCAAACCACTGTCAAGAAACTTTGCACCAAGAGGAAGTTAACTCCCGATGAGATCGCGAGTGCCTCTAATGCAAAGAAGGGCAAGAAGGGTCGGCGGCATCGGATGCCGTTTGCTTCTATTGCAAGGAGACAGCCACTTGGAAGAGGAACGCAAGAAGTACATGGAGGATCTCAAAAAGAAGCAAAGTACGACTTACGCTCAGTATTAATGTTATAGACATTAATCTTGCTACTTCACCTACGACTCTTGGGTATTTGATACCGGATCAGTAGCTCATATTTGCAAATCGTTGCGTGGAATGAGAAGAAGTAGAGGATTGAGAAGGGGCGAGGTGAACTGCGCGTCGGCAATGGAGCAAGCGTTGCTAGCTGTTCGTCGGCACAGATACCACTTCATCTACCTTCGGGATTAGTTTTGGAATTAAATAATTGTTATTGTGTTCCAACACTATGTGAAAACGTTATTTCCGCTTCATGTTTGCAAGCGGAAGGATATGATTTTAGATCAATGAACAATGGTTGTTCAATATATCTCAGAGATATGTTCTATTTTCATGCTCCATTGGTGAATGGATTATACGTTTTGAATCTTGAAGCGTCTCCCATCTATAACATTAATACGAAAGGCAACTCTCTAATGATATAAACCCCACATTTATCCGGCATTGTCGCTAGGCCATATAAATAAGAAACGCATGGAGAAGCTCCATAAGGATGGATTGCTTCACTCTTTTGATTTTGAATCATTTGAGACATGTGAGTCTTGTTTACTTGGTAAGATGACAAAGGCACCTTTCACGGGACATAGTGAGAGAGCAAGTGACTTATTGGCACTCGTACATACCGATGTATGTGGACCAATGAGCTCAACGGCCGAGGTGGTTATCGCACTTCATTACCTTTACCGATGACTTTAGTAGATATGGTTATATCTACTTAATGAGGCATAAGTCCGAATCCTTTGAAAAGTTCAAAGAATTCCAGAATGAAGTACGAGAATCATTTAGGGAAAACAATCAAGTTTCTACGATCGATCGTGGAGGGAATACTTGAGCCAAGAGTTTGGTAATCATCTCGAAAGATTGTGGAATTGTTCCACAGTTGACTCCGCCAGAACTCCACAATGGAACGGAGTGTCCGAACGGAGAAATCGCACCTTGTTGGACATGGTGCGGTCGATGATGAGCCAAAGTGATCTTCCGTTATCCTTCGGGGATATGCTCTTGAAACATTGCGCTCACACTAAATAGAGTTCCATCTAAGTCGAGTTGAAAAGACACCATATGAGATATGGACAGGGCAACCCCTAGTTTGTCTTTTCTCAAAATTTGGGGATGTGAGGCTTATGTAAAACGTTTACAATCGACAAGCTCACACCCAAATCGACAAGTGCTTCTTTGTGGGATATCCTAAGGAAACTAAGGGATATTACTTTTATAATCGGGAACAAGGCAAAGTGTTTGTCGCCCGACATGGTGTCTTCTTGGAGAAAGAGTTTCTTTCAAGAAGGGTTAGTGGGAGCAGGGTGCATCTTGAAGAAGTTCAAGAAACACCGAAAACGTTTCGCGACCACGGAACCACAACAGGAGGAACAAAGTGTTGCGCCACCGGTTGTAGATACACCAGCCCACGGAGGTCGAAAGATCACGTCGTGCGCCCGACGGTACACAGTGCGGAACAACGTGACATATTGTTGTTGGACAACGATGAACCTAAGACCTATGAGGAAGCGATGGTGGGACCCGATTCCAACAAGTGGCTTGGAGCCATGAAATCCGAAATAGAATCCATGTACGACAATCAAGTTTGGAACTTGGTTGATCCACTCGATGGTGTCAAAACCATTGAGTGTAAATGGGTTTTTAAGAAAAGGCCGATATGGATGGAAATGTTCACATCTATAAGGCACGATTGGTGGCGAAAGGTTTTAAACAGATTCAAGGAGTTGATTATGATGAAACCTTCTCGCCCGTCGCAATGCTTAAATCTATTCGGATTATCCTCGCGATTGCTGCATATTTCGACTATGAGATATGGCGGATGGATGTCAAAACGGCTTTCTGAATGGAAACCTAAGCGAGGATGTATACATGATACAACCTCGGGGTTTTGTCGATCCGAATCGCTCGGAAAGATATGCAAGCTACGAAATCCATTTATGGATTGAAGCAAGCATCTCGGAGTTGGAATATTCGTTTTGATGAAGTAATCAAAGGGTTTGGTTTCATCAAAAACGAAGAAGAGGCCTGTGTTTACAAAAAGGTCAGTGGGAGCGCAATTGTATTTCTAATCTTATATGTGGATGACATATTGCGATTGGAAATGATATCCCTATGCTAGAATCCGTTAAGTCTTCATTGAAAAATAGTTTTTCCATGAAAGACTTAGGGGAGGACATACATATTAGCATTCGGATCTATAGAGATAGATCCAAGAGGCTAATCGGATTAAGCCAAAGTACATACATTGACAAGGTGTTGAAAAGGTTCAACATGCATGATTCCAAGAAAGGTTTCTTGCCCATGTCACATGGCATTAATCTTAGCAAGAATCGGTGTCCTCGGACACATGATGAGCGGAATAAGATGGGTATGGTTCCATATGCTTCGGCAATTGGATCCATCATGTATGTCATGCTTTGTACACGCCGGATGTCTCGTACGCTTTGAGTGCTACGAGCAGATACCGTCGGATCCAGTGAAGGTCACTGGATCGCCGTAAAGAATATCCTTAAGTACTTGAGAAGAACTAAGGATATGTTCCTAGTCTATGGAGGTGAAGAAGAGCTCGTTGTAAGTGGTTACACCGATGCTAGCTTCCAAACAGACAAGGATGATTATAGATCGCAATCCGGGTTCGTGTTCTCGCCCGAACGGAGGCGCAGCCACTGGAAGAGTTCCAAGCGTGATACCGTTGCCGATTCTACAACAGAGGCCGAGTACATTGCCGCTTCGAAGCCGCAAAGGAGGCCGTTTGGATCAAGAAAATTCGTTTCGAGCTTGGTGTGATGACTAGTACGACGGTCCAATGTCTCTCTATTGTGACAATAGTGGAGCCATTGCGCAAGCCAAGGAGCCGAGGTCACATCGAAGTCCAAACACATACTTCGGCGATATCATCTCATCCGCGAGATTGTGGACAGAGGTGATGTCAAGATATGCAAAGTGCACACGGATCTCAACATAGCCGATCCGCCGACAAAACCTCTCCTCAGCCGAAGCATGAGGCGCACACAAGAGCAATGGGTATTAGATACTTACATGATTGACTCTAGTGCAAGTGGGAGATTGTTAGTGATATGCCCTAGAGGCAACATGGAGATGTTGGATATCACGTCAATGTTTATGTATAAATGAATAAAGTGTTATTCAGTTCCATGAAATAGACATCTTGTATTGATCAATAAGTACGTGACTTATTTATGAGACTCGATATGTATGAATCTATTTCTAAACGATCCCGATCATATGTCATATTGTTGGAACAAATATGATTCTAAGATCGGCATGTTTATTGGTTGATGATCATGTCTCATAGATCATGGGTATAGAGATACCAAATCAATAAACATGGACATATGTGTTGGAGAACACATTGTTGGATAGACCCACCATGAGACACTACAGAATTAATGTGCCATTAGTTGGTCTCGGTAGTGTTGGTACAAAGTCCTTAGACCCGAGATCACCATGGATTCCAACATGTGTAGTAGCCTACTTTGGGACTACCAAACGCTATTCCGTAACCGGGTAGTTATAAAGGTAGTTTTCGGGTTTGCTATGAAACATGGAGTGGGATGTGAGTGATCAAGATGGAATTTGCCCCTCCTTTGGAGAGATATCTCTGGCCCCTCGAGGTAATGGATTATGGAAATGCATGGCCATGCTAAGTTGATTGAGGAGTCAATCAATAGACAGATAATCCAATACGGTTCGAGTGAATGGTTAAGCTATTGAAGGGATGGCACACATCTTGCCTATAGCTTAACCGGTATCGTGAGGCAAAGGGATTTGTGTACACATTACAGGTTCGAGCCGATATTATATTCTTGTATACTATGGTGTCAATATGTGCCGCTAGGCGCCGCGTTGACAGTCGGCCGAGTTGGACTCGAGCCGACGATCGGCTAAGTTAGACTATAGCCGAAACCGAGTATACCCGAACCTTGGTCGCACGCTTAAGGGGATAAGAAGGCATTCGAGTTGGACTCGGATACGGCTCGATCGGATAGGGATCCGATCGGATAGAGTCCTATGGGCTTACGACGTGTGGGCGGCCAACTCTATATGAGATACGGATGAGATCCAATTCAAAATAGAGTCCTATGGGCTTACGACGTGTGAGCGGCCAAACTCTATATGAGATACGGATGAGATCCAATTCAAAATAGAGTCCTATGGGCTTACGACGTGTGAGCGGCCAAACTCTATATGAGATACGGATAAGATCCAATTCAAAATAGAGTCCTGAGCGGCTACTAATCCCAGTCGGCCAACTCTATATAAAGGAGGGAGGGGTGGAGAGCTGTAGCATATCAATTGCATCGCGTGCAATAGAAGTCGCCGAGATCAATCTCCACGGAAACCCTTGAAGGGTTACGCGGAGGCTACGCTAGCCAAAAACAAAAATTTTCTACCGCGCAAACCAGGAACACTTGCAAGTAAGGGCCGATAGATCGTTACCGATTGTTGTGTGCAATGAAACAGCCAATCGTGGCTATCCGATCCGGAAGTGTAGCCGATTCTCGCAAGCCGACAGCCGATACCCGGGGACAGCCGATTCGCCAATCAACCGATTCACGATGCCGTAGCCGATCCGGGCCAATCACACGCCGCGCAACGTAGCAGCGCCTCTACGGTATCCACACGTCCGGGGACGTAACGCCGTACACCCGTGTGCTAGCACGCGATGCAAGGCTAGGGTTTGGCTCGAAAGTGGGGAGGGTTTCCGTGGAGATTGATCTCGGCGACTTCGTTGCACGCGATGCAATTGATGTGTATTCAGCTCTCCACCCCTCCCTCCTTTATATAGAGTTGGTCGACTGGGACTAGTGGCCGATTAGGACTCTATTTTGAATTGGATCTCATCCGTATCTCATATAGAGTTGGCCGCTCACACGTCGTAAGCCCATAGGACTCTATTTTGAATTGGATCTCATCCGTATCTCATATAGAGTTGGCCGCTCACACGTCGTAAGCCCATAGGACTCTATTTTGAATTGGATCTCATCCGTATCTCATATAGAGTTGGCCGCTCACACGTCGTAAGCCCATAGGACTCTATCCGATCGGATCCCTATCCGATCGAGCCGTATCCGAGTCCAACTCGAATGCCTCGTTCTTATCCCCTTAAGCGTGCGACCCCGTAGGTTCAGGTATACTCGGTTTCGGCTATAGTCTAACTTAGCCGATCGTCGGCTCGAGTCCAACTCAGCCGACTGACAACAGCGGCGCCTAGCAAGCACATATTGACACCATAGTATACAAGAATATAATATCGGCTCGAACCTGTAATGTGTACACAAATCCCTTTGCCTCACGATACCAGTTAAGCTATAGGCAAGATGTGTGCCATCCCTTCAATAACTTAACCATTCACTCGAACCGTATTGGATTATCCGTCCGTTGATTGACTCCTCAATCAACTTAGCATGGCCATGCATTTCCATAATCCATTACCTCGAGGGGCCCGAGATATCTCTCCAAAGGAGGGGCAAATTCCATCTTGATCACTCACATCCCACTCCATGTTTCATAGCAAACCCGAAAACTACCTTTATAACTACCCGTTACGAATAGCGTTTGGTAGTCCCAAAGTAGGCTACTACACATGTTGGAATCTATGGTGATCTCAGTCTAAGGACTTTGTACCAACACTACCCGAGACCAACTAATGGCACATTGATTCCCGTAGTGTCTCATGGTGGGTCTATCCAACAATGTGTTCTCTAACACATATGTCCATGTTTATTGATTTGGTATCTCCATACCCATGATCTATGAGACATGATCATCAATCAATAAACATGCCGATCTTAGAATCATATTTGTTCCAACAATATGACATATGATCGTGGATCGTTTAGAAATAGATTCATACATATCGAGTCTCATAAATAAGTCACGTACTTATTGATCAATACAAGATGTCTATTTCATGGAACGAATAACACTTTATTCATAAATACATAAACATTGACGTGATATCCAACATCTCCATGTTGCCTCTAGGGCATATCACTAACAATCTCCCACTTGCACTAGAGTCAATCATGTAAGTATCTAATACCCATTGCTCTTGTGTGCGCCTCATGCTTCGGGCCGAGGGAGAGGTTTTGTCGCGGATCGGCTATGTTGAGATCCGTGTGCACTTTGCATATCTTGACATCACCTCTCGTCTACAATCTCGCGGATGAGATGATATCGCCGAATTATGTGCTTCCGAAGCAGCAATGTACTCGGCCTCCGTCGTAGAATCAGCAACAGTATCCTGCTTGGAACTCTTCCACTGATCGCGCTCCGTTCGGCGTAACACAAACCCGCATTGCGATCTATAATCATCCTTGTCCTGTTTGGAAGCTAGCATCGGTGTAACCACTTACAACGAGCTCTTCTTCACCTCCATAGACTAGGAACATATCCTTAGTTCTTCTCAAGTACTTAAGGATATTCTTTCTACGGCATCCAGTGACCTTCACCGGATCTCGATCGGTATCCGCTCGTAGCACTCAAAGCGTACGAGACATCTCGGGCGTGTACAAAGCATGGCATACATGATGGATCCAATTGCCGAAGCATATGGAACCATACCCATCTTATTCCGCTCATCATGTGTCCGAGGACACCGATTCTTGCTAAGATTAATGCCATGTGACATGGGCAAGAAACCTTTCTTGGAATCATGCATGTTGAACCTTTTCAACACCTTGTCAATGTATGTACTTTGGCTTAATCCAATTAGCCTCTTGGATCTATCTCTATAGATCCGAATGCCCAATATATATGCTGCCTCCCTAAGTCTTTCATGGAAAAACTATTTTTTAATGAAGACTTGACGGATTCTAGCATAGGGATATCATTTCCAATCAGTAATATGTCATCCACATATAAGATTAGAAATACAATTGCACTCCCACCGACCTTTTGTAAACACAGGCCTATTCTTCGTTTTTGATGAAACCAAACCCTTTGATTACTTCATCAAAACGAATATTCCAACTCCGAGATGCTTGCTTCAATCCATAAATGGATTTCGTAGCTTGCATATCTTTCCAGCGATTCTGGATCGACAAAACCCCGA
This sequence comes from Oryza australiensis, assembly GCA_019925245.2. Classification (NCBI taxonomy): domain Eukaryota; kingdom Viridiplantae; phylum Streptophyta; class Magnoliopsida; order Poales; family Poaceae; genus Oryza; species Oryza australiensis. The sequence continues at coordinate 541,642 of JAIFGZ020000383.1, forward strand.
GGTTGTATCATGTATACATCCTCGCTTAGGTTTCCATTTAGGAAAGCCGTTTTGACATCCATCCGCCATATCTCATAGTCGAAATATGCAGCAATCGCTAGGATAATCCGAATAGATTTAAGCATTGCGACGGGCGAGAAGGTTTCATCATAATCAACTCCTTGAATCTGTTTAAAACCTTTCGCCACCAATCGCGCCTTATAGATGTGAACATTTCCATCCATATCGGCCTTTTCTTAAAAACCCATTTACACTCAATGGTTTTGACACCATCGGTGGATCAACCAAGTTCCAAACTTGATTGTCGTACATGGATTCTATTTCGGATTTCATGGCTCCAAGCCACTTGTTGGAATCGGGTCCCACCATCGCTTCCTCATAGGTCTTAGGTTCATCGTTGTCCAACAACAATATATCACATTGTTCCGCACGTGTACTGTCAGTGCACGACGTGATCTTTCGGACCTCCGTGGGGCTGGTGTATCTACAACCGGTGGCGCAACACTTTGCTCCTCATGTTGTGGTTCGTGGTCGCCGAAACGTTTTCGGTGTTTCTTGAACTTCTTCAAGATGCACCCTGCTCCCACTAACCCTTCTTGAAAGAAACTCTTTCTCCAAGAAGACACCGTGTCGGGCGACAAACACTTTGCCTTGTTCCCGATTATAAAAGTAATATCCCTTGGTTTCCTTAGGATATCCCACAAAGAAGCACTTGTCGATTTGGGTGTGAGCTTGTCGATCAAACGTTTTACATAAGCTTCGCATCCCCATATTTTGAGAAAAGACAAACAAGGGGGTTGCCCTGTCCATATCTCATATGGTGTCTTTTCAACCGACTTAGACGGAACTCTATTTAGTGTGAGCGCAATGTTTCAAGAGCATATCCCCGTAAGGATAACGAAAGATCACTTTGGCTCATCATCGACCGAACCATGTCCAACAAGGTGCGATTTCTCCGTTCGGACACCCCATTCCATTGTGGAGTTCTGGCGGAGTCAATCGTGGAACAATTCCACAATCTTTCGATGATTACCAAACTCTTGGCTCAAGTATTCCCTCCACGATCCGATCGTAGAAACTTGATTGTTTTCCCTAAATGATTCGTACTTCATTCGGAATTCTTTGAACTTTTCAAAGGATTCGGACTTATGCCTCATTAAGTAGATATAACCATATCTACTAAAGTCATCGGTAAAGGTAATGAAGTACTCGATAACCACCTCCGGCCGTTGAGCTCATTGGTCCACATACATCGTATGTACGAGTGCCAACAAGTCACTTGCTCTTTCACCGTGTCCCGTGAAAGGTGCCTTTGTCATCTTACCAAGTAAACAAGACTCACATGTCTCAAATGATTCAAAATCAAAAGAGTGAAGCAATCCATCTTTATGGAGCTTCTCCATGCGTTTCTTATTTATATGGCCTAAGCGACAATGCCGATAAACGTGGGGTTTATATCATTAGAGAGTTGCCTTTCTCGTATTAATGTTATAGATGGGAGACGCTTCAAGATTCAAAACGTATAATCCATTCACCAATGGAGCATGAAAATAGAACATATCTCGAGATATATTGAACAACCATTGTTCATTGATCTAAAATTATATCCTTCCGCTTGCAAACATGAAGCGGAAATAACGTTTTGACATAGTGTTGGAACACAATAACAATTATTCAATTCCAAAACTAATCCCGAAGGTAGATGAAGTGGTACTCGTGCCGACAAGAATCGTAGCAACGCTTGCTCCATTGCCGACGCGCAGGTTCACCTCGCCCTTCTCAATCCTCTACTTCTTCTCATTCCCCGCAACGACTTGCAAATATGAGCTACCGATCCGGTATCAAATACCCAAGAGTCGAGTAGGTGAAGTAGCGAGATTAATGTCTATAACATTAATACCGGCGTAAGTCGTACTTTGCTTCTTCTTGAGATCCTCCATGTACTTCTTGCAGTTCCTTTTCCAGTGGCCTATCTCCTTGCAAGTAGAAGCAAACGGCATCGATGCCGCCGACCCTTCTTGCCCTTCTTTGCATTAGAGGCACTCGCGATCTCATCGGGAGTTAACTTCCTCTTGGTGCAAAGCTTCTTGACAGTGGTTTGCGCTTAGCCTTCGCATCATCATCACATGATGACCATTTTTCTCGGATACTCTCCTCACTGTCTTTAGCATCCCATGCAATTCAGCCAAGGTTCTATCCATGTTGTTCATGTGATAGTTTAATATGAATGGCTCGAAGCTCGGAGGGAGCGACCGGAGAATCACGTCCGTAGCCAACTCTTGGCTAAGAGGGAAACCTAGTTTCTCAAGACTCTCGATATAGCCAATCATCTTTATCACATGCGGACTCGACGGGATTCCCTCAACAAGCTCGCACGCAAACAAGGACTTTGAGGTATTGAACCTCTCGGCCCGAGCTTGGTTCTCAAACATGCCACGCAGTCCCCGAATAATAGTGTGAGCATCGCTGCTCTCATATTGCTTCAAGCTCGGGGACATTGTAGCAAGCATGAGACACTTATATCTAGGGCATCATTAGTGTGCTTCTCATAAGCCCTCCGTGCGCTTGCAAAGTGGCATTAGTTGGCAAATCCTCGGGATAGGGTACTTCAAGAACGTACTCCTTACGCTCTTGCTTGAGAACAATTCTCAAGTTGCGATACCAATCCATAAAGTTTGTTCCATTTAATTTTTCCTTTTCGAGAATAGATCGCAAATTAAAGGTACTGGGTGTAGTATTAGCCGCCATTTATTCTACAATGAAAAAGCAAAGTTTAGCACAATGTTTATGCTATGTCTATTGTTAAACAATTTAACATTAGACTCCCATTACGTATTTTCCACCTTCCCTCTAGGTTACGTATTGGGTCAAGATCCACATGTTAATTAATTTTCTAGTGAGCTTTGGCATCACCGCTAGAAAATTAGTAACATCGGTAAGCAACACCTTGCTAATCACATCTCTATGTGACTCTTGTTGTTGGTGTGGCATCTCCATGCCCCGGCGCCAACCTATGCCCCAAGGCCCAAAACTGTTTTGATAGCCTTGTTAAGTAAACCAAATGCTCCCGCATGTATATGTCGACATATACCCCTCGTGTTATGATAGAGAATGGCACTCGCTTTGCAGACCCACCATTGACGAGCATAACGGTGACGGGTGCAACATTTGGAAGGGCATCATTACTACTTAATTTTACGAGGGATGCTATCCTATCAAACAAACATATCACATATATGAAAGCAGGTAGAATAGCATATAATGAAATAGTATGGCCCCCTTCACATGGTGATCTCCATCTCCATGTCGGCGCCGAGGATCTCCATCTTCGGCACCATCTTCCAATGTGCATGATGCTTGATTTCTTCAAACTAAGCTACTACTATAGAAGCTCTAATTGAAGATTACATCGACTCGCAGGTCGTGAAAGAATATTACAAGCATTGCACGTATGAAAGAATATTACAAGGATTGCACATATGAAAGAATATTACATGCATCACATGCATCTCATACATCTCATACATACAATAGGGCCATACCATCTCAAAGCATTCTCTGCAAAAACAAGTTAGGCGTAGAAACGTTTTCTACCTATCGCAGAGCTACGGCATCGAGACGACCTATAAGGGGGTACGCACACGGCGGTCCCGATACATAACCATATCGGCATAATCATATTATGCCGTCCCGATACACTATCAAGGGAGATGGTTTGCGTAGGCGCGAGGCAGCAACAAAGTCGGACTACGAGATAGCTTCGGTATAATCACATTATACCGTTCCGATACACTATCAAGGAACGCTATCTCGAACCCAACTCAAACCGAGTTATTTGGAAATTGCTTCGACGTAATCACATTACGTCGTTCCGATACACTATCAAGGAACGCAATTACCATCTACTCTCCTCAACAGATCCCGTAAAACCGATTGATCTAATCAACCCGTGCGCAAAACTTGTTCCAGATCCAATCTAAAACCCGAACTAAGCAAGATTAGCTCTGATACCACTGAAGGGTTACGCGGAGGCTACGCTAGCCAAAAACAAAAATTTTCTACCGCGCAAACCAGGAACACTTGCAAGTAAGGGCCGATAGATCGTTACCGATTGGAGTGTGCAAATGAAACAGCCAATCGTGGCTATCCGATCCGGAATGTGTAGCCGATTCTCGCAAGCCGACAGCCGATACCCGGGACAGCCGATTCGCCAATCAACCGATTCACGATGCCGTAGCCGATCCGGGCCAATCAACAGCCGCGCAACGTAGCAGCGCTCTACCGGTATCCACACGTCCGGGGACGAACGCCGTACACCCGTGTGCTAGCACGCGATGCAAGGCTAGGGTTTGGCTCGAAAGTGGGGAGGGTTTCCGTGGAGATTGATCTCGGCGACTTCTGTTGCACGCGATGCAATTGATGTGTATTCAGCTCTCCACCCCTCCCTCCTTTATATAGAGTTGGTCGATCGGGACTAGTGGCCGATTAGGACTCTATTTTGAATTGGATCTCATCCGTATCTCATATAGAGTTGGCCGCTCACACGTCGTAAGCCCATAGGACTCTATTTTGAATTGGATCTCATCCGTATCTCATATAGAGTTGGCCGCTCACACGTCGTAAGCCCATAGGACTCTATTTTGAATTGGATCTCATCCGTATCTCATATAGAGTTGGCCGCTCACACGTCGTAAGCCCATAGGACTCTATCCGATCGGATCCCTATCCGATCGAGCCGTATCCGAGTCCAACTCGAATGCCCGTTCTTATCCCCTTAAGCGTGCGACCCCGTAGGTTCAGGTATACTCGGTTTCGGCTATAGTCTAACTTAGCCGATCGTCGGCTCGAGTCCAACTCAGCCGACCTGTCACGCGGCGCCTAGCAGCACATATTGACACCATAGTATACAAGAATATAATATCGGCTCGAACCTGTAATGTGTACACAAATCCCTTTGCCTCACGATACCGTTAAGCTATAGGCAAGATGTGTGCCATCCCTTCAATAACTTAACCATTCACTCGAACCGTATTGGATTATCCGTCCGTTGATTGACTCCTCAATCAACTTAGCATGGCCATGCATTTCCATAATCCATTACCTCGAGGGGCCCAGAGATATCTCTCCAAAGGAGGGGCAAATTCCATCTTGATCACTCACATCCCACTCCATGTTTCATAGCAAACCCGAAAACTACCTTTATAACTACCCGATTACGGAATAGCGTTTGGTAGTCCCAAAGTAGGCTACTACACATGTTGGAATCTATGGTGATCTCGGTCTAAGGACTTTGTACCAACACTACCCGAGACCAACTAATGGCACATTGATTCCCGTAGTGTCTCATGGTGGGTCTATCCAACAATGTGTTCTCTAACACATATGTCCATGTTTATTGATTTGGTATCTCCATACCCATGATCTATGAGACATGATCATCAATCAATAAACATGCCGATCTTAGAATCATATTTGTTCCAACAATATGACATATGATCAGGATCGTTTAGAAATAGATTCATACATATCGAGTCTCATAAATAAGTCACGTACTTATTGATCAATACAAGATGTCTATTTCATGGAACTGAATAACACTTTATTCATAAATACATAAACATTGACGTGATATCCAACATCTCCATGTTGCCTCTAGGGCATATCACTAACAACCCTCCCCACTTTCGAGCCAAACCCTAGCCTTGCATCGCGTGCTAGCACACGGGTGTAGGGCGTTCTGTCCCCGGACGTGTGGATACCGGTAGAGGCGCCTGCTACGTTGCGCGCTGTTGATCGGCGTTGTCTCCGGAATCGGCTACACTGTTCCTGCATCGGATTGCCCCGATTGGCTATTCCGCTGCACTCTACTCCAATCGGTAACGATCTATCGGCCCTTACTTGCAAGTGTTCCCGGTTTGCGCGGGAAAAGTTTTTGTTTTCGGCTAGCGTAGCCTCCGCGTAACCCTTCGTAATGAATCAAGGACGGCCTCGTGGGCCCCCATTTTTGGAACGGGAATCTTTCATGTTCATAGTATCATTTCCCCTGGATCGAGTAGTTTGGTACCCACGAAATACGATCGAATAATCGGTGCAAATGCACGAGTAGTCTTACATCGAAATTATTACAATAATAGGCCCGAAGGCAATATCCAACATATAGGACCTCATGGTCCAGATATAACCAAAAGTAGAAATTAGGTAAGGCCGGAATGAAGGCGCGGCTTTGTCGATTGCCACGAGCAACGACCGAAGACTAAGACCTAGCAGGCGCCTTCGGCTTCTTCGCCCTCTTGGTAGTAGGCATATGGATCCTCCAAGTCTTCATTTCCACCATCTGAAGGTTTGTGCGTATAGCAAGGGTGAGTACCAACTGTACTCAGCAAGCCAACATGGAAAGGTGAACATGATAGGGATTTCCAAGGAAAAGCCGAGGTTTATTTGCACAAAGCCAACTTTATAAATCTTTTCACAAACCTAGCATCTAGCCAAGTCAAGTTTAGTTCCACAGTTCATTAAGTCGGCGACGGTTCTGTCTACCATCCATCGTGATTCCAAGGATGGCTTCCCGCCTCCGGTTCGTCATGGTTTTTCTGGGGAGTCCACCCCTTCTCGCCTTTCGAGAAGTTGATCCACCAGTGAATAAGAATCATCATGCAAACCCATCCCATCATTTTAAAATTTAGAGTCTAGCCAAGCGAAAGTCTTGTCACGATGCTCAATATCCGCGAGCATGGCTATTCGAATAGATTGATTCATTCACACTGCAGTGGATGTACACTTTACCCGTACTCCGCGACTGCCCAACAAACGAGCCTACGTCCCAACACATGAGACGGTCACGGTAAAGCCTTTCGATAACCTCACTTTGGCAGTACCCGCTCCATGAACTTAAGCCCTCATGCACTATAGCCGTCATTTTCTAGCAGTGAGAGGAGTTCTGGTGCACCCAAGGTAATGGAAGACTTCATTCATCATGTTATAATAAATTCCAATTTTCAATCATCCATTTCCAATCTCATCTCATACATAAGAACCACTATGCAGGGGTACCGCCTCCGCTCGGCTATCTACACCACTAGGTCTATACCCATTCGAGAAGTACGGCTGTACTGGCTCGTTTCCCGGCTATCTCATGTCTCAGTCCTTAATTGACCAGGGTCAGCACTTGCCTTTTCTTGAATCCACCCAAATCATCCAGCCGCCCCAGTCTAAAATATTTATTTGATATTTTCAGTTTTCATCAAAACTCATTTTATCTTTCTCATGGCAATGTGGCGCTCATGTCTCCACATGCTGTATCTCAACTGCCTTTCCCAAAGGTAGTTGCCCAAAAATGTAGTTAATAGCAAAAGCATGAGTATGCATGACTCTAATAATAGCATGCCTAAGCATTTTGCCAAAGTTATTCTCCGGTTGTATGTATCACATCGAGGGTTACAAGGAATAATTCTAGAGGTAATCAATAACAAGGCGTGGCATAACAAGTATAGGTAATTCTCTGAGTATAGCATGCATGTTTAAAGTTTAAAACAACATCATTTCGCAATTGGGATCAATATGTTCAAAGAGTGTGATGACTTGCCTTGCTCGCACGCTTGTTGAGCGGAGTCTTCAATGGAGTCGGTGCCTGCTTCTTAAGGTGCTATCCGTACGTGCGAAAGATCAATTGAATTCAATCAGAATTCAATAAAATATTGAGAGATCGAAAAGAACCATAAAAATCACAAAAACGACTCCAAACGTTTAGAATTCTACTTGAGTTCGGACGAGGGTTGCTAGGGAAAAATCCGAGTTTTCAAATCGAGGCGATGCCCTAGGGTTTTCGCAAAATGACGATTGAAACTATCGAGAAAATAAATTTAGGAATATCAACGGGGGGTTTTGTACTCGAGGTTTTGAAGGTTCGAGCATAAAAGAAAAACATATTTAGATGGCGAGAAAGAATTAAACGAAATCCGGATTTAAAACGACGCGAAACGAAATCTCGAAAAGTCCGATTTTGATTTTTTCGAATTTGCACGAGAAAAATGTACAAGAAAATAATATATTTTTGCCCAAAAATTCACTCAAATCTTTTCAAAACATTTTTCCTAATTTTCTAAAAATTTTCCCTATTTTTTTGTATTTTTCTTTTCCCTTTTCTTTTTCTTTTCTTTCTTTTTCTTTCTGTTTACTATTCATTGATTTGCTAGGTGCTCAACCGAACCTCGCTCTCTCTCTTCTCTCATTCGTTGCGCGGCGGTCGGTGCAAGCGAAGGGGGAGAAGGTGGCGGCTCGGCTTACCGGTGACGGCAGCGCTTGGGGAGGCGGTGGAGCTCCGGCACTCGGTGGCGACGGCGCTCGGCGGCTCGCGGCGGCTTGCGGCGGCGGCGGTGCTCGGTTTGCGGCGCTCGGGTGGGGAAAGAACTGGTGAGGGGGAGGCTAGAGGCGGCGAGGTGGGGAAAGATGGGGATTTTGCCCCTTATTTATAGGCGCGGCCAAGAGAGGGGAGAAGAGGGAAAGGAGAAAGGGGCCGCGCGGCGTATGGCGGCGAGGAACGCGGCGCGCGGGTTGGCGGGCGGGCGGCGAGCGCGGCGATGCGCAGGCCGGGCGCGGGCGTTGACGCGCGGCGTGAGCGTGGGCGGGGCCGGGTACGGCGGCGACGCGTGGCGTGCACGGGCACGGGCCGACGGCGGCTTGGCGTGTGGCGGCGACGGCGCATGGCGCAGGCGGGCCCGGGCGCGGCGCGGGTGGCCCGTGCGGGGTGAGCCGGGTCGGGCGGTGTGCGCGGCGCGTGGCGCGAATGCGCGGTGCGGATACGCGGCGACGCACGGCGGGTGTGCGGTCGGGGCCGTATGGCGTCGAACGGTCGCGACCTAATGAATAGTGCACTTTCGATTTTTTGATTTTCCACTCCATTTTCCAATTCTAATTTTTCTTCACTCTAAAAATTCCAAATAAACATATAGTATTCCCAAAATTAATTAAAAATATATTTTCAAACTCTCCATCTCCATTATTCATTTTCAAATATATATTTCCATATTTAATTAAATCCCTTTTTCTAAATTCATAAAACACCATTTTTGATTTCAAATAATTTTCCGATTTTATATAAATCCCTAAAAATTTTATTGTCTATTTTATTTTCTAATTAATATTTTATAATCATCAATTAATGTTTTACTTTTCAAACACCTATCTAACCCTAGACTTCGAGATTTTTCCCTCCAACGAAAATCCAAATCATTCGGTTTTTTCACAAACCTCGAGATGAATCGTTCACAACTTAAATTCATGCAACCAAACTGGCAAATAAGAAGCAACAAACACGATTAAAAAGGCAATAAGTAAAAGTTTTTGTAAGTTCCGATTTTAATTTCTTCGATTTTCGGGTGTTACACGGCCCAACCACTTCTCAGCCCGGATTGCTAGCTTGAAGGCCGAAGAAGCCGATTTGATGCGGCGGCTGGAACAATGCCGAGCCAACATTGCGGCTGAGGAACAGGCGCTGGCCGATTTGCCAAAGGCTAATGAAGACCAAACAAGCAAAATGACGGCCATTATCAAGCATCTGAAAAAACTACATAGATCGGCTAAAGTAATCCCCGGCTCCAATGCCGAAGATCAAGCGGTAGTCGATGAGATAAAGGCAATCCAAACTACTTCCATTTCAGCCATTGATGCATTCTTGGCCTTGTAATAGACTTGTTCAGAACTGGAGAGATTTTGTATAATCGGCTTAAGCTGTCGATCCGATGTAATAGACTTAGGTTCAGAACTAAAGACATTTTGTGTAATCGGCGTAGGCCACCACCTTTCTGTAATCGGCTTAGGTCTTGTGTATGTATAACATACCGATTGCCGATTCTAAAAGCTTCAAAATGCGTTGAAAACTTGAAAATTTTGCTAATGTCTGATGTCTGCCTTCTTGATCGCGATTGTTGTATATATATGCCCCCCTAATTTTGTCGATGTCTTCGATGTTGACAAAATTATGAACATAACACAATTGTGCTTCGTATCGTTGTTGTCGGCCAACACCAGCCGATTATAGGAAACTAGGGAAAATTTGGCTTGAAAATAACCTAAAGGCGATGCTTGCTCAAAACAAGACATCGGCTAGCACGAATCGGCTGAAACGATCAGAGCCAAATCATGAGTTGATCCAAATGCTTGGGTAGTATTTTTTCAAGTATTTGCCATTTAGAGCCCTTCCAAACACTTCTCCATCCAAACCTTTCAACATGTAAGCTCCTTTAGAGACGCATTTGTGGATCTTGAAAGGCCCTTTCCAATTTGGTGACCATTTGCCAAATTTATTATCTCTCGATCCGATCGACAATATTAATTTCCAAACAAGCTCGCCCTCTTCAAAAGATTTAGGCACAACTTTTTGTCATAATGGCAGGCTACTCGTTCCTTATCCCTTGTTACTTTTTACAAGGCCCTCATCCTTGATAAAACTAGGTCTTTTGATTCATCCACCATCAGGTGATAGTAATCATCGGCTGTGAGCTGATCTTGTAGCTGAATCCGTCTTGAGCCAATGACATTTTCCCATGGCAGTACTGCTTCGTGCCCATAGACCAACTTGTATGGAGGGACTTGGATAGATCCGTGGCATGCCATCTGATATGCCCAAAGTGATTCGGCTAATCGGCTGTGCCATTGCTTTGGGTACTCAGAAATCTTCCTCTTAATCAGCTTGATCAGACTTTTGTTTGAAGCCTCTGCTTGCCCGTTGGCCTGTGCGTAGTACGATGAAGAATTAAGTAATTTGATCCCCATGCCGTCGGCAAACTGAACAAACTCATCTGATATGAAGATAGATCCCTGCTCTGTTGTAATTGTTTGTGGAACACCAAATTGGTAGATGATATGCTCTTTAACAAACTCGATTGCATCCTTGGAATCAACTTTCTTCAAAGGGATTGCCTCCACCCATTTTGTAAAATAATCTGTCGCTACCAGAATGAATTTATGCCCTTTGCTTGATGGTGGATTAATCTGGCCGATCATATCGATGTCCCATCCTCTGAATGGCCAAGGCTTTATGATTGGGTTCATAGTCGATGCTGGTGCTCTTTGTATGGCGCCAAATTTCTGACAATCCTGGCAACCTTTATAATATCTGAAACTGTCCTCCAGCATTGTCGGCCAGAAATACCCCGCTCTCTGAAGTAGCCACTTCATCTTATGAGTCGATTGATGTGTGCCGCATATCCCTTCATGAACTTCCCCGATAGCCACCTTGGCTTGATCGGCTCCCAAACACTTGAGCAGCACCCCATCAATCGTCTGATAGTAAAGATCTTCGTCAAGCAAGACATATCTTAATGCCTTGTATCGCAATTTCCTTGAGGCCGATTAAGAAGGATTCTGTAGATAACAGTAGACTTAAAACCTCCAATCATCGGCTGTGATGGTAGTGACTCCCACTTCAATGTCCCTTATCATCGGCCTGTAGCCCGATGCCCCTTGAGCTAGATCATTGGCTTCTATATTCTGCTCTCTGGGGATATGTTTAGAGTAACTAGCCGAAAACCATCCATCAATTCTCGACATCGTTGATAGTAGACCATCAGCACATCGTTTTTGCATTCATATTCTCCTGACAAATGGCTGATAACCAACAATGAATCTCCCATTATTTCGATGGCGTCGGCTTCAACTTCTTTGAGCAGATGTAACCCTTTGAGCACGGCCTCGTACTCGGCCTAGTTATTTGTAGCATGGGGGTTGATAGAAAAAGCAAATTCAAATCTTGCCGCCCTAGGCGAAATAATGACCAATCCGATACCGCAGCCATTGGTGCACACCGAGCCATCAAATGTCAATGTCCAAGGCATAATTTCAATTGAGCCGATTGAGTCGTCTCTGTGTTCCACGATAAAATTGGCTATAGCTTGTCCTTTAACTGCCCTGGGTGCTTGATGCCTCAGATCAAACTCTGTCAAGGAAAAAATCCATTTTCCAATTCACCCTTTTAACACTGGAGACGATAGCATGTATTTGACTACATCGGCTTTACATATTATTGTGCACTCATTGGATAGCAGATAATGCATTAACTTCGTACATGAAAAATATAGGCACAGACATAGCTTCTCCACTGGTAAATACCTCGTTTCTGCGTCCAACAGCCGTCGGCTGAGATAGAAGATAGCTTTTTCTTTGCCCTCAACCTCTTGGATTAGGACTGAGCAGATCGAATTGTCGTCGGCTGACAGGTACAGCTTAAACGGTATCCCTTTTTGTGGAGACATTAGAACTGGAGGCGAGCTTAAGTAATCCTTGATGTTGTCCAAGGCCTTCTACTGCTTTTTCCCCCATGTGAATGCTTGATCGGCTTTCAGCCGAAGAAGTGGTGTGAACGGCTCCATCTTCTCTGAAAGATTGGCTATGAACCGCTTAATGAAGTTGATTTTGCCGATCAATGATTGAAGTTGCTTCTTGTCCTTCGGAGGTTGTATCGTCTTGATAGCGTTGATGCTCCTTGGTGTGACCTCAATTCCTCTTTCATGAACAAGAAACCCCAGAAACTGCCCGGCCGACACGCCGAACGTGCACTTCAACAGATTCATTTTCAGGCCATATTTTCTTATCCGCTCCAAAACCTGCTTCAGATCGGCTATGTGGTTCTCTACCTCCCTGGATTTGACAACAACATCGTCAATGTAGATCTCCACCGAGAGCCGATCATGTCATGGAAGATATAATTCATGGCCCGTTGATATGTTGCCCCAGCATTTTTCAGCCCAAATGTCATAACAACCCATTCATATAAGCCGATTGCTCCAGACATCGAAGCGCTTTGTGGATGTCTTCCTCGGCCATAAAGATTTGATTGTAACCTGCATTGCCATCCATAAAACCGATGATCTTGTGGCCTGAAGCAGCATCCACGAGCAAATCGGCTATAGGCATCGGGTATTCATCTTTGGGGGTAGCCTTATTTAGGTCTCTGAAATCAACTCACACCCTGAGTTTACCATTCTTTTTCAATACTGGGACAATGTTTGAGACCCACTCGGCGTATCGGCAAGGCCGAATGAATCCAGCATCGTATAGCCGAGTTATTTCAGCTTTGATCACATCGTACATATCGGCTTTGAACCTCCTGGGAGGCTATTTGAACGGCCGATAGCCTGCCTTGATTGGCAGTTGATGAATAACGATAGATCGGCTAAGACCAGGCATCTCGAAGTACTCCCAAGCAAAACAATCTTTATATTCCTTTACCAAATTAATAGGTTGGGATCTACATAAGAAGATAAATTTTTGCTAATATACATCGGCCTAGGCCTGTCTCAAAAGCCTATGTCTATTTTCTCTAATTCGTTGGCCGACGTAAAACCTTGTCCAAGCTTGCCATCGTCTTCGTTCGCGGTGTCCATGCCATAGACGCTTGAGCCCTCCACGACGTCTTGCTCAAAGCAGCAGCTACGGCTCGTCGTCTCCAATCGGCTTTATGGCAGAATCAGACAATTTTAGAAAATTGGCTTGTCAGATTTTTCCGGACAAACAATCAATGCCATCGATTTCCCAGAGTGGCAAATCGGCATTGGCGACGCTTACTGACCTGTCGGCTGGTACAATTTCTATCTTGTCGTCGTCCCATTGAAGTAGACACTGGTGCATGGTGGAAGACACACAACAATTGGCATGTATCCAGTCCCTCCCGAGCAGCAGGCTGTAAGACCCCTTCCCGTCGATGACAAAAAAGGTTGTGGGCATGGTCTTGTTGCCGACGGTCAGCTCGACATTTAACACGCCCTTGGTCTCTGATGGGTTGCCACCGAAGTCCTTAAGTACCATGTTAGTCTTGATCAGGTCTTCGGCTCCCTTACCCAATTTTCGAATGTTGCATAGGGCATCGGGTTCACAGCGGCTCCCCATTTACCAAGCATCTTCGACATCGGCTTGCCGTTGACGAAGCCTTTTACGTACGGCTTAAGGTGCCAATTTTCGGTCCCCTCTGGCTTGTCGAAAATGGCTTGATCTAGGGACAGTGCTAGCCTGGCCAAGGCGTCTTTGATATTGTCTGCATCGGCCTTGGGAGCGCTGAATTCGGCTGGCAATATGAACACCATATTGACCGATACAGAGACTTTTCCTTTCCCTTGGCTGCCCTCCTGGCTTGATCGGTTGCACTCTCTCTGGCTTGTTCCTCGTCGACTACGGCAGTTTTCTTTTTGGGGCTCCATCGTCTTTTGATTTTACCCAGCCGACGGTGTTGTTCTTCGATCATTTGCCGAACTTCTTCCTCCCTTCCTTCATGCTTCAGCCTCTGAATTCTTCGTTTCTGCGTCTTTGTGAAGAGGTCAGAAGGGCACCATTGGGGGTTGGCCGATTCTTCATCGTCGGCCTCTTCTTCGTCGTAGTAGTCATTGTTCTTGTCCTCTTCGTCGAAGAAGTCTTGATGGATCGGCCCTAGCCGATCAGTCGTTGGTTGAGCTGTATGGCCCTTGGGACAAACCAAGTTGGGCTAATGATTGGCGGGCTCCTATGTTCGTCCTCGCGATAACCGCTGCAAGCTGAGCAATTGTCTAGCGTCGGTAGCCTCATTCCAAACTCCCAGCAATGCCTGAAGAATGCACAATGCCAATGAGGATCGGCACTGCTGTGATCCCTGTCGTATCCGCGGCCTCTGATCTCCCGCTCGTGTCGACGAGGTCCTTCGAGCCGAGCCTCTTCTTCCCGCCAGGATCGCTGTTGGAAGCGGCGTCGGTCGTTTGTGCTGATCGGCCGTCGGTCAGCCGATCGGGCAACAGGGCGCACCATGTTGATTGGTGCGGCCTTGTCTCCAGTCGGCTTGCTCTCTGCCTTGACTCCTTTTAATGTCTCGGCTAAGCTGTACGTCATTCTGCGCTGCCGATCAGCTCGCCTGGGGCCAGCTTGAACCATGTTGACCGGGAAGGGGTTGCTGTCTACTTTCGTCGGCCAAGTGGAATCAGCAAACTTGAGCTTCCCAGCTTCTATTGCCGACTGGATCTGCTGCCTGAAGACTTTGCAATCATTAGTGGCATGGGATGTAGAGTTGTGCCACTTACAGTTCTTCTTTTTCTTCAACTCTTCGGCCGACGGGATGGTGTGGTTGGCGGGAAGTTGAATTTGCTTCTCCTTTAGCAGTAAGTTGAAGATCTTGTCGGCCTTTGTGATGTCGAAGTCGTACCTCTCCTCTTTGGCAGTCTTCAGCAGCCACTGGCAGACGATGGTTTTCTTGTTCTTTGTCCATTCGGCTGCAGCCACCTCTGCATCATCATCGCTGGAATCGGAGACCGATTCAACGATGACTTGAGCTAAATTCTTGATGGCCTTCCTGGTATCTTGAAACCTCTGCTCATGGGCCGTCACCCTCTGTGCAAGATGCGCCAAGCTATCGAAGTCTTGAGCGGAGAAGCGCTCACGGATCGACGCGATCAGGCCGTGGAAGGCCAAATCGGCTAGCTGGGCATCCGATAGCACCAGGCTGTAGCATCGGTTCCTCATCTCTCTGAAGCGTTGAATGTAATCATGAACCGATTTATTGTGCTTCTGCCTGATGCTGGTGAGGTCCGACAACTTCATTTCATGGTTGTCGATGTAGAAGTAGTTGTGGAACTGTTTTTCGAGATCGGCTCAGCTCTAAATTGAGTTGTAGGGCAACGAAGAGAACCAGGTAAAGGTCGATCCCGAAAGCGACAAGGGAAATAAACGAACCCTCAACGTGTCTGTAGCCGATGCTTCGCCGCACTGCACCAAGAATTGGCTAACATGTTCGTAGGTTGACATGTTGTCCTACCCTGAGAATTTTGAAAAGTCTGGGACTTTGTATCAGTTGGGCAGTGGAACCCGCTCGAAGTGCTCCGGATAGGGGTACCGATACATGTTTCCCGAGTCTTTTGGCTTGAGGCCGAATTGATCGCGCATGACGTCCGCAATCAAATCGGCCCATGTCCAGTTGTCCTGCTGTATCGGCTCATATTGATCATATGGTGCGGGTGGTTGCCGATATAGTGGTGGTGGTGTCCGGGGCCTGTAGTGATGATCCTGATGGCCTCCCTGGTACTGGAGCAGATGGCCAGCGGGAGGCGGCCGATTCCCTGGTGGTGGCGTCTGTGGATCAGGGAAAAGTTGGCGGCCACCGGCGTTGTACTGTCCTCCCAGGCCGATCTGGGCAATCGGCTCTAATTGCCGATTATTGCTGATCATGTTAGCGATCTGGTCCTGGGGGAGTGGTTGTTGTCGGTTCAGCATGGTGACCACCGGTCTCGAAGCCGATCCAAATGGATTCGGCTGGTTGACGATCCCTCCTGGCGGCCCTGGCTGTGCTGGTGGTGGGATCAGCCGATCTTGGGTGGCCAATGTCCTGTAACCAGGAAACTGGCCGACCGTGAAGTACGTCGGTTACCGCTGCAGTTGGTCGGCTATCTTGGCGTCGACCACAGTGGCAATCATATTGTTGAGAGTGTTGACAAGAATGCCACTTTGGTTGACCAGTGCATGGTGCACGGCCGAATCAATTCGGTCTTGCAAAGTATGCAAACCCGAATCATGCTGCTCTTGAGTCGGCCCCTTCGCCTTTTGTTTGTCTTTTGATCCGCTGCAGGAGGACGCCTTGAATTCGTCCATGCTGAATTTATACATCTGGTGCACAGCCCCAGACCTCGTTTGGGTGAACGACTGTAGGTAGTTGGCTGGGAGCTTTTCTACCATCCTTTTGTAGTCGGTTTGCTATTCAGCCGACAGTTGTTCCATCTTCACAGGCACAACGTTTTCCTGAGAAACGCTGAGGCTCTTGATGTCGACCATCTTGTCAGCTACGTCGATGCGTCCTAGCCGAGTTGACAGAGATAGTCCCATTGGGCGTGCCAAGAAGCGTGTTGATGAGAAATTTCTCTCACGCACTGGCCTGGGAGATCTGCTTAACTCCAGTACAGGTCCTTCTTGGCTGTCAATGAAATACAGGGCATGCCAATTGGTTTGATCTGTTAACCAACAAGAAAAACAAATATGTACGCATTAAGGGTTAAGTTAGATCCTACTGGATCGGCGGAGAAAATCAATTTACATATATATGTTATCCCAAAGTGCATTTAAACTAAGTGACTAGGATAGATCCGCTACGCCGAGACAGTATTGACCACTTAATCCAAATGTACAAAGGGATAATAAATATATGCATTAACAGCCTAGCCAATATCGTAAGGCTAACTGTGAATCGGCTAGTACTCTGATACATCCTATAAAAAGATATTGATCTAAGCTAAATGCGCTAAACCTAGATCAATCGGCTGTCGGCTATGGCTAACAGGCTGATTCTGGCTTAGGGCATTTAATTAGAACAAGATCTTAATATAAGATGTGGTTTTAATAAATCTAATAGTAAACATACCAAAAGAATATTAGAACAGATAAGGCCGGCTGAAACCCCGGCGCTGTCTCTAAACGTATACATCTAGCCGAATAGATCATAAAAGCTCTAAGAACGACTTAAGCATTAAGTATAAAAAGAACAACCAGATCTATTATAGCTGATGTAAACCCATTGAGACGGTGGATATCGCATATAATCTAGGCCAACCCCTAGATCTAACTCTATCGGCTGCTGGTTCTTAACAGAAACAGGCCAATGTCAAGATAGATCTAGATATTGTTCTAGATTATATGTGATATATGATAACTAGCGCAGCATAAATCATTGAATCTAGAGTATCATAGGGATAGAAACACTAAATTCGACGAGATACACCACTAATGACAAACATCTATCTTAATCGGGGATCGAAACGATGTAGCCCAAAGCCGGATCAAGTGTTCGTCTGAAGAAAATAGGAGGCGATGCACCGAAAGTTGTATTGATTGTGTGATGTAATTATGATTACAGGGGTCTCGGGTCCTATTTATACCCAAGAATAAAACTACCCATGCAATACACGGTCTCTATCTAATCTACTATACACGGTACGACAATATCCGGGACATGGTCCCATGCCGCATTACAATAGGAAATCTAAACAAATTCCTAATTTACAGATACAATTGCCGTTACAGGACTCTATCCATAGATGGCAATATCTTTTAACGCACAATTTGGGAACCGAATCCAACTCCTTATCTCTATGTTTTTCATCGGGATTGGTCCCACTTTACCCTGACTCAGAATCGACTTTTGGCTGCCCTAGTCAGATTCGCTTTCAGCCGACGGGCTCTGTAGCCGATTCGGACCTAGCCGATTCTACTTCCGTCTCTTCTCAGATCGCGTATGTTCTCCAATTCCGCTTTGATTTCTGCTTCAAACCCGGGAGTTAGGCTACCAAATTTGGTCGTTAACAGTCACCTTGTCAAAGAGATCGGCATTCTAAATAAGCATGTTCGTAACCATTCTCGTCTGGAAGCAAGCGTCGTTAAGGGGTATGGAACAAAGGAGGTCATTGAGTTTTGCGTAGAATTTATAGAAGACCTTCATCAAATCGGGGTCCCTGAATCAAGCCATGAGGGGAGACTACGGGGAAAAGGGACTCTTGGAAGGAAAGCAATAATGACTATAGACAACGATTTATTCTATAAAGCACATTTCATGGTTTTGCAACAATCTTTGTTGGTGGCTCCTTACATCGAGTAGCACATGGCGATTGTTTGCTCCAAAAACATCGATAAGTCCGATGCCTGGATTACACGTCATCACATTGATATTTTTCCTGCTTGGTTGCGACAATATCTCATGGGTAACGAAACAATTGACCAACAACTAGCCTTGTTAGCGAGGGGACCATCTTGCTCAATCTTGACATTCCAAGGATATGAGATCAATGGGTATACATTTTACACAAGAGTGCAACACAAAAATAGCACGAACCAAAACAGTGTTGTTTTGTATCGATACCATGAGATATGATGGGACAACTAGCATGTATTACGGTGGCATCAACGAGATATGGGAATTCGAGTATGGACCTTTGAAAGTCCCTCTGTTTTGGTGCCAATGGGTTAGACTGACTAGTGGAGGCATAAAAATTTATGACTGTGGAATGACAACAGTTGATCTTAACATGGTTGGATATTCAGATGAACCATTTATCCTAGACAATGATGTAACGTATGTTTTCTATGTGAAGGACATGTCTAGCAAACCAAATAAGGAGAAAGGGCCCGACAAGCCAAAGTGCCATGTGGTTCTCGCAGGAAAAAGGAAAATCATCGGAGTCGAGGATAAGACTGACGAAGATTACAATCAGTTTGACGGGCAACTTCCGTTCGCGGTGATGGTTGACCCAAACATCCTCCTATCAGACAAGGACACCCCTTACTTACGCAACGATATGTAACACCCTGAAAATCAGAGATTTAAAAATCAAAATCCAAATATTGGAACTTAAAAAAACTTTTGGGTTGTTGCATCTTGTCGTGCTATTTGGCTCTTATTTGCAGGTTTTACTGTGTGTTATAAATAAAGGAATATTTATTTGCAAGTCAAAAAGTCGAAAAGTTTCAAAACCCTAAAAGGAAAAGAAATTACAAAATAAATAATAGAAATAAAATAAAAATTATAAATATACAATTGGAAAAGCTGAGATTGATAACATTTTCTTTTGGGATCAAAATTTTATTTTTGGGAAAATATAAAACAATTATTTAATTGTAAATAAAGGAAGAAAAATATATAAATAATGACAATAATAAAGTTGGGTAAAAGATTAAAACTTTAGAATTTTAATTTACATTTATGATTGGGACCAAAATGTTATTTTTAAATTTTATTGGTGAAATGAAAAATAAAATAAATGAAAAAATAAGAGAAAATCGGAAAGTACACTGTTCATCGCCCGCCAGGTGTTCGACACCGGTCTTGCCGTACCACGCGCACGTCGCCGCGACACCACGCGTCGCACGCGCGCGTTCCCAGCCCGCCCCGGCGTCAACGCGTCGTACCGCGCCGTCGCGTCGCTTGCTCTGTGCCGCGTCGCGCTGTGCGTCGACCACGCTCGCGCCCACGCCGTCGTACCGGCGCACGTCCCCACGCCCATGCCGCGCCGTACCACCGCGCCTGTGCTCGCGTTAGCCATGCCACTCGCCCGCCGCATGCGCGGCCACGCCACTCGCCCCGCCGCACGCGTGCCCACCACGGCGTCGCGCCAATGCAGCGCTGTGCACCCGCCATCGCCTCACCGTCGCGTCACCGTACAGCGTGCGTCCCCGTGTCAATGCCGCCGCCTGTAGCCGCGCCGAGCCGACGCTAGCCACGCCGCGCCATACCGCCGTGGCCTCGCCATGAAAACGGTATAAATAGGCCTCGGTAGCTTGAGCTCCAAACACCAAACTTGATTGCCTCTTTTCCCTCTCCAAAACCCCTCAAAAATCCCCAGCTTCCGTAGCCTGTGCACTGAGAATTTCGTGAAAAATCGAAGCCCGGTCGGAAGAACCCTAAGTCGAACCGCACGGGCAATTCTTCAAAATTCGCCACATTCGGTTGAATTCCCTTCAAATTGAAGGTACGTCTACATTCTATACACCTAGAGCTTCCATTCCCCTAACTTTCCTGAGCCAGTTAGCCGTCGGAACTCGGTGGCGACGAGCGCCGCTGAGCTTCTCTGCCCGGCCGCCACCGCCGCGCATGGTGCTAGCCCACCCCGATGCTTTTTCGGCCAAATAAAACCTCTAGCTAGCTCCCCCGTGCTCCGTAGATGCTCTAAGACACGTTGCTTGGGCCGAAGCATCGCCGGAGCATCCCGGCGATGAGCGCCGCCTTGTCGGCCTGCTCCGCCGCCTCTCCAGCCCGGCCGCGCCTTGAAACGGACTCCTCGTGTCACGAAGATGGTGTAGGACCCGTTATTTACCGAGCTCCGGCCGCCCTCGCTACCGTTCGTCCTTGCCCCACCGGCGGCCTCGTCGGGGAAGAAGAAAGGGAGAGAAGGAGGGAAGAAAAAGAAAGAAAGGAGAGAGGGAGACGAAATAACGCCGCGGCTTAGTGGTTTGAGCCGAGCCGAGTGAGAGGGAGGGCGCTGGTTCCGTGGTTCGATTCCTAGCCGATGCAAAGTTTTGGAAAATTTTTATTTTCATTTTCTTTTGAGAATTAAAATTTGTAGGAGCCTTGTAAAAATCAACAAAATTTATATTTTCTCTTTTTGAACCTTAAACTTAATTTACAAGAATTTTCTCGAGAGTATATTATTTATCCTTTCCCAAAATGTTCTTACAAATAAAAATGAGCTTTATATTACCATTTATTTCCCATGAATAAAAACTTTATACTCAAACTCCTTAGTCTATTCCCTCTCGAAAATCTCTATCTTTTGTAAAGCCCATCCATCCATCTATTATTTTTTTTGAAACCCTTATAAGAATTTCAAAACCATGTTTATAAACCCTATTCAATCCTTTACTATATATGTATATGTGCATATATGCATATATATATATATATGTATGTATATTTGACGGCGTTGCTCCATAGAATCCTTCCCGATCCACATACTAATGGACTGTGACACCTAGCTCACAAAAGAATTTAGATTCAACCCAAAAGATCGACGTAAACGCTCTAGGTAACCTCTAACCAAATAAACATTTTCAATCATCAAATTACAATGCCTCTAAAACTTAAATTAACTGGGGATAAGGCCACCCCATATAAGTTAAATCAGAGAAAACCCAAAAGTTCAAATTAATGCAACTCACTCGTTTCGACCCGGACTTTAGCGAAACTCGAACTTAAATCCATTTACGATCATAGATTCGCCTTAGAGACCGCTTTTGCGATTCATTTGGTTTTGATGGTTTTTATTTGAATTCTAATCGAATTCAATTGGATCTTTCGCATGTATGTATAGAATCCGAGGGAGCCGTTGAATACGCTGAAGACACAAGTCAAGAAGGTCGCGAGCAAGGCAAGTCTTCACTCCCTTTGAACATGTTGAACCTATTTGCGAAATGATGTTGATTTAAAATTCAAATATGCATGCTTTACACAAGAAAATACCTATGCTTGATATGCCATGCCTTGATATTGTTTACTTTTAGATATATTCTTTGTAACCCTCGATAAGACATGTCCGAAGGAAATCTTCGGTAAGATGCTTAGCCATGCTTATACTAGATTCTTGCATACTCATGCTTTCATAACGAGCTATATGCTTGGGCAACTACCTTAGGGAAGGTAGTTGAGATACGCCATGTGGAGACATGAGCGCCACATTGCCATGAGAATGATAAAATGAGTTTTGATGAGAACTGAAAATACAAAACAAATGTTTTAGACTGGGGCGGCTGGATGATTTGGGTGGATTCCGGTAAAGGCAAGTGTTGTCCCTGGTCAATTAAGGACCGAGCCATGAGACTTATAACATGGAACGAGCCAGTACAACCGTGCTTCTTGAATGGGTATAGACCTAGCGGATTAGATAGCCGAGCGGAGGCAGTATCCCTGCATAGTGGTTCATGTGTTGAGTTGTGGTTAGTGTTGTTGAGATGGGGCTACGTCCTACATATTGAGTGATGAACGAGGATTGAGTGAGCTTTTTTTCTACCCCGGGAGCGCCAGAACTCCTCTCGCTGCTAGAAAAGGACGGCTAGAGTGCAAGAGGATTTAAGTTCATGGAGCGGGTACTGCCAAAGTGAGGTTATTAAAAAGCTTTGCCTTGGCCGTCTCATGTGTTGGGACGTAGGCTCATTTGTTGGGCAGTCACGGAGTACGGGTAAAGTGTACATCCACTGCAGTGTGAGTAAATCAATCTATTCGAATAGCCGTGCTCGCGGATAATGAGCGGTGTGACAAGTTTCTCTCTTGGCTAGACTCATAAGATTTAAAATGATGGGATGGTATGCATAATGACTTTTATAAGCTGGTGGATCAACTTCTCGACCGGATAATGAGAAGGGGTAGACTCCCCAGAAAACCATGACGATCCGGTGGCGGGAAGCTATCCTTGGAATCACAATGGGTGGTGGACAAAACCGTCGCCGACTTAATGAACTATGGAAATAAAACTTGATCTAGCTAGATATAGGGTTTTGTGAAAAGAATGACAAAACAGGCTTTGTGCAAATGAACCACAGCCATCCTTTGACAAAACAGGCTTTGTGCATCATTGTTGTGTTGGCTTGCTGAGTACGGTTGGTACTCACCCTTACTATAAGCACAAACATTCAGATGTGGATAATGAAGACCAAGAAGACTCGTATGCATACTACCAGGAGGGTGTGGAAGACGATGGCGTCCAATAGGTCTTAGCTCCGGTCGTTACCTGTGGCAATGGCGTGTCGCTGCCTTCTTTCCGCTGTCTTATCTAAACTCTGTTTTTTATTGTATTCCGGACCGTTTGGTCCTAAGTTCTAGGCATTGCCTTCGGGCTCTATGTTGTAATATTTTGTGTGGGTCGATGAATGTATCGTGCACCAGATGATTCAGCAATGTATTCGTGAGTACCAAACTACTCGATCCAGGGAAATGGTACTATGAACATGAATGATTCTCGTCCTCAAAAACGGGGGTCGACACGATCATAGCGAAAGAACATCCGTAAGGAGAAAGTGCGTTGCGTCAACCATCACATTATGAGATTGATACGACCTTGATGTATGGACGATGTAATTAAATTATATGTACTATATTGGTGTATGGACGATCTAAATTAATTTGATTTGCTAATTCTGGCAACGAAAGAATTATTTTGGTTGAATATTTTAAATGTATTCTCATTACTTTTATGAATATTATATTATTTTAATGCACTTAATCGGGGCACGGTTAATTATATATGTTTTTTAAAATTTTATTACAATTTTAACCTATTTTTAATGTATTCTCATTATTTTTATGATTTTATATAGTTTTTAATACACTTAATCAGGCCACGGTTGATAATATATGATTTTTTAAATTTTATTACATTTTAACATATTTTTGATGTATTCTCATTATTTTTATGATTTTTATTGTTTTTAATGCACTTAATCAACCCATGATTAATTATATATGATTTTTAAAATTTTATTATAATTTTAAATGTATTCTTATTATTTTTATGTTTTCTATTGTTTTCATCACTTAATCGAACCACGATTAATTATATATGATTTTTAAAAATTTATTACAATTGTAACCTATTTTTAATATATTCTCATTACTTTTATGAATTTTCTATTATTTTAATGCATTTAATCGGGGCATGGTTAATTATATATGATTTTTAAAATCTTTTTAATTCTCATTACTTTTATGATCTTTTATTGTTTTAATGTGGCCATGGTTAATTACATATGATTTTCAAATTTAACTACAATTTTTAATCTATTTTTAAAGTATTCTCATTATTTTAATCCTGGTTCTTATTCACATGGAAAAATTCAGAAATACCATGAACTCATCTTTAGTACTGGTTGGTACTTAGAACCGGGACTAAAGATATTTTTAGTGTTGGTTCCAAATAGAAAATTAGACTAAAGATGTTGGGGGGTGTGTGTGTGTATGTGTGTGTGTGTATGTGTGTGTGCGCGCGCGCTTTTCGTCTTCTCGAGCGCACCGATCGCATACTTATGCCGCCACCGTCGGCTAGCCGAAGAATGAGCCAGTGCACGGTGGACTCGGTCCATCGTGTGCTGGCAACCCGTGGGGGGCTGATAGGCTCGGGCCCACATGTTAGTCCCTCCCGATTTTTAAAAAATAAAAATAATAAATAATAAACTAAAAACTAGATTACAGACTTAAAAGTTATAAAAATTTTAAATTATAAGTAATACATTACAAAATAAAAATAATAAATTAAGAATTAAAATTTAAAATAATACATTACAAACAAGAATAACACATTAAAAATATGTTTAGAATTTTAAAAATCTTTTAAAACTAATTAAACTATAGATAATATATGAAAAATATATTTACAATTTGTGCTATGTTTTAGTTATTCATTCAATTTATATGTTTTATTTAACTAATGATTGTTTCCTTGTCACGACTAGATGTGGCAACTCTCAAGCTAAATTACGTGCTCCGAAGGTCGCCAAGTAACGCAAAGACAAGTTATACGAACTATACAAGTAGATATGGCGTGTCAATTCTAATTATATGCAACTCTTTTTGTTCGTGTGTACATAAGTAAATTATAAATCAGTAAATTAATTATTATTTATGTATTAATTATGATTATATATACATATAGGTTGCATATTTCTTAAGTAAGTGAAATTAAAAAGTTCTTCATAGTCAAGCAAACAAAAATTTGACTTAGGTCTTCTCCAAAGCAACAAGTATCATAAACCTGAAGGTGTATGCATATTTTTCGACAATGTAGACATAACAATATACCATGCACCTTTTATAGTAATTTACATTTTTTGTATTATTTAATGTTAGGAACATATGGCAGATCATGATGACGAACAGTTCCTCTTGGACATGACCAATGAGAGCAGCAGCCAATACTGGGCGGACGAGAAGGAAAATGAGGACCCAAGCCAATACCTAAATGAGGAGCAAGACGAGAGGAACAAGAAGGGGAACGAAGAAGTAGACGAGGAGGGAAACAAGGATGAGCAATAGGACAGCCAATCGAACGTTGGTTTGAAGAGGGCACGCAGATAACGAGGTGTCGCAAAGAAGGTAGAGAGGAGACATATTATAACTGTAGTGAAAGCAGACGATGAACCAGTTGCTTGTGAGGGATCACGTGCCCATCAGCATACAGAAGTGGCACAAAACAAGGTCACGTGGCGATGTGGAATATACGTATCTTCCAAATACAGAGAAGGACATGTTGTGGAATACCATGCTCAAGATCTTTATGATCCCTCAGGCAGAACAGACTAAAGTGAATGATTAGACTCTCAAAAAGATGGCCCAACAATTTTAGTGCTTCAAGAAAGATTTGTACAACAAATATATCATGAAGGATCTGACACCGGATTTTAACAAATTCCTCAAACTGAGGGATCATTGGGATGCATTTGTGACCTACAAGAAAGAAGAGGAAGGGCAAGCCAAGATAGCAAAGAACAAAGCCAATGCCTCTATGAAAAAGTACTTTCACTGGCTAGGGTCAGGCCGCTATAAGAAGGCAATGCCCAAGTGACAGAAAATGGAAGATGCTTTAGCCGCAAGAGGTCGTTCCGACCACATTTGATTGGCCTAAACGATCAAAAAATTGGTACTGTGCTCATGGGGAAACACTCAATGTTGTTGGTGGCTCCCTAATATTTAGCGATGGCATACACCAAGCAGCTCATCGTCTCGTGGATTCCCTAGAGGCCTCTGCTTAGGGAAGATTCCAGCCCGACAGAGAGAAGGACGAGCTTATGCTAGCACTGCAGAATCCCGAGCACCTAGGACGAACACGCGGAAAAGGCGTGGTTGCATGGAAGTATGGGTTTCAAGAGGAAATCCACACGTACCGGAGTCGCATGAGAAGCAAGAGACATCAGGATGCGAAGTTTACTATCTGGAATTGAAGGTCGTGAAAGACATGTGGATATACAATTAAGTGAGCGAAGCCAGGAGACCCAGCCGTCTGTTCTTCCCGTCATGGTTAGCCCCTCAGGCAATCAAAGCAGTTGTGTTTCTATAGGGCAAGTAGGAGATCAGACCAATGAAGCTACAGCAGGGCCAGCTGTCGATGAGCCACCATGCCCTGTGGATGAAATCATGCAGCGGACACCATGTAAGCTGCATATTTCCTTTTAGAACCTATCAATCAAGGTATGCTCATAGTTTGCACAACCTACTTTGTAGCTTGCAAAAATTGGTGCATATGTTTACTAACTAACCTCGTTTCTCATGAAGGTGACGGAGGGCATGGCCATACAAGTCCAGCAAGACGCGATGTACCACTATAGGCCGATTCCACCTAGATACTCGAAGGTCGAGGTGGAGCGGGTCTGCCCAGGATTTGATGATCTCGAGCTGGACATCTCCATAGGAGATGGGGAGACGAAACTACGAGAGACAACCCACGCCATCATACTATGGTGCAAGTGCTACATCGTGCTTCCCGGGTGAGCAGCAGCGTCTGTTCCTACATATCCACCACTGCAGCCTGACAATCCTCGGTCTCCATCATCTCCACTGTCTCCTCCGCAACCTCGGTCTCCACCGTCACATCCGTCTACACCGCAACCTTGGTCTGCACTGTCTCCTTCGTCTTCACCTTCGTAACCAGCTACAAGTAGCAGGCAACAACGGTCTTGTCCACCTCGTCCTATGTTGTCAAAGTCCACACAAACGAAGAAACCAAGACTTGATGAACCAAAGAAAGATGCTCTCAGAAAAGAACGTATGAGGAGACTGACTTGGAAGTGAAAAGCCAAGTGAAGGAGCATTTCAAGTTGTGGATACCACAGAAGAAGATTCCAATAGACTCGGCAACTAAGGCCTTTTTTTAGAAGATAAGTGAACCCACGAGAAAGACCTTAGTATCAGACTACGATTGCTTAATTTGCAAGTCTTATGGAAAGAGCACAAGAAAGACAAAGGTTGTCTCCTAGCTTGGAATGCAAAAAAAAACATCCGGTTGACCCGATGCCATCGAACCTTGATATTACTTTACAAGAATTTATGGCAGATACACATCATAGCAAGGAGCAACTGCTGGGGATAGCTGAGGACGATCGTTAAGTACCAATTCCGACCGTCACAGACCTCGGGAATAAAAGGGAATTAGCATCTCTTACACGCATATAGGTTTAGAATTAATAAAGTTCGACATGTCCCTAGAGATGATGTGAATGTAGGTACTTATATGAATAAATGAAGTGAAAGCACTCTTGCGTGGTGAAGAAACACAACTCTGACCAATCGACGCTCACCATGTCAGCATCCCACAGATTGGATGGCCCATAAGTCAGATGAAACCGACTCAAAGTGGGGCGAAACACCTGAAAACCAACTAAGGGGCCCACCTGTCATCCTCTGGCCAAAGTCGGTGGCCAGAGGCGGTGGCCATGGTTTGGCCAAACCAGCCTTGGCGGCCCCGGCAACCTCCTTCCACATGGCGATCTTTCATCCCTCCATAATGACGGTTGTGCACATTTGGCGGTTGGAAACCGACTTCACAACCGACCTTTGAAGGCTACAAGAGGAGGAAGCTTCACTTCATTCAACACACACCATAAGAAGGAGTTTCTACATTTCACTCTTAGTCTCTAGGCTAGTGAGTTAGGAGTTAGGTTAGAGCGTCTAATCGGTTCCCAAGTTGTGTTCGGCGAGTCAGGTATGGCTTTTGTATCTTATCTACCTTATACAACTTTGATCTATTCAATATATTTATCTTCTCTTATAATTGAGTATGGTCCATATGCTAGTTTATTAGTTATATGGTCCATCCATAGTTTATATGATAATTATACCATGGTTAGACGAGTAACTTTATTGCCACGGTCATGGTCCAATGTGTAATTAGGATGTAGGTGTGCTCGTGTCTTAGTCATTAACGCCATGGGAGGCAAGAGTATCTATGGCAATATAAGCGCGGTGCTTAGATTATTTCATAAACATTGGTTATGGTCATATCCCACGGTTGTAGAGGTAGGCGACAGGTGGTGACAGCCCTGTCCGTCCTTTGTAATCCTCCATGTTCAGGTATGGCATAGGGCAGACGGTAAGAAATCGACTTTGGTGGTAGGCCGAGCCACTGGAGTAAGTACCCCCATAGTCCTGGGGTCATAAAACTGAGTAACTAACCATGAATATAATTCTTTGTATAATATGTGCAATTTTATGAGAAGTACTTTAGAAACTTATCTCTAACACTATAATCTCCACTTAGCATTAGTATACTATTAGTTAGGACTACTTTGTGTGTGTCACACTACCTCTTTACCATATATCTCTTACCCCTGCCTAGATTTTGGTAGATCAACTATAACATATGAATATTCATAATAACTTAGTATTCTTTTCTTTACCACCATCTTCCCTTGGGATAAAATAAATATGATACGCCAGAATACTCTAGGATGAAATGGTACAACGGTATATGCGTGCTCTGTGAACGTAAGAAATACCAACAATAGCCCCTATCAAGAACGCCACAGAAGAAGATCTAAAACACCCATATGCAATCGGCGCACCACTTGTCAAGACAGAGCTAGTCAAGAACCTAACTACACAGATGTACCGATTCCATTAATGGTACATGGATCAATCATCTTATGGTAGGATCATGTTCGTGGCAAGGATTAAAGATGAAGATTTCTTTTGTGGGATGTATGATATGTGGATCAACTTCAAGGATGTCTACGACATATACCAACAAGCCGTCCTTAACGTCTCTCTTCTCAGTTGTTGGGTTCTGTAAGTGTCATTTAATTTTATTTCGTTCATTAGCCTGTCGTATGTAACATCAACTATTCAACGTCTTTTTTCGCTGTAGAATGAAGATCCAAAATTGCTGTAGGCATGGATACTTCAACTGTGATTTCATGGACCCCTACATAATTAATGAGAAGACTGTAGATGACTGGCCAGACAAAACCAAGAAAAACATTTACAAATTCCTTATGCAGCAACATTTTAAATCTTGTCTTACAACACAAAGTGAGTTTTTACCGCTTTTTATACCAATTTCCTTCTCGTATTCATAAAATAATATATATATCATATTTCACGTAATTTGCATATTTCACTGGGTCCTCTTTGTCATAGACATTTCTGAAAGCAAGATTCATGTCATGGACTCTTTGCGGAAACCAAGGGATACTTTCAACAAAACCTTTGACATGCTTAACAGGTAATGTCATCCACTAGTACTGTCATTATGATTGCTGTTATTGCTATTATGTGGATTAAAGCATTAGTAATTATAGTTTGCAACTGCAGGACATGGGCAAAATTTCGTAGAAACGTCCGTGGGGAATTCAAGGAAGAACTGGCTGTGAGGATGGACTTTCCGGTACGTACATGGTCCAAAATTATATATGTCATTTATTCTATAATAGAAATATTTCATAAATTCATTTCTCCTTTAGTGTTTACGACAGAAACATGGGCCAACTTGTGCGGATACTATGTTTGTGATTTTATTTATTGCGTAGCACAAGATGTTATCACTGATAAGAATATCGAAGTACGTAAACATCATTCTTAGAATTATTTACACTCTTATCATTGATTTAATATATTTATATCTCATTTTTTAAATGAGAGGTTATTTAGATAAAAGACCAACTCTCCCGACGGATTGCATAAAGGCTGCTCAAGAGCAACTGATGGAATTTATTATGGACAAGATTGTTAATCCGTGGAAAGAATTCCACGACAACGGACAACCTATTCCTCGTCACGAATAGTTCACCTCTTAGCTTTTTGTAATATATGATAAAATATTAGAAATTAACAACAATGATACCTATATCAAAAAATATTTAATTTTCTTTGTACGTAAGTAATATATACCAGCAATTATATATACGTGATACTATATACAAATATATATTAATCATATGTGTATGTATTTACTTTTATATATCTAAAGACATATATATACATGTATAAATATTTATACATATATATAAAGTAATAAAAAATTTAAAAAGTCAAAAAAATTAGTATCGGTCGGTGTTACTACATTTTAGTTCCTGTTTATATAACGAAACTAAAAATATTAATCTTTAATTTTAGATTATATATCTCAGTTGTACAATCAAAAATAGATTGTCAATCAGTAAAATGACTATCCCAGTGATGGTACTCACCCAAAACCGTGAGCCCAGACGGTCGCCCGGCAGCTCGGCCCCAATGCAAAGTCCGAGGCTCAGCTCCCATCCAGGCAGGCAATATAATACCGGAGAACGGGGGGCATCTCAGAAGAGTCGTGTTCAGTTGTGCAGATACCGTCGGCCGTCGGATGAGTGAAAGGCTCACAGCTCATATCAGGACAAGTTCGGGATTATGTATAGCCAACTGCATATCTAGCCTATAATTTTTCTTGTAAAGCTTTGTTATAACTTAGTACAAATATAATGTTATAACCTCTGTATCTCACGTCATCTTATTATACTTTCTTTCTCACTAGTCTAAGAGGTTTGTTCAAATCAACAATTGGCACGAGCTTTTTGGCTGCATATAGAAAGATATTAGATAATGATTAATTTAGTATTATTATAAACTTTAAATTTTGTTTTTTTAATTTTAGAAAACTTTGATACAGAATGTTTTAGAAAAACACAATGTTTATCTAGCCGTTAAAGGAACGTGCTCACGATAAACAAGAAAATATCTTCCTCTAATAGCACTTGTTAAGTTGGGGTAAGCTATTCTATTGTTTTTCGTAAGCATGTTTTCTAAAATACTAAAATATACTTTTAAAAAATAAAACTTTTTATTCTCTTTTAAAAAAGATAAGTAGTGATAATGATAGTGATGAGTGATAAATGTGTCGAGATCACTTGCCTATAATATCTCCAAATCAAACGTACCGTACCGTAGAAGAAAAGAAGTCACGGATAGAAACTGCAGGTAGGGATGCAAGTGGGCCAGCCCAGGTTGACCCAAGTTCTGGCCCATGGTGGCCTTGACGATTTGCTGTAGACCGTGGGTCGGCCTGACCCATGAAATCAGCGACAGTTCGCTGACCCATGATCCCTCTGCTGGTCGATCCATACGTGTATGCGAGAGATTGGACATTGTGCCACGGTCAATTAGTTTCACCGAAATGCCATTCAGGAATTCGATAAAATGTCATTATCAACCCATGGCTACAAGCTAGAATGTTATCTGGGACCAAATTTCCCTTGGCTTCCTCCATCCCCATCTTCTCTTCCAACTCCGGCTGCCCCTCACCGTAATTGATAGCTGGCCACTGGACACCAACCCTTATCTGGTCTTCTCAAATCGTTGCAGCAGGGGCTCGCGGTTGGCTTAGACTAGCAGGGCCATAGCGAGGCCGTCGGGCACATGCGCGGACAAGGGAGCTCCCACACAGTCGCGAGGCTCAAGCACAGGGGCCAACGCCGGCGAGCACAAGATGGCAACTGGTGGCCGGCCGACCTGCCTCTCCTCACTGTACTGATCGTTGACGGGAAAGGGTAGGGGAGGTATGTGCCTCCGTGGAGGCGGCGGTTCGGGGTGAAGCATGGAGGTGGATCTCGAGCTCCCCTCGAGGAGGTTGGGGAAGGCAGCGGCCGGCCGACAACGGAACTCGGGGCAGCCATGGAGGCAGCTAATGGGAGGAAGGGAGAGGGGCGCCATGCAGGAGCAGAGGGAAGGAGTCGGAGTTGGAGCGGAGAGGAGCCACGACGGCTAGGGAAATGGAGCTTACACATAGGTGGCGGCGGTGTCGAGGGAGCTCATCCTCGATGGAGCTCGCACATAGGTGGAGGCCTCGTTGTTGACCACCACCCTAGGCTAGTTCAACTTCACTACTTGTCGCTGCTGGTGTCCGTGCCACCGTTGCCGCCACGAGCACCATGCCATGCACCAATCCAACGGCGAGAAAATTGCAATTATAGGACTCCAAACAATACACTTCACAATTATAGGACACCAAACATCGACTTCGCTAAAACGACCCTTGAAATGTTGGCTTCTTGTTATATATATGACATTGATGTTTTTAATCACTTTTCTCATCTAAAATAACATGTATTTGTTACCCAAAGTGACCCTTTTATCCTTCACTCATTACGATCGTCGCTTGCCCTGCCCGGCGTTCCATTTACCGCGATTGCCGCTTCCCATCCGCCCCCGACCCCGAGTTCCATTTGCCGCCATCGTCGCTACCCGTCTGTCCCCGACCCCGACGAGATCGACCCCGACACCGCCTCAGGGCCAAGCAGCCGTAGCCCTGGCGGCCTCTGGCATGGTGGCGCCGGCTGAGGTGGAGCCAGCGGGCGGCGCGGCGGTACCGGCCCCCGAGGACTCGGAGGTGGAGCTTACGAACGAGCGCGATGGAGCGCTTCAAGACGGAGGAGATGGCAGCAGCGGGGCCGGCGGACTAGAACGAGAGCTTGAGGCCACAGCCGATTCCCAGTGGCGGCGCCAGGCGCAGGAGAGGGCGGAGGTGCAGACGACGTTGCGTGTGTCGAGGCGGGCGATGATGTCATCGACGATCTTCGACAGGAGGGCGGCCAGGTAGTCCAGCTCCCTCACCAGCAAGCGGCGGCGCTTGGCCTTTGATTCTCTGCATGACATTTTTCCTTTTGGGGGCACCGTCGATTTGGACGGTCAAAAACCAGTGTCACAAACACACTCACAACCTAGCGGCCGAGCCATGAGCAAGCATGAACGACCGTCCCCTCCGCCGGTACCGCCGCGTCACCCGCTGGCTCCACCTCAGCCGTTGCGGCCAGGTCCTGAGCCGCTATGGCCATGCCCTAAGCCGGCGCCGCCATGCCTTGAGCCGGCTCCGCCATGCCAAAGGCCGCCAGGGCTGCAGCTGCTTGGCCCTGAGGCGGTGTCGGGGTCGGGGGCGGACGGGAAGCGGCGATCACGGGAGATGGAACGTCGGGCAGGGCAAGCGGCGATCGTAATGAGTGAAAGGGCAAAAGGGTCACTTTGGGTAACAAATACCCAAAATACATGTATTTTAGATGAGAAAAGTGATTACAAACACCAAATGTCATGTATAGCAAGAAGCCAACGTTTTAAAGGTCGTTTTAGTGATGTCGATGTTTGGTGTTCTATAATTGCTAAACGCATTGTTTGGAGTCCTATAACTACAATTTTCTCCCCAACGGCAAGCAGCTTCACATGCCTAGGAAAGAAGGAGAACGAGGGCAATTTGATATCGTATAGCATCCTAGCGTGTAGCCACGGGTTCAAATCCCTTTTGTGGAGTGATATTTCGGTGAAAAATCCAGTTTTGACAATGGCACAATGTCTATTTTCTCCGTGTATGCATACGCTGCTCACCCGGTAGGCACTAGCGCGCTGCATTGCATTGCTCGGCTGCACTGCTCCACTGCATTGCTTTCCAACATACAACACTAATGCAGTCTACGCATTTACATCACAACGCAAGTAGTGGTATACATAAGAAATTCAAAGTCAGATGTCATGTATCTGTACTACTCTGTTCAGATGAAACTACTTGAACTGCTATGTTCAACCAAAAGATTCAGAACAAGAAATAATCTAGAACAGAAAAGCTCAATAAAAACACAACGTACACAGATTTGGTAGTTGATCAAAGCACCAAGCGGCTTTGCATGGTGTGATAAAGAACCCATAAAGAGGACGAATTAAGAGGTTTCCTGCAGATTTGTAAAGAACACATCTGCAAAAGGAGCTCAAATAACAGTCATCCAAAGAACACATTTGCAAAACGAGCTCAAATAAAAATTCAGAACTTTCTGCTGTTCAAAGAAGAACTATCCAGTCCAACTAAAAAATTAGGGGTGGGTTCAGGAACATGCCGGCTAGTTAGTTGCTGGAGAGGTTCGTTAGGTCCTCCTGCTATTTCTTCCTCTCCCTCTCTTTTGAAGAAGATCCATGCGAGAGAGCTGTTCCTCGCGGCCTCCACACGGGCCTCTTGCTCGGCCATCACTTCCTCCCCTACTTGTTGCCAGTCCACCCGAATCTGGCGCCCCCGAGCTCGCCGTAGTTGGATCTGGCGGGAGGCGACGTGACCAGGAGAAGGTTGGCAACCGGCATGACGCTACAAGGATGAAGGGGCATTCCGTTCTTCCATGGTAGACGACGGCGTCGGAGGGGAGAGCTAGGAAGAGCGGAGCGGAGGTGCGGAGCACGATGCGGTGGAAAGGGCGGGACGGAGTTGAGCAGAGCATAAGGTGGCAGGCTGACGGCGCACTAGTTGGGTATGCGGCGTGGCGGCGTTACTGGGTTGATCCATAACTATCACTCCCTTCCTCCGTTTCATCGTTTTATTATTTTTTTCTAATCAACTTTAAAGCGTTTTATTTTTTCTAATTAATTTTTTTAAATTTAATCAAATTTATAAAAAATATCAACGACATCAAATTAAATTAATTATATTTTAATAATACGTTTGTTTTGTGTTAAAAATATTAATGTATTTTTTTATAAATTTAATTAAACTTAAAAATATTTAATTTAAAAAAACGGACGAGGGAGTACTTGAGCCACCAAGGGTCGACCCATTTTGACCCATGGAATTTCGTGGCTAAACTTACGAGATTTTGACCCCATGTCTTGTGGGCTGGGTCGCTGGATAGATGGGTTGACCAGCCCACGTGCATCCCTATCTGCAGGAGCTATCAATCATAATCATCATTGCACGTCAATAACATGAGACTGAAAACATCGCAGCCAAAAACCTCTAATCAATTGTAAAACTAAGATCTAAAACTCAAAATAAATTTCCTCTTTGCAATGTTCCAACGTGATTTTTAAATTCCATAGCGATAATGGGTATTTTGTTAATCTATATATATATATATAAGTTCTTTTAAAAATCAAATACATCAATTTTTCAATTGTATAATAGCTAATGATATATTCACCCCAAAATAACTTTATTTTTACCCATCCACATGTACTAATATAAAACAAAAAGACTATAATGTATTTAATTTTATTAAATCCCAATGCAATTGTCTCCCATTTTATCTAGGCCCAATATATTCATCCCCTAATTTTATAAATTTAAATGTGATTATTGTTTGAAAGATGAAGTTATTTTAAGACAAATAAGATGGTGAAAGTCAACGAATTAAAAAAATCATATGTTAATAACTCGTCTCATTCTGCCATGCGAGAAATTAAAGAACTCAACCCTAACCTCTTTTTCGAACCTAACCTCTTTTTCGAACCCAGCCTAAAGCTCAGCTAAGGGACTGAGCTAATTTATAATTTACCGTATGTAAGATGAGAAAGTTCATTACCACATAATTAATTTAGATATTAATTAGTATAAATTTAAATATTTTTTATTTTTAAAGAAACTTTATATATGTGTATATCTATTTCACGAAACACAATGTAGTAAACGTGCTAAGCGGCCCAACCTATCCTCTTTAGAATGTGCCTAAGAACATCGTGTCTCTGTATATTTCATCCCAAAATATTGTTTATGAAAATTTTAAATAAAATTTGAGATGTAAAAATAGAATGCAGAACATCCGCGTCTCTATATATTTCATCCCAAAATATTGTTTATGGGAATCTTAAATAAAATTTGAGATGTAAAAATAGTTATCCTTTCAAGAGCTTAGCTAAAATTGACTTTCTAAAACTAAAAGATGAGCCCCGTACGAAACTATCAACTGAAATCCGTTTGGCGCTCTCCCTCCCTCCCACGAGATCGCGCTAGCCCACACATCTGCTCACCGCTCGGCGTCACCCTTGTCCACGCGACGTGATCAAGGCATCAAGCTCGGCCGCCGCTAGCATTTCAGCAGCAGACAACATGCATCAGCAGCGGTAGACCGCTTAGTTTCCAGCAACAGCAGGCTAGCAGCATTTCAGCAGCAACATGAAGCATGCATCAGCAGCTAGCATTTCAGCACTTGCATACGATCAGTACATTATAGCAGCCATCAGCAGTCAACAAACAAGCAGCGTTTTCAGCATCAACAACAACAACCAGCAGCAGCCGTTATCAGCAATAGCAAGAATCAGCAACGGCTTAATCAGATCAGTAGACAACAACCAGCATGTGGAGACAACACATTAGTATATTTTCAGCACATAAACACCACATGAAAGAACCAATGGTAGCAGCAGGATAGTATAAACATTTTTTTTTGCAAAAAGGTTGTTGTCATCACAGATAATTGAAAGAAAAAAATTTTGGTTAGCTAGGTGCTATGAGCCACTGATGATGTCATCATCTCAATTAGGCCACCATCTGCTACTGCTCCGGTTACTACGTAAATATGTCACCAGTGTGGCCGTCCTTGACAAGAGAGTTCACCATGGCACGTCCGGCTCCGCCGGGGTGGTGTGTGTGGCCATCGGCATGGCGGATTGACCGTTGAACGTGAAAGACGCCGACTTGCGGAGCTTGTGCAGCTCGTCGCCCTGTACGCCCCAGCTAGCCATCCAGCGAGCCCCACACCGAGAGCATGGACGGGCCGCGCCGGTGGTGGCCAGCGACACGAGCGAGTGCATGGCCGAGGCCTGGGGCACCGCTCGCCTGTTTAGACTTTCTAAACATGATCGTGTTGCTTAATTTAATTTGTCTAGTAAATAATACAAAATATTTTAATATCAGTGGTTTAGTCTGGATTTAATTAAATACTGCTAATATTCCTAATAAATATTATATGCCAAATCCTCTTTCTAATCTAATTCTAATTAACTAAATTATCTTAAATTATTTCTTTATTTATGTCAATATATGACTTACTGATATATGCCTAGTACTCCTTTAGACCAAAGTTTGATGACCAAAGATTTATTTAATTTCTCACAGCAATATACAATATACACTGCTTGCTAATAAAATATAACTTCCTATCTTTACATTTTATGTAGTTGTACACCTCGTTTGAAATTTTCTTTAGAGTCAAGCTTAAATTTTATAAACCCATTTAAATGGCCTACTTATTTTGACTCATTTAGAAACTTCTAATTAATTATTTATTTTGTTTTTTACTCATCAATTTCAAATAATCTTACATGGTTTGAAAATCACTTAGATGAATACTTAATTTAATTTATTTATATAGTTTATGAGGTGAACAAGCTTCATGTAGTGTTTACCTCCACCGTCCGATTTGCATTAGTATCTTAAATTTTTAAAGAAAATCAGAGGTCGTTTATGGGTAAACATAGCCATAAATAATCATTTGTTGGCTAATTTCTTGACTCGATGAATTTTCCCTTAAAATTAAACAACATCATTAAAATTAAAATCTAAGGTGAATATCTCTATCTTATGAGAAGTTCCAATCTCACCTAAAAATGTGGCATAAACGACAATGACACAATTTCAATGACATCTCACTTTTATCATTACAGGCATTTATAATAATCACCTAGTCATCCAAAGAGAGCAAATATAACTTTATCGTGCACGAAGACAAGACCGACCAATTACTTTATTATCAGGTTCTCTTTGAAAAAAAAAAGACATAACCCGTTTCTCACATTACTCTAACTGATTAAACTAACAAGGTTTCTCTTAATAGAGTGAACAAATAGTACATTATTTATTACTAGAGAGGCTGAGTGAGGTCTCCAACAACCCTCACTATTATCTTCACTACTTCAGCTACTCTGAGTGTTCACTCCTCCTTTTGTTGCCATCTGGACGGTAAGGGATCCTTATAATGAGTTAGAAACATGCACAATGGCATTGAGTCAAAACCCAACATGTATTATGGGAAAATTCAACATAAGGGATTTATTAAATTTAACTTCATTTATACCTTTCTTAGCTAACCACGCTTTGAAGCGTGGGTGAGCGTCTTTGGGCTTCGTCATCGAGGGGGGAGCACAAAGGCAGCACCAAGCCGATGCTTCCCGTCTCGGCAAGATGGTGACGGTGGGGAGACTGCAAGGCGGCGCACGCTTAGTGAAAACCGGTGCAAGACCCCAAGGAGGCCGGAGAGCTCGGCGAGCTTAGGGCTTCAAGTCCGTAAGTGATTCTAAACTCAAAACTTAATTTTGATTTGCAAAAAAATTGGGATTTTGAGACTTAGGGTTTTCACCAAATTAGGGTTTCTTAATTTGGGGATTTTCTTGATTTAGTGTTCTTCGGCTTGAAGAATTTTTGGAATTTTTGGGAAAATCCAGTCCGGCTTATCCCTTCTTCCTTTACTTTCTCAATTCTACTGCTAAGCAAATAACCAAGCTTAAAATTCTAATTTAAAACATGCAAAACAGAAGACTTAAACCCTAATTTAATCTATCTAAAACAAGCCGAATAGATTAAAAAGATTAATATAATCTAATTAAGTCAAAAGTGCATCATGCCGAATAGAATGTAGGGTTTAATTGGAATAATAGTTTCACTTAGGGATGATGGTATCAAAAAGGCTAAGATTAGGCTCTAATACATAATGTTGAAGTTTAATCACTTAATCTAATCTAAAGTCTTTGTCTAAACATGATCATCTTCTATTTATGCGGAAAAAATAAATGATCTACTGTACTGACCTTGCTATGAAGCCATTGAAAATTTCTCGTTCTGTTTTATTCTTCTTTTCATCTTCCACACAGAAAATCCTCACGAACCTCCTTCCAATGTCAAAATCGATCGGGCGATTTAACTTAGGATTTAGGGTTAGAGAGAGGATTCGGTTGATGCCTCTACCTCTTCTCCTCTTTCTTATATGGGACACTGGTTGGGCTCAGGGGTTTTTTTATCTCTAATTAGAATTGAATTCGTTTTGCACCGATCACATAAAACAAATTTTATCTCCTAGTTTATCTCTTTCTTGTTATAAAAAA
Source organism: Oryza australiensis (assembly GCA_019925245.2). Lineage (NCBI taxonomy): Eukaryota > Viridiplantae > Streptophyta > Magnoliopsida > Poales > Poaceae > Oryza > Oryza australiensis. The sequence continues at coordinate 580,913 of JAIFGZ020000383.1, forward strand.
CCCGATGGTGTTATCTCATTCCTAATCCATATCCCTAATCCATATTGACAGTAACCGATAAAATCAGCCAACAAGGCTAGGTATAGTGCTGCATTTTCTTTCTAGAACTGCTCCATGAGTTGTACGTATGTAAAACGAAGTTCTCTTTGCGACCCTGATCAAAAACCTGATTGTCGATGATGTAAGGCACAATTGAGTGTGTCCACAACCTGCAAGGCACTACGAGAGGCTTGCACTACGAGAGATCCCCTATTTGCCGAGTGCCTGGGACACTCGGCGAAGGCTTTAAAACACTCGGCGAAGACTTCGCCGAGTGTTGCACTCGGCATAGCTCACACGGTGAATTTTGAGTCGGCAAAGAGCTCTTTGCCGAGTGTTTTTCATCGGGCACTCGGAGAAAACTTTGCCGAATGTCCCTTCGACTCTCGGCAAAAAAAGGTACACGTTCGGTTGGGTGGACGGTGACGAAAAATTTCGCCGAGGGAAAAAAACTCTCGGCGAACGTTTTACTTTTGCCGAATACCAACAAAAAAAAACTCGGCAAAATTACCATCTTTGCCGAGCGTAAAAATGAAAACACTCGGCGAAATTGTAAACTTCGCCGAGTGTTTTTGCAAAAACTCTCGGCAAAGTGATGAACTTCGTCGAGTGCTTTTCTCAATGCCCTCGGCGAAGTTTGGGCACTCGGCAAAGAGGGTTCCCAGAACCCGATGTTTGCCCTCTTTGCCGAGTGTTTTGGCCATTGCACTCGGCAAAGGCCCTCTTTGCCGAGTGTTACACTTGGCAAAGTGACAATTTTAACCCTATTTTATTTGTTCAGTGGCATATTTCACAAATTTTCAAAGTGTACATCACTTTCACAACCCTATAAGCATCATTCCACATCCCCAATCACAACCCCAATCAGCACAATCACATCGACAACCACAATCACAACAACTTTAGCCACAATTCACAATCCACAAGACATAAATATAATCCACAATCGTAGTCATGGTCACAATCTACAAAACATAAACATAGTAGTTCACAGTAGGTAGTCCATAATTTGCAATCGAAATTCACACGGTAGTTTGGACCACAATTACAATCGTTCGAAGAAAATTACCGACGTGAAAACGGCGGCCAACCTCTGTGGTCATTACTGGGGTTATTCGATACTGCCGACTGAGGCTGCACAAAAGGAAAAGAGAATAGTATAGGTTGTCAAGATAGTAACATTCGCAAATAAAAAAATTAAATGCGAGGTTGTCAAGTGACTCACCGGAGTGCCTACAACAGGATGTGGAGGAGTGAATACCACAGGCTATGGCGGTACGACAGGAATATCCATGTTCTGACTGATTGTTTGCACGTAGCTGTACATCTCAGTCATCCTCATCTCAATCTCCCCCTGTTTCCTTCTCTCCTCTTCCAACTCGTCCTACAATATTCCATCCCAATGTTACAAAGCGAAGCAAACAATCAGTAAATATTAATGAATTGAGAAAAAAAGAAATTTCTAACCCGCCGTTTCCTTCTCTCTTCTTTCAACTCGTCCTACAATATTCCATCCCAATGTTACAAAGCGAAGCAAACAATCAGTAAATATCAATGAATTGAGCATAAAACCAAAAATTTCTCACCCGGAGTTGCTACACTTCGGTCTGTGAAGCAGTCGGCTGTGTGCGTATGGTCGGGCTTTCGCTCGTGCTCCTTGCTCGAAGCTGGGACAAAGTGGGTGTACTGGCTGTATCGAGGAGGTTGTCACCAATCCAGTACCGCCCATGCTTCTTGCCTCCTCCCACCCTCATGACGACTTCTCCATCAATATCCTGGGTGGTAGAATCGAAATCCTTCCCATGGAGCTCCCTTGCCATCGTGGTGTACTGATTGAGGCGGCTGTGGACGGTCGCATTGGTGTACGCCGAGGGCCCGTCCTCTGGGTTGTAGTCGATGTCAAACGTCGCCTTGCCCTTGTGGGCCCATTCGAGTACTTCCCTCCTTGGGGCCCTCGTCAAAACAAAATCGGCCTTAGGTTTTTTCCATGACTTGCCGCCTCTGGGAGACGCCATGTCTACCTTTGGTCTATTGCATAACATAGTTTGATCCACCGAGCCTTTATGTTGTCTTTTGTCTTATCAGGAATGTCCATGATTATAAAAAAAGTGCCTCGACGACATTCTTTTCGGTGTGCATCACATCAATGTTATGTGGAAGAATGAGATCTTGAAAATAGGGGAGCTTCCATAAGGCAGATTTTTGAGTCCATGCATGTTGCTCACCATATCCCAGAAAACCACCGTCTTCTTCATTGATCTCAAGAGCTTCTAACTAAGCACGAACCTCGGCACCTGTCATCATCTGTGGTGCAGCCTCGATAACTATTACATCTTTTGTAAAGTTCTTAATGTCCCGCCTGAATGGATGGTCAAAAGGGAGGAATTGTCGATGTTTGTCAAAAGAAGAATATTTACCACCCTTTACCAACCAGATGAACTTCAGAGCTGCCTTGCATACCGGACATGGAAACTTCCCGTGAACACACCATCCACAGAATATCCCATACGCCAGCAAGTCATGCAGGGAGTTATGGTACCAAATATGCATTTTGAAGTTTGTCTTTGTAGCTCGATCATATGTCTATACCCCTTCCTCCCAAGTACGGACCAAATCATCAATCAAAGGCTCCATGTAAACACTCATATTCTTCCCGGTATGTCCAAGAATTATCAACAACAAGAATATATTCGATCGTTGGAAGATGACGTCGAGGGGGAGATTGAGGGGGATAACGAACATGGGCCAACATGTGTATGGGGCAGCTGCCATTCCATAAGGATTGAACCCATCCGTTGCCAACATAACCTGTACATTACGAGCCTCTAGAGCTTTCCCAGGATGAATCGCATCAAACCTTCTCCAAGCTTTACCATCTGATGGATGTACAAGCTTCTCAGGATTGTATCGACATCCGAGCTTGTGTCATGTCATCTGTTTCGCGGATTCCTCGATCATGTAAAGCCGTTGGATCCTCGATATGAATGGAAGGTACCGTAAGATCTTCATGGGGATAGTGAGCTGCCTCTTATGCCCATCACCAGAGTATCTCTATGAACCTAGAGGATCCACACTTTGCACAGTACTTTGCTTCCGCATGCTCTTTCCTAAATAGGATACATCCGTTCTGACAAGCATGTACCTGCTCATATGGCGTCTTAAGTGCACGTAGGAGTTTTTGTGCCTCATACATGCTCTTTGGCAGAAGGTGACCATTTGAAAGCAAGCTACCAACAACTGTCAGCATAACATCAAAGGCCTCTCTACTTCAGCTCAACTAGGACTTTACGGCCATTAGCCGTGCAATGGCATCCAGTTGAGAAACCTTTGTATGCCCATGAAGGGGTTGCTGTGCCGCAGACAACATGTCGTAATACGCTTTGCGGTAGGCTCCGGCTCCTCCTCCCTACATCCTTCATCGAAGTGTGCTTCATCATAGTCATTTAACATGTCTCCTACCCCGGCATCAGAATCAAACTCCTCGATGCGTTGTCGGATGACCTCATCTCTCCCACGGTAGGCTTCACCATGGAACGTTCACCGGGTATAATCAGATGTAAAACCATTCTTGCAAAGGTGTTTGCCCATGATCTCTTTTGTTTGTCGCTTCATGTTACCACAACTATGGCGCGGCGGCGGCTCGTTGCGGTAAGCCGGCAGCGCGTGGTGGTTTAGGGAAAAAATGTCTAAGTGCGAAAAGCTTGGGCGGCGAGGAGCAGCCATATATAACAACATTCGCCGAGTGCCCTGTATGCCGAGTGTCTCGATCTCGGCACTCGGCAAACACTTGCTTGTTTGCCGAGTGCCAGATCAGGGGCACTCGACAAAACAGACTTTGCCGAGTGCCCTCCAGTGGCACTCAGCAAAGTGTTCCTCTGGGCTTTTTAAAAAAAATTCCCGTGTGTATTTTCTTTGCCGAGTGCTACTCTCGGCAAAAAAACATTACATTTTATGCTTCTAATAATTTAAAAATTATCAAACGATTAAAAAATTACCAAATTTTTTCATAAACTAATCTACGCTAATTATTGCCTATGGAAAATTTTTTTAAATCAAATGATAATTCAGACGTCACTTTCTCTCCAAATCTAACTTATCCTTCTCAACACTTATAATCTTCTTCGGATAATCCTCGGTTTTGTGAACATCGTACCTGATAAAATATTCAAAACCATCTCAATTTTTTACCAGAGCCTCGACGTATAATATCATGACATTCAGACAATTTTCATGATTTTCTGACTTCGTTTGCTATTTTTATATTTTTAAAATCATTCGGTGAATAGGTTCCTAGTCATGTTCCGTGAAGAAAATTTTTAAATTTAATCTCATTTTGAGGATAATAACTAAAAAGAGTCTAAATAACATCAAATATAATTTTTTCACTTATTTTATTCTATTTTTTATCACTTGCAGTTCAAATTTAAGACTTGGCAAAAAAATTATGAAAATAAAATAAATCAAATATATATAGCAAAACAAATTAAAAATTACCAAATTTTATAATTATGATTGATATGTTGTATTTAAATATTAGAGAAAGTTTGGAGGGTGGGGGAGAAAAAATTTTAAAATTTTTGCCGAGTGCCAGGGGAAGGCACTCGGCAAAATTGTCTTTTTGCCGAGTGCCTTGGGTAGACACTCGACAAAGTTTCCTTTTTTCCGAGTGCCTTCCCCTGGCACTCGGTAAAGACCTTGAGGAAACTCCGTTTCGGTCGTTGGGTGATGGCCGTTACATTTTTGTCGAGTGTCCCGAAGTGGCACTCGGCAAAATTAACCTTTTGTCGAGTGCCTGAGCAGGGCTCTCGGTAAAATATATATATGCCGAGTGTTTTTTTCGCCGAGTGTTTGCACTCGACAAACTGTAAATTTTGCCAAATGTGCAAACATGTAGTTCGTCGAGTGCCCGAAGAAAAGCTCTCGGTAAAAAATAAAACACTCGGCAAACAAGGGTTTTCCCGTAGTGAGGGCCAAGGGTACATGTCTTCATGTTGTGCAAATTAATTAGTTTATTATTTCATTGCCTAATTGATGAAAACATGCATGGATTGCTTCCATCAAATCGGCAGCGAGATGAAATAATAACAGTAATCCCAAAAGTCAAACTGAAAACATGTTATTGTTTATATTGCATTGACTTTAGCCCTTGACAACTGAAAAGCTGTAAATCATTACTTGCTCCTAGTAAGATTTATTTGATGTTTGGAGAATTAATTCAGTTCTAAGTTTTTCCAACATTTTTTACTACTTAGGTCATATTTAGGATATAGTTTTGACCAAGGATAATCTAGCCAGACGACAATGACAGGGTGATAGGAGGTGTTATTTTTTCTACTCATGAATCAATACAACATTTACTTTTTGACTGTCATTATGCTAAATTCATTTGGAGGATTGTTCATATTGTGCTAAATCTGAAACCTTCAACTAGCATACACAATTTGTTCACATGTTGGCTACACAGGTTAAATTAGAAAATGAGGTTGCAAATCCTGGTGAGGGCAAGTGCTATTTATTGGTCTCTGTGGCTAGCTAGGAATGAAGTTATGTTTGACAATGTAAAAGTACCTTCCTATTTACGGGTTATCTTCAGGGGAATCTATTGGACAAGACATTGAACTCTACTATAGAAGGAAAATGATCGTCTGTTCATGAAGACGGGTTGTAGGGCTATTGAGTCAGCCATGATGAAGGTATTTGCTAGTTTTGGCTGGTGTTTTAGTAATAGAATTGAATTTTAATTATGTCTGATGTGATTTTTTATTGTTTTTCTAGAATTATGAATTTATTGTGTGAGACTGTAATAATGGACAGTCATATGCATTAATCGATGCAGAAGCTAAAATATTAATATACTCTTTTTTAAAAAAACTATGAATTCTTAGAATCTAGATACAAATCTATATTATTTGGATAGGTAAGAATTCTGGAAGAGCTACGAGGCTCCTCGAACAGAATAGTCACAACTTGCTCGCAAATTGACAATGCATATGTTAGGTAGAAACACATAATGGCATCAATATCATAGTATTGGCAAAATCCTCAAAAATAACTAATATTGGAAAAGAAACGAAATTGATTAAAACGAGTGGAATTGTGAAAAATGTTGAATGACGGATTACCTAGCCAAGAACGGTACTAGGAAAAAGGGTAAATTCATAGCTTAATCATGCTGTGTAGAAGCAATTTCCTTTTTATTTAGAAGTCCAACACGGATGTAAAATGAATCAGGTACAACGTGCAATGCACAATTAGTCATTTTGATTCCAACTTTGCAGAATGAACGGGAAGCAACTCATATCATCTACACACCTCTTCTTATACATGCATGCATGTTTCATGGCCGACCACAAACACTGACCCTAATTTCTTAATAAAAAGAAAAATGGAGAATGCTATCTAGCTGTGGCTTGTTCTTGCTCCTTATATAAACAGCCATTGCTTGGTTGTGGCAACATATCGATCGATCGGCCACGTACGACCACAGCATCAGAGAGCCAATCTTCTTGGCAGCCGATCGATCGATCGATCTACCACAAAGGAAGCATGAAGGCCAGCTCCGTAGCATTGCTCGCCGCCGTCATGGCGGTGGCCTCGACGGCGGTGGCCAAGGACTACACGGTAGGCGGCTCCTACGGCTGGGACACCTACGTCGACTACGACAAGTGGGCGTCCGGCAAGACGTTCATCGTCGGTGACACCATAAGTAATTAATCTCCATTGCAATGCACTTAATTAGCGGTAATTAATTACTAATTGACTGATAAAAACGAGCTTAACAATGGCAGCGTTCAAGTACGAGCCGTACCACAACGTGCTGGAGGTGCCGGAGACGGACTACGACGGCTGCGTCTCGACCAACCCCGTCTCCGTACACTCCGGCGGCAACACCACCTTCGAGCTCACCGCCGCCGGCACGCGCTACTTCATCTGCAGCATCCCGCGCCACTGCCTCAACGGCACCATGCACGTCAAGGTCACAACCGTCCCCTACTCCGCCTCGGCCGCTGCCGCCGCCGCGGCGGCGGACGCCGGCCCTTCCCCGGCGCCGCTTCCCTCGCCCGTGGCCGACGAGCAGCCGCACAAGTCGATGTCGGACTCGGCGTCGTCTCCGGCGGCCGGCCCGAGCTCCGCCGCGTCCGCGCCGCGGCATCGGCAGCAGCCGGCGGTGGCCGTGGCTGGGCTGGCCTTGGCTGCTCTGGTGGCCATGGCCGCCTAAACGATATAAAAAAATATCGTTTATATTTCTTACTGATTTCACTATTGTACACGTGTGCGTACGTAAATACACAGGTTATCTCTACGTATATTTATCGAGGTGTGGTGAAACTATTCTGGCACCAGAGGCGTTTGGTTACTCGTTTTGAGGGTTGCTGTGTATTAATTGTTGTGCATACATGTGACTTGTATTTTTGCAGTTCCATTTTTTAAAAAGAAGAACCTTGCTGTTTCATTTTGAAGGTCTTTGCTGCTATTTTTCTTAAGCGCTATAAATCAAATGTCTGATATTTTGCAAAATATCGGACAGTGTTGTCTCATATATAAAAAAATATTTCATCGATTTATAAAAATTATTTCAACAAAAATGTTTAAGTTGTTTGTATGTTGGAGAGAAAATGTTACATCGCTTTTGAGAAAATGTTTTATCGATTGGATAAAATATTTTTAACTAGACGCAACACTTAAAAAGTATTGATTTCAACACAAAGACATTAATATTTGCAAAAGAGTTAAAGACAGTAGATTTGTATATACTTAATTTTGTGAATACATGCTTAAACATTTTCATTTTGAGTTGTAAAGGTTAAAACATAGAAAATATTTTATAAAACATAGAAAAATACCGCATGAAACATTGCAAATGAATTAGTGAAACATCAAGTAAAAAAATAAAGTCATTGAAATATAACCATGTGTGTTCTTGTTATAAAGATTTAATTGTAAAGAATTTAACTATATATAATTAGTTTGTAATTCAAATAATTGAAGAAAAATTATTTTAATTTTAAATCTATTTAAATAGCTCACATCCATGACTGTATGCCCCTATGCTACTACTCTTAGGCGTCCGATTTTTTTCCCGATGGGAAGCATTTTCGATCTTTTTATCGTAAATTTTCCTGTGGTCTGCGGAGATCAAAATGATGTTGGATACTTGGATTACGTCTGCTATTCTATTTGACGAGTACAATGCACAATTTTCAACCGTTCGATCACCCTAGAATTAAACACAAGCATCTCAAAGATAATTTAATTTGAAGCGCGAGGAGATCATGTTAGGCAAATTACAAGTAGCAAACTCCCTGAATATGATCAGGATTGCATGCCGGTGAAAGAAAGAGAGAAAGAAATCACAAAATGGTATAAAAAGAATGGAATATTTTATTCCCTGACAGTTAATACCATACATGCCAGGGAGCATGGAGAGCACGTCTTGCTGTGAGGTGGACACGTTGCACCAAACAGACAGCACATATTGTTTTCATTTTCTTCGGACATGGCCACCAACAACCTAATTATGCTTCTCAATGATCAAAACACGGTGGGATATAATTCTCTGGCATCTATTCTCATTTAATTGGACAGATGGAATTTATTTACCACTATATAATATACAACGGTGTCATCTTTCATCAGTTCACATGTCAACGGTTGATACTTTGATACAGCGGAGCTTCGGTTTAATCCTGGGTTTAGCTAAGTAGTAAACACTGACGACCAAACTGGGCTTGAATGGAAGGCAGATTCATCTCTTTCCTACAAGGCGAGTCAAATTGATCTTTGCTTTGACTTATGCAACAGGAGGGCATGACTTGGTGTCATCTGTGGTATCAACATCAGCAGGCGGCATGAACTGCCACATCGGAAATCCTGGGTAGCCAATCACAGGCATCATCAGCTTCTGCCCGGCAGCTTGCCCTTGAGGAGCAGTGAATGATGTGGCTGGGATAACCGGAGGGTGTGGTACGAAGCTTGGTCGAGAATTCAGGAACTTTATCTGCTGCTCCAGGCTCTCTTTCTCTGCCTTCAGCTTTTGTTTCTCATCACGCAGCTCGTTTTTCTCAGCCTGCAAAATCGAAGGACATGATGCTTAGTTTGTCCTTTGGATATACGCTTTATAGTCCATACCACCTATATATCTTAAGGTTAACACCATGCTGAGCCAACAAAACTATCAATATTGCCATTACATTTTACACAACAATAAGAAAATGCACAAAGCAATCACGAATCGAAAAGACTCTGAAATAGTAGGTACACAGCTGCTGCGGGGGTGCCCATACAAATAGATGCATGGTAAATAATTAATTATATGAAGGAAAAAAAAGGACATACCTTCAGCTCTTTGATTTTCTCTTGGAGACTCTCATTTGATTCCTTCAACTTCTGTGCTTCACTACGCAGCTCAGCCATTACACGAATAGCATCGTTCAATATAGACGATTTGTCCATTTTGGGTGTCTTCCCTGGTTCCAGGACAGCACCCAGTTCCAAGAACCTAACAGAAATTAAGTCCATGAATTAGTTTAGAGTTAGAAAAGGCAATGCTGCAACCAGAAAAATGGATTGAATTAAAAATGATGCGAAAGTTACCTCTCGTTCAACTTGTCCCTTCTTACTTTTTCCCTGCATGCTTTGGAGCTTGGTCGAGTGCCACTTTCTGTTCTCGGACTAATGTTTTGTGGTGCCAAGTTAGAAATGATCAAAAGAAAACAGGAATTGTAGATCGGCCAATGGATGTGAACAAACCGTTTATTTGTTGGCTGTTCTTTGCCATGTTCACAGTCCACAGAGCCATTGATTTCAGCACTGGTGAAGATAAACTTGTACTTCAGTATGCCATATGTCATGATAATATACAGCAATAAGTAGCATAAAAAACTATACAATGACAACAAAAGAATCAAGCAAATTTAACACAACAGAACAATACAACAGTTAAGATGCACTGTGTGGTTCACAACACCACAACCTACAGCACCGGAAGGCGGAAGCACCCAAGTCAAAATCAAGGACAGATTTAAAAACACATGAGATGACTTCCTGGTGCATAAAGAAAATGTACTAGCACCACAAGAATACAAGGTATCATAAATAAAAGAATACTCTTAAATCAAAGAGTTGTAGTAAACAATATCCTAACATGAACACGTTCTTCAATAAATTTCCATTCCACAGTAAGCTTCGTGCTGGATCCTTCATAGATCATTCATTGAAAAATCCACTGGAAAGCTCAATACCTGGCTCAAAATATCATGTCAATGCAATTTACTTGCATATAGATATAAAAAATTTTAAAATCTGGCATCTCAGACAGTTGGACCTACAGCAAATCACAACCATCCACCCTGACCACCATCCTCCCACCACCACGTCAATTTGATGCCCCTTTAGTTTACTTGTTGTCAGTTCTTATATTGTAATATTACATGGAAACCTGAATCTTGTATAATAGTGGCATCATAACATCATTAATGATCGTGTCTATTCTCTTCAGTTGAACTGTCCCATAACATGACACCAGATAAACATGAAACTGTGCGTGCTTAACCAACTATTATGCTATGCTATGAAGCATATGCATCAAAATTAAAATGGGAATTATAAATCATTAACAGACCCTAAATTAGGTCTAAATACATTAGGTATGCGCACAAATAATTATATTTGAAAATTAAGCTGACAATTCAATATAACTAGGAATTGAGCCCTCTGTTCTGTAAAAATAGGCTGACGGATGCTCCTTCGTAACTTATGTAACTAATTCTACATGTTCAGACACACTCAATGGCTAGTCCCCTGATCCGAATCCCACTGATAGTCTGATACGCTTCTATCGATCTCCAATCGAACAATCAATAGCAACGATCACGATATGCCCAATCTCAGCTTATGCACTAACATAAATACGCTGCCGCGACGAATCAGGACGAAAAAAATGTAACCCCCCAGACCACGGCACCGGGCCGAGCCAGGGCTGGAGCGCGATCGGAGGCCGTAAACCCGCAATTACCAGGCGATTGGAGCCGCTGTGGCAGGGGCGACGAGCTGCGGCGCCGGCGCCTGCGGCTGTAGCGCCGCTTGCGGAGGAGCGGGCGTCGTCCAGTAGAAGCCTGCCCCGGGGGCGGTGTCGAAGCCGGCGGCGGCGAGGTCGTCCATGAGGGGGCAGTCGAAGACCCACGTGGAGCCCTCCGGGGAGGCCATGGCTGCGTGCGGGGGCCGCTCACCGTGGCCGGCGACGGTGGCCGGAGGAGGCTAGGGTTTCGAGGTCGCGACGAGATCTGGGGGGATTCGGGGCGGTGGTGCGGTGGAGGAAGCGGTGGTGAGCTCGGCCGCCGAGATAAGGACAAGCGGAATAGGAGCACGAGGTGAACGAATACGGACTTTGGGCCAGATCGTAATAGGCCGAATGGACATAGGCTTTGGATAATGAAGTGGTAGTCCTATGAGCCTTGAATTTTTGTAATTTTTAATTTTATTTATTAAAATATTCAAAACATAATTTTCTGTCACCCTATGCCCTCTCAAATAGCTATTTATCCGACATGACAGATGATCGTTGGCCTTGCCTAACAGTCGGCCATCGAGGGTGGCGAAAATTTGCACGTGACCCCCTCTCCAGAGGGCTATAAGGGGGCCGCTTACAAAAAGTCATGATGTTCTTTTGTAGGCGGTCCACCATACAGTGAAAAAAGGCTTTTTTAAGGACTATAAGGGGGTCACCTGCAAAATACCCCTTCTTCGGTGGTCGGCCGTTACCGGCCGTTAGGTGATGGCCAACAGCGATCTGCCACGTCAGATAAATCGTCCTTTGGAAGAGCAATTTTTAAAAATCGTCCTTCCAGAGAGGGATGAGCAACTAGATTTGTAAATTTTCCAAACAAAAATTACCTTTGTAAATATTTTAATAAATAAAATTAAAAATAACAAAAAATTCTTTGAGCCTTTAGCTTAACAGTAGAGTATAGACGAGGAGAGTGTTTTGTTCGACTAAAAGGTGAAGTATTTATTCTTAAACATTTTTTAGTAAATTACATACATGTGTGTTCCGATAAGTTTTCCTGCCATGTTCATGTACTGCCAAGTTTTTTTATAAGAAAACATTATAGAGTATCTTGTATTCTCTCTAAAAGATGTTTATAGGAATAGGGCATATTGTGTGTTCAATTGTTTATAGAGATGAGTAGTGCGATAAGAGGTTATTTTGTATGCCCTTTAGAAGATGCTCATATTTGTGTATTCAACTGTTCATAGGGTGAGTCATGCATGTATACGTACTGTATTTCGGGAAAAAAAGTTCCTCCAATTAGTTTAAAAGGATATAAGTATTGAGAACTAATCCCTCCGTCAAAAAAAAACTTAACCTAGGTTGTGACCTCTTCACCTTCTCAACTTAGGTTGAGTTTCTTTGGGACGAAGGGAGTACTGGTTAGAGCAAGTGTTATAATGATTCATGTGTTGCTCCTAAAAATGATACATAGGATTGAGTGATAAGGTGAAGAAGAGAAGTGAGGAGAGAGATGACGAGTCATCCAAATCAAGACATAACCTTCACACATACTTTAAAAAACATATGGGAATACTAGTAGCATTAGTATTTGTGTATTAGAGGTGATATATTATATATGTTGTCTATAATTTATGAGTGAATGACATGAGCAAAAGATAGTCGTGTTGCTGTTAGAGCGTAGTGCATTGTTTAACCGATCGCTCGCCTCGTACCTGATCCTGGCTGACCTCCCACCTCCCGATACCCATGCCTTCGCCTGGTAATTGTTTTACTATCCAATTTCATCTCTTATTATATACACCCTTCTATTTTTTCTTACAGGTTAAATTCCTGCTTTTACGGATCTGGTGAAACCATCGTCAAGCAGTGAATAGGAGCGAAACCGTTGCCACCATCCGTGTCACTGGCTCAGATGGATGAAACGACCCTCATCACGCCAACCTTGCTCGGTCGACACAACCTTCCTCAGACGGTGTTGCGGACAGAGCTAGGGCTAGGGAGGAGAGCGCCCGATAGTGGTGGACAGGTTGAGGCCGCTGTCGCCACTGAATCTGGTGAGTGTGACCGGTGGTGGAGGCAACTTCAGCTCCATCCACGCCAGCTGCCTCGTCAGTCATCATCATCAGCACCCTGATTTGTGTGACCATGGGCCTCCGTCGCCTGGCGATGCATGAACCTAACCCACACCCGACGGGACCCAGGCGGTCACAGCCCTCCCCTAGAAAGAGGCGACCTTTGGCGACGCGATGGTCGATGTCACAACTCACAACCATGGATCCACATCAGGCCGTCCTCCAGCATAGCCTCTCCAACGGTCGCTGATCTGCTGCTCCATCACCGTCACCAACTCGCCATAGATGTCTTGGCTCACCTTTGCGGTGACAAGCGGTGTGTTTCGTGGGAGGAGCAATGAAATCTATGATAACACAGAGCCAACCCTCCCTTTCGCTGCTTCCCTCTGGCTGGCGGCGAGGAATAGGGTGGAGATGGACGGAGCTAGCGATGGTAGGTGTCTGGATGTGGAATCAACGATGAGGTCAGTTGGTGCCGGTGAGAGTTGGACCAGCATCTCACTCTACTATTCTCCTTCTCCCTTCTTTCTCCTTTCTATTTTTCAACTTTATTGAGCAATCATGCCTGTGACATGCATGCCAGAGCTTCTTACCTGCTGCAATGACATGCTTGTGGTACTGCTCGTGCTGGCGATGAAGGTCGAGAAGATGAGGTTTGCAGGAGTGTGGCAACAAGCGATGCTGGGGGCTGAGGTCGGGGACGAGGTGCTCGACGCTGGATCGACTGTGAGTGCAGTTGGTAGTGGTGGTCGAGGAGGGCGACCCTCTCCGGGAAGGCCGTGGTCCGGGGTTGAGGATGATGGTGCCAGATCGAACACAAGCTGTCACTGTTGCATCGACCCCGTCCGCCTCCACGATGACGATGCCGCTCTAACAACTCCATCTCCACTGAATCCTGTTATAAGACCTTGCTTTATCGTGGATCCAACTCATCCAAGGATGAGGACACCGACCAGGAGGTGCCTCCAACAACGTTATTCTATTGGTTGCCACGGATCGAGATTCCTACGTTCACCGGCAACTGGGACCTATTGGACCTGAGCAGAAAAACATAAATGCTTTTTTTTCTGTTATCGTATAGTGTTAAGTTTTTACCTTTTTTAATATTCATGATGTGATCATTGCGTTGGGATGATTTGATGTATCAATCTGCGTGATAAAAAGATTATTATCCATATTTATTTTCGTTGTAAAAGTTCTATTACTTGGGAAGAATTAGTTTTATGGAGCCCTTCCCAAGAGAACGTACAGTGTGTCCTACCAATAAGAAAATAAGTAAAATAATTACTAACACCAGGTAAATCAATTATTGAATGAATTTTTGAAGAAGGATTTGAGATAAATAAATTATTAAATGAATTCTAGTGAGAATGGAAAGTAAATCTTTATAGTAATCTACTACTTTGGAATGATATCCTATAGTAAGTCTTTTACTCCCGATAAAGCTGTAAAAAAACAGAAGGGATAAGCTCGGGGGAGGAGTGGGGGCGAGTTGAAACTGAAAAACGAAAAAAAAACAGGGTGAAGATCGCTACATCAGGCGCTCGAATTAACAAACAAAGAGCTGCGCGTGTGTTAGCGTCACTGATAAGTATTATTTTATTTTTACAGTATTTTTTTATCTCAACTTGTATTTTTATGAATAATTTTTCTTTTTACAATAATCTTCTTCGACATTAGGGAAATAATAATGGAAAGATACAAGCATGCATTTAAAAATGGACAACGTTGACAAGTTGACATCTAGTCTAAAAGAAATGAGGGAAAACATCGATTTTATTTTCTCCACATGGAACTGAAAAATAAGGAAGCATGCCATCCTCTATTTTTTTTTCAGTCATCACTCTGCCATTTGTTCACATGTTGAATACAGACCCTTACTGTAGTTATCACTGTACAAAGCCAAAACCAAAAGCACAGACAGACAACAACAGCTAGTAACAAAGATCTAGCTTCTTCCGAATCCCTCAATGTTCACCACTAAAAAAGAAACTGAAATAGTAAGAACCTCCTACTAAAAGGCAAAAAAGAAAAAAAAAACACGGTCGAGAGCTCACGCAAACCACACCTTCATGGACACCTGCACAATTGTTCCCTACACACATCGTCAACAAGGAAACAAATTTGTATGTCACGCAAATGGCATGGCACGCCAAATCGCGAACGATATATGCCAAGAATTCACGGACAAAACCAAGAACATCTAGCGAAAAATTTCAAATTTGGACAAACATAGCCCGGACAGCTCGCTGCTGCACATCATGATGACAACCTCGCCACCATCGTCGCAGCCGGTCAGGCTGCAGCAACGATGGACATGCCGGAGCAGGGCGTCGTCTCCTGCACCTCTTCTTCCACCGCCGGCAACCGGGCGGCGGCGGCTCTTCGCCGACTCCCAGAAGACGGTGGCTTCTCTCCGGGTCCGGGCTATTGCCGCTGAGAGCGAACAGGCTTCTCCTTTACCCGAGGTACGTATGCACATGCGAGCGTGACAACGTTTCTTGCTTCAAACTGAGTTCTTGTCTCCTGCATTGCTCCTCCACTGCAGCCTCCGCCATTGCTCACCGAGGAGGAGGAGGAGGAGAAGATGCTCGCCAACTACGTCCCCGTCTACGTCATGCTCCCAGTAAGCTCCAAGCTCACGCAATCTCCAAGTTTTCATTCAAACTGATCGTGTCGAGCGGCGCCGTGGCGTGGCGTGGCGTGCAGCTGGGCGTGGTCACCGCGGAGAACGAGCTGGAGGACGCGGCGGGGCTGAGGGCGCGGCTGCGGCGGCTGCGGCGGGAGGCCGGCGTGGACGGCGTCATGGCGGACGTATGGTGGGGCATCGTCGAGGGCGCCGGGCCGGCGCGGTACGAGTGGCGCGCGTACAGGGAGCTGTTCCGCGTGGCGCAGGAGGAAGGCCTCAAGGTGCAGGCCATCATGTCGTTCCACGCCTGCGGCGGCAACGTCGGCGACGCCGTAACCATCCCGCTACCGCGCTGGGTCCGCGACATCGGCGACGACGACCCCGACGTGTACTACACTAGCCCCGGCGGCGCGAGGAACCAAGAGTACCTCACCGTCGGCGTGGACGACCGGCCTCTGTTCCATGGCAGAACTGCCATCCAGGTACAGTACACCGATTTCGTAATTCGTGACATTGAGATCGCAAGTTTGCAATGAAGATATCACAACCATGATCAAATTGAGGACAATCTAATCGACGATCGATTGTTTATCTGTGACGCTAGTTGTATGCCGATTTCATGAAGAGCTTCAGAGAGAACATGGCTGACTTCTTGGACTCTGGCCTGATCGTGGATATAGAGGTTGGGCTTGGCCCTGCAGGTGAGCTGAGGTACCCATCCTACCCGGAGAGCCAGGGTTGGGAGTTCCCCGGCATCGGACAGTTCCAGGTAATTTCTCTCTGCAATTAACATTTAGAATTCTTGATGTTGCAATGGTTCAAATTTGTTAATCAGTTTGGTGTCACATTAGTTAGTAAAAATGTTCAAACTCGAAATATGAAAAAAAAATGTTGCAGTGTTATGACAAGTACCTCGAGGAGGACTTCAGAGCAGCGGCGACGGAGGCCGGACACCCGGAGTGGGAGCTGCCCGACGACGACGCCGGAGAGTACAACGACACGCCGGAGGACACACGGTTCTTCACGGCGGACGGCGGCACGTACCTCACCGAGGCGGGGAGGTTCTTCCTGACATGGTACTCCAGCAAGCTGCTCGAGCACGGCGACAGGGTCCTCGACGAGGCGAACATGGCGTTCTTGGGTTGCAACCTCAAGCTCGCCGCGAAGGTGTCGGGGACCCACTGGTGGTACAGGCACCCTAGCCACGCCGCGGAGCTCGCCGCCGGGTACTATAACATGGCCAGCCGCGACGGGTACCGCCCCATCGCGCGTGTGCTGGCGCGTCACGATGGCGCTGTGTTCAACTTCACCTGCGCCGAGATGAGGGACTCGGAGCAGCCCCGGGAGGCGATGAGCTCGCCGGAGCAGCTGGTGCGGCAGGCGCTGAGCGCGGCGTGGAGGGAGGGCATCGAGGTGGCATGCGAGAACGCGCTGAGCAGGTACGACCGGCGCGGGTACAACCAGATGCTGCTGAACGCACGACCCAACGGCGTCGACCCCGCCGGCGCGCCGGCGCGCCGCGTCGCCGCCATGACGTACCTCCGGCTGTCGGACGAGCTCCTGGCGGCGAGCAAATTCCGGGCCTTCAAGAGCTTCGTGAGGAAAATGCACGCCGATCAGGTTTGAGCCCATTTCACATTTAGGTCCGTTCTACTAGTTGAGGACATAAAAACGAATTAAATGTTAAAAACTCGTAAAAATTATATCTAAACTTTATAAATTCATGAGAAATAATATAAGTAAATATAAATACATTCTGATCAAATTTTATATCTAAACTCAAATTTATTTGAGAGAAACAAAATAACAAATTTAGGGTGAATAGTAACATGACACTATTTATCTAAGATTTATCATTTTTATTTCTCTCAAATAAAGTTGGGTTTGGACATGAGATTTGGTAAAAATATATTTCATAAAAATATATTTCATATACATACATATCTTTTGACTTTTTTTATAAATTATAAAACTTTTAAGTATGATTTTTATGAGTTTCTAACACTTGTTTTCACTAGATATTTTCTCCCAATAGACCTAATTTAGTATGCACAAGGCCTTATTTGGGAATAGGTTGTTTCTTAAAATTTGGAGAGGCTATATAAAACCTAGCTTTTAGCTTTTAGTTTATTTTCTAAATTTTATAACTATAGGTTTTTAAAATATAAACAAGAATCTGAACTGCATGGGAAACTCGAGCTTTTGAGGAAAGCTACAACATCAGAAACACCCTAAGCAACTTCAACAGCCTCTCCAAATCTGACTCTCTAAATGTCTATTTGGCTAACTCTCCATTTAATTTGGTTAGTCAAACTCATTGTTTACTTCAACAGCCTCTCCATCTATCCTCTCTATTCTGAGTCTATGACGGTGGGACCCATATATCAGCCTCTACAATCTCTTCTTCTTCCTCATCTTTCTCTTCCTTTTCCCCCAAGCTCGCGGACAGCAGAGACACTAGCGACATCTAGCACGACGCCGAGGGGCGCAGCGAGCGTGCCGGCCAACGCGGCACATGCACAGGTGGTGCGGAGGACGGGGACGACGGGCTGCGCAGGCATCAAATCCAAACGTCTCCACCGGCTGCGGCGCGGGCGGGGACGACGAGATGGCGCGGATGCGGGCTGGCGGTGGGCGGATGGTGCGGAGGACAGGGACGGTGGGCTGGCAGTGGGCGGATGGAGCGGATGAGGTTGTCGTCGAACCCCAACAAGGGCGGCGGCGGCTGGGCGACGGACGGGCGGGCAGCGGGCGGGCGAGGGCGAGGGCGAGGACGGCTGGGCGATGTCGAGCGACGAGGACGAGGGCGAGGGCCGCCGGGCGGCCGATTGACGATGGGCGGTTGGTCGAGCGGCGACGGGCAGTAGGAGGGAGAAAGAGAGGGGAAGTTGAGGATGGCATGGGATCTATCATTGGCCAGCCAAATAGAGTGGCCAAATTTGGCCAGGGAGGAGGTGAGTTTGACCAGTCAAATAGCTTGGTCAACCAAATGAAAAGGCTGTTGGATTAGAGAGGTTGTTGGAGTTGCTCTACTAGGCCAGGTGTATTGGCTGAAATTGGGACCATCAAACGAGGCCTAAATGGCCTTTTGTGCAGGATTGCTGCCCGGATCCGGCCCGGTACGGGAGGCCCATGAGGCCTCTGGAGAGGTCTGGGCCGGAGGTGGCCATCGAGCGGCTGCTGGACGCGACGGCGCCGGAGCCGCCGTATCCGTTCGACGGCGAGACGGACATGAGCGTCGGCGGCGGGCTCGCTGAGCTAATCGACTGGGTATTCGACAAGGTCGAGTGGATATTCTGTTAGCCTCGCTTGAATGTGCGTCAGGAAAATAAATTGG